>OY294045.1:55634159-55793146 GCA_958510825.1 Brachypterus glaber | reverse complement strand
TTCCATTCAGAGGTTACCCCTTTTTTTTTCACCTTAAATGACTGTACTAATACAGTACTATTTGTAAATAAAAATAAATTATTTTATTCATGTTTTTTCAGTTTCTATTCTACCCAAGTATTCATAGGCGGCGACTCCGAGGGTTGTAAAAACTTTTAAATATATTTTTAGTCTATTTTTCATTTAATAAAACTTTTTAAGGAATTCAGGTGTACAAATTGAAGAATAACTTGGGGGTAATCTCTCGATGAAATCCGAGGAAATTTGATTTTTACCATAAGTAGTTTTTAATATTTTAAAGTAAATTCCTAGGAAATCTTAAAGGATTGCCCCCAGAAAGAATTCAGGTGTAGATACACATTTTTTTCAGCGGTTTACCCATCGGTTTATACGATTATTAAAAATCGAAATAACCGGTTAATCGGTTATTTATATTTTAATATATGGTTATATCGCAACTAGAGTGCCAAGATTTTGCACTCGTCTCACGAATTTTGACCATTTGATTTTGATAATCGGTTAACCAGCACTTTCGTACCCTTCAGGTAAAGACGTCTTTGCCAGAAACGCTGCAGTGCTGGCGCCTTCGCCAAAATTACAAATAAAAAAATGCTGTAAACAAAAAAAAATACTAATGTCAGAAAACGAAGGTATATCCTAAAAAATAATAATAAATTAACCAAATATTTTTTCAAATATGCAAATTTTAATAAAAAATGATTTGAAAAGAAACGCTGGAAAAAGTCCAAAAAGAGAATGATAAGTACATTCGAGGGGTAGCCGCTGACAAAATTTTGTACACCTTTGGGACGAAATCTTCAAAGATTTCCTCCTGATTACTTCAAGTTTCTAAGATTTCCGAAAAGGAGGAAATCTTTAAAATTTTCCTTCAGATTACCTCTTAACCTTTAAAAATTTCCTCCAGATTACCTCCAATTTGTATACCTGAATTCCTCTGCGGTTTACCCCTCGGGTACATTTTTATTTATTTTTTAACAAAATATCCCACCTGAGAACTTTGGATAAGGAACCTATAATCTAAATTTAAATCTTTAGCACAAAGCGTTCTCGAGTTTTCCTTTTAGTGGAAATTGGATTTTAAAAAAATAAAAAGAGATACAAAACACTAAAGCAGAATTTTAATGGGCGAAAGTAAGAGAGAATAAACTAAAAATGATACAGTTCTATCGCATTAACTTTCTTCAGGTCGGTCGGTCGGTCGGTCGGTCGGTCGGTCAATCGGTCCATCGGTCCGTCGATCGTTCTGTCCGGAAAATCTTGTAAGCACGATAACTGAAGAAAGCTTTAAGCTAGAGACTTGTAATTTGGCATACAAGTATGTTACCAAAAGTTCTTGCTTGGGATTGTTTTTGGTGAACATTGGGATGCGGCAAGGGGGAAAAATACATTTTTTTTTACAAAAATTAGAAAATTAGTATATAGGGGTTTTTAAGGTTGCTGAAGTTGAATCTAATAATAAATTTTTTACTAACTCCACCCCCGCAGGGGTGAGGGGGTAAATATTTTTAAATATTTTCAATATTTTCATTAAAATTTGTATATAGGGGTTTTTGGCGTCGACGAATATGAATCTGATAATATATTTTTTTTCTAATTTCACCCCCTGAGGGGTGGGAGATAGTTTTTGTGAAAACTGGTATATTGGGGTTTTTGAGGTTGCTGAAAGTGAATCTGATAATAAAAAAAATCTAAATCCACCCCCTGGGGAACGTTCAAGTATTACGTTACGCAAATTTTGATCATTTTGGACCCCTCCCCTGTAACTCTATTTTTCTATACCATTAACATGTTACGTAATACTTGAACGTTTCCCTGAGGGGTTGGGGGTACTTTTCGTAAAAAATGGTGTATTGGGGTTTTTGAGGTTACTGAAAGTGAATCTGAATATAAAAGAATTTTAACTCCACCCCAAAGGGGCGGGGGGTAGTTTTTGTGAAAATTGGTTTATTGGGGGTTTTAAGGTTGCTGAAAGAGAATCTCATAATAAAAAAATTCTAACTACATGAAAATTTGTGTATTGGGGTTTTTGAGGTTGAGGAAAAATGAATCTGGTAATAAAAAAAATCTAACTCCACCCCTAAGAGGCGGGGGGTAGTTTTCGTGAAAATTGGTATATTTTTAAGGTTGCTAAAAGTGAACCTGATCATTTTACTCGCGGAGGTGAAAAATGAGAAACCTCTTTTACTGGGCAGTGTATTTTTGTGTTTATGAGAAAGTAATCCCAAATTACCCCAAATGTAAAATTGGACTTTTGGACCCCTATTACCCGGATCCGGGTACTAGGGGTCCACGTTTATTTGCTATAGCTTTTTAACAAATAAAGATAATCTCTTCAAATCTATATTAAAACATTCACGAGTTATGTGGTTTTTGGCACTCTTAGTACATTCCTTAAAAAACGCGTTACGTAATGCTTGAACGTTCCCTAAGGCCTTTTGAAATTTTAAAAAATCGCACTTTAGAATTTTATTCACTAAAATTTAAAAAAAGTCTTTAAGCTACACCGCTACAATAAAAAATTAAGATAACGCATTTTAAAAGCACTTTAGTCATACGTTGCATTAATACTACTTGAAGTAATAAAACTTTTTCTAGCTCCGCGGCGCCCCGAAGGCAAAAATGTTGAGACTATTATAGGTATATCCATTTTTCAAGCAGGAGAGTTTATCTGACCAATTAATTTCTGAAAGAATATAATAAGTTAAAACGTAAATACAAAAATTAGGATTTTGCCATTGGTAGTCGAAATAATATTCTAAAAGAAAAAAAGTCAAGAGTTCGATATCATTAAAAAAAAGCCAAATCCAAATTTAGTATTTTGGGATAATGACAAGAGAGGGCCTATAAATTTTAGCTTATGGTATGCATGGTATACACCTACCAGGTAGGTTCTACCTGTTATTTTGGACAAGTTATAAATTTAAATTCGTATTTGCATATCAAAAATAGTATGTAGTATGTACTTTTATTTTATTTTTCAATTTGATTTTAATAAATTTCACATGAAATTTAACAAATTGCATTTTTTGGTACTCTTACCAAAATCTTCACAGGTCTATAGAAAGAAGAGTGAAATTTACCCTTTTCAAATTAGAAAAATTTCATGACAAATTTTCCAAAGAAACTGAAAATGGAATGGTTCCATCGCACTTACTTTCTAGTGAAAAACTTTTCGATTTTGATTGTTTTATTTATTTTTATAATCAGTTTGGTATTTATAAAAAAGTAACCCCCAAAATGTATAATATACGTGTAACATATTATTTTACATGTAACATATACAGTACACAGTAAAAGCTCGAAGTTTGGTTAATCTCAGGATTGACGTGTTAAACCTAGAATTTACCAATTAGATGTGGTAAAACTATGAAAAATTATCAGGGGTAATATCATAAGTGATACTAGGTTAGGTATCGGTGTTTTTTACATAAATTTTACGAATATTAATCCCAATGACGAAAATGCAACGAATGCTTTAGCAGGAGTTGAATTTTCCAAAAATTTCCATTAATATGAGTAAAATTTGAAAAAAAAGCACCGGTACCTAAACTAGTATCACGAATTGATATTTAGGGAGAGAATATAATTTATATTTAATACACATACCTCTTAATTATAGCGTATCAATCCACAAATAAATTATATTTTATAAATTAAAAAGCAAACAATAAGCAGGATTTTAGATTAGAGAAAAGAGGGGTAAAAAAAACCATCGTAGGGCTAAGGTATTTTCACTTATCAGTACAGCATACTAAATATATATAAATTATATTCTCTATATAATTTTTGGATCCTACCAAGTCATAACGCTCAATTTTAGGATTTTCCATTTCATATTGGTAAAAGCTAGTTTTGGCTGGTAAAAAAGTTCTTGTTGACAGTTATATCTATTAACTAAGTACTGAAAAGCTTTTAAAAATGTTTGTAAAAAAGGTTACGTCAAGCTTTATATTCCTAACTTACGCAAGGTTTCAAATTAAAGCTTTAAGAAAGCTTTAATATAAACTTTCAAAAAGGTTACTTATGAAACGTTGCTGTAAGCTTACATTTGCAAGCGTTTAAAAAAGTTTGTAAAAAAAGGTTACGTCAAGTTTTATTTTCCTAACTTAGGCAACATTTCAAATTAAAGCTTTAAGAAAGCTTTAATATAAACTTTCAGAAAGTTTTTCAATTCGGCAAATATTTGCATTCATTCGGCAAATTTTTAATTTGTTCGGAAAAATCTCAGGGATGTGAGAGACCAGTTTTTTTTTTCAACTATTTTCAGAGACAATCAAAATTTGTGTCAAGGGTTCAGGGGGGAAAGCTTTTTGTTTTTAGTATGAATTTTTTCGCCAGGTTCAAAGCTTTTTAGAGGCGAGATTTTGTTTGTCATCAAAATTTTAGTCAGATACATTTATTTATTTTATTAATTTTCGTCAGGGAGAATGTGAGGTGAAACCTTTTTATTTTCTTTTAGTCATCAAAATTTCCGTCATTTTATTTGTTTTTTCTTATTTCAACGTTCTCTTCAGTTTTCCTGAACCTTACGAAAGTAAGGTTTGGACTTTACTTAAAGCTTCAGGTAAGCTTCTTGTAAGTTAGTTTTGTCTGCTAATTTGATGTATATCATCGGATTTGTATGAATTCTCCATGCCTGTGGAAAATTCCTTTCACTGGAAAAGAGTAGAATACCTTAATGTGATATCAGAGCAGATATATGGAGGGAGTAATAGACAAGAAATTTTCTATGAAATCCTGTCATAGGATATCATATTTTGATATTGCCCTCTCTAAAATTAACCCACTTCGCCTCCAGCCATTGTGGTTTAATTTTCTCATAGGCAAAATCCTACTTTCCTTTTTCATACCATAAATCACTATTAATTGGAGAAATATATGAATTGTTAGACCCAAACTATTAAAAAACGATGAAAAATGGGCTCTTCATTTTTTTTTGTAACCTGTTTATTAAACTTTAAATAAGCTTATGATAACCTTCTGTTAAGTTTATTCTAAACATTACCTCAAGCTTGCCTGAAGCTTACGAAACTTACATATGCAAGCTTTAAAAAGTCTTTTACAAGGTCTATACAAGCTTACTGTAAGCTTCCTTCCTAACTTACACACACCAAAGAAAGCTTGCGGTAAGCTTCTCGTAAGGTTATTTTGCTTAGTGGGTAGTTAATAGATATAACCGTCAACAAGAACTTTTTTCCTAGGCGAAAGTCTTACACTCGTTGTATTTTTAATACTGAATGTTATTTGTTAATACATATTTTTTATTTATATCGCCACCATTGGTATTACTTTACTTGTGATATTAAATACTGCAATGTGTGTATTGTATACAAAATATTGTCATACTAACATAGAGACCGTGCTGGTACATTTGGATCCCCACGCAACATGTGTTTATTAATACTGTAACATTTGGTAAATTATATCACAGTTATAGTTTGGTATACTTCAAGTTGTAGTTGTTGTGTTACTGATTTAGTTTAAAGTATGTTACAGTATTCAGAAAAATTAACAATCGGTAAATAATACCCAAATTTTGATTAGTAATAGTACAGAGAAAAGTAAAAAAAGGATCATTTAGTTTATCAGTGTGTAATTGTGTGTGGTTGCAATCTTTATATTATTACTAATCAAAATTTTGGTATTATTTACCGATTGTTAATTTTTCTGAATACTGTAACATACTTTAAACTAGATCAGTAATACAACTTAACAACAACTCAAAGTATACCATACTATAAGTGTGATATGTTTTACGAAATGTTACAGTAATTTTTACCATAACATGTTAGTATTAATAAACACATGTTGCGTGGGGATTAAAATGTACCAGCACGGTCTCTATGTTAGTATGACAACATTTTGTATACAATACACCCATTGCAGTATTTAATAACACAAGCAAAGTATTAAATGCCAATGGTGGCGATATAAATAACAAATATGCATTTGCAAATAAAATTTAGTATTAAAATTGCAATGACATTTTCTGAGTGTATTTTTCAGTTAAAGAGAGAAAAGAGTATACCCTGCAAGACAAAGCTACTTGGTCCAAGCAAAAACCATCTTCACGATTCATTTTATTTTTTTAGCGGATACATTCTTATAAAACAGGCCGATGAGAAAGAATAAGCCAGTTTAAAATGTTTGGGCCTTATCATACAATCCTTTTAGTTTACATATTGGTGTTAATAGCAGCTTTTGAAGCTAAGGTTTTTAAAAAATGTGAATTTATTCGAGAGCTGTATAGATATGGTGGTCTGCCAAGGAATGAGCTAGCTACTTGGTCGTGTATTGCTAGACATGAGTCTGAGTATAACACGAGTGCAATAAGTGAAAACAGTGGAGAGTACGGTAAGAAGATAACACAGTACCTACAACAGAAAAAACCATTTTGGCATCGGACCAGTTTTTTTAGTAAATTTTGTGTCTAATCTTTAATAATATTTTTCGGGTCACGTCAGGAATTTTTTGTATATGCACTTAATTTACTCTAGTTTTTTGGGTAATTTGATACAGAAAATCTCAAAATGTAAAAAATTAAACAGGTTTTGAAAATAAATAAAGCCATGTCCTAGTTATTTGACATATTTGCACAATAAATCGAAAACGCTTTAAGCTAAAATTTTGTAAAAAAGGTATCAGTAAGAGCTAGTTCAAACTATTTTTATGTTAAATGTGGCGAAGAAGTAAAGTCCAAACGAAAATCAATATTTTCGTTTGGACTTTTTCGATATCTAGTAAAGCGAATTAGTACCTACTAATAAATAGTTATTTATGGTACTAGTGGTTAAAGTAAGATATTGCCCATGAGAAAATTAACCTGCGAGGCGTCAGCCAAGCAGGTTAATTTTCGAGAGGGCAATATCGATTTACCCATGAGTGCCATACAAGGTTTTATTCAATAAATAGCTTAGGAATACATATTTTTATTAAAAATTTTAATGACATTTACAAGAAAATAATTTGGCAAGTGACAGTTGAGTGGGTAAAATAAATAATTATCCACATAATAAAGTAAAAGCCACGCGGGAGTTATTATTGAGTTTATCTATTTAAAATAAAGCTGGCAATTGTCTTATTATCTGTATGTATTGGATAAAAAATCTTTGCAAACTCTTTTATCTATATATTAAAATTATAGGTATAATAAAAACAAAAGTTAACCTTTGTATATATCGGTTTTCTATTTTAGCTCTTTTTATTTGCCTACATTACTGGGTACTGGTCTGTATCATGTTTAAAAGCCCAGCAATATTCGGTTAGGATATGCATTTTGCTTTTATATCTTATAAGTTATTTTAAATATCTTGGTTAATGCCACAAACCGTCGATCAAACGCCAAAGTTTTAGGGAATAAACACCTTATAAAATAATGCAAATTATCAAGTTTAAGTACATATAGAAAAAAATCCTGAGGTGACCCGAAAAATCTGATTACAGATTTGAAATCCTTTCAGTTTTTTTTAAGTTAGGTACAGCAAATTAATTTCATGTATTTTTTAAAAAGTTGTGCTTAAAGCAAAATTTGTAGTTTTTTATTTTCCAAAGGTTTTATTAGATTTTTGCAAAAGCGAATATGACTTATAATTAAGTATACCTATAATCCTCTAATTCACCAATTTTTTTTACTTTAATTTGTAGACTGTAAATAATTTTGAGCTAGCTGTATCATAATAGCCCCATTATTTTGACTGTATCACATTAGCCCCAGTTGACCCTAGTAGGTATTTATCGAGGTATTTATTATTGTCTACTTTTAGGCATATTCCAAATAAGAGAAATACATTGGTGCTCAAATGGTTTTTTCAGGGGAGCAGGTTGTAAGGCCATATGTAATCAATTTTTGGACGACGACTTGAGAGACGATATTGAATGTGCAAAAACAATATACGAGACGTATCAAAAAACCCATGGAAATGGATTTGAAGGATTTAGGGTGTACCCCTATTGCCAAGGAGATCTTGAGTATTACACTTATGGATGTTTTTAAATTAATATATTTATTATTGTAATAATATCATATTATATATCTTTTTAATAAACATATTAATATAAAAAGGTGTTTATTTTATATTAGCAAAAAACTTACCAACTAATTTGCCGTGACTGCAATTTACCATTATCAATGAGATTTTTTCAACAAGTTTACCATTAAAATCCCAAACTCACTCTTCTTTTACGTAAAAACGCGTTTTACCGCGTTAAAATTTATTGGTAATTACTGTGTATAAATTACACGGATAATTTTCAGTACCTAAGTATAGTTTTATTAATGGTGCAGGTCGCTTTCAAAACAAGTTCACAATACGATATTTCACGAACGATTGACTTTTTAATATTTTAACCAAAAGTTTATGCCACGTTAAATCATAAAATGTTTAGTCCAAAATTTAAGTTTCTGCGTAAAAGCGTTCTTAGTCCATTAATATCCCATATAGCACACGTTTTACTATGGATATCTCCAGGATATACATTTGTTACTAAACGGGATATACATCCCAAATGTGCTTCGTATGTCCCAGGGACTTCCGGAGGGGTGTTTCCCTGGAACATACTGTCCGTAAATCCCAGGGATATCCCGAAAGGACATCCCCGGGACATCCTCTCGGGACGTCCCTGGAATATACCAAGGACATACCTCATATCCTTGGGATATACGGGCAGTATATCCTCTGAACATGCCTTTCGGGATACCCTTGGGATATACGACTAATGTCCCGGGACATGCGACATTAAAAGGACATTGAGAGGATATCCGGGGGATATTGTGTGCTATATGGGATATCTTTTATGCAACTCGAATTATTAGAAAAAATGCACCCGGTTTGTTTTTTTTCTTAATAATGATATTTTTTTATCACACCTCAGCTCAAATTACAAAAATTTTTAGAGTTTGGATGACTAAAATTTATAATTTCTAAAATATTTTTTGGACTTTGATTTAACAATGTAAGTGAACCTTATTTTTATTGTACCTACTGTAATTAGTAGTTTTCGTAGCGAGTAAGCGACTTTAGTCCTTAGTCCAAACGAAAATAAAGTTTTTTTGACGACCCGAAGCGAACTCAAAAATTCATTCGAGTGCACTAAGGACTTGTCGCAAACGAGTTGCGAACAACATTTTTTGTTCGATCTACAGTGTAGACTCTTTAAAAATGTATATTTTAAAGAATTACCTGTGTTTAATTTTGACATTTCAAAATTTTATAAACGTCAAATGACTTTCTCAAAATGAAAGCTGTATGTGTAATCGTTTGGATAAATGAGTGTGCAAAGTTGTCATTTCATTCAAATATGCACTATGTACTCGTGCGATAGAAAAATATCGTAACGAGAAAAATGCCTACTTATAGGTCGTACGAAATTAGTATATTACGCAACGAGTTCGCGAACCTAGTTTTTTGTGAACGAGAGTGCATATTTTTTTACGAGGCAACTGCCGAGTAAAAAAAGCACTCGAGTACATTGAAAAAGGTAAGCGACGAGTCGTGTACGCTATTTTTTCTATGACCAAGCCTTTTTCATTAACAGAATCATAAAAAATTAGTAAACAAAACATTGACATTATAAAATTTTCGAAATGTCAGTTTGACTTTCTCTAAAATACACACTACTATGGAAATCGCTATGTTATGTATATACACCTCCCACTCCCCCAAATTACTCCTATCCTTAAGGTAAATGGGTTATTGGACTTTCAACACTAATGTGTATAAAGAAATAAAAAAAATTATTAAAAAATTGTGGAGAAGACTTCAAATTTTGTTTTATTTTTTAAAATATTTCACTCCACTTTAAGAATCGACAATACATTATTTAAAAAAATAGTTTTATGCACATTGCTTAAAGTGGGAACCACGGTAGGCACCTACTGTAAAAAATTATTGCTACTATATTTTTGTGATTTTTTACCGGATTCAAAAAATAAGATTTAATGGTAATTATAGACAGTAAATTTTACCGTATACTGAATAAGGTAAAACTTCAACAACATCCACAATTTTTTCAATAGTACCAAATATCCCTAGTGCAAGTTGAATTATTGGCAATTTTGTTTTGGCTTTTTGCTTGGAAATTGTTTGAGTGCATGAAATGCGCAAGAACAATTTCCTTAAATATTATGATAAAAATGCATATTACCAATTGCAATTGAAATTTGCAACAATTTTAGTTTGGATCATTTTTTTATTATATTAATAATGATCGAGTTATATTCAAAAATGGCCATGTTGTGTATGATTTTTGTTTATTGTTTTAGCTCTGAGTTCGACCTGAGTTAGCTTCGGGTCTTCAAAAAAACTTTATTTTCGTGAGTAAAGTCGCTTACTCCCTACGAAACTACTAATTACAGTAGGTACAATAAAAATAAGGTTCACTTACATTGTTAAATCAAAGTCCAAAAAATATTTTAGAAATTATAAATTTTAGTCATAAATCTAAAATTTTTTATAATTTGAGCTGAGGTGAGGTGTGATAAAAAAATATAATTTTTAAGAAAAAAAGGGAAAAGAGAGAGTACCCTGTATACATCAAAATTATCTTAGGTTATGCGAAAATTAATATTAACTTTTAACATTACATTATTAATATTATACAAAATGAGTTATGGGAATTCTCACAGTAGGTGTGTGCATTAGGGTGACCCACCAAATTTTCAAACGAAAATTTTGGAGGTCTTACTCCTTAAATTTGTTTACTAGGGTAAGAGTATAATCCCTGAATTTTTTCAGAAAGATATGTTTCCTAAGCTTTTTTATTTTTATTAAGGCCGAAGGATTTTTTATTTAAATCTTTTTAACATGACACGGTATAAAGGGATAGTAAATGTATAACCTCAGAAAAAATCAGAAAGTTTTCTTTCAAATTGGCGGAGCTGCGCCCCTTTAAGTTCGAAAATGCACTACATTGCTTCATTTTAGGCCTAAATACAGGCAAAATTTTTTTCCTTATCTTAAAATATTGTGCATGTAGCCCAATATGTCCCCACATAAAAACCACTATATTTTTATATCCAGAAAAAAATAATATATATATTTTTTAACATTTTTGAGAGATAAATTCGGTTTTTAGAAAATTTAGTTTTAATTTTCAAGATTTTTTGTCTTTAGAATAATTCCGAAATATAAATACCCTGCTGAAAATGACGGATCTGTGCAGCTCTGTGCGGGTGAAAAAACAAATCCGTTTTGATATGTTTTAGACCCGCTACATCCGCGTTCACCCGTCAATTGCATTTCACCCGCAATTTAGGATTAAAATCAGATCCGCAGAAGTCGGCAAATTTTTCAGTTGCATTGAGTCGGCTATAGCAGGTGTTATTTATATCTGCAATGATCCTAAATTTACAGTTAGACATTTAGGTCTGCATGCATCCGAAATTTCTACATAGAATTTTTGTCCGCACAAGTCCGCTTAGATCCGGAACGTTGAAATATAATTTTTGTCGGCTGATACCCGCAATTTTTGTTATTTTTACATCTGCTTTTATCCTAATTTGGCAGTCAAATATTTATATCTGCATAAGTCCGGCTTTTTCACAATAGAAGTACTTCCGCACAATTCCGCGTATGTCCAAAATAATTTATGTCGGCTGTTACCTGCCCAAGTCTGTTTTTTTCTGTTTCATTAAGTCGGCTTATATCCGCCTATGCGCGTCCGATCATGTCGGCTTACACCAGCCTAAGTGGTATTGTCTGTCAGAGTATTAGTCGGCATTTATCCGCTCATATCTGCGCTTGTATTATGTAGGCTTATATCCGCGTTTATCTGACATTGTCCATCAATCTCCCAATTTTGTCGGCATGTAACCGCCCTAGTCCACTCATATCTGCGCTCGGTCGTTTTTTTTTCGGATTATGTCGGCGTATATCCGCGTTTATCCGAAACTGTCCCGTCAATCTTTCCCAATTTTGTCCGCATGTAACCGCCTTAGTCCGCTTATATCTACGCTCGGTCGTCTTTTTTTATTATATCGGCGTATATCCGCGTTTATCCGACACTGTCCGTCAATCCTTCCCAATTTTGTCGGCATGTAACCGCCCTGGTCCGCTCATATCTGCGCTGGACCGTCTTTTTTTTTCGGATTATGTCGGCGTATATCCGCGTTTATATGATATTGTCTGTCAATATTTCCCAATGTTGTCGGCATGTACCCGCCCAAGTCCGCTCAAATCTGCGCTCGGTCGTCTTTTTTTAGAATTATGTCTGCGTACATCCGCGTTTATCTGACATTGTCCGACAATCTTTCCCAATTTTGTCGGCATGTACCCGCCCCAGTCCGCTCATATCTGCGCTCAACCGTCTTTTTTTCGGATTATGTCGGCGTATATCCGCGTTTATCTGATATTGTCCGTCAATCCTTCCCAATTTTGTCGGCATGTAACCGCCTTGGCCCGCTCATATCTGCGCTGGACCGTCTTTTTTTTTCGGATTTTGTCTGCGTACATCCGCGTTTATCTGACATCTTTCCCAATTTTGTCGGCATGTACCCGCCCCAGTCCGCTCATATCTGTGCTCAACCATCTTTTTTTTTCGGATTATGTCGGCGTATATCCGCGATTATATGATATTGTCTGTCAAAATTTTCCAATGTTGTCGGCATGTACCCGCCCAAGTCCACTCAAATCTGCGCTCGGTCGCCTTTTTTTAGAATTATGTCTGCGTACATCCGCGTTTATCTGATATTGTCCGTCAATTTTTCCCAATTTTGTCGGCATGTACCCGCCCCAGTCCGCTCATATCTGCGCTCAACCGTCTTTTTTTCGGATTATGTCGGCGTATATCCGCGTTTATCTGATATTGTCCGTCAATATTTCCCAATATTGTCGGCATGTACCCGCCCTAGTCCGCTCAAATCTGCGCTCGGTCGTCTTTTTTCCGAATTATGTCTGCGTACATCCGCGTTTATCTGACATTATCCGTCAATCTTTCCCAATTTTGTCGGCATGTACCCGCCCCAGTCCGCTCATATCCGCGCTCGGTTGTCTTCTTTTTCGGACTATGTCGGCATACACCCGCCCATGTTAAGGAGCGCCTATGTGCAGCTCTTTATGCAAGGTTTTTGATAAACTGCGCATGCGCTGACCGTTTTTCAATATGTTATTTTAAATAAAAAACATTTTTTTACAAAAAAAAAACACCAAACAGATGCCAAACCAACGTTAACGTAAACCAAGGCCCCCTCATTAAAAAAAAGACCAAACAAAAAAAAACCAAAACAAAATCCTGCATAGAGAGCTGCATTTAGGCGCTTGTCCCATGTTCGCGTTTATCAGACCATGTACGCGCTCTAAACCAGGGGGTTCCGACTGGTATTACAGGCCTAGCAACAAGGAAGAAATAGTTCGCATAGTGGGTGTTCTGTTTTTCGCATATCATTCTTAGATGTTCGAGATATAAAAAACAAGGTTGGCTCGACCCCCCAATCCCCTCGTTGAATTTAACTATTATATATATGTTTTTATTTTTATTGTTATTATTTATTATTACATTTGTTGTCTTTAAACATGTAGTTTATTATAATATAATGTTTTTTCTGTTAAAAAATAATATTTACGTATGTTGAGCTAACCTCTTCTAATCACCAACCTTGGACCGTCCCATAACCTATAATTACTGTTGCTTTTGGCGCCTGTTCTTTAACAAGTAAATAAGATAAATAAATGGGTGTTCTGTGATAAGAGTAAGTAAAGCTAGCAATAATTATAAATATAAAGCAAAATAACAATTATGTTTAACTAATTATAGTACTATGGAATGAATAAACGAATGTTTGGTTGGATAGATAGGTGATAGGACCAAAAGAAGCAACAACGTTTTTCTATTAAAAGTAAGTACACCTGAATTTGTTTAAATACATTAATAAATATCGCTTAATATTGTTTTATTATTTACTACTAGAATGCCCTTGACAATTTTAATTTATGTCATGAAATTTGTTCTTTATTGGAAGGTCACAATTTAGTATTTGTTTTTTGTTAGTGCGAGTATTTTTAAATAAAATCTTTACCATATATGCCATACAGGAATGTGCACAAAACGTACAAAGTTTCTACAAGTGTCCAATCAGCCTTTAGTGAAAAAAACTGTATAGAAAATTGATGGGCCCTATTTGGTTTCAACATGAACATTGACATAAAAAATATTTCTCCAGCCAGCCTCTAGCAAGTGTATAAGAAAATTGACATACAATACCAAAATGCCCCACTTTTATTTAGTTTATTTTGTTGTGATGTCGAATTCTATCATTTAGTGATGTGGTTTTTTACTATTAAATATTTTTCTACTAATGATGTGATATATAATTCGGTTATAGCCGAGCAGTTAATTATAACTTTTATTATAACTTACTCAGTTAGGTTGGCCATACAATCTTCTATCGTATTTAAAGTATACCCGAGCGGAGAATATACTTAACCACTTATCACTTTATTCGGGAGCGGGTATTCTAGGAGACGGCGCTTAGGAAACAGATAAAACGATTTCTTCTTAACTTAAGAATAATATATTAAATAAATGTGAATAAATTCTTCAAGAACACGAAAGATCAATTCTTACTTCTATGCATAGCCCTTAAATTCTAATTTCCATTATGTAATAGTTTTCCATTAAATACTTCTAAATTAAAACATTCTATGTTTGAAATCCCAACTAATCGCAATCATTTTCAAATCCCAATTTATTGTCCACATTTTTCTTAGTGTATATTTAAACTGGTTCGTAAAAGTCATTTAAATTATTTTACAAAATATTTTTCAAAGTTAATTAATATTCGTCAAAATTTCTATCAGTGTTCATACTATCAATATTTATAAGTGTCCAAAATTAATTTTATGAATAATAAAACGAGTCTCAAAATTTTTCTAAGTTTAAAAACTATTTTAAATTCAAGAATAAATCTCAAAATTAAATCTCACAGAAACTACATTTTCACTTTTGAATTTGTCATAGTGACACCCTGAATAAAACTGAATAATTATGAATCTTTTCATGAGTTTATATACCCAATAAGAAGGTCACTAGTTAAATTTATTTGACAATGCTATTAGCGAAAAATATCTACAAAGATACCGCGCATATTTAAATACCCCGACAAAAGAGTTTCAGTCTCATCAATTTGCAAGCTAATTGCTATTTCTGACATCTGAAACGATCATTTTAACCATAAATTAAATTTGTATAAATAATTTGGACTACTAGACAACTTTTAAGTTATACCGACAAGAATTACCGAGGAGGGGTCCGATGTAATTTAGGTCAAACCGGACTTTACCGAAGCCGAATCTCGTGAAGCCAGATTGTATCATAGCGCAATATTAAAGAAATATTATTTTAAAATTTTAACTACATATAAAATATTCGGATCATAACAATTTTAGTTTTGTTTGTTCAGTACAGCATTCATAGCCCTCAACACCTGGTCTCTAGGGACCTTTGTTAACCACACAGACCTCCAACAGCAGTATTTTTTATTATTTTAGGCCCCGCTAAGCCCCCCTAGATATGCGCATAATTTCTTTAAAAAAAATATTCTCACCCTGAAATAATAACCAACTATTTGTTAGTAACAAAGTCGTACTTGTCCAATTATTTAAACAACTCTTGTTTTTTTAGGAAAAGTTGGAGATGAGACAAGATGGATAAAGGAAGATACAATTCAACTTAATGGGATCCCCTTGCCTTGGTTTGAGCCCCCCTGGTATTTTTTGGGGCGCCAATTTTCTTTTGCAGGGTAGAAACCATCAAGGACAAAGCCTTTTTTCTTGAAGGTTATTTTTGGGGCGCCATTTATTTGCGGAGGCGCCAAGTTCCTTAGATACCGTCGGGGTAAACCTTTTTTTGTAAAGGTAATTTTTGGGGCGCTATTTTTTTGCAGGAGCGCCAATTTTGGCAGAAACTGCTAGGGACAAAGCTTTTTTAATTTTTGGGGCGACAATTTTTTTTCGCTGATCCCTCTGGTATTTTTTTGGAGCGCCAATTTTGTTTCACAGGGTCGCCAAGTTTGATAGAAATCGTCAGGGACAAAGCATTTTTTCATGAATGTATTTTTTCTTTTTTTGACCCTTTTGATAACAGGCGCGTAGTCAGCATCCAGTGTCGGACTGGGAAGCCCAAGGCTAGTGAGATTTCTAGCCTAGGGGGGACCAGCTATTAAAAATGTTATTTTTTTTTCCTTTTCAAAATAAATTTTTTTATTCAAAATTTCAAAATTTGGCGCCCCTACCAAAACAAAAAAACACCCTCAGAAAAAAAGCTTTGTCCCTGAGCGTTTCTACAAAATTTAGCGCCCCAGGCAAAAAACACCCACCATTATTTTAATTTTTTAATTTTTTATTTAAAATAACAAAAAAATATATAACAAATAAAGATTCTTGGGGGGTAAATACCCCCTCTACCCCCCCCATATCTACGCACCTGTTCGATAAACTATTTTTCTTTATACTTATATTTTTTTCGAGGTATTTACATAGAGTTTGTATTATGGTTATATTGCAATTTTGTTTAAAAAAAAAAATACTTTATTTTAATTTCTTGTTTTTTTTTTATTAGCCACACAACCATCATTTTGATTTAGGCGTTCGGCAATTTTGTCGAATGCCTAAATCAAAGTAATGATCCAAATAAAATAAAAATATTTTTAATTTGAATAAGCCGCCATTATGGGTTTCTGGTGGGTGTTCTGTCTAGTTTTGTCTATTATATCAGTATCGGTAAAAGTCAATTCTGTCATAACCGCCCAAGTATGGTTTTGACTGTTATGTCAGCTCTTACCCGTCCAAATTTTGTGCCGGCTCATACCGGCCCAAATCTGTTTTTTTTTTCTATTACAACGCCCACCCATGTCTGACCATGCCCATTTTATTGTATTCCTTATGCACAGTACAAAAATAGTTTTTAGATTTTGGACAATACAAAAATATACTTTTTAGGTTTTTAAATTTTGGACATTGAATCAACAGTTTTTTAAAATTAAATCATTATTTAAACGAACAGTAATTGGGTATGCATTTTCCAAAATGAATTAATTTGTAATTTCTATGTCTTCAATTAAAACATTTTTAACTTTAAAAACAGATATCTCTATAAAAAAAATTTCATTTAACTTAACTAATTTTTCTATTTTACCATATCCGATATCACCAGGTTTGGACTTTTACCAATATTTTCAGATTAGTACCGTATTATGCAGCCATTTGGGGACTGTGGCGGGTAAAAAGTATATCCAAGCGGAATACATACGATCCGTCAAAAACAGACTTGGGCAGGTATGAAGCACACTTAAACTGATTTTTGCGGACGATATTTGCAGGTCTGGGCATACATAATTGACGGGTCAACGCGTACATGGGCGGATAAACGCGGCCGTGGTGCATTAACCGGAACTAAAACACACCAAAACAGATACGCGCGGATATGCGACAATTTCAGACTTGGGCGGGTGTACGCCGACAATATTTTTAGATTAGTACCGTCCTGTACAGACATTTGCGGACTATGGCGGGTAAAAAGTATATCCAAGCGGAATACATACGATCCGTCAAAAACAGACTTGGGCAGGTATAAAGCACACCTAAACGGATCTGTGCGGACGTTATTTACTGGTCTGGTCTGGGCCCACATAAATGACGAGTCAACGCGTACATGGGCGGATAAACGCGGTCGTGATGCACTAACCGGAACTAAAACACAACAAAACAGATACACGCGGACTACTGGTTTACACTCGCGTATATACGGCAATTTCAGACATGTGCGGACTGTGGCGGGTCAAAAGCATGTCTAAGCGGAATAAATAAGATCCGTCAAAAACAGACTTGGGCAGGTATAAAGCACACCTAAACGGATCTGTGCGGACGATATTTGCTGGTCTGGGCCCACATAAATGACGAGTCAACGCGTACATGGGCGGATAAACGCGGTTGTGGTGCACTAACCGGAACTAAAACAACAAAACAGATACACGCGGACTACTAGTTTACACTCGCGTATATACGGCAATTTCAGACATGTGCGGACTGTGGCGGGTCAAAAGCATGTCTAAGCGGAATAAATAAGATCCGTCAAAAACAGACTTGGGCAGGTATAAAGCACACCTAAACGGATCTGTGCGGATGATATTTGCTGGTCTGGGCCCACATAAATGACGAGTCAACGCGTACATGGGCGGATAAACGCGGTCGTGATGCACTAACCGGAACTAAAACACAACAAAACAGATACACGCGGACTGCTGGTTTACACCCGTGTATATACAGCAATTTCAGACATGTGCGGACTGTGGCGGGTGAAAAGCATGTCTAAGCGGAATAAATAAGATGCGTCAAAAACAGACTTGGGCAGGTATAAAGCACACCTAAACGGATATGTGCGGACGATATTTGCTGGTCTGGGCCCACATAAATGACGAGTCAACGCGTACATGGGCGGATAAACGCGGTTGTGGTGCACTAACCGGAACTAAAACACAACAAAACTGATACACGCGGACTATTGCGGGTCAAAAGCATGTCTAAGCGGAATAAATAAGATGCGTCAAAAACAGACTTGGGCAGGTATAAAGCACACCTAAACGGATCTGTGCGGACCATATTTGCTGGTCTGGGCTCACATAAATGATGAGCCAACGCGTACATGGGCGGATAAATGCGGTCGTGGTGCACTAACCGGAACTAAAACACAACAAAACAGATACACGCGGACTGCTGGTTTACACCCGCGTATATGCGACAATTTCAGACATGTGCGGACTATTGCGGGTCAAAAGCATGTCTAAGCGGAATAAATAAGATCCGTCAAAAACAGACTTGGGCAGGTATAAAGCACACCTAAACGGATCTGTGCGGACGATATTTGCTGGTCTGGGCCCACATAAATGACGAGTCAACGCGTACATGGGCGGATAAACGCGGTTGTGGTGCACTAACCGGAACTAAAACACAACAAAACAGATACACGCGGACTACTGGTTTACACTCGCGTATATACGGCAATTTCAGACATGTGCGGACTGTGGCGGGTCAAAAGCATGTCTAAGCGGAATAAATAAGATGCGTCAAAAACAGACTTGGGCAGGTATAAAGCACACCTAAACGGATCTGTGCGGACGATATATGCTGGTCTGGACCCACATAAATGACGAGTCAACGCGTACATGGGCGGATAAACGCGGTTGTGGTGCACTAACCGGAACTAAAACACAACAAAACAGATACACGCGGACTACTGGTTTACACTCGCGTATATACGGAAATTTCAGACATGTGCGGACTGTGGCGGGTCAAAAGCATGTCTAAGCGGAATAAATAAGATGCGTCAAAAACAGACTTGGGCAGGTATAAAGCACACCTAAACGGATCTGTGCGGACGATATTTGCTGGTCTGGGCCCACATAAATGACGAGCCAACGCGTACATGGGCGGATAAATGCGGTCGTGGTGCACTAACCGGAACTAAAACACAACAAAACAGATACACGCGGACTACTGGTTTACACCCGCGTATATGCGACAATTTCAGACATGTGCGGACTATTGTGGGTCAAAAGCATGTCTAAGCGGAATAAATAAGATCCGTCAAAAACAGACTTGGGCAGGTATAAAGCACACCTAAACGGATCTGTGCGGACGATATATGCTGGTCTGGACCCACATAAATGACGAGTCAACGCGTCCATGGGCGGATAAACGCGGTTGTGGTGCACTAACCGGAACTAAAACACAACAAAACAGATACACGGAGACTTTTTGCTTTTTTGGTTGCCGACAAAAGCAGATGTAAAACACACCCGCATATATCCGGCATTTCCGCATATATCATTCGAAAATCATATCCGCACAGATCCGTCATTTTCAGCAGGGTACATAAAATCTGTAGTATTTTTTATTGGATAAACAAGATGTCCAGAAAAAAAAATTAAAAATAATACACCCAATAAAAAAAATACTACAAATTTTATGTTTATATATATCACAATTTGTCTAGAGACAAAAAAACTTGAAAAAATGAGATTAAACTGCCTAAAAACCGAATTTATCTTTCAAAAACGCTAAAAAATACATATTATTGTTTTCTAGATATCCAATAAAAAAATGATAGTGGTTTTTATATGGGGACCTATTCTGCCCTCTACGCTAGAAAGCAGTAACACCATTTGTCGCATAGCAACGTTTTCACGTCAGCTCTGATGTAATATTTTAAAAACGCTGCTATGCGACAAATGAAGTTACTGCTTTCTAGCGTAGTAAGGCAGTATTGGGCTGCACTCATAATATTTTAAGACAATGAAAAAAAAATTGTGCCTGTCATTACGCCTAAAATAAAGCAATGTAATACATTTTCGAACTTAAAAGGGCACAGCTCCGCCATTTTGAAAGAAAACATTCTGATCTTTTTTGAGGTTATCCATTTACTATCCCTTTATCCCTTTGTTGCCTGACTAATCAAAAATACGATTATTTCACATTTTTTTTTGCTCCAAGTGATTAGAGTATGTGAATTTGCATACATTAATTTTTTGAGATATTTTTTTGAAAAGCTTTTCAAAAAATTTTGAGGTGAGTACGTTGAAGAAAGTCGTCAAATTAAAGCAGTTGGTCCATCCCCTTAAAAAAAAAAACAAGTCATTTTGTAGGTTTATGAACGTCCCCACAGGTGAATAATAATGCCTTACTTACCAAAAACTTCACACACATTCGTTCACACGAAGCTTTTAAGGTAATAGGGAATTTATATGATTTAACAATAAACAGGTACTTCAGAGTACCGTCCGTTATACCGTGCCGTGTTAAAAAGATTTAAATAAAAAATCCTTCGAACTTAAAAAAATAAAAAAGCTAAAGAAACATATCTTTTTAAAAAATAGCTGTGAGCGACCCCTAGATTTGTTTCAAAATTTTTGAAAAAATGCAGGGATGATACTCTTTACCCAAAGAACAAATTTAAGGGGCGAGACCTACAAATTTTGCAATTTGAAATTTTGGTGAGTCACCCTAATGTGTATATTCAAAAACCTTTTTTTAATTATGTTTATCAGGACACCTTTTTGTTAGATATTTGTTCCATTCAGTCAAATCCCAAATATTTATTTATTAAGTAAATATTTACTTTATTAAGTAAATATTTTTGATTTATCACTTTCATTAAAATTTTAATAAAAACAAAATATTTATTTTATTTATTTATCTACAGCAATTAAGCTTTTATAACACTAGCGAGTTTTTCTATTTTAATAAATTCAATACGTTGTACCTACAATTAGAATTAGCTAAGTGAAAAAAAAATTCTACATAAAAAAGCAAATGAATTTTATTTTGACGTTTTTGATTAAAACCAAAAAACGTCAAAACTAAATTTGTGGACCCTATAAAAGCCTACATTTTAAAGCTCAGTGAAACTCGATCTTGGTCATGAGTTAAAACTTTTGACTAATCTTGACCAAGACTTCTAATTTACTTATTCCCTGTTTTTTTCAGACCAAATATTTTGCCTCTTTTTAAATTTAAAGGTTGATTTAGTCAGTCATTAACTAAACTAAAAAGAATTTAACCAACGAAATAAAATGTGACAAATAACACTAATAACACATGTTTTCTTACATCGCTTTTGATGTATAATCCAAATCCGTCAAGAAAAAAATCATTGGTTCAGCTTTTTCTAGCTAATCCACCCCAAAGTTTTTATAAGGGAAAATTATAGAAATCGTATATGTTCGTTTGATATTTATAAAAATTGGTATCTGGGGGTTTTTAGAATCGCTAAAAATAATTTCTTAAAACCTCAAAATATCAATTTTTGTAAATATTAAACGAAAATATATGATTTTTCCTCGGATTTTTCTAACTGCCCCCTTATAAAATATTTAGTGTCGATTATCTCGAAAACTGAACAAACCATTTTTTTTCTTCTGATTTAAATTCAGCATGAAAAAATATTTAAGAAAACATTAAAATAAAGTTGGGCATAAAACATTTGTAAACTTGTGTAATTCTAACATATTCTTGGTAAAATTCTTAGTAAGTTTAGTGTTAATGACTAGGCAATCCATCCCAAAGTTACATCGAATAAATATATTACTTAAAAAGATAAAATAGCCTTACAGTAATAACACAGGCCCACAAAAAAAAAAATATTTTAGCTAATTAACTCTATAACCCCAAAATCCCCTAACACCATAACCTCAAAATCCATCACTTTGTAACCCCCTTAATCCCGTTATCCTATTCCGTGGAGAAGACTGGTTACCGAAATTATAACCCCAAACCTCAGAAAACCGCAGAATTATGTGGAGTAAGTTTTTTATTGTTGATTTTTTCATATTAGTCTAAACGCACGTTAGCCTGTTAAAAAATTGGAGAGTGGATCATTCCACACATCTTCCTGAGAAGCAGTGTCACCATCTCCAATGTTCTCGGAGGTGGCAGGGTTTCAAATTCCAGAAAAAAATCATAGAACTTTTCACAATTGCAATCGTGAAAACTAGTGGTCTTTCGTTAAACAATTGCGTAAATACCACGAAAAAATTAAATTTCATAAATATTGCAAAAAAGATATTGGATAACAAGCATACTGAGATAACAGACGTCTGAGAGGTGTTAAAAAAATAATGAAGTAGACCTTGATTCATGACGTTACTCACAAAACTCTTATTTCGAGAACATGACTTCTCCACAGAATAGGATGATGGGGTTAAGAGGTTATAATATATGGGGTTACGAATTGAAGGGGTTAGGAGGTTATGGTGTGATGGGATTTTAGGGTTATACAGTTACTTATTCATTTATTCATAACTATGTTCTACAAGAAAATTACACGTAATTGTTCTGTTTTCCCGAACCAGATTTTTCTACTTAATGAGGTTACGGGGTTTTGAGATTATGGAGTATTCCGAGGTTAGGGGATTATGGGGTTACGAAATTACGAATTTGGAGGAATGGGGTGAAAGTGGTATGGATTAGATGATTTTAGCAGTTTCAGTAGTTTTCGAGTGTTTTTTGAGGTGGTGTCAAAATCCTGACGTGTAAGGGTTAAACGGGTTACGGATTCGGTTTCAGCGGGAAAAAATACATAGGAATATCATATTGGAATCCAAAACTCATATTTTTTTTCGTGGGCCTGTGTAATTAATTAATTTAAATAAACCATTAAAAAGAATGACACTAATATTATAGATATTCCAACAATAACTACAACCCATTTCAGTATATCCAAAACATAGAGAGCCATCAATAAAGAATCCTTTAATATCTTTAAATATTTGTCCCCCGTCGTTAATGACTGAAAAAATCAAATAGAATAAATTTAAATTAAAAATAGTTTATTAAGGTATTGTCCACAATAGGGAATTAGAAAAAAAAATATTTTTGAAGATTTTTAGTCTGCCATCATGTCCTGAAATTCTGTGTCAAAATTCAGAGCTCAAAAAAAATAATATTAGGGACGGGCGGCCGATTTTTTTAAAAATTTGAAAAAAAATAAAAAAAAAACTATTTTTTTTATGATGGACGATTTTTTTGATTGAATATATCTGCTATAAGATTTCATGCAAAATGCATACATTTGGATATCTGTGCCAAATTTCAATTACAATAAAATAAGGTATCCACCTACTTCGAAGTATGATCGATTAAAAATTTAAAAAATTATAAGAATTTTTTTTCCAGTTTCCAAATGAAGTGAGATGGGTCTAATTTATATTTTTTTAATTAAAATTTGGCAGAAATCTATTTTAAATTAAAAAAAAAATAGAACAGTTATCTTTTTAATTTTTCCGGTTTTTAAATATTAAATTTTGTTTTTTAAGCTGAAATTTTGCACAGATTTAAACTTGTATTTTTCACAATACAGGCAACGTTCAAGTATTACGTAAGGCAAATTTTGATCATTTTGGACCCCACCCCCCTGTAACGCTATTTTCTAATACCATTAACATGGGCGTAACACTCCAAAATGACCCCCAACTCCCCTAGGATCGTTACGTAATACTTGAACGTTCCCATAGTATTATAACATTGGTATACCAAATATGAATTAAAATCGTGCCTTATAAAAAAAATAATAGTTTTTAGTTTTGTTTTTCAATATTCAAATGAACCTTATTTTTTCAGCCTAATTTGGCACAGAATTTTGCTATGGTATTCTTTACGAAATGAGGGGACTAAAAATGTATTAAATTTTTATTTCTTTTAGATACCCTAGCTCACAATTCTTAAGAAAATCCAAGAAGCCGTAGGGTTGGTCCGACCCTGCAATTGCATGTGTGTTGAAGGCAAAGATTTAAAAGGCTTGTGTCAGGGTAAGCATGTAAAAAGAGCCCCAGCCCGATATGAGTATTTGTGCAAAAGGTAGCTCCTGTAGAGGTCATTTGATTCCCAGACTTTCAGCCCCCAACAACCCCCAGGAAGGTCAGAATTTTTTTTTTACTTCGACACGAATTATTTTTTTCTCCGGTTGTGTCGATCCGATTGACATCAAATTTGGAGTGCTGATGTTTAAAACGCAAAATACAAATTGTTTTTTGACTGACTGACACTGTCAGTGCCAATTTAATTATTTATGACAACGAAATTTAATTATTTATGACAACGAGGAAGGGGATCAAAAAAAAAAAAGAGACATACTTTATGGATGTTCAATTATTAGTTATTTGTTAATATCATTATATCCTTATTGCACTTACCTCTTCAATCCACAAAATGGGCATTAAAGAATGTGTAACGTTTTCTAGCATAGTTATTTCATCAATTGGTCTTATAAACATGTTGAATTGAACTCTTTTCGCTAATTTTAATGGAAATCCACTATTCTGAAATATTTTATTTTTAACCCTATATCTCATGTGTTCCCATATGAGAACATAACTGTTAAGTGCCATCTATAAGAAGTACTAAGTACTGCTATTACTTCATAGATGGCACTTAGAAGTTACTTCCAAATGGGAATACGATGCGATTTAGGCTAAAACATAATAGTTAGGTATTATGATTATAACAAGCCGTGAAGATATGTAATACTACGCATTCCATTATATACTATTCACAGTAAATGGTATATTGCATTTTCTCAAATAAGTACTTAAAAAAATATTTTATCAAAACTTAATGGCGAAGGCACTAAATTTCAATAATAATAAAAACAATGTTTCAAAGATGGGGCAGGGTGGAGTAATATTAATGCACACACAAAGCTGAACGATTATAAGATATTGTATGAGCGGTATAGCTATACAATAGTATCTTAAATTTTTTAACCTGCAATAATTTTTACATTAAATTAACAAAAAAAGGCGAGAAGTCACGGTGCACCGGGAGTCCATATCCCCTTCGTCCCTCGTCAAACTTCGTAATCGATATCTATTAATATTATTAATTAATAAAGAAAAACATTTTATTAGAAATGAAAATTGTTTAATCTATTTCCTTTTAATGATTTTTTTTTTTGAAAGAAAGTAAATTTTTCCCTTCAAGTTTTAATCGTCCATAATTGCCTATATTTATAAGCATTAAAATAATGGTATTAAACAAAAGGATCCTTAATTATTAATCAATAATTCTAATAGTTTTTCGATATTATCGTATAAAATTATCTAGGTAGTTGGATTCTTAATGTAAATAATTACACGTTAATAAATTAAATTACACTGGTCGACAAATCTGAAGATTTCTCTAACTGAGATTCCAGAAATAGGTTTCTACTAATTTTGGGTCGCTGAATCCAAATCCGAAGGCCGTTTGTCTACATCACCCTCAGATTTTTTTATATCATAAAAAAAGTTACGGTTAATAGTGGTAATATAAGTTATTTATTCCCCTACTTACCCAAAAATACAATTGTGTGTACGTCAGAGGCGTGCGTTCTAAAGTGTTTCTGTAATATATTTCTCCAACTAAATTTATGTTTAAGAATTTTACAATTTCGATAAAAAATTATTATTTATTGATTAATTTTACGTAAAAAACATATTGGACCTTTTGATCAAAGGTCAATAGTTTTCGAGAAAAATAGATTTAAACATATCTCTACAAGTTCCACTAAGAAAAAAACTGCTGCCAACAAGATAATACTTTCTCCTATAGGTCTTTTTAATAAACAAATAAAAAAAAATTAAATTATTTTTTTCCGAAAAAAGTGTCTTTTCTCGTTTTAACGAAAAATAAATTGAAAAAAAAAATAAAAAAAAGTTTTAACCCCATTCTACCCCCTTACCCCACCCCGATTTTTATAAAAAAAAATATCCTAGCCACACAAAAAAAGGTCAATAGTTTTTTTTCCTATGTATTTTGAGGCGCTGAATCCGAATTTGAAGTCAAAATAGCACCTTATCCAATTAGTTTTCCAGGTGATGTGCTATTTTGACCTCAGATTCGGATTCAGCGCGTCAAAATACATAGGAAAAAAAAACTATTGAACTTTTTTTGTATGGCTAGGATATTTTTTTTTTTTTGATAAAAATTGGGGTGGGGTAAGGGGGTAAAATGGGGTTAAAACTTTTTTTTATTTTTTTTTCAATTTATTTTTCGTTAAAACGAAAAAAGACACTTTTTTCGGATTTTTTTTTTTTTTTTTTTTAATTTATTTATTTATTTTTATTTTAATAAACCTAGACCTACAGGAGAAAGTATTATCTTGTTGGCAGCAGTTTTTTTCTTAGTGGAACTTGCAGAGATATGTTTAAACCTATTTTTCTCGAAAACTATTGACCTTTGATCAAAAGGTCCAATATGTTTTTTACGTAAAATTAATCAATAAATAATAATTTTTTATCGAAATTGTAAAATTCTTAAACATAAATTTTGTTGAAGAAATATATTACATAAACACTTTAGAAGGCACGCCTCTGACGTACACACAATTGTATTTTTGGGTAAGTAGGGGAATAAATAACTTATATTACCAGTATTAAACGTACTTAATTTTAATGTGATAAGTCGAAGCATTTTCTTGTAATTACACAAAATCGATTTCCCTAATTTTAACTTTTTTTATGATATAAAAAAACTGAGGGTGATGGAGACAAACGGCCTTCGGATTTGGATTCAGCGACCCAAAATTAGTATGTCTGGAATCTCAGTTAGAGAAATCTTCAGATTTGTCGACCAGTGTTATCTATACACCAAGAACAATCGGACAAATTTAGGGTAAGTCGGAGTTAACTGGGCCACAGGGTTAACTGGGCCACAGGGTTAACTGGTCCACCTAGATTTTATCAAGTTTTTTATTTTTAATTGGCGCCTTAGGGCAAATTCTAGTGATATTTAGTTAGTAGTATTGTTTGAAGTCCAATCTTTTACAACCTACTGAACAAAGACATTAAAACAATATCAAATGTAAAAATAATTTCAAAAATTTGCAAAATATTCATATCTAAAAACTATAAAAATTTAATCTAAGTCTATCTTAGTTTATCTTAGTTTATCTTAGTTTAGATTTTATTTTATTTTGTATCAGATGCAAAAAAAAGAACTGTATATATGTTATATAATAAGTCACGTTTATTGTTAAATATTAACTAGCGAATTGCACATACAGGTGTATACACCTATAGGTGTTATTGTTAGACAATAGTCCGAAACCACACAACTAAAAAATCCCCCTCAAAAACAAACAATGAATTGGGGTTTAAACTTAAAAAAAACTGTCGTAATTTCACACAACAATAGTCCGAAACCACACAACTATAGTCCAGCCACAGTGCTCCACATACCTATACTGCCCTGTGAAAGTAAAGAGCAGTAAGTGACATTGTCGCATAGCGGAGTTTTCGAGGGCGTTTTCACTTGACACTATTGACCAATGTCACTTAGTGCCCTTTACTTTATCAGGGCAGTATAGTCCATGAGCAGCGTATTTAAAAATAGGTATATGAATAAATAAATACCTAAAAAATACCTAAATACCTAAATATAAAACGTGTTGTTGGGGTATCTATAAATCAAATTCCATAAAGAATTGTAAACATTAAAAAATAGTTCCCCCCGCTCCCTGGGGATGGAGTTAGAATATGGAGTAGAGTTGTGTGGCTGTACTATAGTTGTGTGAAATTACGGCATCATTAAAAAAAATATATATTACGTTTTTTTGTTTCTTGCAAAAATAATTTTTTGGAAAAAAAAATGTTAAAATTTTTTTCAATTTTTTTAAAATTTGTTTTTTAATTTTTGTTTGGAATAATGCAATCAATATACCATTTAATGTGAATAGTATATAATAGAATGCCTATTATTTCATATCTTCACGGCTTTTTTTTCGCCTAAAATGTACTCACTGGTTCTAGGATAACAAAAGTCTCATGCTTTTTTGCATCTGGTTTCATGCCTTCAACTGTTTTATGATATTTTTCATCTGCGTGTAATAAATGTGGGAAAGACAAAAGCAATGGAGCACCTTTAAATAAAAAATACTCATTATAACAACAAACCATATATAGCTCGAGCTATAACGGCTATAACAGATGTGTAGGGTATTTCAAAAAACTCTTTTTTTCTTTTAAGTAGTGAAATATACAAAAATTTGATTCTCTGCCAAATTTCAGCTAAATTAAAATAAATTCAGTTAATTTGAAAATTAAAAAAAAAGTAAATTTTTTATAAGGCACGTTTTTTTAATGGCAAATATGCATATGGTCTATGCAAAATGTATAAATTAAAATATTTACCTCTTAGCTTAAACAGACGAAATTTGGCATGCGCATACTTAAAAAAAATAATAAAAAATAAAAAAATATTAAACCTTTTTTTTCTATCAAAGACAAGATTCTGTGTCAAATTTTAGCTCAAAATATAAAAATAAACCCCTTCATTTAAAAATTGAAAAAGAACTATTTAGATGTTTTTTTTTTTTAATTTTTATGTTTCTCCAATTTTCTCCAATTTTTGAGCTAAAATTTAGCAGAGCATTCAATTTTTGTATTTTTTACCACATTAGGGCGGGGGACTTAAAAATATAAAAATCGTGTTTTTTGAAATTTAAGCTTATATAGTTTTAATTTTGTAACCCAAACGTATGAATTCATGTAAAGCCTACCTTAAAAGTATTGTGCAGTGGGGGTTTATAGGTTTTTAGGTACACAAAAAAATCATAAAAAAACAAAATATTAAAAAAGTCTATTTTATTAAAAAAAATACAGAATACTTAAAAATTAACATAGGAAAAACTAGAGGTACTGACGGATAGTAGAGACCCTCGATATTCCAGTCTCTACCCACACAGCAGAAACACGTTCCTATTATATACATAGAATATTCTCCGGGAATATTGAAACATTATAAGAACATTCCCACAATGTGCTAATATCACCATAGAACGTTCTATGCACATTCAAATGTTCACTATTTTGAAATTTCTAAGAACGTTCTGAGAACATTTAAAGAATATTTTGGTATATTTAAAAATTATTTTGGTGAATATAATAGGTTTGTTTGTGTTGCTTTACTTAGACTATATAACGTAAGCAATAAACATCCAACCATTTACCGACCATTTTAAGATCGGATGTTGCAACCTATCAAAATGACTTTAGCATTGATCGTTGAAGGGAAATGATCCTTATAAGAATATATTAAATTAAAAAGTTAATGTAGTGAAAGCGTACAGATGGTGGCGCCATCTAATGTTGCACAAAAGTACTATACTGTTAATTATCCTTATAGGCTGGGATCGTTTTTGGTAAAAATCGAGGTGGGGTAAAAACAAGTTTTTCAAAAAAAAAAAAAATCAGTAAATTTAATAGGGATGTATTTTATGTCGGATATATATATATATATTAATTTTAATATAATATATTTTTTTATTTAGAGAGAACATTCTATGCATGTTATCATTTTTAAGAGAATGTTATTGTTATGTTTTATAAATATTCTCGAAGAATATTCTACAAGATGTATATTGACACCTTTTCAGAATGTTCATAGAATATTCTGTGCTGTGTGGGTAACGGATAGTTCGTTAAACGTTTAATATTATTATAATAATATATAATTATAGTAATATTTTACTATTACTATTACTATTCAGGACCCTAGATAAAACAGTCTTATACAATTGTCAACACAAAAGCTTGACAATAAAATTTTAATTGGGTATACTAATTTACAAGGGTTTTGAGCAAGTAATATAACACATTTTATGGCCATATAAAGGGTCGTAACCAGGTCTAAATTTTGGGGAAGGGGCTTGAGCCACCTACATATATGCATATGTAAAAAATATATGCGTAATTTTACTTTTATAGTTGATTTGGGGGGGGGGGGGCTTAGCCCCCCTAAGCCCCTCCCTAGTTAAGCCTATGGCCATACAACATTTTTACTCTCTACTCCATAACATCTCTAAGATATCTGTTCTCTACAACGTCTAGATAAAGAGCTCAACTCCACTCTGTAAAAAAACATGATTGTGCATATAAATATAATTTAATGCATGTAAAATTACATGTAAAAATGTAAAATTATATGTAAAATCCATTAATTTTACATGTATGTGCATTGAATCACATTTACATGCAGGATTATGTTAAACTACATACCGGGTGTCCCAACTCTATTTACCCAGCGATTTTCCCGAAAACTAAAAGAGATAATCAAATTCTGAGAAAACCAACTTAAATTAGACTAACTTATCTTAACTTATCTTTTAGAATATATTTGATACTTTCATCAGGGAGGCATGGGAGAGAGTTTTTTTAAATGGAAAGGGGGGGGGGGGACGTGTGATACATCATTTTTAAGCAAATAAAATTCTCTATTAGGCTGTATAATTTTTAATTTTTTAAGCATTTTTTTTAAGGTTTTGATTGTTTAATTTTTTGTGCTCAGAAATGCGAGTTTTTTTTGTAACTTTTCATTTGTCAATTAAAATTAGTTTTAAAGTATAGTTTAGGTTTTTTCATCATGAAAGTAGTAACTTTTAAAAAATTGTTTTTTTTTAAGGTTTTGATTGTTTAATTTTTTGTGCTCAGAAATGCGAGTTTTTTTTGTAACTTTTTATTTGTCAATTAAAATTAGTTTAAAAGTATAGTTTAGGTTTTTTCATCATGAAAGTAGTAACTTTTAAAAAATTGTTTGATTTTTTTAGAGTAATTTTGACAAAAATACCCATTTTCAACCCTATTTTAAACCCAAAAAAGATGTTTTAAAAAAATTAAAAAAATATAGTTCAATGGAGAATTTAATAAGCTTTAAAATGATGTATCACACGACCCCCTTTACCATTTAAAAAATGGCCCCTGTGCCCCCTGCCCACATTTTTAGAGCTAAAAGTATTAAATATATGCTAAAAGATAGTTTAAGCTTTCTTATTTAAGATGGTTTTCGCAGAATTTGATTATTTCTTTAAGTTTTCGACAAAATCGTTGGGTAAATAGAGTTGGGGACATCTGGTATTTATTTTTTAAAGTGTGTAACATTCACCGACCGTTAAAAGGTACTAAAATTTGAAAGGCCTTTTTCCCGACGAGGCCCCGCGGGGAGAGGATATGTTACATATATGGTTTAAACCTAAGTTCCATCTTAATTAATAATGTAATAGAACACTTTTAAAGTTAACAAACATTTGGAATTAAAAGTAAATCTTTCCTTTTTAAACTTTTTGCTAAAGTTTTTGTTAATAATTAGTTTTAAAGCAGTACGGATATTTTGTGCAAATTAACACTTGTGATTCTTTAAGTTGGTCAAACGTAATAAAGTAATTTAAACCAATTAGGTTTTGAAGTTGAAAATTTGAATTTGGTTTGAAAAAGTTTAGATGAAACTGGTTTTGCGGTGAAAATCTTAAGACTTAAGACTTAAGACACTTGTTTCCAAAATTAAACTGGGTACATTTTGATTAAAGAAACTCGATTTAAATGTTGATAGATAGACTTTGGTGTTGCAATTTTAGTAGTAAAGAACCTAGTTTCAAACTTTTTGATAGTAATTGGTTTAAAAGTTGAAGTACCAATATTTTGTCCAAACTTTACATTTACAGGTTTAATTGTACATGCTTCAGGTGAGGTCAAAGGTCGTGAAGTTATGTATCGTATTAAAAACAAGCGTCTGAAACTTTTTGGTACTTGGTCTTTTTATTTCTAAGTTTGAAGCACTGCAGTGCACTGATGTATTCTCAAAAACTTACACCCGGAGTTTTAGTTATAATTCTGATAAATCAAAACTTCTTAGTTGTTGTTCCTTCAGTTGAAGTTGTAGCTGATGAAGTGAGTAAGTAAGTAAGAATAATCGTATGGATTGTATAAAGTTTTGTAGTACCTAAAAATAAGTACTATTCACAAATGTTTCTAAAATAATCTAATTCTCTTCAATATTTTTAACTAATATACCGTTGCCTAATCTACTAAATTGATAGTTTTTAATTTCGAAATCTTGAATATCTGGGGATCGTTTATAATCAAAGTGCTTGTGTCTTGGTTTTAAAGTTGTCGTAAAATACACCTTTTTGTTGTCAAACTCTGAAATTGGAAATTTTGTAGTTACTTGAAAGAAATTAGGTTTTGAAGTTGAAAATTTGAATTTAGTTTGATAAAGATTTGATGAAACTGGTTTTGGGGTTGAAATCTTGTTTCCAAAAGTTGGGCTGGGTACATTTTGACGAAACAAACTTGATTTAAAAGTTGATAAGATAGGCTTTGGTGTTGGAGTTTTAGTAGTAAAGAAGCTAGTTTTAAACTTCGTGAAAGTAGTTGGTTTAAAAGTTGAAGTAGCAAACTTTAAATTTGCAGGCTTAATTGTACTTGCTTCAGCTGAGGTCGAAGGTCGTGAAGTAATGTATGAAAAATCGTATGGATTTCTTGTCGTTTGAGTATTGAAGACAAGTTTCTCAAACCTTTTAGGATTTGCTTTTGGTATTTCCAACTTTGAAGTACTAATTCTTTCTCCAAAACTTACATTCGGAGTTTTAGTTGAAAAAGTGTTATACACAAACTTCCTGGTGGTTGTTCTTTCGGTTGAAGTTTTAGGTACTGAAGTAATATATGAAAAATCGTAAGGATTTTTTGAAGGTTTAGTAGTAAACAAATCATTATTAAACCTTGGTTTTAAAGTTTCAAATTTTGGAGCTCTAGTTGAGAAGGTGCTAAATTCATAGTTTTTTGGTGTCGTTCTTTCAGTTGTCGTAGGTGATGACGTAATAAATGAAAAGTCGTACGGATTTTTTTCCGGTTTATTAATATATGAAAAATCGTTTCGGCTCTTTTCAGGTTTATTAATATATGAAAAATCGTATGAATTCTTTTCTGGTTTTATTTTAAATGTCGGTAATGCAGGAAACTCGTATTCTTCAGTTGTTGTAACCTTAGGTAAAAAGTGCTTAACAGGCAGTGGAGGAAACTCATATTCCTTTTGATGATTAGGGAGTGGTGGAAATTCATACCCATCGCCATCCTCTTCGTCGATTTCCGGTTTAACTGACGGCACTGGAGGTAAGTCATAAATATCCTCCTCAAAGCACCCCCTAACATATTGAGAAACATTCCCTTTACAATATAACGGGTAGACAGCCCAAGCATTAAAACCATCACCAGAAATTCCAACGTGTTCGTCGTAAATAATCTTTACACACTTTACATCATCGTCTATAAGGTCATCAGAGAAGGCTGAACAAGGTTTGTTACATCCGAAACCATTTCCGGGCGGGGAACACCTAAACCGGGAAATAAACGTGTTTTTTAACAGAAATCGGTCGAAATTTCGATGAGAGTTAAGGAGTTTAATTAAGAAAAAGAAAATAAATTTTTTCAGTAATACCCACGAGAAAAGTATCAACGGGAATCCAAATAAGTTTTGACTCTTTACTAATTTTAAGCATATTAAAAAAATGTAAAATTTTGCCCTTAAATATTCTTAACATAACTTTTATGAAAAAGCGTGCTATAGTTCGCGAAAAGATGCAAGTCGCTTGCAAAACAACTTTACACTATGATATTCCAAAAACCCTTTGACCCAGAGACTTGAAATTTGGAACAAAGATTTTCTAAGTAGTAGAAAAAAAATTGTTTAAAATATCAAGTCTCTATGTAAAAGCGTTCTTGAAATATCGTAGTGTAAAGTTGTTTTGCAAGCGACTTGCGTCTTTGTGCTAACTATATGCATAGCTCTTAAGCCTCTAAAGATATAAAAAGTTTTCAACTGAAATATGGATATGCAAGGTAAAATAAATTAGGTAATTGAAGGTAAAATAAATTAGGTATTAGCCCAGTATGTAGGTAATTAGGTTTAGCTGAAAAAAAATTAGGTAGATACACATTTTTTTTTATGAATATAGTAGGACAAAGTCTCTTCAATAATATATCAATTTTGCGTCCTCAAAATCGATCTAGAAGTTCCAAGTTTTGAAAATTTGATAGAAAACTATCTTTTTCCGAGTTTTTTTCAACATAACTCGATTTTGTTTCAAAGGAAAAACATAGGTGGGTCTATTTTCTCTATATTAAATAATACTAATTAATGTTAATTAACATTATATTATATTAATATAAAATAAAACCTCAAAAACAGCTTGTTTTCTCTTTTATTGTCATTTTTTTGAAACTTCTGCATCGATTTCGAGGTTGTAAAACTGATAGGTTGTAAAATTGATATTGTTGAGGTCCTTATGCTTGTTCCTAGTTTATTTGAACTCCCAGCAAGCAATTTTCGGCTTAAAAAAATTAAAAGACTCATCACATTTTTTTTTAGAATTTATCCTATTTTAAACCGCACTAACCAAAACAACTCAGAAATCTGAAACAATCCATGATCACCACTTCCTGGATTATGAGCCGAGGTGTTGTAAAGACTCTCATGCGCCACAATACACACCCACGTCGCGATTTGGTCCTCGGGGAAGTTTTTCTCCTTCAATTCGCGCGCGAGCTCACATCTTTCGTAAATTTTCGCGGAAGAATAGAAGATAAATGTCAGATGCAAGACCGCGGAAAGAAGCATCATCAATACTGATTTTACGTTGAAGGTAAACTTCTGTTATATACGCCAACAGGTGTGTGGTTTTGAATCAGTTAGTGACCTGACATCTAAACATATAGATAGATTTGAGGAGAACAAGAGAAAAACTATTTAAGTTTTTTCTATGTTAAATAAAATATCTGTCTAAATAAAATAGACTAGTCTAAGTCTAAATAAAACTAGAGTACCTCCAAATCTGATCGTAAAATTCCTCCATGAACCAACCCGGTAAATAAAAATAGTGTAAAATTACCATCACCGGTATTGGTTATTTAATGCTCTTAGGAATACTGAAAATTTACCATATTCGACATGTAATATTTTAGTATACTAGTAATGTAATATTTTACCATATTAATAACGATATTTTACCATATTAATAATGTAATTTTTTTTTCCATATACGTAATGTATATTTTAATTATTAGTTATGTAATTTATAATTTTGGATAATTTCTACAGAAATTATCTAAATTTTCTAGACCTTGCAAACGTGCAATTTTAAAGTTTTTGGCATACCTATATGCTATATATCAAAAACTTTAAAATTGCACATTTGCAAGCTTTAGAAAATTTAGATAATTTCCATTGAAATTATCCAAAATTTATGTTTATAAACATAAAAAAAATAATTTGTATATTTTTAGGTTTTAAACAATTAGATAAACCTAAAAAATAGAAAACTACTCAAAGGTTACTTCATTTTTGGCGAAATTAGGCATAAATTTATTTTTTTAACAGACTAATTTGACAGTAAAAAAAACTTTTTTGGTCAATTCTGTAACTTTTTATATTTTGAATCTGAATAAAAACACCCCCATTCCATTTAAATTTAGTTACCCACTCTCCCGCCTAAGGCGTGGATGAAAAAAATCTGCTGTAATAAAAAGGTGTCCCCCTTGAAAAACATATATGTTACGGTTTCTGAGATATCGATTTGTAACAGTTTAAATGGCCCACCCGGTATGCAGTGTGCCACTTAAACTTGATTTTTTACGAAAGCTGGCATACATTTTTAAAAAAGTGCATTGAAATTATTTATAGGACACTATAAGGTTTATAAATATTCAACATTCAACGATTTATGATTTTTTCCTTTTTTTTTTGAGATTTTTTAACTGTGTGTAGGCAGGTTACCTGAATCTGGTAACTTGTTCACGGTGTCATTGAATTGAATTGAATGAACATTTAGTCCAACATTTAAAACTTCTAATATTATTTTATAGCTCTATTCTATGAAGAATTGAGATCATTTCAGGACAATTTAAAAAAAATATAGGGGCGTTTTTTAAATTGTTTTTTGAGTAGATAGTGTATTTCCGGGGTTAAATAAAAGTGTTTACCCAAAAATATCTTGAGTAATCCTACATCAATGGCTTTATTCATTTTAAATGACTTAATATACAGTGCGGTCCAAAAGTCACCCCCCCTTTAACTTTTGAACGAGTTGAGATATCGACTTCAAATTTAGAACTCTTAAATAAGACAACTTAAACTATCTTTTAGCATATATTTGATATTTTCAGCTCCTAAAATGTGGGCAGGGGGGCATGGGGGGACATTTTTTTAAAAGGAAAGGGGAGTCGTGTGATACATCATTTTAAAGCTTATAAAATTCTCTATTTAAACTAATATTTTTAAATTTTTTAAAAATGTTTTTTAAGGTTTTGATTTTTCAATTTTTTGTGCTAAAACATTCGATTTTCGAGTTTTTTTTATAAATTTTTATTTATGTCAACTAAAATTAGTTTAAAAGTATAATTAACATTTTTTTATGATGAAATTAGGCATTTTTAAAAAATTATTTGTTTTTTTGTAGAGGAATTTTGACAATTATACCCATTTTCAACCCCATTTTAAACCCAAATTTGTTTTTTTTAATTTAAAAATATGGAGTTTTAAATGGAGAATTTATAAGCTTTAAAATTATGTATTACACGACCCCCATTTTCACTTAAAAAAATGTGCCCCCATGCCCCCTGCCCACATTTTAAGAGCTGAAGGTATTAAATATATACTAAAAGATAGTTTAAGTTGCCTTATTTAAAAGTTCCAAATTTGAAGTCGATATCTCAACTGGTTTAAAAGTTAAGAGGGGGGGGGTGGGTGACTTTTGGACCGCTCTGTGCATAGTAAATTGTAATAAAAAAAGTTCGTTCAAAAATTAAACTAGAAAATAAAAATAATTTTTTTTTAGATTTTGGAAACGTGAATATTAACATTCCTTTTGACGGATTGGGATTCAGCCCAAAATGACAAATATCTCGGAAACCAGTAGAGATATCAATTTTAGCCTAACAACAAAAAATGCTTAGAACTGGGCGTTATATCGATAAAAATAACTATTTTAAAGCATCGCGACGCCTACACTGCGAAGGGTATAGTTTTAGTTAATAACTTGGATACAAGTAGTGCGCGTATTAACCCAATCTCTCCTATGATAAGGATAATTATTATTGCATGCCGAATTAATTATTTCACATCTCATTATATACATGAATAATAATATATTAAATTATTGTATTTTAAAATAAATTATTTAATTTTAAAATTTTCTAACAAGTACTTCTAAAGCGTTAAATCAAGGCCGAGATTTAAATACATCTACCGACAAAAAATACTTGCAAGAAAAAATTAATTTTAAAACCTATAATCTATAATAAAAAAAAAATACACTGCCCAGTAAAAGAGCTTTCCCATTTTTACCTCCGCGCGTAAAATGGATTTTTTATTATCAGATTCACTTTTAGGAAACTTAAAAATATACTAATTTTCACAAAACTACCCCCACCCCTCAGGGGGTGAAATTAGAATAATGGTATTATAAGATTCAGTTTCAGCAACCTGAAAAACCCCAATATACCAATTTTCAAGAAAACTACCCCCACCCCTTGGGGGGCGGAGTTAGAATTTTGTTATAATCAGATTCACTTTCAGCAATCTCAAAAAGTCCAATATACCAATTTTCACGAAAACTACCCCCACTCTTCAGGGGGTGAAATTAGAAAAAATATTTTTAAATATTTTATAAAACACTTTTAAGCATTCGTATATATTATTAAACACATCTGCGCATAAATATGTTCCACCGAATATTTCTGCGCATAGTATATTTGTATAGGTTTGACAGAACACTTTTGCTCATTCGTATGTATTATTAAACAGTGCTGCGCATAAATATGTTTTACTAAACCCTACTGCGCGTCGGTATAGTTGTACATGTTGCGCATTAGAATTTTTTATTATCAGATTCAGATACCTTAAAAACCCCTATATAGTAATTTGCAATAGAATATTGTAAAATTTAAAAACAATCACCCCCTCCCGCCGGGGGTCTAGTTAGAATTTATTTTATTATCAGATTCAATTTTAGCAACCTCAAAAATCCCTATATAGCAATTTTCATATTTTTCTAAAAAAATATATTTTGCCCCCCTTGCCTCATCCCAATGTTTACCAAAAACAATCCCGAGAGTGAACTTTAGGTAACATACCTGTAAGTCTCTAGCTTAAAGCGTTCTTAAGTTATCGTGCCCATAAGATTTCTCGGACAGAACGATCGACCGACCGACAATTTTTTTTTCTGCTTGAAATTATTGATTTATATCGACATAAAACGTCATAAAACGCAAAAATACGCAAAAAAAAATTTTGAAAATTTTTGCACGAGTACAAGGCTTTCCGAAATTTTGAAAATTTTCAAAATGGGAAAACAATACCCTGCCCAGTAAAAGATCTTTTCCATTTTTCACCTCGGCGTGTAAAATAGATTTTTTAATATCAGATTCACTTTTAGCAACCTTAAAAATATACCAATTTTCACGAATACTACCCCCCGCCTCTTAGGGGGATTTTTTTTATTATCAGATTCACTTTCAACAACCTCAAAAACCCCAATACACCAATTTTCACGAAAACTCTCCCCACCCCTCAGGGGGTGGATTTGAATTTGTTTATTATCAGATTCACTTTCAGCAACCTCAAAAACCCAAATATACCAATTTTCACGAAAACTACCCCAACCCGTCATGGGGTGGATTTAGAATTTTTTTATTATCAGATTCACTTTCAGCAACCTCAAAAACCCCAATATACCAGTTTTCACGAAAATTACCCCCCACGCCTCAGGGGGTGGATTTGGAATTTTCTTATTATCAGATTCACTTTCAGCAGCCTCAATAACCTCAATATACCAGTTTTCGCGAAAACTACCCCCACCCCTCAGGGGTTCAAATTAGAAAAAAATTATTATCAGATTCATATTGGTCTACCCCAAAAACCCCTTTATACCAATTTTGACAAAAATATTGAAAATATTAAAAAATATTTACGCCCTCACCCCTGCGGGGGTGTAGAAATTTTTTATTATTAGATTCAACTTCAGTAACCTTAAAAACCACTAAGGGAACGTTCAAGTATTACGTAACGCAAATTTTGATCATTTTGAATCCCCCCCCCCTGTAACGCTATTTTCCTATACCATTAACATGTGCGTAACACTCCAAAATACGCAAAAAAAAATGTTTGAAAATTTTTTCACGAATACAATGGTTTCCGAAAAATCTGAAAATTTTCAAAATGGGATAGCAATTAAGAAAGTTATTTTTAAGGGGGAAATATACTTACTGACCAGCTTTAAATGGTCCGACCAACGGTAACACTACTCTGATCAAACCCATATTTAGATACCCCCAAGCAACAAAGCCGTAACTCATATATTGTCATTTTTCACGATAGCTTAATTTCTAAAATATTTTTTTTTCTTATTTAAGGGTGGAGAAATGATTGAAGTGGAAAAGATTGTTTATTTATTGTTTGTTTCTAATAATATTCAAAATTAGAATTTCTTACTTTAGTGTTTTTGGGTAAACTTTTGGTTAAAATGGCCTGTGGAGAAATCTGAGTAGTACCACCATGTGTGTCTTTTTTCAAGGCGTTTACCTATGAGTATAACTCAAAATAGGTCTAACTTGAGTTACATCCTTGTTGCATGGGAGTGTCGATTTAATTTATGATAAACTCTTAAACTTTTCATAAAAAAATTAGACTCTTTGACCCTAAATTAGGGGTAGTTTAAATTAGGCGAGCCTTTTTAAAGGGAGTATGTAGTCTGAAAAGGTCTCATATAAATTCGGTAACTGTACAATACCTCGTGAAAAATAACTTTGAAAAAAAAACTTAAAAACAAACTTGGCATAAATTAAAACTTCGCTAGTATTATTAGTAGAAAAAACTTCGCAAGAATTATATTTCACATCAGACCTCTTGGTGGTTAGAAGACCAGAGTCTCCTCGACTGAGCCACCACCACTCCCATTTTTTTAAATTTATTTATTGCTTTACCATTTTGAAAATTTTCAACATTTCGGATTTTTTTGCGTATTTTTGCGTTTTGTGACGTTTTATGTCGATATAAATCAATTACAAGCAAAAAAAATTGTCAGTCGATCGGTCGATAGTTCCGTCCGAAAAATCTTGTAAGCACGATAACTTAAAAACGCTTTAACCTAGAGACTTGAAATTTGGCATACAGGTATGTTACCAAAAGTTCTCGCTCGGGTTTGTTTTTGGTGTTCGGCAAGGGGGAAAAATATATTTTTTTACAAAAATTTGAAAATTGATGTATAGGGTTTTTCAAGGTAGTTGAAATTTAATCTGATAATAAAAATTTTCTAACTCCTCCCCCGCAGGAGTGAGGGGGTAAATATTTTTAAATATTTTTTAATATTTTTTTAATATTTTTTCTAATTTTTTCTTGCTGAAAGACAATCTAATAATAAAAAGAACTAAATCCACCCCCTAAGAGCCCCCGCCTAGTGTTCGTGAAAACAGGTATATTTTTAAGGTTGCTAAAAGTGAATCTGATAATAAAAAATCCATTTTATGAGCGGAGGTAAAAAATGGAAAAGTTCTTTTTACTGGGCAGTGTATTATATTATATATTTTTTATACTTTAATAAAAGCATATCCGAACATAAATTGTATATCTATTAATATTAATTGTATGTTAGATTGTTTGCCTAGTATTAATATAGCCTATAACCTTTTTCTAAAAAAATGCTTCATTGAATAAAATTAGTTTTAAAAAAATTAAAGCGAATAAAATAAAGTCTGGCATACGGATCTAAGACAATGTAAAGAATGCGACAAAAAATCATACTCCGAAATACGGTGTTGCCAGACTGAACATACAAAAAATATTTAATTCAATGAATTACCTTAAAGAATAAATAATTATGTACCTATTAGATGATTTTAGTATATATTTATTGTAAATATATTCTACCTAAACAAATTCTTCTTCTGAATATTGGTGGTGAACAACATTTTTATATTGTAAACTAAAGTAGAATACAAATGGTCGAATGTATCAAAATAATGCTTTTGCTTTAGAAGCTTTTTTTTGCATCTACCTCCCCCTTTCGTCGTAGGTTTTTTTTCGTGTGACAGACTTAATAAAAGTGACGCAGCACTTTAAAAGCAGGAATCCTGCTGCAAGATGATCCTGCCAGGATTAGTGAATGCCACAATGTGGCGTGGCGGCCACATACTTGGACTATTCAGTGCATCCAAACTAACTTGAAATAGAATATAAATCATTACCCTGGTGCTAATCTTTTTATCTTCACCTGAAGTGGATAATTAATTAGCTTTAGCCACAGGCATGCATTATTGGTTTACAAAAAATGTAAAAGGTTGTGTAACTACGCAGGCGCGTAGATAGGATTTTTTCTCGAGGGGGGTGGAGTCAAAATCTGGCGCCCACCTTGACCTTTGGCGCCCGTACCAAAATAAAAACCAATACCCTCAGAAAAAAAAGGCTTTGTCCCTGAGCGTTTGTGAAAAACTTGGCATCCACCTTGGCGTCACTACCAAAAGAAAAAAACACCCTCCGGAAAAAAAGCTTTGTCCTTGAGCGTCTCTCCAAATTTGGCGTCTAACAAAACAAGAAGAACACCATAAAAAGTTTTGTCCCCGAGCGTTTCTACAAAATTTGGCGACCTAATAAAACAAAACTAAAAAAAACACCCTCCGAAAAAAAAAAGATTTGTCCCTAAGCGTTTCCGCAAAATTTGGCGCGCCAACCTTGGCCCCACCACCCAAACAAAAAAAACACCAGCTATTATTTTAATTTTTTATTCTTCGGGGGGTAAATACCCCCTCTACCCCCCATATCTACGCGCCTGTCCTGTATATCGCACTACTCATCATTAAATATTGAGTTGGTTTACGATGGTTTTTTCGCTGCTTTGTATTTTTTGAGGGCCACCCCCATTAAAACAGGAAGAATATATTTCTGACCAACAATATACCTTAAAAATCTTAAAATGACCCTGTGTATGAATAACTTCATAAACACTGTGTGTAGGAGTAGTCACTTCCTGAAATACATAACTAATGTATTATTATTAATGTATTAAATAACATGTTAAAATGCATTTGTATTTATTTAAAAAAAAATTATTTGCTAAAAAATATATACATGTGTTTTGAACACTATGAAGGAGTGATAGGTCAAGGTAAAACATATAAATACATTTAATTAACAGAAAACATAAATATTTACTTTTCAAATATAAAGAATTCACTGCAAAGGTGGACCAAGTCCATATTTTTTTGAGTTACAGAGTTACATCCCTGTTTTAACAAGATCTTAGGATTTTAAGAATAATATTAGGATTTTAAGAGTAATATTACTTTATCAAGGAAAACTATAACCTGTTCCAAGCCGCGAAGTTTTGCGTTAAAAGTAGTAAATTTACGTAGTTAGGTATTAATAAAAATTACACCATTTACACTTACCTTGACAAGACTTAAGATCTAAAAGACCATCACCAATACATCCAATACTTCCATCTAAAGTTATTGAACTATTTAAACAAAAACAATCTTTTTCTGGCGTATTGTATTTAAAGGTATCATTATGTGCAGTAAATTTATATCCTTGTATATCCTTAACTGTTACAGTATCGCTAAAATTCATGGATATTACCCTGAAATTAAAAATAATATTTCAGGAAAAAAATACTTTAAGTAATAAATAAATTTTTAGTTTAATTAAATAGGAACAATTTATTTTATTTTTTTTTTTCATTTATTTCTGTTTGTAATTTAATTTTTTCTTAACACAGTATACTTCCAAAACCCCCCATTAATAAACCCCTATATTTTACATTATCCGCTGAAATATTTATTTAAACAAATTTTTTAGATAACAACGGCAGAAGAGAAATGTTTTTTTTGTTGAGTTTTTCCAAGAATTACTGCACTGTAAATATGGAGGTGAAATTAGAGAGTAATCTGAATATTAAATTTTAAAATTCATATGATTTAAATCGATATATCGAATATCGAATCGAATATATTGTATATGAACTAGATCTTGGTCTGCCCAATTAACAGAAAACTTATTATTCTGCATAAACCAGCGAAAACGGAATCCGATTGGCTTTAAACTATATATGAGGCATGTAGGATCAGCGTCGGACTAGATAGGTGAAATAGTGAGAAAAATCTCACGGAGCCCTTCATGCTTTGGAGGCCCCCGCCGGGTGATAAGTTTTGTTGTAATTTTTTTAGTCACCAAAATTTCTGGAAGGGATAAAAAAAATTGGGGATGATGAGCGTTTTTTTTAGCCATCAAAATTTCTCGCGAGGGTAAAAGTAGTCAAAATTTCTGGACTGTATAAGAAAATTAGTAGCTATATGTCGTATTGTATCCCCTTATCTGATAGCTGAAATTTTGCATACTGACAGCTGAAATTTTGCATAAATCATCCTTATATATGTAAGATATTTAAAAAAATATTAAGTTTATATATTAAAAGGTGTCGAAATGGCGCTCTGCACTAAAATGATCCAACTTGGATTGAGCCTAACAAAATTATTGTCTTATAACCAATGAAAATTGATAAAAATAAAACTTTAACCTTTTTTAAAAAAAATCTCAATTTATGCCCCTTAGGGAAGATTTATCGACCCAAAATTTTAAAAACTATTTTGTTGTGATATATTTAGTATATTTATTTAAAAATATTAGATGCTTGCGTTTCCAAAAAGAAAAACTACTGAATAAAACAAAAACATTGTATTTTCAAACATTTTGAACATATTATTTTTGGTCTTAAATTGTTCTATACATCGTAAATAAGTAGAATATGTTAACAAACGTCGTGAACTCTACTTTTGACTTTTTCTATCCATGTATAAAAGTATTATTAATAGTATCATTCTTTTGTATTTTTCCTATTTTTAAATCGCATTTTATGTAAAAACTATAACACAGAAAAAAATAAAGCCTATATTTGTAATAAGGGCCCCAAAAAGTACTAAAAACAGTTATAAAATATCAGGTCTTAACAATTTAACTATTCTATGATACGCTGGTATGTCATCGGATCTTTACTAGTGGAAATGGCAAAGTCTTTGAATACAGTCAAGTTTTTAATATCTTCTATTTGGTGCCCCGTGGGGCTATAAGGGGGTTTTAGCGAAAATGTGTATATAATATTTCTTATTTTTGTATTTATTTCCATTTTTTAATTGGTCTTAAGATTTTCTTACTAATAAAGTACCAACAAATTTAAAGCAAAAAAAAAACTTTCTTTTACCTCCCCCCCCCTAAAGATGACTTTTATACCTTTTTATCCAAACATTGTTTTTTATCGCTAAAAAACAACACTTTGAAATAGTCCTTGAAATTAGGGTTGCCAACTCTGAGTTAAAAAATAAAGGACATAGGTCTGTTAAAAAAACGAAACCTTGGTTGAACCTTGAACCTGTCCAAAGTACAACGTATTGTACGTCAGAGCTGTTCAAGGTACATTTTACACATTAGGCCCAAGATACAACTATAGGTAGCGATACCAAAAACAATCCATATATTTTTTTAGGTTAGAGTTAAACTTTCCATAGCACATAAATTTTGTACTTTAGTAACATGTATTTTAACAAAAAATTTAATATACTGTATACTGTAAAATTTTTATTTTAGAGTTTTTTTTTTTTATTCTGTTAGCCCGAATTAAATTATATGTTATCCGTATCGGAAACCTTTTTTACAGTGTTACAACTGAAATTTTGGGAAAAAAATGATTACCTAGTAAGTAATACTTATTCAATCAAAAATAATTTTTTCTTTAAGGATAATAGATTTTCCGCATAATAATAATTTAATCAATAACCTACACTAAATTATTCATAAAATTCTCGATAAAATTAGTTTGTCAGGAAATGGAAATCACATTTATCTACGTTCTACTTAGTATAAAGCACACATTTGAGTTTATTATTGTTTACATTACAACACTAGTGCTTTGTAAAAATATTATAAAAACCGAATGCTTTTGTTTTCCCATTCTGACTTTTTTCCACTGTAAATGTGTAATCATTTTTAATTTTTTCGGATTTTTAAGCTTTGGGCTGTAAAACGCAGATAAAATTATATATTGAATCCTAATTTTGTATTATACTATTCTGTAATATAAGGCACGTTATAAATAATTATAATGAATTTGGATTTAGCCTGTATAAAAAATAAGTAAATTTAAATCAAGTCAAAGTGTTAAGGCTGAAGGACTACGGTAGATGGCCATTTGTACATTGTGCAATAAAGAACGTTTATTATTATTATAATTATTATTTCAAAATGTTATTTTGAAATAACAATTGGCAATTGCCAACTGAAAAAACCGATGACTTAGGTCTAAAATTTTGTCTAGTTCTACGGAAAAGCTAGCTTTCAAAAACAGGGGATGAAATGGGGGGTTAACCACCGGGGAAATCTTTTGTACACCCTTTGGGAACAGTAGGAATTCAGGAGAATTCATGGGGAATTCAAGAGGAATTCACAAGGAGTTCAGGGGAAGTCATAAGGAATTCAGGGGAAGTCACAAGGAATTCAGGCGAAGTCACAAGGAATTCAGGGGAAGTCACAAGGAAGTTTCAAAAACAGGGGATGAAATGGGGGGTTAACCACCGAGGAAATCTTTTGTACACCCTTTGGGAACAGTAGGAATTCAGGAGAATTCATGGGGAATTCAAGAGGAATTCACAAGGAATTCAGGGGAAGTCATAAGGAATTCAGGGGAAGTCACAAGGAATTCAGGCGAAGTCACAAGGAATTCAGGGGAAGTCATAAGGAATTCAGGAGGAATTCATGCATTAGGGGAACTCTTTTGTACACTTTCCTGGTAGCGCTTAACCCCATCTTTACCGTTTACACTGCCTTTATTACAGCTAAATCCCGATTATTAACTCTAACCCTGTTGTTCAAGAGGGTTGGACTTATATATATTATAACCCCCAAATAATAAATACTCGTAAATACCGCAGAAAAGGGCGTTTACACGGAATTTAAATACCGTTAATACACTACGTGACACATAGCGCTAACTACAGACATCTGTAAAGTTACAAATGAGGAGTTCCCCTCTAACTCTCTTTCTCTAAAACAACTTGACAGAAAAAGGCTGCCGCGATTAATAAATCTCGGTAGTTAGTGCCATGTGTAAAAATGCGTTAGTATTACTACCGTAGTAATAACTACGGTAGTTAGGTGTCGCGTAAATATAGTCATTAATAGTATACTATATATCTACCTGCAAATATCTTCTGCATATGCATCAAACACCATATTCTTTTTCACGTTGGTAGGAAAAACTGTTGTTTTTCCTCTAATTTTGTTGCAAACTGCTGATTTACCTCCCGGCCAAGAAGATATGTAAGGTTTTCCATTAAACTTTAATAAATCTGCTGTATTTTCCCGTGCTTTAACTCCAGATTTTATTGTAAAGCGCCCCTGGTGGGTATTATTTTTCTAAAAATAATAATGGAAAACTTATATCATTACTGCCAGAAAAATTATAGTGAAAATAAATTGATTTTTTTTTCTTTAAAACGGTGTATCACCTTAAAATCTGATACCCTGCGAGCTGTATGTAGTATGCACTAAAAATACAACACGATTTTTATGATAATTTTGATATCCATATGTGACCCTGCACAAAGAAACCCGGTTAGTGTGTCAAATTTACGTATTACTTTTTTTTTTCGGATTCTTGTGTAAAAAACACAAGAACCCGAAAAAAAATTACCTAATACCTTAATTTGACACACTAACCGGGTTTCTTTGTGCAGGGTCACATATGGATAAATTTTTCAGTTTTAAAAAATGTAAAAAGTTTGAGACTTCGTTTTAAAGCAATTTTCTCAACATTTATCACTATGGGCTTAGTAAAAATAAATTAAGGTCCTATTTAAGAAAGTTTATATTTTTAGTATTTAAAATAATAAACTAATTTAAATAGGTACACGTACGTACGTACTACGAACTATGCTTAAGCCGGTCCAATACCACTCGCTAAGTAGGACGAATATTCGGTCGGTAAAGCAACAGCATATACGCACACGATTTGTTTGTTTTGTTTTTTTTTGTTTTTTTTTTGTTTAACCTCGTACTATTCTACTTAATTAAGCATCCCCTAAGTCCAGGACTTGTGTGGGCTTGTAGTAGAGGGAACCACCGGCTTATAATGACTTTCGAACCAGTTTCTAGGAAGTGTCCGTTTCACTTATCGCCTTCGCTATTTCAATTATTAATTAACTGAAAAAGACAAATGGGCGTCAGTGAGAATTGAACTCACGCTAGTAGGCTTGCTATGCATACCCGCTAGCCACTACGCTATGCCTCCTATAATTAAGCAACTATTAGGTGCGCAGTGGGCGCTGCGCACTTGCTTTGGCCGACTGTAATTTCTTGTCATTTGACCGAATATTTGTTATACTTGGTGAGCTGTGTAGGACCGGCTTTAGACGTCAAATATAAAAACAGGAATTTTTAATTTTAATCAGGTTAAATCCAGGAATGTTTCCGGTTAAACTGCGGTTAGATTTTTCTTGCAAATTTTCGCTTAGAAAATTTTTGAGACTATAATTCAGGTTAAAAGTCCTAAACGGGCGTTTAATCGCTGATAAGTCTTAGCAAAATCTAGCTTAGATTTAATCGCTATCAAAAGTTTGTGATTGGTCTGTTAAAAAAAACCTTTAATTGGGATTGGTTTGGACTTTATTATATTTATTTAAAATATTATAAAATTTTATTATGATATAATAATTATAGCTCGAGGTTCGTTATGGGTCGTTATAGGTCTGTTTCTCAAAAATCGAGTTCTGAACTGGTGCGGAACGGGCGCAGTAGGTAGCTACTGAGCACTGACCAGTTGCAAATGCGTTGATTCTGAATCATTTTAGACCTAAGATTTTCAAAAATCAAAACAAACCTAATAATATAATATCACGAGTTCAGAAGTTAAGAGGGGTGGGTGGTTGACTTTTGGACCGCACAGTATATGATAACGCTTGGTCAACTGTGGAATCAAATGCATAGTACAATTTACAACTATAATATTTTTAGTAAATAATTAACTTTATAAACTATACTATGTATTGAATTTCACAGTTGACCTAGCGTTATCAAATATACGGATTATGCGCTCTATCTCGAGAACAAATAATTTAATTCGCCATATCCAACCAAATACTTATTTAGTTGACACAAATAAACTGTTTTATCAGTGCACCCCTGCAACTAAACGTTTTTTCTCTTGGGAAAATTGAAGTAGTACAGTTGGGTATTTTTTCAGAGGTGTTTTTTAGTAAGAGGTAAAAAAATTTTTAGGTGTGAGAACCTTTTTTATTCTTTTTTTGCAGAAAGTTATGAGGTCAGAGGGCTTCACTGTGTAATTTGTTTTCAGAACAACAAAAAACGTAGGAAAAATATAGTAATTACTTTTTGTGGGCCTGTGCAATTATTGGTAGACCAAAGACTTTGAAAATTAAAAATTCCTGGCTTTAATAAAATTATTGTATTTTGATAATTACATAGTATAGATTAGCAAAAATAATTGCTCCATCTTCAAGTCTCATGGCTTTTGTAGTTGACAGTTTTGCGTTTATTTGGGAACAAATAGTTTTGGAGGCAAAACCTCCCTTTTCCCCTCCATTTTCGCATAATTTTAATCCATCAAATAAATAGTCCTTTACTTTAGTTTTTATAAAAATATTATCGTTTTCTCCAAAAACATCTGTTAACACAGAATTAACTGTGGATAAGGCTTCGGGAACTGTTTCCTCAACTGTCATTAATAATGACTAAAAATAAACTTTTTTATTATGCGATTCTTATAAGCTCATAATCACACGCATTTGCGTGTTCTTATGGGCTTATGCCCATAAGAGGATAGTAGGTACTTTTTTCTTTTGGATTGGCAACAGGACAGATGAATATCACTTGACGTTTTCCGTGCAAATGTTAACATCGCTTAAATTTTTAATTTTTTACAAAATGTTGTTTTAAGGTTAATTTTTACTGTATTAAAATTGTGCTTGGTTACTTACAGTAAAAAAGAGTATCTTCTTGAGCCGACTATAAAGATATCAAAATATCATTTGTTTTTTGAATTTTAAACATGGCGAAAATTGTAATGCCAACCCAAAACAAAAATCCCTAAATCAGTCATCAATTTAAACGTTTTTTTTTTAATTTTAGAGCAAAATAGAAAAAATGTATATCGATTCGTTTCATAACACGTTTTTATACTAGGCATCATTTTAACCAGCAGTAAATGCTGCCAAAAAAAATAATATGTTTGAAAAAAATAATTTCGTTTTTTGAAAAACGAAAACATTTTAAATAAAAAAATGTAGTACAAATAAATTTTTCAAAAAAAAATTTACATTTATCTTATTTTTTTTTTAACTGTATAGGAAATTTGATATTGTTGCCAGCAAAATTGTTATTAAATAATTATTTACATTTAAGGGAGTATTTAAAACCGTAACCATATCATTCTCGCTTAAACTTCCCGAGGCGCTCTTGTCAAATTCAAAACGGGAATATTCGTAGTAGGAAATGTCTTCATTGTTTGGCCATTCTACTTCACTTTTCCATCTAAAAACACTGAGAAAAGGGTTATGATAATAAAAAAGTACTTATCAAGGGAGTATTTCCACGTCAACTAGCCCCTCGATCCGGAACTCATCTCTCCGATTTCGCTGAAATTTTGCATTTCCCCATAACTTAGTGTTTATATAACCCCATTAATGGAGTTTTGCAAAAAAATCGTTGGTTGCCGAGATATTAGGGTGGGTCATTTTTTGCCTTTTGATGAGATAATAATTTATACTATTTTTTAAATAATATAAAAATTATATTTTTTTACTGTCCTCCTGCCTTTGAATTAAAAAAAATGCCTTTTTCTCATAAACCATTTTATCGAATTTTGTGTGGAGTAATTTTTTGATTAAAATTGCTCACAGAATGTACAAAAGTAATTAAAAGTCTAAAATTTGTAACCCTAAAAAAATTTAGGAGTTTGGAACCCTAACGGAAGTCCGCCCCTGATTTTTCTGATAACTTTTAAAACTTCTGTTGAAATCATTCAATGCAAATTAATTTTCTTAAACAACTCAAAAAAAATTGTCAATGAATATTAAAAAGTAAAAAAGTCTCCCACAAATATGTCATTTGAGTCGAAATATTTTATAGGGTCATACTACCACTAAATATAAGTAAATAGTAAAAAAATATAAAAAAAATCGAAGATAAGCTATTTTGGGGATACAAAATATAAACTTCCCCAAATTGGAATGACGGTCTGCCTTGGAAATGTCAGAATGGTTAAAAAAAAGTATATTTTTTAGACCATAATTTGATTCTCTTTACAAATCAATACAATTAAAGTCTATATCATCAATAGAAGTTAAGTTATTACGAATTTATTACATGGTTTTTTTCCGATTTTGAAAAAGGCAAAAAATGACCCACCCATTAATGGGGGTATATAAACACTAAGTTATGAGGACATGCAAAATTTCAGCAAAATCGGAGAGATTAGTTCCGGATCGAGGGGCTAGTTGACGTGGAATTACTCAAGAACTTCTTGAAGAAGTTCTTGCTATGGTGGCAAGGACCATAATACTTTTAACAAAAGAAATAATGACAGCAACAATTTATGTAGTAGATATACTAGAAAAGAACCTTATTTGTCCGCGGGTAGCCAGGGCGGGGGGTAATGGGGGTAATTATATCTCCCCAGAGTCCCAGAAAAAATAAAAATCTTCAGAAAAATAACAACTTAATTAGGTCAGTTAGCAACACTAGTTTTAGCCTTCTGACCGGTTAAAATTACAATAAAAACATTTTGTTTGTTTGTTTGTTTGTTTGTTTTAACCTCGTACTATTCTACTTAATTAAGCATCCCCTAAGTCCAGGACTTGTGTGGGCTAGTAGTAGAGGGAACCACCGGCTTATACTGACTTTCGAACCAGTTTCTAGGGATGTCCGTTTCACTTATCGCCTTCGCCAAATTTCAATTATTAATTAACTGAAAAAGGCAAATCGGCGCCAGTGAGAATCGAACTCACGATAGTAGACTTGCTATGCATACGCGCTAGCCACTACGCTATGCCTCCCATCTGGGAACTCAAATTTCAAATTTATATCTCAACACTTCTTTGAGATATGGTTTTTATACGATTTGCCAGTAACACATACCAATATAGAGACCGAGATACAGTTTTGTTGCTACTTGCATTTAAAAATCTCAAAAATAAAAAAATTTATATATTTTTTTTTTTGACTAACCAAGGCTTTCCCGCTGTTATTAATACGGAGAAAGCATTATTATTTTTGATATAAATAAATATATTACATATTTTTACTATAAATGCATAAAAACTATAATAATGTCCATTTTTCTACATATAATTGTCATCCTGTGCAAGAAATTGTTTTTTTTAATTATATTCGCCTACTTTCAGTCGCTTTGAGCCACCTCTAAATGTTGAAATTTTTGGATAACATTTTAAATAGTTACTTTTTACACCAAATAAAATAATTTAAGCTTTGGGTCCCAAAATAATAAGAAAAAATAAAAATTTTGCAATTTTTTGCATTACCCTAATGTAAAGTTCCTGAGATAAACGATTGTAAGAGACGGACGGATAACCGAGCTGTCTAACAAGGGAACGTTCAAGTATTACGTAACGCAAATTTTGATAATTTTGGACACCCACCGCCCCCTGTAACGCTATTTTCCTATACCACTAACATGGGCATAACACTCCAAAAAAATGACCCCCCCTAGGAGCGTTACGTAATACTTGTACGTTCCCCAAGGGTTCCGTTTTACATTCTTAAAGACGCCTTTTCTCGGAGCAATTTATACGCATGTTTGGTACTATGCAAGTTTGCTGTCAGATATAGCATGAGGACAATTACACATTCATTTGCCTTTTCACGGAGCACGTTATACGCTATATATTGCAAGTTAAAAAATGCTGCCAACCAGACAATTTTGACGTGTCTCTGCATTTGTTGACAAAAACATAACCTAGCATTTGCTTTTTTAAGGAAGCTTTTTAGTTAGACAGACTGGCCTATTATTAATAATAATAATTATTAACAAGTCCAGTCGCTACTATATTGATAAAAAGAAATCGATTTAGTAACTTTTTTACAGGTTGGTACCACGAAAATAACTATAAATCTTACATGAAAATCGTCAAAAAATAGAACTTGTTCTAATAATTTGATGGCTCGAAAATAGCATCAAATTGCGCAGTTACTGAATCATTTTTGCAACAAAATTGCATAGCACCAAACTTTCGTACAAATTGCTCCGTGAAAAGGCGCCTTAAGATATAGAACCCTTAAAAATAACTCTTTTATAACTTTATAAGGACAAATAATGCTCTTTTCCAGTGTAGCAGATAAATGATATTTACTTGTATACATAAGGGCCAGCTTCACTAACAATTGGTTTGGCACCATTTATGATAGCTTCTGGATTTTGAATGTTGAAAAAGTAAACTTTGAAAATAAATGGAAATGGAGTTCTCATAAACATATCAAACGGGTCCGTGTTGTTTTGTAATATTTTCATCTTAAACAGAGATATTTTTTTTTAATATTCACGGTGTATTTGAAATAGTGCATCACAAAATATAAAAAATAGTTCCTATAAATATACATGTATGTCTGAAAATAGGTTGTAAGGGAACTACGACTCTTCATGAGTGGCTAAAAAATCGGTATTTGTTAAAAGGGTGTAAGTCAATTTTTTTTCAAAATTGAGTTAGATACAGTTTTATGGTATGTTAAAATATATAGATTTTTGTTGAAAGGACGTTTTTTTTCCTCCTCAGTACAAAGAGTACTTTGAAGTCATAACAAACTGGCCTAAAAAAGATGCTAAATATCCTTACAGTGACTTTAAACCAACGAACTAATAACTTTTCTCTCTAGAATAGGCATTTCATTCGTTAAAACTGAAAAAAACGTCGGCAACATAAACATCTTTGTTCTAACAGAGACAACAATACCAGTTACTGGTAACTGTTATTGTTCAGCCCTAAATATACCTAATATTTGTTTACAAACAAACCGAGATGTTGGCGATACTTTATTTTAACGGTATGCGTATTCTAGAAAGAAGAGTTATTAATTCGTTGCTTTAAACCTTCAGACGGCGAAGAAAATTAGCTGTTGTTGACGTTTGGACTTTTTATTATAATGTTCTCATTTCCTTCGATTTTTGATAAAAGAGCGTTTTTTTTACAAATTTGGGGATTTAATTACCAGTCATCGGCGAATTTCTAGTGCTCGCATAGGCGCCGCGTCGATTCTAGCGTTGAAGCGAGGTTTTAAATATTTACATTTTTATTTCTTTTTATCTCGATTTTTTTTAATGATTCCATTTAAACGAGTTAGGTGGGAAAAAAAGTTATCAATAAAAAAAAATTAAAAACTTTCGTATTCTTAAAAGATAAAAATCGAATATCGGTTTTTTCTTCGAAAAACACCGATATATATATATACATATTTATAGTTAATATGTATAGTCAATATTGTTGTGTGCAGCAAATTAGTCGTCAAATGTTTCAATTTAGTGACCTTTATAAAAATTTCCCTCATAATTCGGCAAAATTATTCCGTAAGCCTATGTTTCTTTGTTTATTTTTAACGTTGATGAGTCATAACTGAGTTTATTCCGAATACTGTTAATTACATAAAAACGGCTATTCCAACTTATGTGAAAATTTTACTATATGTAAGTGGTGCGGCGAAAAGGAATATTAGCAAAAAAAATGGATTTATTTTTTTTTACGTTAATGAACGTAGAAAGTACAATACATCGAAAAAAAAAAAATAAAAAATATCGTTTTTTTTGCTAATATACCTTTTCGCTGCACCACTCACATATATTAAATACTAGGTTTACTTTCAAAAGTGTTTTTGGATTATATGTTAAATAACAAAAAAATAGGCAGTTTTTTTTTAATTACGCCCTTTTAGCAAAAACCGATTCATTTAATAACTAAGGAACTCTTTGAGATATAGCAACGTAGTTTTTCAAATTATCTAATCCTAATAAGGCCTATCTTAATATGTTATTTTCATGTAGTTATTTTAAACAAGGGCGTGCGAAACAGGGGGGCCGTATCAGTTTTTGCCCCACACATTTTTTCTCTGTAACTTTTTTGTGGATTAATTTTTACATTACATTATATTCCTCAGGTAAAAATACATATAAAAGGTACTCTTGTTGTAATACCGTAGGATTAACCGTTTTCGAGCTTAATTCATTTAAAGGTAAAATTTCACGTTTTGAGGATGAAAAATGAAATACTAACATGTTAAATTAATTTTTAATAATGCAGGGTGAATGTGCATCAAACACTAAGAGAAAACCTTGATACACAGGTACTTCCAAAAATAAATCCTAAGAGAATCTATGGTCATTTTTAAAGGGCCACAGTAGCTTTAAATGCTAGATTTTAAGGACTTTTTAACAATTTATCTTTTTGTCATTACCAGATTTCTGGTTGCAGCAACGAGAAAGGCACTTGGTCCGTATTTAACTAACCTAACCAGATTTTTTTTCACTGTCAATTGCTTTTCCATTTTGAAAATATTCAAAATTTTGGGAAAGCATTGTATTCGTGCAAATATATTAATTTTTTTTTTGCGTATTTTTGCGTTTATGTCGATTAAATCAATTTCGAGCAAAAAAAAAATTGTCGGTCGGTCGATCGGTCATTCTGTCCGGGAAATCTTGTAAGCACGATAACTTAAGCTAGAGACTTAAAATTTGGCATACATACATCATACATACATGTTTCTTTAACCTCGTAGTATTCTACTTATTTAAGCATCCCCTAAGTCCAGGACTTGTGTGGGCTATTAGTAAAGGGCGGGGTAAGGGTTTTCACTTTCGAAAAATCGATTTTTTTTTGTTTTATCTTATTGTTTAACATTTCAAGAATATGTCCTCAAAATTTTAATCCGATCTAAGCAATATTCTTGAAGTAATTGTTTAATTAGTCTCGGGGCCTTTAACGCTCTAACTCTAACAGGGGCCGAGTTCCAAGCTGTGCAGCAGAGCAAAGAAGCCAGAATAAAACGAAGACTTGAAAAAAAAACAGGCTGAAGACATCGACAATGTTGAAGGATGTGTGCTGTATGGAGCTGGAATTGATGATTCTGTGTAAGTTTAAAAAAAAAAAATTTTTCTTCACTTTTTTGCTTCATAAACTTTAAACGCGTTTTTCTCAAAACTACTTTTTCGAAGTCCGTGTTCACCGCCATTTGAAAACTACTCGACCGATTCATTTCAAACTTTGTACACATTTTCTTCATATAAAATACCTCCCCCCTACTTTTAGTAAAATTTTTTTTTTTAACATTAAGGGTGTTTCCCACCCACAAAATGGCGGAAATTTTAGTCGAAAATAATGGTTTACACTTTAGACGGCCGCCAAAAATTTTTAAATTAAAAAAAAAATAATCAGAGTACTTTGGGGGGAAGATTTGTTTATAATTTAACTAAATTTTTATGGTTTTTCATTTTCAGATAATTTCCGGCCGAGTTACAGTGAACACCGCAAATTGTTTTTTTTTCAAGACGTCCTGGGGGAAGCTCTGTCACGGGCTAATGGTTTAATATTTTTGCATGAAAAATTTACAGAACATAGTCAAAACTATGCTCAATAATGTATAGAAGGTTTGAATAAAATTGCTCAATCGATATTTGAGATAAAAAATCACAAAAAAAGTGTTTTTTTTTACGCTGAAACCCTTACCACCGGGTTATACTGACTTTCGAACCAGTTTTTTTTTGGAAGTGTCCGCTTCACTTCACCAAATTTCAATTATTAATTAACTGAAAAAGGCAAATCGGCGCCATTGAGAATCGAACTCAAGCTAGTTGGCTAGTAGACTTGTCATGTAGAGACGCGGTAGACCACTACACCAATCCTGCCATACAGGTATGTTACCAAAAATTCTCGCTCGGGGTTGTTTTTGGTGAACATTGGGGTGCGGCAAGGGGGCAAATGGGGAAAAATACATTTGGTTTGGACTTTTTAAATTAAATTAAATAAATAATAAATTAAAATTGCTATATACGGGATTTTAAGGTTGCCCCCAAGGGGCATATATAGGGGTTTTTGGGGCCGAAGAATCTGAATCTGACAATTTTTATTCTAATTTCACCCCCTGAGGGGTGGAGAGTGGGTTTCGTTAAAATTAGTTTATTAGGGTTTTTGAGGGTGCTGGAAGTGAACCTAATAATGAAAAAAATCTAACTCCGCCCCCTGAGGGGCGGGGGTTGTTTTCGTGAAAATTGGTATATTGGGGTTTTTGAGGTTGCTGAAAGTGAATCTAAAAATTATAAAATTCTAAATCCACACCCCGAGGGGCGGGGGGTAGTTTTCTTGAAATTTGATATATTGAGGTTTTTGAGGGTTCTAAAACTGAATCTTAAAATATTTTTTTTCTAAATCCACTCCCTGAGGGGCGAGGGGTAGTTACGTAAAAGCTGGTATATTGCGGTTTTTAAGGTTTCTGAAAGTGAATCTGATAATAAAAAATCCATTTCACGTGCGGATGTGAAAAATGAGAAAGCTCTTTTACTGGGCAGTGTATTTTTAGTCGAAACATCCTTTCTGGTTAGTTGAAACATACAGAAATCTGGTTGATTCAACCAACCAACCATTTTTTTAACTGTCTGGTCTATATTTTTATAGTTCTTCCGTATTTTCCCATTGAATATAGTCTGTAGAATACTACCAGAATTTCTGGTCCAGAAAACTGGTTACGGCTATACTATACTACACTATATGCGCATATGTGTTTTTAACACTTTTGTATTGTATTACTAGATTTAATTGGTATAACCAGGATTCTAGATTTGAAATAGTTGGCCTTTGGATCTTTTTTTTTAGTGTTCTATACCTTATATTCGATATAATGTGCAGTGACTAATACCTATGCTGCTCTCGAATAAGGAATTCCGCTTAGACGAAGTTTCGCGAATTTACCCGAATCGCACCCGAATTAATATGATCTTCGCCTTTTACCACACTTTCGCAAATGAGTCACTGCATATTGCATCGAATATAACGTATATCAAATAAACACTTAAATGTAGTTTTTACAAGAAGATGGTTTCCGACTTCACACCGCAAATGTTTTAGAATAAATCAAGGGGTAAACCGCTGAGGAATTCCGGTGTACAAATTGGATGTAATATTAAATATCGATATCGGATATATCCGTAAAGTAAATTTAATCTTAATAGAAGGTATTAAGTTGTACATTTTTTTTTTCAGTGGTTTACCCCTCGGATTAATGTGCGTACCTCCCATATTTTTGTGGTTATGAGATCAGGAATAACTTTATACGTCAGCAAAGTACCACCAATGAAAAAGATTACTCCAAAAAATCCACAACAAATGAAAAACCTGCGCGGAATCACTATTTTCATATTTAGAATTAAAGTATTACCCACATCCACAAACAAAAATGCGGTACTGGTAAATTAAAAAAATTACAAATGGTCAGTGTAATTACTCTGATGGCCATTAATGATATATATCATCAAAATGTATTATTCTAGTTGAGAAGACATTAACAGATCCGTATCAATATTATTTATATACAATAATTACATTATAGTATAATTGTAGGTACAATTATTATATACCGAAAAAATCCTTCCTATGATTGTAAAATTTGAATATTATTAATCGCACACAAAAAATACTTAAGTTTTATTTACCTTAAGGTATACTTATAGGTATATTAAGTATACTAAGTATACTATACTTACCTATTTAGTAATATTAGTTTATCCACGGCTGTGATTAATAGGCCCATTAATCACGGGTCTGTAAAAATAAACCGCTTAAAATTTAAAACGACCGTGGATAAAGTATAGAATTTTACTCGCGTATAATAGCTATTATTATCCACGGCCGTGGATAAAGTATAGTATTCTACTCGCGTATAATATCTATTAATCATTTGGGTGATTAATATCAAATCCCAAAATTCACCCTCATTGAATAATATAGGTACTATTATCCAAGGCCGTTTTGGGTTTTAAACGGTTTATTTTTATAGACCCGTGATTAATAGGCCTATTAATCACGGCCGTGGATAAATACTGTTTTTAGCGCAAATACGGCTGACAATCGCAAATTTTGTATTCACGCTAAAAATTGTTTTCGTCCGCGTATTATTCCCATTGCTATCCCATTTCGAAAATTTTCAAAATTTCGGGAATGCCAATTCGTGCAAAAATTTTGAATTTTTTTTTGCGTATATTTCGGGTCATCGGTCCGTCTTTCCGTTCGGAAAATCTTGTAAGCACGATAACTTAAGAACGCTTTAAGCTAGAGACTTAAAATTCAAGGGACAAGGGGTGTAAATGGGGAAAATACAATATTTATTCCCAAAAATTTAAAAATTATATATGGGTTTTTGAAGTTGCTGAAATTAAATCTGATAGTAAAATTTTTCTAACTTCACCCACACGGGAGTGAGGGGGATTTTTTTTTAAATGTTTTCAATATTTTCGTCGAAATTGGCATATAGAGGTTTTTGGGGATTAAAAAACTAAATATGATAATAATTTAGGGGGTAGTTTTCGTGAAAATTGGTATAGGTATTGGGGTTTTTAAGGTCTGACAGTGAATCTGATAATAAAAAATCAATTTCACGAGGTCAAAAATGGAAAAGCTTTTTTACTGGTCCATATATAAGTTGACGTTTTATGGCAATAAGACATGTTCCAAATTTAAAATATCTGTAAAGTATTCCAAAAATTGTAATTTTAATCAAAAAATTCTAGTAGCCATAGTTTTTTTCCTCGCTCGAAAGTAAATTTAGAAAAATAACTACTTGCTTTCTACCTAAGGGGTAATTTTTAAACTACTTGTCTAAGGATTTCCACCCTTACTAATAAAACTCTTAAGAGGTATAATTATACCATAACGTTACAACTTTACTAGTATTCTTTATTAAAGAAGTTATTAAACTTAGATAGGAGCACAGAGTCAAAGGCATTGGTAAAGTATCTGATAATTTAAGTCAGAGGCATTAAATGTAAAACCTTTGGAACAATTTGACCAATTTGCGAAGCTCCCCATAATGGAAGATACAGAAACAGAAACAGAAAGTACCTAAGATTTACTTTTGGATAGATGTACCGTTTTCAAGAATGGTATCTGATACAACATTTTTAATTATTTTTTTTTTTTTTGGTGGTAAACCTTATTTGTTTTTATATTGTGGGGTAAACCTAAGTATTTAAGCTTTAGTTTTCAGTAGTAATATCATAAGTGCATGTTGAATTCTTGATAATTTTTTTACTGTATTAAAAAAATATTTAGCTTAGCAATTGTTTGTGTGCATTTTTCGTGTTACAAAATCCCGAGACCGCAGGTCGAGGAATTTTGACGAAAAATGCAAGAAAACAAATTTTTTTTATATACAGTAAAAAAATATGTATAATTCAACATGCACGAATGGTATTTTAAAAGACTATTTCACAAACAAAAAATAAGGAAGTATATAATTTTACCATCTTTACTGTTGTTTCATATTTAAATTAAAAATTTAAAAACTAAACAACAATATTACTTTACAAGTATAATTCAAAAATTAAATCTCAAATTTGCCGCACTTTTTAAAACCACGATGTTCACTTGTTCGAGAATGTTTCCAAGTCTAAACTTTGCTTGAGGGATATTTTATGCTTGAGATTATTCCAATAAAATAGTTGATTCATATATTTTAGCATTTAAATAAAGATCATTGCTGTTTTTGTTTAAAAAGTTTAGTTTTCAACTGAAAAGAAATAAAATAACGAGTGTTTTCACCCGTAAAAAAAACAACTTGCGATCGCTTTCTAATAAAGTTTGGCAACGCTGTACTGGTACTAGCGCAGTCATTTGAGGTTTTGTTTTCCGTCATTTAAAATAAATAAATTATTTACTTCTTTACTTAAATATATGTTTAAATTAGTTTTGAGTGGCCTATTTTTAATAACAAGATTTTATGAATATCAGGGATTTAAAGCTTTTAAGATAAAAAGTGCATAAAATATAATATATTATCTGAAAATAATCAGGGTTTATGCCTAGGATGTTTTGGTAATAAAATAAGCATTTATATTATTGCTTATCAATAAAAATAAATCAACCAGAGGTAAATTTCACATATTAAAAACACATTTTGAAAAATATAACATTTATTAAGATGTCAGTAACTGTCAGTTTCTTGTTTCCATAGTACCCAAGTGATAATTGCACTTGTTCAAAAATTATCAGATTCATTTTGATCTGATTGGTCAAGAAACTAAAAATGCAAGGTTTTGATTTTCCTATATAATTAAAACTAAAGCATCAAATCAGAAAATTATTTTATCCAAAATTAGAGCTGATAGGCCTTTCTAAATTAAACGAAAAATGTTTTTTGTCTACTATATATATCGGAGGTCAAATGTCTAAATATTAATTTTTCTAATCTAATAGGTACATCATGTCATCATGATAAATATAATAAAACACAAAATCACTTTGCGCTATCTATTGGTTAAAATCAGCTGACCATTATGATTAAAAAAATCTTGAGTACCATCCTGTATGATCATAATATGATTATGATGTTTGATATAAAATAGTTTTTGAATTAGTTTTTGGTGTCCTAGATTGAATAGATGATATTGAATAAATAAACATTAGTTTTATGAGTGGATCTAATCAGAAAATGAATGTTACCTTCACTTTATAGGTACGCTTTGGAGCTCTATATTTTGAAAATTAAGAAAAATACCCTGAAGGGCAAGGCGGCAGCACCATAGACCAGGAAAGACCTCCAAAGCCGTTGCGGAATACTGTGATAAATGTGCCTAGCGCATCTGGGATAAACTTGCACATGCGCACTACTATTGTTGTTTTTGACGAGTATTTTTACCCTTAGTTTTGTGTGTCAAATAAAAATTGTAAAAAATTCAACAAAAAACAATAAATATCTACGACGAAACGTCGAAATAGTTTTTTAAAATTATTTTATAAGAATTTTTCGAGGTGTGTTTGAGTTTCGGGATTTTGTACACCTACTTTGAATACACCAGGGATTGACCCTTTGCTCTTTATAAAGCAACAATACAGGTCATGTTTAAAATTATAAACAAATGCAGCAAAAAAACAATTAAAACACAGTAGAAGTATAAAAATGAACAGAAACAAACGACGATCTAATAGTTCTGACAGTACAAACAAACTAATAATAATTCGTTACCCCAGTATTGGTTTGCCATATCTCTATTTTTGGACTTTTTAAGATTTTTACTGGGGAATTTTTGGAGATAAGACAAATGAATACTGGGGTGACGAATTGTTTTACGACCGACAGCATTTCACAGCTGATAGAGATGCGTACTGCGCAAGGTCAAATATATTGCGTTACGTCATTTCGCTGCCCCGTTCTGTCACAAAATAAAAAGTCCAGCGCAGGCTGGACTAATAGTTCACTTTCCTTCTCTATGGGCAGCACACGATGAAAAAAAACCAAAAAAAAAAAAAAAAACGGCAAGCGTCAAATGTTGAATATTTATAAACTTTATAGTATCCTCTAAATGATATCAATACATTTTTTCGAAAATGTTTGCGTCCTTGAGTAAAAAATTAAATTCAAGTGGCACATTGCATATATAATATCTTACACTCAATTTTCTTTAGGGCTGTATTTTTAAAATTTTAAAATATCGTTCGTTTCTTTTTGGGATTTTTTACCTGTGTGGGCCGCGTCCGGCCGTAGCGAATTCACATCACGTGCCTCAAATATATACCATACCCTGGTGTAAAATAACATTAGAACAACTTGACCTAACGTTAGATAAATGTGGTTTAAATTTTAAATGTCTAACGTTATTAACCGTTATTAAAAAAGTCTTATCAAACGTTAAAAAACGTTATTTTAAAGTTAGACACCCAAAGTTAGTAATTCTAACATTGGAAATCGAGACTTTTATATATCAAAAACGCATTAAAAAAAAGTTTATCTAACGTCAAATTTCTACTAGGGTAGTAAAAGTTTCGAAATTTAACAATATTATATGTGCAAATGGTCCGCTTTTTAATGTTAGAATATAATATAATACTAACTTAACATTTTTAAGTTAGAAATACATTTAAAACTAAATTTCAGAGGTCGCTTGGCCAACTAGTAAATTTCTACCTGTTTATGCATATAAGTAAATCTTGTTATATTTTAGCAATCATACTATTTTTAAACATTATTTCGTTACCTATATATAAATATATTTATAAAATAGCCATCTTTTTAGGTGACCCTAAATACTTTTAGTGTAATATGCTGTTATATACTTCAATAAATACATTTATCCACGGCCGTGATTAATAGGCCTATTAATCACGGGTCTGTAAAAATAAACCGTTTAAAATTTAAAACGACCGTGGATAAAGTATAGTATTCTACTCGCGTATAATAGCTATTATTATACACTCATTGAATAATATACTATTACCTCTCAGAAAAACTTTATATTTAATATATATTTATATTTTTCTAGTAGTTAGTTTCTGTTTCTTCATACATTCATAATCTAAAAATATATTTCTATTTCTGGTTGTGATACAGCTTTGCCAGTCATATTATAAATTTTACTTTTGAGAGATGATTTCCTCCTAAAGGTGTACAAAATTTTGTCAGCGGTTTATCCCTCGAATTATATTATAATTGCTGTATCAGTTAAATATCGATTTGTTATAGATAAATATTTGATTGTTAGGTACATTATATTCAAGTAGGTACGATAGCACATATAAGCATGACATTTTTTTTTAAATTAAGGACAATAACAAAGCCTTTTAATATTTTTATTTTAGCAGCATATTTTAGCATATATGTAGCTGCATATTTTAGCATATATGTTGCTGCAGCTAGATATGTCTATTATGAAGTTTTCCTATTTTTTTTTTTTATTATATATTATATGATATAATAAGTTATAATTTACATTTTACGTATTTATGGAAAGTCAAAAAATATTTAAAGTAAGATTCAAGTTTATCTAATTTTTATATTGTTTTGTTTTAATTACTGATATCCTTTAAAAAAAATAAAGGTGAGGGTAAGTTAACGATGGATAAAAAATCTAAAAAAAACCTTTATTAAAAACAAAAAAAAAAAATAGAATAAGAAAAATAGCTTAAAACTTGTTAGTATAATGAAGGGTATTTTAATATTTACAAAAATCACAAATCCAAATATTTATTTTGGCTTCTTTTAAACTCATTTCATTGCAGTAAGTATGGGCCTATAATTTGCAACTAAAGACCACTTTACACGGAGCAATTTGTACGCAAGTTTGATGCTATGCGAGTTTGCTGCCAGATATAGCATGAGGACAATTGGACATTGATTTGCCTTTTCACGGAGCAAGTTGTACGCAAGTTTGTTGATATATATTGCAAGGTAAACAGTGCTGCCAACCAGAAAATTTTGACGTATCTCTGCGTTTGTTGACAAAAACATAACCTAGCATTTGCTTTTTTAAGGAAGTTTTTTAGTTACACAGACCGACCTATTATTAATAATAATAATTATTAACATGTGCAGTTGCTGCTATATTAGTAAAATGAAATCGATTTGGTAACTTTTTTCCAGGTTGGTACCACGAAAATAACCATAAAAGTTGCGTGAAAATCGCCGAAAAATAGAACATGTTCTAAATAATTTGATGGCACGAAAATGGCCTCAAACTTGCCTGATGGCATGTGCAGTGACTAAATCATTCTTGCAACAAATTTGCATAGCATCAAACTTGCTCCGTGTAAAGTGGCTTTAAAGCATTGAAACCATACCTCATTATCCTTACCAATATCCCCGCATATTGGACAGTCCTTTTCATTCAAAACGTCTACATCGATATTTTTTATTTATATTATAGCATCGTCATCTTACCCGCATTTGGTATTCGTCATCTTATCCGCCTACACTGATTTTATCTAAATAATAATTATTGTTAAAAAATCTTAATTTGAAACTTAATTTTAATTTAAGGTATTTAAAATATAATAATGTTAACAGTGTATATAAAAATTTCAAGCCAATACTCACCTATAAAATTTTATTCACTAAAGTTGGTACACTCAAAATTGTAACAAATCACTGATTTAAACCATATTTAATATGTTGACAACTTTCTTTTGGAGGGAGTAATACTAGCGCTCTTATTTGGAGCTTTAGTCAGGTAATTACCACAGACTGCAACTGTTGACGTTCGCTTATTATAGACGATTCGTCATTGTATCCAATTCGTCATTTTACCCAATTCGTCATCTTACCCAATTCGTCATCTTAGGGTCCCTCCTCATATGTTAATTTCTAATGTTAGAAAAAGGTTAGTTTTAGTCAAGAGGCTAAGGTTATATTTAATAATTTTATAAGGTTTCTGTATAAAGTTAGAGACCAAACATAAAAATGTCACTAATCTATGTCACGTTAAGTTAGATTAATACACTTTTCTACCAGGGTAGGTACGGGTACGGACCTAGATATACAACCCCCTTAATATTTTTTTTAAGCATGCAGAACCATGATTCAGAACTCTTTGATTTCTTCGTTACTTTTTTTTTCATGTTGTTTTTTGTTTTTGTTATTTTCTTGTTGTCAAATACTTCGAATGGCAATATAAAGGACACAGGTACTTATACAAAAAAACTCAAAAAATTACCTTTTTATTTCTTAATTGAGTGAAACACTATATGGGCCAAGAAAGTGGATGTTTGTGCCTACCTTATTACGTTTTTGCCCTGCAAAAATTGATCCTACCCAGCTTGCGAACTAAATACAGATACATCATATTTTCAATATAACAGATATGCTAGCAGTGCCATTAACATTTTTTTAACCATGATAAATTACTGAAAAAAGACTTTAGCCAGCCGCTTACACACCACGGACTAAAACCAACACATACTTAAGTGTAATAATATACTATTTTACTATTCCTTACAACTACTTTTGTTGTTTTGATTAACACAGTCGTCCAAACCGAAGTGACTGATCGATTTCGTGATTGTTAGCACTCTTCAGAGCCACATATCAGTATAAAGACAAGTGAAATTAAAATCTTTTCCATATGCTATATGGAGTAGAAAAATAATTGTAAGGAACAGCAATAACAGTTAGCGACATCTGCTGCCAAATGCAGAGACTGGATAAAACCTAAAGAACGTCCAAAAAAGGAAGCAATTTATAAGGTTTCAAGAACCTCTTGCACGCAGTCGATAGGGGGCAGCATTTTATGCCACGGTGGACATTTGCCGCCAATTAAATCCTAAACGCTAGAAATTACCTTTACTGTGGTATCAGAATTAATTAATTAATTGAAAAACTTGGTACATTTTTAAAATGTAGAAAAATATATTTGTAATAATATACTATCGATCAGTCACTTCGGTTTGGACGACTGTGTTAATGAAAACAAAAGTAGTTTTCAGGAATAGTAAAATAGTATATTATTACAAATATATTTTTCTACATTTTAAAAATGTACCAAGTTTTTCAATTAATTAACATACTTAAGTGCTTGTTTTGTTGTTACTTTAGGTATAAAAGGTATCTTTTATTTTCAACAGTCTTATGGAAACGAAGTTTCGGTATCTTTTATTTGCAACAGTCTTATGGAAACGAAGTTTCGGTATCTTTTATTTGCAACAGTCTTATGGAAACGAAGTTTCGGTATCTTTTATTTACAACAGTCTTATGGAAACGAAGTTTCGGTATCTTTTATTTGCAAAAGTCTTATGGAAACGAAGTTTCGGTCAGATTTAAATGAATTTTGAATATACTTTTCATGAGCATATATGTTATAGTTCTTGACATTCTGATCAAAACCACGGGCACACCTGGACGGCGGAAGACCAAAGTGTTGCTGGGGTGAAACCATGATTTGACTCACAATACATTTAGAGTCCCTGGAAAAAAAAAACTGAGAACAAAAAAAAAGCTCACTTCTAAAAAATCAATTCTCGAACGCTTAGGCACCCCAGTCCAGAAAAAAGGTCATCACCTCTAAAGCAAACGACCATCAACCAGTCTTCAAAACGCGACTCAAACAGGTTCCAATTTGGCGAGGGGGCGGCCACCCGGCCCTTTACCGGCCGCGGCCCTGCGGACACAGCTCCCAAAAATCAATGGTTTAAGAGAGGGGTTATGTGTGAAAACACTTTAAAAATTTTGAGCTAGCTCATCCAATATTTTTTTCACTGTCGAATTCGTTTTCAGCGCACAAAAATACGAAATAATAGCTTGGTTAAGATTAGTTGACCTTATTTAATTTTTATGCTTTTGTGCACAACATGCAACAAACAACATGTTGTTACTGCTATTGAATAATTTTAATTTCTTAAGAAAAAAGCATAAAATAATGCACAGGCCCATAAAAAAACTTCAATTACCAGACTATATTTTTCTTAAGAAATGTTATGCGCTAAAGCGGAACTTATAAGTGAAAAAGCTCCAAAAGTAAGTCTTTGGCCGAAATCACTTTTCCATAAGAAGTAAGCGAGATTATTTTTTTTTTTGGGCCATGTGGCATTATCAAGAGGATAAATATTTTTAAATATTTTTTGAATAGGTACAATGATTAATTACACCTCTCGTTTATTTCTTATCAGTTATGTGTTAATTTTAATATAATATATTTACAAATGTAATCAGTTTGTATTGAGTATCAGATGTCAAAGTGTATTTTTTTATTAAAATATGGGTTTCAAATGTTATTCTAGAAGATGTTTGTTAATAACTACTGCTTTGTGGGTGATATTTTTCATAGGTTCCTTAATACTTGCTTTTATAGCTATACCTATAGTTATTAATTCTATTGTTGCAGAAGTAAGTACAAAATAAAATTTAGTACAATATTCTTATTATGCGTCCAAATATGTCTAGGTAAATCTGCCATAAAATAGTCCTTGTTATCGGTACGAAGAGTTTCCATTTGATTCTACTGTTGGGAGACTCCAGATTAGAGTTATATACAGGGTGGAGATTTATAGATTTGAATTTTTAAAACTAGTTTGGTTTCCATCCATCCGTATGGATATTTATTGAGAAATGCGTTTTTTAGTTTAACTGTTAAAAACTGCAGGACTTCTAGTTGGAAGTTTTTGAGATAAATTAGTCAACAGTCCATCTGAGACAAGTTGGAAGGGCGAAGCCCCCCACTTTACTGTTGAAACTTTTTGGACTAGTACCTGGCAGGAATTTGAGGAATGTAAACCTACGTACCTTAGTCAAAGAAAGCGTACGCAGTTATTTAGATATTTTGTGCGCCTTTTAACCACAAACTTAAATCCGCTTTATCAGAATAGCGCAACTAGGATTTGGACAGCACACTGCTAAGCTGTGCATAGGACCAACTATGCTTTCCCTCAAACGTATCGACTTATCTGGTCTATTCTTATGTCGCCGCGTCGACACTCGACCACTTTCAACTACTTGATCATTAAAATGCATTGGCGTTTAATAAGGGAAACAGGTGTCCCCAATAAAATAAAAAAAATAGTTGTCTGGGGCCAAAAACTTTTTTCACATATTAATAGACGATTTAAAGAGGCTCAAAGAAGCCTACATTAAGTTGTTAATAATTAATTATTAACATTTGGATTATAATAAAAATTTCATGGAAGAAAAGGTACCAACGATAAAAGCAATTTTAGCCGAGGTGAAAAAGAGAATTGAATTTCCATTTAAAGAGACTTCTTTAATAAAACTTTTAAAAGCAAATGGGTTTGCTTATTGCAAATTAAGAAACAAAAGAAAGATTTTAGTTAAAAAACCAGCTATCTTAACAGGCCATATAAGTATACAGTGCGATCCAAAAGTCACCCCCCCCCCCTTCTAACTTTTGAACGAGTTGAGATATCGACTTCAAATTTAGAACTCTTAAATAAGACAACTTAAACTATCTTTTAGCATATATTTGATATTTTCAGCTCTTAAAATTTGGGCAGGGGGGCATGAGGGAAAATTCTTTTAAATGGAAAGGGGGGTCGTGTGATACATCATTTTAAAGCTTATAAAATTCTCTATTTAAACTAATATTTTTAATTTGTTTAAAACTGTTTTTTAAGGTTTTGATTTTTCAATTTTTTGTGCTAAAATATTCGATTTTTTAAGTTTTTTTTTATAAATTTTTATTTATGTCAACTAAAATTAGTTTAAAAGTATAATTAACATTTTTTTTTATGATGGATTGGCTACGGGTGACTACTACGGGGCCATTCCAGCGTTTCGTGTCTTTCACTATTACACATTAAAACGGATTTTATTAATCCTTATAGATTGGTACATGTGTGCTACAATTAGACTAATATACCAGTTAAACAATCTGTTAAAACCTGAAATAAAAAGAAATTAAGGAAGATGTTAGCAAAATTTGCCGTTTCGGGTGTTACAAAAAAAAATGAAACATCCGAAACGGCAAATTTTGCCAACATCTTCCTTAATTTCTTTAAATTTTATTTCAGGTTTTAACAGATTGTTTAACTGGTATATTAGTCTAATTGTAGCACACGTGGACCAATCTGTTAGTGCAATAAGTATTAATAAAATCCGTTTTAATGTGTAATAGTGAAACACCCGAAACGCTGGCAAATTAATGAAACAGATTTTATGAAGTGGATTGACGAAAAACCTTGTCAAACATAGACAAAGGTTCCGTAATAGTTTTAGATACCATTCGGTTTTAGAAAATAAACCACCAACAAAAAATTATGTTAAAAGAGTAATGGTGGAGTGGCTTACAAAAAAATAATATTAAATGTGATATAAAAATGAGAAAAGCACAATTGTATGAGTTAGTTTCCATAAATAAACCTAAAACGGACGATGATAATTATAAACTGGATAAATACCTTAGATCATAAGGTTTTGTACCGTTAAGACTACCACTATATATCGCACCCGTTATGTTGTCATAACACAAAATTTTGTAAAATGTGTTTAATGTATTATTACTGCTCGTATTGAGATCTACCGATCTTTATAACTGAAATATTATATCGAAGTGGTTAAGATTTGGGGTGACTTTTGGACCGCACTGTATAAAAGTTTTAAGTTAAACTTAGGTAGTGCTACTATACAGTGTATAGGGAGCGTTCAAGTATTACGTAACGCAAATTTTGATCATTTTGGACCCCACCCCCCCTGTAACGCTATTTTCCTATACCATTAACATAGGCGTAACACTCCAAAATGCAATTCTAATTTATAATTCTGATAAAATAGGACTATTTAGGCAAAAGAAATGAAAATTTAAGGTCGTACGCAATAGCCTTTATTTAGGAGATAGTAAAAAAATATTAATTATTTCAGACTGTACGATTAGAAAAAAATACACAAGCATGGGATAGATTTGTAGACTTACCATTGCCAATAAAATATAAAGTATATTTTTTTGAAATACTCAATGCGGATGAAGTTGTTAATAATGGAGCAAAACCAAATCTTACAGAGAAGGGCCCATATGTATACAGGTAAATACTAGCTTCCCACTGAGCATGCAGCCTTGCCAACGTTGCTGTAAGCTTACATTTGCAAGCTTTTAAAAACGTATGTAAAAAAGGTCACGTCAAGCTTTATATTCTTAACTTACACAAGGTTTTAAATTAAAGCTTTAAGAAAGCTTTAATATAAACATTCAGAAAGGTTACTTATGAAACGTTGCTGTAAGCTTACATTTGCAAGCTCTTAAAAACGTTTCTAAAAAAAGCTTACGTCAAGCTTTATATGCCTAACTTACGCAACGTCCCAAATTAAAGATTTAAGAAAGCATTAATACAAACTTTCAGAAAGGTTACTTTTGAAACTTTACCTTAGGCTTTAGTTTTACTAACTCATTAAAGGTTTCAAATTAAAGCTTTAAGAAAGCTTTCATTTAAACTTTCAGAAAAATTATTTTTGAAACATATTCTTAAGCCTTAGTTTTACTAACTCATTAAAGGTTTCAAATTAAAGCTTTAAGAAAGCTTTCATTTAAACTTTCAGAAAATCTATTTTTGAAACGTTTTCTTAAGCTTGAGTTTTACTAACTAATTAAAGGTGTCAGATGAAAGCTTTAAGAAAGCTTTCATTTTAACTTTAAATTCTAAAAAATAAGAATATAAGACCTAAGTCATGGGATTTCTCATATAATTATGAAAGTACACCCAGGGCGGGACATAAGGGGGTATGGGGGGGGGTGTGTGACAGCCCCCAAAGTTTTTCAATTCGGAAAATATTTGCACTTTGTTACGGAGTAGAGATGTTATGGAGTAGAGATGTTACGGAGTAAAGTTGTTGTGGAGTAGGGATGTTATGGAGTAGGGATGTTAGGAAGTAGAGAAATTTAGAGTAGAGATGTTAGTCTGCCATCGTTTCAAGGTTAAGGCTTTTTTTGTCTGGTTTGGACTGGTGACCGTAGTATAAGGGTAAATTAAGAATTTCGGTACGGCTGTTGATCTGCTTACTTCCTTTTTTATAGTGTAGTATAGGTAGATACATCTTGTTTTAGACAGAAGAGGACAAAAAATATATTCTCCGTAAATGATGATGACGACACTGTTACGTATGAACAAAACTTAAAGTTTACCTTTTTGCCCGATGAATCAGTTGGAAATGATACTGATGAGGTTTTGGTAGCATATACACCATTAATGGTAATGTACATTAACACGTTTAGCGCTGCTCGCACACACCGCGTACCATCGGCCGTTTTTGCGAGCGGCCGATGTGGCCACCAGGGCACAGTGGTCATTAGCGGCCAAAAGTCTATATCTTCTGTAATTGTTTATATGTTAATAAATTTTTGGCAAAATTAGCAGCATATTATGGTGCCCTTATTGACGTATAAGATTTTTTTCATGATTTTGATTTTTATTATTTAATGAATTTTAGAATACATTATCAGAGTAATATATGAAATTTATTGACATAATATAAAGTTTCCAGAGCTTCCGGTTACTTTTTAGATTATTTTCCCAATTGTTGACTAAATTTAGTCAATTTTGAGTTACAGTTTTGTAAATTGATAAATTATTTAAAATAATCCTAATTTTGTAGACCGGAAATTGTTTACATTTCTGCCATTATAAGATAAATTTTATAACCACTAATAATTAAATTGGGGGAAAAATAATAAATATATTAAAACTGTTTCCATTTAACATTTCTGACTGATGACATGTTTATATTATTATTATTATTTTTATTTTAGTCTAGCGCTTTTTGTTACGTAATTTTTAAAAGATCCTGTAGCAATCCTGTTAAAACTTATTTTAACTTATTTCATTTGATGCTATGACAAACCAATTTAAAGATCTTCAGTCCTAATAAAAATAAAATGGTTTGTTGCTTCCTTTTTGCATAACTATTGTAAAACATTTTAAAATTGCATATTAGTACATATTAATTAATATCTATTAAATGTCTAAAAAAATAATTCATTTTAAGGATACCTACCTGGGTATGTATTCTCGGGTTCGAGAGAATGCATTCCCGGGAGAAAGGTGTTGTGGGTTGCATATTAGTTCTCTCGAAACGCAAAACTACTTATTCTTGAACTTCACTTCGCACGAAAATCGAGGAACTTTACTTCTACTAAGCGGGAGCCTGAGAAGCGAGCGTTCACGGATATTTTGACATATAAGTTAGTCGCGCGCATTTGAACATAACCCTATTTTGGCTTTGGTTTTGTGTTATTATTTTGAATACCGTTTTATTTTATAATAGTTAATGAAAGAAGCTTTTTTTATATTTAGAAATTATTATACATATTATAATAATAATAATAACATAACGATGGACGATTTGTAAATTATGGGGGCTGTTGCCCTTTTGGGAGATCTGCAAGATGCGGAAGACCAAATGGAGAACTATAGTTCTTATAAGAACGGGAAGTGTTGGCTAGGACCGACACTTTCTAACAAAAAAATTGTAGTGAATTCAGGACAAAACAGGCCACTATTAACAAGAGGGTTGCCCTGAATAAAATTTAAAACTATTTTTTTTGTTGACTGCTGGTGGGCGCAGATCTTTTTCTGTTTTTATTTTCATTTTCAGTCATTTCTTACACTTTAATTTTTGGATATTAATTATAAAAAATATTCAAACCATAGCAACTTGCTAACAAATAATTAAAATAAAGACAGCCTGCGCACGCAAATTCGTGTCACATAATCTGATTGGTTAAAATCCGCTAAAATACTTGGCAACGCTGCAGCCGGCTGCAGAGATCCCATCACGCTCACTACTGTTCAAGAATAGCATTTTTTAACTTTGGGGAACTTTGATATGATGTGATCAATTCCCTTCCTACGAAAATTGTTCACGTTCTCTCGAGCCCAAGAATAGATACCCTGTCCAAATCACGATGAATATATGAAGTATACAGATAATTTAAGGTTTATTTCTAATAAAATGCATATAACTTTTTCCTAGCTAACTATAAGCTAGAGTTAGCTAGTTAGCTAGAGTTAGCAAAGTTAGCTAAAGTCTCTAGCTAACTTCGCTTATTTATGTGTTATTAAAAACTATCTAAAGTATATTACTATATATATTTGCTCTGACCGGGTGCGACCGGATTGTGAGAAAAATTAACGAAGTACGGCTTTTTAAGGTAAAACAAAGAAAATCGACACGACAGGTCACGGTTCACCTGGGCGATTTTAAATAAAAATTTCGTGGACCTCTACATTTTTTGGACTAAAACATACCTGATGACATAAGAAATCAATTCCCATTTGAAAGAAAATCGTAAAAGATACACTTTTTTAGACAGATAAAAAACGTTTTTTTGAGTTATAGGGTGTGTCAAAAAAGTCGCGTTTTCAAAATCAAAAAACGCTCTCTGGCTTAAAAGTTGCTCATTAGAAAAAAATTGTGGCCACTCAGAAATGAGCCAAATCGATTAATGTTTAGAGGTAACTCAAAGCACTCTAACTCAAAACAAAAAAATCGGTACCTGTTTTTCGGATAAAAACTGATACCGATAAAAATTGAGGAAATTTTGGAGGATTTCTTTGGTAATATTTAGAAACCATACTAAATGTAAGAACTAAAAAAATTATATCCCCCCTCCCCTTAAGTTAGAACATGAAAAAATCGGCAATTATTTGAAAACTTCTCGATTTTTTTTTAAAGTTTTTAAAATAGTTTTAAATAAAAAATCTGCAAAATTAGTATATAAGCATATATACATGTTAACCTACATGACTATACAGAAGACATAATTCTTTTCCGCAAGTTGAGTAAAAAAAAAATAATTTCGATTCGAAACCGGGTGGATTTTCTGTTTTTTGCCTAAAACTTTTTTCGGTGTACTTTTTTTTATTTTTTCTGGTTGGAATATAATTTTTTATATAAAAATACACAAAAAAGTTTATAAAGCCAAAAACAAATATTTTAGTAATGGTTGGTTATTTAACATTAAAAACAGAAAAAATTTATATGCAATATTTGGTTAAAAAATCCTCCTAAGGAAGTTATGTCCTTTTAAATATGCCCTATTTAAAAAAAAATCGCGAAATCTTCAAATAATTAGCGTTTTTTTATGTTCTAACTTAAGGGGAGGGGGGATATATTTTTTTTAGTTTCTCACAATTAGTATTGTTTCTAAATATTATCAAAGAAACCCTCCAACATTTCCTTAATATTATATACAATCACTTTTTATCCGAAAAACAGGTACCGATATTTTTCAAAGTTTGAGTGCTTTGAGCTACCTCTAAACATTAATCGATTTGGCTCATTTTTGAGTGGCCACCGTTTTTTACTAAGGAGCAACTTTTGAGCTAGAGAGCGTTCTCGATTTCGAAAATCGGAATTTTTTGACACCCTATTACTCAAAAAAACGTTTTTTTATCTTTCTAAAAAAGTGTATCTTTTACGATTTTCTTTCAAATGGAAATTGATTTCTTATGTCATCAGGTATGTTTTAGCCCAAAAAATGTAGGGGTCCACGAAATTTTTATTTAAAATCGCCCAGGTGAACCGTGAGGTTTTGCCACAACAACAAAAAGTTATTAATATTTTTATTTTTTTTTAAAGATAAAGCATCATTTTATTAGTTGCTTTCAAAATATTCTTTATAAATAACACTTTGTCTCTTTTTAGGGGTCATTAAATTTAGTATAATTTTGAGATCAGAGCGTCATAATAAATCTAACTATTTCATTGTTGCATCAAAAGTCATTGACGTGATTTAAAAATTTGAGAGTATATTTTCTAAATACGGTAAAGTATTGTTAAAGTATAAAATTAAATTTGGAAAATTTGAAACTTTAAAACCTTTACATTTCCTTACTTTTGGCCGCTTATGATCATTGTACAGTGGGTCTATTCTGGTCTCGAGCGGATTTTTCTCCGCCTGACATTTCAATGAATATGGGCGGAGCTACACGGTCTAGGCCAATCAAATCATTAGAAGAACTACTGTGAAGTTGACTTTTACGCGTGAATAAAACTCACCGAAATGAGAATAGCTACCCATTATACCTACCCTATAAACATTGGTACCCCGATGGCCAACCTTCCGCCGACGCAAATTACGTCGGCTGAATGTTGGCCATAGGGCGGTCGACGTACCAGTGTTTGTAGGGTAACTAGAACAGCTCAGTTGTGAGTCCGGTATAGGTAGATGTTGCGTTCGCTTCGTTTTCGTAAAATGGCGTGATATTTGTTTAAAAGTAATTACCCTCAAACTGAATCACTAAGGAACCATTGAATCTCAGTTAAAAGTAGACCCTTAATGAATCATATGATGATACTAATATTATTTATATTTACTTATGTGCAGTAGTCGGCGAATTTCCAGTACTCGTATAGGCACCGCGTCGACTCTAGCATTGACGCGGGGATTTAAATGTTTACATTTTTATTTCTTTTTATCTTGATTTTTTTAATGATTCCATTTAAACGAGTAAGGTGGCAAAAAAAGTTATCGATAATTAAAAATTAAAAACTTCCGTATTCTTAAAAGACAAAAATCGAATGTCGGTTTTTTCTTTGAAAACTAAGTTTACGCCGACTGCTGCTTATGTGGTTATTCACTGTGCACGGTGTTCTAGAAGAACTTTTAAATGATATGACAACTTCCATTTTTTTTTGTTCTTTTTGAAATTTGTTATATGAGCTCTAATTAAAAAAATAATACCAAAATTTTAAAAATCGTTAGAGCCGTTTTTGAAAAAAATGTGTTCTTAAAAAAAATCTTTTAAAACGGTTCATCCGGGTGTCCCACCAGTTTCTTGACAAGCTATATCTCCGTTATTTGAAAAGGTAAAAAAAATTGCAAAAAATTGCGTTAAATGGGAACCACAGTAGATTTTATTGATTCATTCAAAACTGCCCCTTGCTTACCCACCCTCTTAAAACCACCCCCAACCTCTGATTTTTAAATAGAACCCACCACTTTTTTATAAAACAAAATGTAATTACATTTCATTTTGAATTCAACCATGTATTATAAGTGGTATCTTATTCTTTTAAGGGGCTTCAAATAACAATTATTATTTAGAAATGATAATGTCCCACCAGGTTTTAGACGGGCTATATCTCCGTTATTTAAAAAGATAAAAAAGTTAAACAAAATAAGATTAAATAGGAGTCAAAGTAGAATTTACTGACATATACAAAACTACCCCTTATATACCCACCCTCTTGGCACCACCCCCAACTTGTTTTTTAAATAGCACTCTCCTATTTTTACTAAAGAATATGAAAGCACATTTCATTTTAAATTTAACCAGGTATTAGAAGTGATTTCTTATTTTTTAAGGGGCTCCAAAGTACAACCCCGTCAGATCACAAGCTATATTTTTCATCGGAAAATTTTCCAAAAACCTACGTAAAATTTTACCCAAAAGAAAATTGATTAATGTATCCAAAACCAACTCACATTAACCCACTCTCCTGGAACCACCCGCAACTTTGTTTTAAATACCACCCTTTTATTAGTGCGGAAATTGTTCACAGCCGGTGACGGGTAAAGAGGTCCGGGGAGGCCTGAAGAAATGCGACGGTTGCGAGCGAAGCATTCACATTCATTGCATGGATCTTTCAGAAGACGAAATTAAACTTACGCGTAGGACAATCAAAGGCATTAAATATTTCTGCAATAAATGCTCAAATAATTTTGATCAATTTATTTCTCTTAGAGGGCTTATTAATAGCCTTAAATTAGATATGGAATCCAAGATTGAAGCACTGGAGAAAAAAATTGAAGCGAAATCGAATGACGCATCAGAAACTAATTTTGAATTAATTACCAATGAAGTTGTCGAAAGGATTAACCGTTCAAGAAATAGATGTTGCAAACAATATTTTTAGAGTAATTACGGGGGATGCTACTAAGTCAGCTATTTCCTCTATACGCTTGCGCAAGAAGCGCGATGATATTAGACCTGCACCATTAAAAGTTTCTCTAAGTGCACAAGAAGATGCAAAATTAATCCTACGTAATCAAAAAAAATTAATAGGCACTAATTTCAATAAAATCAGAATTGTAGATGATAAGACCCCAAATCAATTAAAAAATCTGGAAAACTTGGGTCAAGAACTTCAGGACCGCATTACACGTGGAGAAAAGGATCTTACAATTAAGTATGTTAAGGGAATACCAACTATAATATCTAAAACTATACCTGAAAAAAAGTAGGTACCTTTTTAGTGGATTGGAACTTTATGTATACGAACATTGCAACTATCACGGCTAAGATGAATGATTTTATTTTATTTATACAAAACCACAACCCATCATGTATTTTACTTACTGAAAAATGGTTAAAAGATGATACACCAGACCAGGTTGTTAACTTGCCTGGATACCTACTTTTTAGAAGGGATAGAAAGAGCCAAGTAAAATCAAAAGGAGGTGGTTCTTGTGTATATTTAAATAAAAATGCATTTCAAGGATTTCAAACTCAACAAATACATTTTGATAGTTCTGAAATTGAGGCAACTTTAATTTCACTACAATATAAGGACATAAAATTTACTTTGGGTTCTATATACAGAGCAGGCGATTGTAGTCTTACCGCTGACAAATCCTTTTATGACTTTGTCGAAAATTTATCAAGGACATCGGATAACATTATTTTAATGGGCGATTTTAATTTTCCCGATATTACATGGCCCAATCCTCTTATACCTGAAGAAGAAAATAAAATACATTTTTTCCTTCGAATGCTTTCCGAAAATAATCTGCAACAGCTGGTGGACGAACCTACTAGATTTAGAACGGGGAATAATCCGTCTTTGTTGGATTTAGTACTCACTACCAATTCAAATTTGATCTCTATTGCAGAGTATGTGTCACCTATAGGAATATCCGATCACGTTGTAATAATGTCAAAATGTCAATTCAATGTAACACAATATCCAAAACAAGTTTCAAAAATAAAAAGCATTATTGACTACAGCAAATTCCATGAGGATCTACGATCCATGGACTTTAATACTTTTGAGAATATGGACTCTTCTTGGGATAAATTTCTGACAAATATTAGAACTTGCCTTGATGCCAACTCTAGACAAATCACAATAAAAGCATGTCCAAGTAAGCCCTGGATTTCCCATAGTTTATTGGAAGAAGCTGAAAGAAAAGCGTTTCTTTGGAAGAGGTTTAAAAGAACAAGAAACCAAGACGATTTTGAAAGATTCAGAAGGTTTTCAAATAATTTGTCTCAAATTATTGCACAAAAGAAATCGGAGTACGAAACAAATATCGTTATGCACGAAGATCCGAAGAAATTTTACAAGTACGTGCGTTTAAATACTGTTGGAAATGTTGGTATACCGTTACTAAGATGTCAAAATGGGGAAATATGCGAAAATAATAAACAAACAGCCGACTTATTTGGTCAGGTATTCAAATCTGTTTACTCTGAAGAACCTCACGGCGTTATCCCACCAATTACTGCCGACAGAAATCCAAATTCATTATCAGATATAGAGTTTACTACTGAGAAAATTCAAATTAAGCTCAGACAACTAAAACAAAACTCTGCTCCAGGTATAGATAAAATAACAACAAAAATTCTAAAGGACTGCGCAGAAACTCTAGCGGAACCATTACAAAAGCTCTTTACCATGTCTTTTATTTCGTCATCTGTACCCGCTGATTGGAGAACTTCTATCGTATCGCCTATATTCAAGAAGGGCGACAAACTAAATCCCAGTAATTATAGACCTGTTAATCTGTTATCTGTACCACTAAAGGTTATGGAATCTATAATTGCTGATGAGTTAATTAACTTTTTACTTGAAAACTCTATTATACCTAATGAACAACATGGTTTTGTTCCTGGCAGGTCAGTGATAACAAACTTATTAAATTGTTTAAATTCGTGGACTCGTGAAATGGATAAAGGTAATAGTGTTGATGTAATTTATTTGGACTTTCGCCGAGCTTTTGATAATGTCCCCTTCAAAAGGCTTCTGGCTATACTAGAACATTTTGGAATTAGGGGCAAACTATTGAAGTGTTTGGAGTGTTACCTAACATTAAGGCTGTTTTGCGTAAGAGTTGGTGAATCGTTTTCGGACTTTTTAGCAGCTATCAGTGGTGTACCACAAGGGTCGGTTTTAGGACCTATCTTGTTTTTAATTTTTATAGCGGACTTGGCTAGACGTATTAAGTCTAAGCATGCATCGTTCGCAGACGACAAAAAAATTTTTGGTAATCCAATTACGGACTACAACATATTGCGCGAAGACCTAGCAACTATAGAAAATTGGTGTAAAGATTGGTTGTTACCGTTAAACGAAGATAAGTGCACGGTACTCCATCTAGGAAAGAAGAATCCCCGCTTGCCTTACTTTATTAACAATAAACAAATTAAAGTAGTTACTTCGCAGTCAGATCTGGGCGTTATAATATCTCAGGATTTGAAATGGGAATTACATATTATATCCATTGTGAGGAAGGCAAACTATGTTTTACACCTGATACGAAGAACTTTTAGCAACCCATCTCCCATATGCATAACCAAGCTTTTTACAACGTACATCAGGCCAATACTGGAATTCGCAGCCCCAGTATGGAATCCCATTTACATAAAGGATATTCTGGCTGTGGAAAAGATACAAAGGCGTACACTTAAACTTTGTCCTGTTTTACGACAAATGGACTACGTAAACAGATTACGTGCTACCAATCTTATTTCACTTGAAATGAGAAGAAAACGTGGTAATCTTATATTAGTATACAGAGCGCTCCATAATTTGTTTGGAACGGATATGTCCCATATGTTTACACTGAGAGACGACCCTCGCCCTAGAGGGCATTCGTTGAGAATATCTCATGATTACTTTCGTACTACATCGCGGCAGTATTTTTGGTCCTGTCGCACTAGAGATGATTGGAACTCGCTACCTGAGCACGTGGTATCTGCTCCGTCGATAAATACGTTTAAGAACAGGCTGGATTCATTTTGGAACGTTATAAGTTAAACCACAATATCTATTCTTTTTTCTTTTTATTTTGGATTTTTAACTTGACGTGACCTTTTTTATGTAGTTTTTATCTCCCTTTCACATTTGTTATATTCATTTTTTTGTTTTTGTTTTTTTTACTCAATTTATTGTACTACAATTAGGCTTGATAGGGCATGCCCTTTGCCTTTATAATCTTTATAATAATAATTAATAAATAATAATTTTTATTTAGAGACCCTTAAAATATCCACTTTCATATTCTTTAATTAGAATTGCGGGGTGCTATTTGAAAAGCAGAAGCTGGGGGTGGGTAAGCAAAGGGTGGTTTTGAATAAGTCAATAAAATCTTCTTTGGCTCCCATTTAACGCTATTTATTGCAAAAAAAATACCTTTTCAATTAACCTGTTGGGATACCCGGTATAGTGAACGGATTGCCAGTTTTGAAAAAAAAAATGGTGGGAGTGCTTAGGTACTATAGTGGTACCACTATGACAAGTTTGGTCAAAATCCGAGACATTGAGGTCAAACCGAGTATTTTAGGGTGAAATATCAAAGATATTTTCAAAAAAACACATTTTTTTAAAAACGGCTCTAACGATTTTTAAAATGTTGGTCTTATTTTTTTACATACAACAAATTCCAAAAAGAAAAAAAAAATGGAAGTTGTCATGTAATTTAAAAGTTTTTCTGGAACAGCGTGTGTGCACAGTGGATAACGACCGCCACTTTTACTGTTTAAAAGAGTAAAAATGGCGTCAGAATGTAAAGAGTTTTAACACAGGTAAGGACAGAATATTATGAATATGTTTATTTTTTTATTTTAAAGGATAAAATGTCATAAAAAGTTACAGGTTAAATAAATAAATAAATAAATAATGGACTTTATTGTCAAACATAAAAATATAAATATAAATAATAAAGTTAATATCGCGTTGACAAAGGGCCAGTTGGTTACAAGTATCTAGGGCATGCACACTGATAAAATAGTTTATTTGTGTCAACTACATATTTGGTTGGATATAGCCAATTAAATTATTTGGTTGGTACAAATAAATTTTATTTCTGTCAAATTAACTTTTTTATTCCCATTAATAAATAATTTTGAAATTAAAATATTTGTTTATATGAACTAAATGTTTATTTGACCCAAATAAAATTTGTTACTCACAACCAAATAATTTAATTGGCCATATCCAAATAATTCCTTTTTATCAGTGCAGTCCCGAAATCCCGGAACTGGCGCAAAACCAAAAGTAGTTTAGAAGTCCTGAAATTTAAAATTTTACTACTCGTCGGGTGCCTATTTTTTATTAGATCAATATGTTTCTTAATCTTAGGTATTTAAGATTATTTTTTGTATTTATGATTTTTTTATATTTCTATTAGATTTTTTTTTATTTAGATATATTTATTTAAAATGGAAATACTTTTTTATTCGATTGTTTCAAAAAGTATTACTTTTTGTTTATGTCTTGCGGGCGAAAAGTTAGACTTTGTGGCCCAAGGGCCAAAAAGTTTTTTTGGCCCGCTAACTAAAACTTGTTATTTTTAAGCTTTTTTAAAATAAGATGCTTTACCTATACTGTAACATTTATAAAGAAATATGACCTTTTGGTCACTCTTGAACTATATCTTCTTTTTGACCAGATACAATCATTTCATATCAATAAAAAAAAATCTATAACATGTATTCATCCACTAAAATAATCACACACAAAATTTAAATTGTATAATCAACTTCAATATTTATAGAACAGTTTCAAAAGTATTAATTTTTTCATAACAAATACATTTTAACACAAATTAATGAAAACACTAAGCTAATTTTAAAATGAAACCGCACGCAAAAGAAACGATTCAATTGTTTTTTTAAGCGATTTGATTGAATAGCAATTTGTCATGGATAACTAGATAGGTTATAAGACAGTAAACGGAAATATTTTTTTCCATTTAAAATTAAATATATTTTAATAATTATTATAATTATAACTTATTATAATTAGTAACAATCGAATAAAAAATATTGCATAATACACGGGAAGAAAACTTAAATTTTGATTTCGTAGGTTTATTACCCTCGGGCCGGCCGGTTGGGATCTAGAAGACATTGCCGAAAAATTTATTGCGAAACTTTTACCGCGAAAACGTTTACCGCGGAAACTATTATCGCGACAATAAAAATCGCGCATACTTTTACGTCGTAATAATATAATCGCGCATACTTTTACGTCGTAATAATATAATCGCGCATACTTTTGCCGCGCAATAATATAATCGCGCATAAATTTTAATTTAAAAAAATAACCTTAAAATATATAATATTATAATTTTTTGAATGAAACGGTTATTTTATAATCATATGTTTTTTAAAATACTAAACTTATAACACCAATATAAAGAAATTGGTTATATATTATATTATATTTATTAGTAATATAATCATGATTCGTCATAATTTTACTTACATATATTTTTAAAAACCAAACCAAACATTTTAGTTATATTAAAATTTTGTTAATTCAGCAATTATAATACTGAATTAAACAAAACCGTATTTTTATAATATAAAATTAGACGCGGAATTTGGTTTGAGCGTTAAATATTTTCGCGGCTACGACTTTCTCTATATATTTTTCGCGGTAATTGCATTTCGCTATTAAAACTTTTTGTGGTAATAGTTTTCGCTATTTTTATTTCGCTTTAATATTTTTTCGCGTTAAATGTTTATCGCTGTTAATCCTTTGCGCGGAAAAAAACAATTCGCGGTAATTTTTTCGACGAAATATTTTCGCGATATTTTCTTTTGCGGTAAATTTTTCGACGAAGGCTCCCGTTCCCGGCCGGTTGGTTTGGACTTTCCAAACCCAATCGAAAAATTTAACTTTCCGCCCTTGTATAATAATAATAATAATAACTTTATTATTTCAACCCTTTTCAATCTTACAATAAAAAAAGTAAAAATAATATTCTTAAGAACACAAATCAGTCTTGACAGGCTGGTGACATGTTCATATATAGTTCAATCAAAAAGTAAATTATAGTGTTTATACAAAAAAAAAAAGAAAAAAAAATATTAATTAAATCGTAATTTTAAAGTTTTTTTTAGCAATTTTTTAAATCTCATATAATTAGTTGCAGTTTTCATTTCTCTTTTTAAAGAATTGAATTCTGTTATGCCTCTACTTAAAGTATTGTTTTTTACGGTATTGGATTTAAAACTTTGTGTTCGGAAGTTTATATTGCCTCTGGCATCATAGATATGTGTTTCACACTTTGATTTTTGGACTTTATGCTTTAACCTATATCGTCCACTAAAGGCTCTAGTTGTCTAACTCCAAATTTTTCAAAAATGAGATTTTTATCAAATTTGCTTCATTATCTGATTACCAACATCTTCAAAAAAAAAAAGTTGCATTAAACCAATATCAGCCTCAAAAAATGTAAAAATGTAAATATTTTAAGTCGCTAAGTGTCTAACTCCATCATATGATTGTGAGAAAACAATTAAATGAGAACTGTCACTAATGTCAAACTATTTCTCGACAACAGGGGATCACGTTTCAAATATTTGTTAATTTACTGTTTGATGATAATTATAATTATTGCCATTAATAATGTATATATATTATGCCTACCTAGTAGTAATATTATATATTAAATATAAAAATATAAATTTTTTGTACGCGATATAATACGATAGGTATCCTCTTTTATCTTCCCTTGGAGTTAGACCATTAGTGAATTTAGATTCTGTGGTTAAAATTTAATTTTCAAATAATTTATATAAAATAGATAACAATGAAAAGTTTTAAATACATTAACACATTTCAAACATTTTTACCTGTGAACAAGCTAGTTTTAAAGTTCTAAATTGCTATAATTAAGTTTTAAATCGTTTTTTACGTCTCCTGAAAAATATGACGTTTTGGAGTTAGACCGTTAGAGCCTTTAGATGACGATATACTAATTTGACTAGTTCGTTTTTTCTTATTTTCCTAATATCATAAATATTGTTATTGTACAGATCAGCACTCGGAGTGTATCTGTTTAGTCCGAACAATGACTTGATACATTTATTTGGGGTCCTCTGGATTTTGTTGATGTTTGTCTCATAGGCGCATCCCCAGGAAGTAATTAAATATCTAATGTTGAATTTTATGAATGCATGGTACAATAGATATTTAGTTTTTTGGCTTATTACCTTTTCTTAGGACGCCTACCAGTGGAATTATTTTATTTTCTATATGCTGTATGTGTTTTCTCCAGCTTATTTTGTTGTCAATCCATACTCCTAGATACTTATATTCTGCTACCTCCTTGATTCTTTGTTTGTTGTTGATATTAATGTCGATGTCTTGTTTTTCTTTGTTTATGTGATGTGTTAGTGTGTAAACTGTTTTGTCCACATTCATTTTAAGTTCATTTGATAACAATAACTATTTTTTTATAAAACGTTCGTTGGTTGCATGACCCATCTAAAGATTGTGGCAACCTCATTCGATCGTTAAATTAAAATCTAGGGTCACCGAAAGGAGATATAATTCTACTCCTAAACTCAACCCGAGATACTCGGGTGTACTCAAATTTTAACTCGGATAACTAAATGTATTTTTAGGGAGCTGTGTATGAACTAAGTGCACTTGAAAAAATAGCATTCAGGTCTTGCAGTGAATATATATTCCCAAATAAGATTTTTGATCGTTTTGTTGTCAAAGATATATTATTTGACGGTATTAAATTTGCAAATAAGACTAATAAAATTAGTATTTGCAACGCCGTTGTCGATAAAGTAAAACAAAAAGCCGAAACAATAAAAAACATTGAACCAACTGAAGATGGACTAGCATTGAAATTTTCCTACTTCAATTACGTAAGTACTATTTTTTTACTAGGGTAAGTAAATTCATAAAACGTAACCGTAAAAGTAGGAGGGAGCGGGGCTAATTGTTACTAGGGGCAATAATTCTAGAAGTTTGCATTTATATTCGGTTAATATAAAAGAATAAATGTAAATTTTAACCCGCTTTGCCAACATTATAAAAAATATTTTTCCTACGACCTAGTTAGTAGTTAGTGCTTATTTTCCACCTGTTGCCATGAAAATGGAAAGTGACAGTCAGCTGATTTTACATATCTACTGTCAGAAAACAAGAGGACGTCAAACACAAAACGTCAAAATTAATTTTAAGACAATTTTTGCGTTTTTTGGATGTTTAAGTGTTAGGTCGTACGAAAAATAGTATAAGCACCTCGATGCAAACGTATTTCAGCGCACTTTGAATGCTTTTTTTTACTCGGCTTCGTACTCTCGTGCACTGAAAACTGGGTTCGCGTATTCAGTGCGTAATATAATATTACTCCCATGTGATTTTTCCGGGGAAAACCAAAAAGAATCAACTCAAAATTTTTTCAAAGTTTGGTTTTGACCTTTAAAACGGTATGTACTGTATGTCTTAGGACGGATGGAAAATCGTTTTTTCCAATAAATACCTACATTAAAATCTTTTTGCTGCGACCTAGTCAGTAGTTAGTGCTTATTTTCCACCCGTTGTCATGACAGCGGTCGAAAAGTGACAGTCAGCTGATTTTACATATCTGCGGTCAGAAAACTAGTAAACGTCAAACACACAACCTCACATGGACAAACTAATTTTAAGATAATTTTTGCGGTTTTTGATGTTAAGTGTAGGAAAAATAGTATTCGCACCTCGACGCAAACCATTTCAGTGCACTTAGAGTGACAAGCACTGAAAACTAGGTTGACGTACCCGGTGCGTAATATACTATTACACCCATGTGATTTTTCCGGGGAAACCAGTAATGACATGTTTTTATGTTTGTATTTTACTATTAAGAAAATCGAATTTTTAATTTTTTGTTTAGTTAGGTACCCTTAAGGGAACAAATAATTATCTGAAAGAGTAGCAAACACTAATAAAAAACCCTCTAAAGAATCTACTATATTTTTGGTATATGATTCCTCAGGTCAAAATACACAAAAAAGGTACTCTTCTTGTAACACTGTAGGACTAACTGTTTTCGAGAAAAATTAATTTGAAGGTAAAATTTCACGGTACGACGACGAAAAATTAAATACTAAAATGTTGAAAACCCAAATTTGAATGATACAGGGTAAATGTACATCAAAAACTAAGAAAAAACCTCATGAGCTATGTTCTCGTAAAAATGCACCATTTTTAAAGGGCCAGTAGCTTTAAAAGCGATTTTTCGACATACATGTATAGAAACTTTGTTTCTTAGTTTTCGATATATAATAACCATGCATTATTAAAATTTTGGTTTTTAACGTTTTAGTATTTAATTTTTCGTCCACGAACCGTGAAATTTCACCTTTATGTGAATTTTCTCGAAAACGGTTAGTCCTAAAGTGTTACAAAAGGAGTATCTTTTTTTATGTACTTTGATCTGAGGATTCATATACCAAAAATAAAATTAAAAAAAAAGATACACAAAAAAAAGTTTGGGACAAAAAACTGATAATGCCCCCCCGTTTCGCACGTCCCTGGTTAAAATAAGTACATGAAAATAACATACAAAGATGAGCCTTATTAAGATTAGTTCACGTGCAAAACCTCGTTGCTATATCTCAAAGGATTCCCGAGTTATTAAATAAAAACCGTTTTTTTTAGCCACTTTCAAAGGGGCGTAGCTCCCTTACGATTCGTAAGTTACGAAGCATTTATAGACAATAGTTTATAGGAACTTTTTGTCATATTTTCTGATGTAGAATCACCCCTTAAAATTTCGGACCCTATTTCAAATACACCGTGTATATTTGATATCTTCGGCACAATTGAGGTAGGGGGCAAGGGAAAACATTTTTTTAATGGAAACATCATTTTATAGCTTATTTAATTTCCTTTTTGATCATATAATTTTATTTACTTTTTTTAAATCTTTATTGTGTCCCCTAATTTATGGACCATAAAGATATCAAATATATAACAGAAAATTATTTTGGTTATGTTATTTACGTGTTCCAAATTTCAAGTTTAAAGTTATACATACCAATATTATCGGGTTTTTAATAGAAAACACGACCAGATGGTATCTACACCGTAAAAAGAGGAATTCACTCTATTTCAACCTTGGGAACCGTCACAAAATGGAACAACATGACTCACATACATTTTTATGAAAATAAAGAGGCGGAAAATGCAGAAATTTGTTCTTTGGTGAGAGGTACTGATTCTACATTGTATCCGCCAAATATTGAAGAATCCAGACTCTTCCAAATTTTTAACACAGATGTTTGTAGGTAAGTACCGGTGACTTCAGACACTTTTTTGCAAAACTCTCTGAGCCAACGCACGTGTGCACAGGTTGTGGGGTCCAATTCCACAACTTGTCCACAAGTGCTTTGATGCATAGACTTTTGCGAAAAAGAGTCCGAAGTCACCCATATCGTCCGAAGTCACCCCACTTGACGGTATTTAAAATGATCAAAAGCGTAGCCAGATTTTTCTTTGAGAGAGGGATAACAGACTGAGCACCGTTACATACACTTTCTAAATCTTCATATATTTTAAAGTTTTTTCTAGGACTTTACCCGGTTTTTCAGTGGCCACTGTATAATAATTATTAAGATTAGTTCCAAATTCATTCATTTACCAGGGCTCCCACCGAAAATTTTCAGACTTTTTTTTATGATTTTATAACAATTTTAGGCATTTTATGACAACTTTTATCACAACATATTTGGAAAAAAGCGGAAATCTTCCATTTTAAATCCTTATTCTACAGCACTCTATCTCTAGCCAGGGCTGGACCGAGCCAGTCGAGGCCCCGGGGAAACTTAGAATTTTATGGTGTGTTTTAATTTTAAAACAGTGTTGCAATTTATAGTTTCATAAAAATGCAAAAAATCTCTAGCACCTCAGGCGATTTTTTTTAACATTAAGTTTTACAAACTCCATGCCGCCGGAGATATTTATACGAATTCTGTTAATTCACCTTAATTTAATACTGTAAAAAAATGTTAAAAGTCTCGTTCAAAGCCCTTGGCATAGGCGAAATTTTTTGAAGGTCTATGGTCCACTTAGAAAGGACCCGCATATTTGCTCATCAAATAAAGTATAAACTAAAATAAACTGTCAACGTCGGCACTCCACGAACCCGGTTCCCCGGGGAAGCTTCCCTCTAAATTCAGTCCCGCCTCTAACATCCCTTTCTTTAGATATAACCCTTTTAAAAATAGGTTATTTGCCCGTTTGCCCCATCCCGAATTTTACCAATAAGAATTCCAACGAGAACTTCAGGAAGGAAAGGTATGTACCAAATTTACCTCAAAGCATTTTTGAGTTATCGTGCCCACAAGAATTACCGGACAGACCACCCGAGGGGTAGTGGTTTTGGACCAGAAACGGTTTCACCGACCTCGGAAACCCCTATATGCCAATTTTTACGAAAATACTGTCTGAAATCGTTTGAAAATTATTACTTCTGCCCTGCAAAATAGAAGTTAAAACAGATTCAACTCAAAAATTTAAAGATTGCCTTTTACCCCCAGGGGATGGAGTAAGAAAATATTAATTCCATTTTAGCAACCTAAAAAATCCTGTATAGAAATTTTCACTAAAAAATATTGTAAATATTTAAAAATAATTCCCCCCAGCCCGCCGGGGGTGTAGAAAAAATGTATAAACAGATTCAGTTTCAGCGACCTCAAAAACATCCATACACCAATTTTAAAGAAAATATTAAAAATATTTAAAAATTATTTTATTGCTAGAGAATAAAATGTTATACTTAATAGATAACTTTAAATTTAATTTAATTTTTTAATTTAATTTATTTTCAAAAAAAAAACAAGCTAATTTACGAAAATATACGTTTCCACTCATTTCGTTTAAGGGGTCTTTCTACATTCTACATCCAAACCAAACTAAACCTCAGAAAAAAAATTCTCTCCTAGGTCGCTCTAATGTAAAAAGTATGACTATTTTTATGAAATTTTATGACTTTTATGACAGTAATTTTATTTTATGGCGATTTTAGGACAAATTGGGTAATTTTATGATTTTATGACAAGTGGGAGGCCTGCAGGTGTACGCAAAAATTAGAATTTAAAAAACCTAATTTAAAAAATAGACATTACAATACTATATAAGAGGGGTTGTGAGGCAAGATACTGCCTTTCAAATCACTGCGACCAATGAGATCTATTGTGAATCCCCTTTGCAATTTAGTCCACCTCAAACTTTAGGCTTTCAAAGAAGCTTAAGAGTTTTTTTTGGGGCTACTTGGGATATATCTGCAGGTCTTGGGTATACCTGTTGTAGATATTGTAGCATTTTGCGAGCAATGGCTTCGCAGAAACACATAATGTGTTCGGCCGTTTCTGGTGCTGAGCATAGACGGCAAGTGTCGATTTCAGATTTTCCCATTTTTTTTCAAGATGATATCTTAACGGACAGTGTCCGGTTAACAGCCCTGTATAGGTCTTTAGGTCTTTTATGCATATTTTTTGCTCTCTTTGGCCCTTATTCAGGCATTCTTGAGCACAAATTTTTATGGCGTATGTTTTCGCCTGGAAAATGGATGGAGTATTCCCCATTGGTATCGATAGTTGGCATCTCGACCTATGTATGCCCGCAACAACTCCCGAATAGAATTTACTATTTCACTAACTAGACTCTCATGTCGACGATTTCCTACATACTGTATAATAGTCACTTGAAACATTTTTTTTTTAATACAGTGCGTGCATTAAGTCTGGAATCACCCGATTAACTTTTTAGTTACAAGTAAAACACAAAAACCCTCGGATAGGTCGATTTTTATTTTTAATTTCGCAAATTATGGTGTAATAAAAGTTATTAAAATTTGCACCCCTTTGCACCCTCACCACCCAACTTTTTTTTTCAAATAGCAACCTACCCCTTGTGACACTTCGTTGGAAAGGTAATTTAATAAGCTTTCCAACGGTGTATAATAAAGCCTAATTTGGTAAAGGGCTAATGATAAAATGCACAATTTAGTTTATTATAAAGACATGTAAAGTATAACTTTAGTTCACTATAAATGTTCAAATTGATGTCCTTCAGCTCTTTGACAGTGGACAGTAAAAAAACGGGATTAAAATCGATTAAATAGTAAACATAAAATTGGTCAATAAAAAGAAAAAAAATTGCATTTTTCAACAGGGTATAAAATATTACAATAAGTTTAAAACAGCCTTATTTAGATTCTCAGGAAGGTGCCAAGTAGGAAATAGGGCAACAATTACCATATTATGCGTAATATTTCACACAAACAATGTTTAAATAAAACATGCGTTTTTTCATAGACCCTTTAACAAATTAGGCTTTATCATACACTGTTGGAAAGCTTATTAAATTACCTTTCCAATGATGTATCACAAGGGGTAGGTTGCTATTTGAAAAAAAAAAGTTGGGGGGTAAGGGTGCAAGGGGGTGCCAATTTTGATAACTTTTTTTAGACCAAAATTTGCAGAATTAAAAATATAAATCGACCTGTCTGAGGATTTTTGTATTTTACTTGTAACTAAAAAGTTATTCGGGTGATTCCAGACTTAATGCACGCACTGTATAACATGATGAATTTTTATTTAAAATAAAAAATTGTCAAAAAATAGTTCTTTCGAAAAAAAAAATATTTCTTGAATACAAAAAAAAATAAAAAATAAATTTTAAAAATTATTTTTCTCATGTTTCCTCCACTAACAGCGTCGGCATACCGGTTGGTAAAATATAGTTTTAAATGTTTATAAACATTATTATTATGATCGATTATTATACTAGTACACGGTGGTTTTCTGAAAAATTTAACTTTTTGTTTCCGACCCTGATTTTTTTTTTCATAAATTGTTTAAGCACACCTAAAGAAGCAAGTTAGGCAAATATAAAAAAAATTGTAGAGGCCGATCGTTTTTTTTACGTTTTTTCTAATTTAATATAACATATACATATAACGTACTTGGACTTTAGTATATATTTTAGATATAATTATAAAATCATCATTTATATTCACTACATTACAAAAATGCTTATCTCCAACGCTAAAGGGCTTATTTTTTTCTATCGCGTTGTTTTATGGGCAAAGTGGGCCATGAAACGTCGAAAAAATGTGAAAAAAGTGGACGTTAAAAAAATATCTGTCTGTCTGTCTCTAAACCTTATAACTTCTAAACAAAAGGTCGAATTAAAAAATTCTTTCACTATACGATTTAGGACCTTCGTAGTTTACCTGTCGTCATATCGATACCACCAAGAAACAAAGCCTTAACTGGTATATTGTCATTTTTCACGACAGGTAAATTTCTAAAATATATATATATTTTTTTATTTAAGGCTGGGCTAATGATTAAAGTAGAAAACGTAGCCACGTGATACATCATTTGAAAGCCTATAAAGTTCTCTATTTAACTGAATAAGTATTTATTTTTTATTTATTGTTTGTTTCTAATAATATTCAAGTTTAGAATTTCCTACTTTAGTGCTTTTAGGTAAACTTTTGGTTAAAATGGCCCGTGGAGAAATCTGAGTAGTACCACCATGTGTATCTTTTTTCAAAATGGATCTAACTTGAGTTACATCCTTGTTGGATGGGAGTGTCGATATGGTTAACATTGGGATCATGCAAGTGGGATAAAGGGGGCAAATACTAATATTTTTTGTGATAGCTGGCTTATTATTGATCGTAGAATAACATTTCTTGTGCAGATGAAAAGCGTTTTTTTATTTTCTACTAAAATTTTAATTATTTTTATTGTAGGATTATAATTGTTATCTTCCGATCAATAATAAGACAGTTATAAATATATTGGTATTTGTCCCCTTGATGCTCACCAATGTTAACCGTATTTGACGTCAGGTAAGGGCATATCTACAGTCTCGCATAACAACATAGTACATAACAGTACGATGACGTGATTGGCTTGATGAGCCGCCATGTATCTTGTAAGCCAATCACGGCATCGCATTCTTATGTTTTGTTCTTATGCAAGCTTCTGGATAGGCCTTAAACTACGAAGGTCCTAAATCGTAAAGTGAAAGAATTTTTTAAATCGGACGGAAAATTTATTGTATAAACTAAATACCTGTTTACAAACAATATGATTATCAATGTTGACAATATTTTTTAAAATTATTAATAATAGTTATAACTATATACACTGCCGCGCATTAAATTCCGGACACCTAAAACATTGACATTTTATAAATTCAAATATTTCGAAAACTAATTAATGGATTAGAAGAAGAAGTAAAAGATATGAGCGTAGAAGTAAAAGACATGAGCTTCGAATAAAAACTCTGCTGATTTACTAGGTACTTTTTGAGTTGACTGAAAAAATGACAACTTTCAGGAAAATCCTGATATCTCCTAAACCAGAAGTAAAAAAATAAAAAAGAAAATATTCATTAAAACTGCGGCAATAAGAAAGACTTTAATAATTTGATAAAGAGTTGCAGTGGCGTACCATGCAAGTCCTAGAAGATGGGTTAAGAAACATAGTTGTACATTATTTGTTGCTGTTAATTCGAAAAAAAAAACAATCTGCCTGAACTTTTTTTTATATATTTGCCTAAATTACTTCTTTATAAATTTAGGTGTGTTTTAACAATTTATGAAAAAAAAAAAATCAGGGGTCGGAAACAAAAAGTTAAAACTTTCAGAAAATCACCGTGTAGTAATTATAATTACTTAAAAAAAACTTTTTTTAATTTATTTTTTGAGTCTCCCGTAAATGAACACTTCGATCTGTCCAGTGAAGACAACACCCCAAATTCTAAATTCTCCACTTCATGAAGATAACGTCTCAAAATATGATAAGTCTAAATTTAGATCATTACATTTTTGAGTACGTATCTAAAATTTATAGGTTAAAATTTATTTAATTAATTTGGATAACATTAATAATTATCCAGGTTATCTCCGTTTAACGCAGGTCGTTATCACATTCTGATATAAAAATAATTAAATTTGTTTATAATGAAATAACAAAAATATGTGTAGAATAAATATTTATTGCAGTAAAATTTATTGATTATAGCAAACTAAATATTAAAATAAAAAAAAAATCGATGGAATTAACATTTTAGATGTGATTAAGAATTACCAGTATTTTTCCAAACTTTTTACCAAGTCTTTAGGATTGGTGCTGGGACCATGTCTTTCAACAGGTTGTCCATTTTTGTCGATGATAAATTTGGTAAAATTCCACTTGATAAAATCGCCCAAAGTGCCTCCCTGTTTGTATTTCAAGTAGTTCCATAGAGGGTGTGCATCGTTTCCGTTGACATTAATTTTGGCAAAAACGTCAAAAGGCACGCTCTTGCTGTTTACATACTGGCATATCTCCTCGTTGGTGCCGGGCTCTTGGCCGGCAAACTGGTTGCAAGGGAACGCGAGAATTCTCAGTCCCTTCGACTCGGAATATTCGTTGTACAATTCGATCAGTTCAGCGTAGTTGTTTTTCGTGTATCCACACTGGGAAGCTACGTTAACTATTATAGCTACATGTCCTCTATATTTATCTAAAGATACCTTTTCTCCAGTTATCGTGACTGCTTCGAAATCGTAGATGGACTTTGCCTCCTTGTAATTTTCTGGATTCGTCATTGCTGGGGTGGAAAAATTACGGCACGCAAATGTTGCCACTGAGTATTGCACCAATGTTGCTATACTAAACAATTGTAGACCTCGATATAACATTGTAATTACCATGTGAAAACCTTGCGCACTGTGGAACTTTGTCTTGAGTTTACTCTTATTACTTGTAGTAGCGCTCTGTTGCCACGTCTTTTCAGTTAAAAGTGCATCGTAACAGTTCGCCCATAGACATATTAAGATTAAATTTCAATGACGTAGAGTAAATCTGGGCAAGGCTTTAATCTGCGCGAGTGACTAACATGGGTGACCTCCATTTTGAACCCAATTTATTGCGCGAAATTTAAATTGCCAGATTGTGATTGGATATTTTACCAACATAACAAAAAGTCACTAAAAATTACTAAAAATGGTGGATAAAAATAAAGTACAAAATTGTGGATATTCTATGATGTGACAGAGACAGCATTATGAGTGTAAGAAAAAATACTCCACGGTGAAGAAAAAATAAACCAGGGTGAAAGCAAAAATTTGGATGCGCAGAAGGTCAAAGCGCAGTCTAATTTACTCTTATGTTTATGCTGAATTCATTGTCATTGGTTTCGCCAGTAGTGAATCGACAGAGATAAAGCTACCCAGGTAGCAAGGGATGTTATATTACAAGAAATTAACATCACTTTTGGGTGTATTTTTAAACTAAATCATAACATCACATAATATTGAAAAATAACATGTATTTAACATCACATTTGCAACGTAACACGTGTGACGTGACAACCATGTTATTTAATAACAAATATTTAGCAACTCTGTGAATATATAGCATGTCACATATTAACGTGGCTTTCACGTGAATGTCATGTTATTTTGCTTCTCACCGACGTTCGAAGCAAAAAAATCGATATAAGATGATGTTGATAGAGTAAATTATTATAAGGAAATTGTATACACATTATACGATTTCCAATGGATGGCTCTGCCGGGCTTCTCAATACCACGGACACGGATTAAAGGAATATATCCGCTTAATCTGCAATTTCGTATTTAGAATCTTTTTCAATCTGTGATTGTTTCAATTACTGATTGATTTTAAATCCGATTTTTTTATAGGGTTAATTTAAAAAAAGCTAATGTCCTAAAATATTATTTAAATATTAAAGTACCAGTAACAGGCATCCATAAGATATTAGATATAACAGGAATGTGGATTTATGATGTCACAAACACGTTATTTTCGGGATGTCATTGTGTGATGTTATTAGGGGCGGACTTAGGACATCCCCACCATGCTACATTCTTGTTAAATGAGACTACAATCTTAACATCACATGTCACATATTAACGTGACTTTCACGTGAATGTCATGTAATTTTGCTACCTGGGTATGCGGAGGACGGAAATAAAAAAAATAATATCGAGGGTTTTAAGCGTTTCTTCATTGTCGGGCTGGACAGGTGCGATAGTGAGAATAATCTCAAGCCCCCCCCCCCACTTTTGGGGGCCCCTTATACTTTGCCCCCCCCCCAACCGGGCTTTTGTTTTTTCAGGGTTAAAAAAAAGTTTTTGTGGCACCAGCAATGGGGCGGCAACGGCACATTGCCTTAAGCCGGTAAAGAGTCATCCGTTGACGACATGCCATTACCGAGCCCATTCGGGAAGTGTCGCTCGAACCTTGACCGGCCCATTAATCAAGCCGACAACGGGCCGTAAATTCCTAGCCGGCGGACTACCGATAATTTTAATTTCTGATATATATCAAGATATATTAAAAAATAAAAAAAAAATGCGCACAAATTCTAAGAGGCAAAAATGAAATAAAAACCGTAAAGATATGTTATGCTACGCATTCCATTATATATTATTAACAGTAAATGGTATATTGCATTTCCCAAATACAAAAAAAAAATAATTTTCAAAAAAAAAATTACAATAAAAATTAATTTTTTTTATAAAAGATCTTGTTTGAAAAATTATTCAAAAAAAATAAAAAAAGTTTTCAATTTTTTTTTAAATATTTCAATTTTTTGTATAAAATTTCCTTTTCCCAAAAAACGAAAAATAAAAAGAAATTTCAAAAAAACTTTTTTAGAATTGATCCATATAATAAAAGTAATTTTTCCTGGAAAAATTACGTTAATCGGAATTTTCATTCAGCTTTTTTCGATTTTTTTAAAAGTTTAACACCCATAACTTCTTTGTTTTTGGGGGGATTACTTTCAAAAACAATAGGGATCTTGCCCTCGTAGAACTTGATTTTATCTGAAAATTTCAAGTCGATCGGATTATTCGTTCTTGAGTTATCGTGTTTACAAAAATCGTGGCATCAGACGGACAGACATTTGAACAAAAAGTTGCTTATTTTTTCATGAAACAAATTTATATCCAATAATTTTTTGGCTAGGACGATTTTTGATTTTTTTTTTACATTTTCTCGACGTTTCACGATATTTTAAATCCATAAACGCAACAAGAAGATTTTTTGTCGATTTCAAACTCGTATCAAACGTATCAGCAGATATGAGAATTGAACCCTGGGTACCTGGGTGCAATCTAAACACTGAGTTGTAGCCAAAGAAATAACAGGTACCTGTGTTATTTCTTTTATTATAGGTGTTATTTCTTTGGTTATCAGTCTAATAATATTAGAGGTGTTATTTCTTGGGTTTCTAGCCTACAAAAGCTTTTTATTTCAAAATAGAATTGGTTAATTTTAAATTACCTAATTACGTTTAAGTAACGCCACTGCTAAATCACAATTTGTATATAGTTACATGGAAAATTTGGATTAAAGAAATGATATAAATAACCTGAATCATTGTTTATTACTCATAAATTATTAGACATTGCACCTTGTGGTGTGATAATTGTTTTTCTACGGAAATAATTGAAACGTGGCAATGTCGCATTAGTCTGTAGCTTTATCTTTTTGAGGTTATATTTATACCGACGTTTCTATGAAAACACACCAGTTTTCAAATATTGTTGTTCTAAAACAATATAAAAATATTTTAAAGGCTTTAAATCAGTTCAGCAATCGAAAATTATCTATTAAAATGAATCCCGTAAACTACAAAGAAGCCAGTTCAATATACGACTTTTCCGCTAAGGACTTGAAGGGTGAAAATGTGTCTTTGGAGAAATACAAGGGCCATGTATGTATTATTGTAAATGTTGCATCACAATGTGGATACACTAAAAACAACTATGCAGAATTGATAGATTTGTACAATGAGTACTCAGAAAGTAAGGGTTTAAGGATCCTAGGCTTTCCGTGCAACCAATTTGCCTCTGAGGAGCCAGGTGACAGTGCTGAAATTTGCCAGTTTATACAAAAGAAGAATGTGCCTTTCGATGTTTATGAGAAGATAAACGTTAATGGTAATGATGCCCATCCTTTATGGAGTTACTTAAAATACAAAAAAGGGGGCACTTTGGGAGATTTTATTAAGTGGAATTTTACCAAGTTTATCATCGATAAAAATGGACAACCTGTAGAAAGACATGGCCCCAGTACAAATCCCAAGGATCTTGTTAAAATTTTAGAAAAGTATTGGTGAATTATTATATTATTATTAAGATTTTCATGCTTATTTATGCTACTGTGTATGCTATGTATTTATAATAACTATCTATTAATCAAATAAAAGTATTATATATCAATAAATATTATTTATTTTATTTTTAATGAACACAAACTAACATTTTTTACTGGGGTCCAGTATTTGGCTTAAAATGATATTGTAAAATGTTCCAAAAGTTTATTTTAGATTTTGGATAAAAGAAAGGGGCTGTTCAACAATTAGGTCACTGACCTTTGGGGGAAGGGTCTAGCTGAAACTGACAGTTCTTATAAAATTTTACAATTATATGTAGGGTCACTCGATCAGTTGTTGCTTTGTCTAGTTTGTGTGTTAGTCTGTTTGGTGGTTGGTTGGTTCAGGCTAAACTACCATAAAGCAAAACAGCTAATCACGAAAACACTAGACAAAGTAACAACTGATTGAGTGACCCTAATTATATGTGATGTGGTGATGAGGCAACTGCCTCAGGGTACAAAGCTTATAGTGTGTTTTATTTTTGTCCAGTTGTTGACCTTTTTTTAGTAAACTTTTAAACTTGGGGTCATAAATATGGGCCTAACTGTTTTACCCATTTTTTTGGTCATCAACTGACCATTTGGGAACTTTTAAGTATTACGTAATGCAAAATGTACCAAAATTCATACACTTCATACCTCGGTTCTCGCGTTATTCAAGGCTGTAGAGGTTTCATATTGTGGCTAAACCCCCCTAAACACACACCCTATTAGTGGGGGTAGCCAAAATATGAAATATCTATAATCTATAATAACGCGAGAACGGTTCTCAGAGAACTGGGGTATGAAGTGTATGAATTTTGGTACAATTTATTATTATTATTTATTATTATTATTATTATTATTATTATTAGATGTTTATAAGAGTTGAGGTTTCCCTATATAAACTCAAAACATTACAATTTAAAAAATAAAATAAAATCAATATTAATTGCTAATAAAAATATCAAGTCCATTTTTAAAGCTGTTAATGGATGGTGCATTCACAACTTCAACTGGCAGCGAGTTCCAGGTGTAAAATACTCGGTTTGAGAAGAAGTGCTGACGGCATACAGTTCGATATCGTTCACGCTGAAGCTTTAAGTTGTGTCCCCTAAGGTTTGGATTTTGATTCATCAAAAAAATGTTGCGAAGATCCACAGAAAAGCCGTTTTGAAGAATTCGAAAAGTATTTATCAGACACCCTCGTTCAAGTCGGTCAAATTGTGTTGGAATGTTGAAAAGACGGCGACGCTCTTCATATGAAGGACGGTTCCGACCAAAGGGAAGGCGAGTTGCACTACGCTGCACACATTCTAACATATTAATGTCCCTAACTAGGACGGGAGACCATATTGCGGAACCAAATTCTAACTGCGGACGGATGTAAGTTTTGTACAGACATGCAGCTGTGGCAACAGAGGGTCTTTGAAAAACTTTTTTAAATATATTTCTATTTCTTATAAGAATAATTTTCTCTTAGCTTGGTTGCAGATATTATTAATGTGCTCCGACCATGTTAAGTCGTGAGTAACAATAATGCCCAGATCGCTATGTTTTTCGACTTTTTTTAAAGGTGTACCATTTATTGTATAAATATATTGAGGATTATTTATATTACATAATACTTGAACGTTCCCTTTGAGGAGGATGCAAACTTAACAAGTGTGTAAAATTTTGATCCTGACAAACAAAAAAAAATCAGGACCATCCTATGAATAATGATGAGGGGGCCTGGGGCATTAAGTCATTCTTATAATAGCAAAAATTTGATGATATAATTGTTGTACAACCCCAAATGACAAAATAAATTTTTACCATAGTTTTTCGAGGGAACCCAATAATGTAAGAGGTTTTACAGCCGGTTGATGCCTTTCCAACACTTTTCCTTCATCATCAATTATAAATTTGGTAAAATTCCATTTTATGTCTTTTCCCTTTGGTCCAGCCAACTTTTCCTTCAAAAATTTCCATAAAGGATGAGCATTTTTCCCATTTACGCTGACTTTTTCAAACAAATCAAATTTTACATTACGTTTCTTAGTAAATTCGCATATTTTCTCCGAGTCTCCAGGTTCTTGTCCTCCAAATTGGTTGCAAGGAAATGCTAGGATACGAAGTCCTTTATCTTTAGAATATTTCTCATATAATTCCACAAATTGTTCATAATTACTTTTTGTGTGTCCACATCTTGAAGCCACATTTACTATTATACAAACGTGTCCTTTATATTTTTCTAGACAGATTTCTTCACCATTTATGTCTTTGGCTGTAAAATCGTAGATAGTATCAGCTGTTTGCCATATTTCTGGTTCAGGCGTTTCTGAGGTCGTTTCTTGATTTTTCACCTTAGATTCTGATAATTTATCTTCAGTAACAGGCTTTTTTGCCGAACTTCGTGTGGATCGTCTAGGCGGCATTTTCTCTGATTTAAAACAATAACAGAAAAACAGTAAAAATATCAAATACAAACGCAGGTTTTGTTTGGAAAATAACAAAAATAACGGTTTTAGGACACCTATCGGTAAAAAACTAAAAATTAAGCCACTTTTCATTTTACTTGGAAAATATAGATGGCACTACAAGTTTTAAAATATACAAGCGCCTAAATGCAGCTCTCTGTGCAAAATTTTGTTTTGGTTTTTCCTGGTTTGGTCTTTTTTAATGAGGGGGCCTTGGTTTACGTTAACGTTGGTTTGGCGTCTGTTTGGTATGGACTTTTTTGTAAAAAATGTTTTTTATTTAAAACAACATATTGGAAAACGGTCAGCGCATGCGCAGTTTATCAAAACCTTACATAAAGAGCTGCACATAGCTTAAAATACAGAGCATTATCCTATGTGGAAACCCAAGTAATTACTTGGGTGGAAACGTTGTCCTATCACACCACCAAATGTATTTAAAACTGGCATATTCTGTTTCTAATTCAGTTTCCCACATTCCGATAATTTAGTAAAAGGTTTAATTTAAATAGATTAACTAGGTAATACCTATATAAAACAATTTTTTTTTTCAGAAAAAAAAAACCTTTTTCGAAAACTGAAAAAGTTTTCGGTCGGTCTGTCGTCCAGTGGATCGGTCTGTCTTGCTGTTTGTCTGTCTGTTGATCTGTCCGGGAAATTTTGTGACCAAGATAACTTGAGAACACTTTTAGCCAGCAGCTCTATTCTTGACCATTCGCAAAAATTATTCGCATACGCTGTTGCTAAGGAAGCTAATATGTGATTGGTTGTTGAATGGTTAAGAATAGAGCTGCAGGGCCGTATCCATCCCAGACAGCACAAATGTGTCTCAAAGAGATCTTAAAGATGTCGTAACTCGTCATTCGAGACGTCTTAAGAACTCCGGTTTTCGCCGTATATGCATCTTAAAGATGTCTTAACGACGTCGTATGTTACAAAAGGTAACATTTTTAAGACTTTTTTTAAGACGCCTTGCACAGGCGACTGTAAAATATAATACCCCCTTCCTATTTATGCTGCTAGGTACGGTCGTATTGATATAAAAAGCGTAATAAGAATTAGAATGAGGTAATTTATTTTTCAGCAAAAGATCTTAAGATCTTAAAAAAAATGAAAAAATTTGAAAATAGTTTTTTTTTAATTTTTTTTTTAAATAATTTTTTATTTCAATTTTTTTTGTTTTTCAAAAAGGGTCTTTTTTTATTTATTATTTTTGTTTTTTTTTGAAAATTATTTTTTTTTCAGTTTTTTTTTTAAATTTCTATTTTGATTTTTTTTTATTTTTTAGTTTTTTGTAAAAAGACAATAAAAAAATTTAAATTTTTTTACTTTTTGATATTTTTTTTTATTTTTTTGTTTCAAAAAAGGTAATTTTTAATTTTTTTTTTTTTAATTATTTTTTTTAAGTATTTGGAAAATGCAATATACTATTTACTGTGAATAGTATATAATGAAATGCGTAGCATTACATATCTTCACGGCTTGTTTTTTATTCATCAGTTCTAAGAATACCCTATTGAAAATGACGGGTCTGCCCGGGTATAAATGTTGCATAGACCGGACTTGAGCGGGTGAATTTCATCCGCTCAAGTCCGGTTTATGCACCATTTATACTCGCCCAGACCCGTCATTTTCAGCAGGGTAGGTATATCTATAAAATCTATATAGAGAAATCCTTATGTAGTTGATTGTGGTTAATTTATTTTTAGGGATGAGTGAAGTTAAGACGTCTTGTACCGACACTTAAAAGACATCTTAGAGACATCATAATCAGATATCTTTTAAAAACCCCTAAAAAGAAGTCCATAAGATATATTTTTTATATATTTAGGCGTCCAGACATAATTCAGATCTTAAAAAGACGTCTTTTAGATATCATGAGTTGTCTGGGATGGAGGGAACACCCCCCCCCCCCCCCCAAGAAAGAATCGGGCCAGTATCGGCCGAGTATTGACGCCTGTCATTTAGAAGCTGCCCCACCGTTGGTGCCAAGCTTCGGCTGATTTTGGGAAAGCATCCAAATGGTAACTTCGTCCCGATGCTGAATTTTGGTCTTGGTCCAAGATTGGCCAAAAATACCAAAATCCAGTTTCGCATATGCTAATTAATGGAATATTGTCCGTTTCTTCTTGTTTTTTGGTCGTTATCTGACATTTAAAAAATATGTATAAAAAGGTCACTACACAAGTTTCGAGGTGGCAATACTATCGATCAGTAGTCTTGGCAAGACTGGCGTTTGATGCCAAGTCTGGATCAAGCCTGGGAAAGGGCTGGCGTTAGATGATCAGCTATCATGCCTAGCGGCTATACCCAAACAGCACAGTACGTCTTAAGTACGTACGTAATATTACCAATAAAAGATGTACTGTGTACGTATATTTGCATACCTACATTTCTAACGTTATTATGTGACTTTTTATGAATGTTACTTAGTACAGGCCTCGGTACAGGCTTGTGTAATTTTTCAATTTCAGTGCACTTTACAGCGTTATGCTATAGGTGGCACCACATGTTATTTCCTACCACTAACAAAACTTTTTAAAGAAGTCGCTTTCTTGGAATACTAGTATTAAAGTCAGCCGTCTTTATAAGGATATATTACTAGTAACATACTAGTCTGGGGGCTTTAGCCACAGTATATACAGTATACCGACTCTCATTGGAGGGGTCAGCCCGCGCATCTGACCTTGGCTAACCTGCGCATCTGCTGCTGTAAGAAAAAAGGTATTATTTGACAATTTTACGAAGTTCGATTAACATACTTTTTAGCATCTTCGCACTATACTTTGACTCTTATAATACAAAAAAAGTCATATTTCATTTTGTTTACTAATATCTGCGAAATTTCCGCCGTTCCTAATAAAAATCGATTTTCTCAAAACAACAAAAATGCATATACGATTTTCTTGATTTTGAGGGCCTCTGCCCTCTTGTTGTATGCTTAGTACACGGGCCTAGCTCCTCCTGCAAACCAAGATGGTAATCTTTTTTTTTAAATTAAGCTTTTTTGTTCATAACTTTTTCTGTAATTATTGGATCGAAAAATGTTTGACAATTCTTTAACACTTTAACTGCCGCGCGATTTTTATGAAATTTTCCAATTAGGAAAGTTCAAGTATTACTTAACGCAAATTGTACCAAAATTCATACACTTCATACCCCGGTTCTCGCGTTCTTATCAATGAACTTGAGAAGTGGGGGAACAGGAATGGCGTCTGAACAAGTGGCTAATATGAATGGCAGCCATTAACCGCATTCTTTATTCTAGGGGGTTCAAATTTTTCACACTAGGTGGTACGATTTGGTAACTTTATAGGGAATTTTCATCTTGGTGCTTTCAGAGACCAACTTATCTCTGGTGCTTAAAGCACTGTGCTTTATTGACAATGAAGTTTTTACGGAAGGTCGTTCTTGGCAACCGGTGAGGAAGCAACAAGTTTATGTCGTTTGTGATTTATATTTTTAATCGTGAATGTTTAGTGACGTCGTGTAAAAGTATTGTGAACTGTTTTTTACATATGCGAGTAAGACTGTTTTAATAAAATTTATCATTATAGACAATAACGGCAGTACAATATTAACCTAGCTTACAAAAGCGCATTTTAAACATGGCGGATCCTCCCGGAGGGTCCGTCGATCCAGAAGAAAGACTTGTATATAAATTTTTAAGTAAAGAATCATCCCAATTAGCGAAAAACTTACATCAACTAACCCCGTTAGACACACCTGCGTTAAAAAATCTAGAAGCCGAGCTTAACAAGATTACCTTAGAAAATGCTGAAAACTTAGAAATTCTAGAAAGCGCAAACTTTCTGAACTCACTAGTATCAAAAACAAAAAACAGGAAAATCAAGTATGATGAAAGTGATCCCAGTCCCTTTATTATCACTGTAGAATCAACTGAAAACCAAAATGTTGCAGGACTTCATCCAGCCGATTTGGGTAAAATCCTTTTTAGAGCTCAAGTAAAAGGAATATCGAAAATTTTAAAATCTGGAAGAAATAAAATTGGAATTTTTTTCTCAACTTTCCAAGATGCAAACCAATTTTTACTAAATAAAGACATAAGGAATATGAATTTAAAAGCATATATTCAACATAAGATGGTTTATTCCAAAGGAGTCATTAGGAATGTAGGAAAGAGTATCACAGAAGAAGACATTTCCATTTACGCTTCATCCACTTCCAAAATAACATATGCAAAAAGAATGACAAGAAGAATCAACGTTGATAACGAAACTAAACAGATACCTACCTTTTCTATGCTCGTAGAATTTGAAGGAAGAATCAGACCTACCGAACTAGAAATTTTTGGTTATGAATGCAAAATAGAACCTTACATAAATAGAGTCATACAATGCTCTAACTGTTGGAGATTTGGCCATGTTAAAAAATATTGTAAAAGCCAGAATAGATGTCTAAACTGTGGAGACAATCATGAATCAAATGATTGCAAGGAAAAAACATGCTGTATACACTGCAAAACAGAACACAAATCAAATGATAAAAAATGCTTAGAATTTGAAAGACAAAAAAATATAAATCATGTGATGGCATACAATTCTGAAACTTTTATGCAGGCGGCAATTAGATTCCCACCTATAAACCACAGAAAAAATAACACAAACATATGGTCCCAAAAATCCTACTCACAGGAATTCCCTAAAATAAACGAAAAAGCAACCAAATTAAGATCAGCTTCTCAAATAGAAAATAGACCTAGAAGAATAACATCTTCGATTGTTAGAAAACGAAAAACCACAGACCCAACATCAAGTTATGATAAAATATTACATAAAGAAGCGCTATATCCTCAAGACACAAGGAGAAATTTTACTCCAGTCTGGGAAAAAAGAAAAGAAATAGAAGAAGATAGAAGAGAAGAAGAAGAAGAAGGAAAAAATACATCTAACATGGAAGAAGACTCAGTAGATGATATACTAAATGAATCAAGCGAGGATATGGAATCAAGATCATACCCCAGATATTCACCTCAAATTCCCTCTTTATATACATTTAAAACAAAAAACCACTGAAATGGACATAATTCATTGGAACATAAGAAGTTTTTTTACCAACAAAATAACATTAATAATGTTATTAAGAGAATTCAACCCAGACATAATTGCTTTAAATGAAACTCTTCTCAAACCTGAGAAGACAACCAAAATAAAAGGATATACCCATATAAGAGAAGATAGAGATGATGGGTGGGGCGGAATCTCCTTTATTATTAAAAAAACAATACCCTTCAAAGAATTGGAATTTGACCTAAATCTAACTAACAGAATTCAAATTATGGGAATTGAAACAGAAAAATATATTATAATAAACATATATATTCCTGAAGAAGGAACATTAAATTTAAACTTACTGAGAAAGATCAGCGAATCCAGAAAACCATTAATTATTGTAGGTGACCTAAATGCACAAAACAAAATCTGGGGTTCAGGAAAAAATAACAATAATGGTAAGATTCTTGAGCAGTTTTTAGAAGAAAGCAATATGATTATTTTAAACAATGGAGAAGCTACAAGAATAACACCACCACAAATTAATAAAAGTTGTCCGGATATAGCTTTAAGTTCACCACAATTAGCTCAAAAAGTTATTTGGAAGGTAATAAACAATCCAGGAATGAGCGACCATTATCCCTGTATACTTCAAATAGGAAACAAACAAAATCTGGAACAAAAAAACAATAATACCAGAAATAAAAAATATAACTGCAATAAAGCAGATTGGGAAAGATATGAAGCAAATATAGACAACAAATTCTCTGATTTTTCCGGATCATACCAGGACTTTTATGATACTATAATAGAATGTGCTGATGAGTGCATACCAAAAAAAAGAAGTTATAATATAAAAAAACCCTGTCACCCCTGGTGGGATCCTGAATGTTCAATAATAATAAAAAACCGACAAGAAGCATTTAATATCTACAAACAAGACTCGACAATGGAAAACTTTATTCAACTCAAAAAAACACGAGCACAATCAAGAAAAGCTTTAAGAAAAAAACAAAAACAAGGTTTCAAACAGTTCTGTTCCACACTATCAAAAAGCACGCCCACTGCCAAAATATGGTCAACCATTAGAAAATTTAAATCAGGCTACAACAATGATAATAACCATGCATCATTAAACAACAACATTGGTATGGATATGCTAAATAAACTAACACCTCCAGAAATTGAATGGGAATTTAAAGACTTGAACTTTTATATCACCAAAAGCAAACCTTTTACATTTGAAGAATTAAATATTATAATAAAAGATAGAAAAAAAGATTCATCTCCCGGACCTGATTACATAACCTATTCCATGATCAAAAATATCACAACTAACGGAAAAAACATATTACTAAAAATATATAATGATTGTTTAACAGAAAAAATCAACATCCCAAACTTATGGAAAAAATTTCACATTACACTTATACCAAAACAGGGTAAAAACAAAAACACGATTTCTGGTTGGAGACCAATTGCGCTTGCCTCATGTGTATCCAAAATTTTAGAAGCAATGATAAAAAATCGACTAAACTGGTACAACGAAAATCGTCAACTTTACTATGAAGGGCAAACGGGTTTTAGGAAAGGTAGAAGCACCATAGATAACATCACCTTTATATATGCTAAAGTTAGTGTTGCCATGGCTGAAAAACAAACAACAGTTATGGTATTATTGGACATCAATTCTGCGTATGATAACATCCGAATACCCAAACTATGGGAAAAACTTCATCTCTTTAATATCCCGGAAGACTTAAGCAAACTTATAATCAGATTGCTCTCAAACAGAGAAATTTATGTCATTGACCCAAACACAGGTGAACTTCATGGCCCGAAAACGACTAACAGAGGGTTAACACAAGGTTCTCCATTTAGCCCAGAACTTTTTAATATGTATAGTAATGATATCAAAGATTTAATGGTTGATGGGGTAATACTCGTGCAATTCGCAGATGATAAAGCCTTACTATGTTCAGGAAAAAATCCCAATGAAATCATTAATAAAATCAACAAGACCATAGAAAACATCATAAAATGGCTAGATGAACATGGACTTCAAATTTCAACAGATAAATCCCAAGCAATTATATTTCGAAGAACAAAAAATGACATTATTAACCAAAAAATAAAAATCAACAACCAACAAATACAATGGAAAGATACAGTTAAATATTTAGGATTTTTATTTGACAAAGAATTAAAATTTAAACCAATGGTAGAAAATATGTGTATAAAGGCAGAACGAGGAATAAACATAATGAAGGCAATAAGCAGATCGACATGGGGAGCGGATACAGAGACCCTCCTTTTATTTTACAAAGCATTTGTCAGATCACAATTTGATTACGGGAGTTTCTTATTAAGTAAAGGAGTAAAATTGTTGAGGAAGTTAGATGTTATGCAGTTCAGAGCTTTAAGATGTGTTCTGGGTGTCATGAAGTCTACCCCCACAAATATTTTATTATCAGAATGCGGAGAAATGAGTTTATATTTAAGACGGGTTGAATTAGCAGCTAAATTAATCATAAAACATATGTCCATAAAAAATCAAGTCTTAGGAGCAGCAATTATAAATTTATACACCAATTATACTAACAACGAATATTGGAGAATACATAACTCACCATTAATGGAGGCATTTGAAATAATATCCGAAAACATTGAAATTTTTAGCCATAATAATAACTTTCCATGTTATGAAGAAAACCAAGAAAATCAAACATATATTTTAAAATTTCAAAGTCTAGAACTTAACAAAGAAGATAATAACAAGGAAAAATTTTATGAAAAAGTAAATAAAAGCTTTTTTGGATATAGCAGATTCTTCACAGATGGATCAAAAATTGATGGAAACTTGGGTATAGGAGTTTACTCAAAAACCAATAAAATTAAATTCTCTGCAAGATTACCTTCATATTATAATATATGTATAGCAGAAATATATGCAATCTCAAAAACACTGGAAAAAATTGACACTTTACAAATTAAACAAGCGATAATTTTCTCTGATAGCAAAAGTGCTATCGAAAAAATTTGCAAAGCCGAAATCTCAACCAAAAAAGACAACATAACCCTTACAGCAAGGAGTAAATGGGTAAAATTGTTAAAAGAAGATAAAGACATTAAAATTATATGGATACCGAGTCATTCTCAAATTGAAGGCAATGAAAATGCGGATTTTCTAGCAAAACTTGGGACAACATTACAAATCACAGAAACACCAAAAATTTACTACACTGATGTAATACCATTCATCAAGAATGAAATTTGGACAATCTGGACGGAGGGATTCTCAGAAATCTCACAAATAAAAGGCAAAGATTATTTCAACTCTACAAAGGGTCCTTTAAAAAATCCATGGTTTAAAAAAATTAAAAATCTTAACAGATGTCAACAAACAACAATTAACAAATTAAGAAACGGACATGCAGCAACACCAGCACACCTACACAGGATTAAATCAAGAGACAATCCCTACTGTGAATGTGGGGAAAGGGGAACTATCACTCATATCTTTTTCATCTGTCCCAACAATCAAATAAATATTAAATGCCTACATGACCAATTACATAAAAACATAATAGCTAACCATCCTTATTCTATGCATGACCTACTATTTAAATATATATCCTCGGATATAGCTTCCATATTAACGAACTTTCTTAATAAATCAAACATTAAACTTTAGCTTTAACTTCAACGAACTTTCTTAACTTTAGTGACTATAAAATATTGTGCGTGTTTTAAAACAAAGAAACCATTAGAGAAGACTATTCACAGCAAGAGGATAACTTCGTTGCAACAGACGGAAAGGCATGGTACAAACCAGACGGTCCATTTCGGAAGTGCAACCGACGAGGATTGGTTGGATAGCCCTGGCAGCTCAAACCACACATATGAAGAGAGAGAGAGAGAGAAGTTTTTACGGTTATGTACAATGTCAGTGGATTTAAAAACGGTATAAAAAAACATTTATTTCTCAAAAAAACATATTTCTATTTAAAAAAATTACAGAAATGTATAAAATTAAAAAAATAATGACAGAATTAAAAAAAATAACTAATAAAATAAAAAAAACAAGGTAGGTCATATAGCAGTTGAATATTTTCTCAAACCTTCATTCTTATACATTTTGGTACTGGCGTGTAAATTGTCTTAATTAGGGTTACTTGATCAGTTTTTGCTTTGTCTAGTTGGTGTGTTAGTGTGTTTTGGTTTTTGGTCGATTTGGGCTTTGATTTGAGATGAAAACTTCCACAAACCCAAACGGCTAACCACCAAAACACTAGACAAAGTAACAACTGATCAAGTGACCATAGTCTTAATAATTTTATTACTTTTTTTATTCAGTGTCAATTTTGATTAAATTCATCATAATTTAGTTATAAAGTAGCATTCACTGATCTAAAATTAAATGAATTTTATAAAGGGAGCTTCGAGTCATAACTTCTAACCAGTCGAAACTCTAGGGGCTAGGGAACGTTCAAGTATTACGTAACGCAAATTTTGATCATTTTGGACCTCCCCCCCCCCCCTGTAACGCTATTTTCCTATACCATTAACATGGGCGTAACACTCCAAAATGACCCCCCCTACATAATACTTGAACGTTCCCCTAGTATTCCAACCACTTGATTTTAAAAATTTTGAAGCTTTTAAGGTATATTTTGGTCAGAATTGTATTCTCCCCGTTTGAATGGGTACTGTTGGATTTCAGTAGTACCAGTATTTACTTTTTTACCTTTTAATTAATAATGGTTACTTTTTGAAGTTGATAGATACTGTCAATATTATTTGAGTCTGTATTTAAAATATAATTTTTATAGAAGATACCGATTCCCTTTTCTGAACTGTAGACCAGGTAGGTCAGAATCCGTTTGTGTTTTATTATTTTGGCGACCGTGACAGGACAAGCAGATATGGAAAAGGTGAAGGAGGGACTACGATTACAGAGGATTTCTTTTGATAGAATTTATGATGAAATTGTTGCTGATTTTGATAAATCTAAGATTAATATTTGTGATATTGAAGGTAACTTTAGTCTTTTACGCCAGAAAATAGAGGTATTCACAGATTATGATGGTCAAATGTTAGAATTATTGTTGGAAACCGAAAATAACGAGAAAAATTCTCAAAATATACGAGATACTCTAATTTTAGAAGCTGATAATTATAATTTAAAATATTATAAACTGAAAGCAAGAGTTGAACGAGTATTAAACAAAGAAAATGTTGAGGAATCAGTCAGTTTAAGTCACTCGAAAAGAAAATTAAAGCTTCCAACAATAGAATTGGTAAGATTTGGTGGTGATGTAAAAGAATGGCTTAACTTTTGGAGTCAGTTTCAAAGAATAGATGGTGATGAAGACATTCCAAATGAGGACAAGTTTCAATATTTGATCCAATCTACTATAATGAACTCCAGAGCTCGCCAACTTGTTGATAGTTATCCTCCAATTGATGAGAATTATCCCAAAGTTATACAAAGTTTAAAAGACAGATTTGGTCGCAACGATTTGTTGGTCGAAGTTTATGTTCGAGAATTATTAAAACTTATTTTGAATAATTTGAATTCAAAAACAAATATTGCATTGCTATATGATAAAATGGAGTCCCAACTGCGAGCTTTAGATTCGTTAGGAGTTACTTCCGATGCGTGTGCTGCTATACTTTATCCCCTTGTTGAGTCTTGTCTTCCTGAAGATTTGATTAGAGTATGGCAAAGAAGTAGCTCATATGATACTGAATCCACACTGAAAGTTCGGTTGGATAATTTGATGGCATTTGTAAGAAAGGAGGTTGAAAATGAGGAGCGTGTAACTCTAGCAACTTCTGGTTTTGATGTAACAGCGAACAAACCTAAGAAGAAAACAGAAACCATTTCAAAAATTGAGAATATACCTACTGCTTTTGGTTTAATGAATAAAACTAAAGTAAAATGTGCCTTTTGCAATGGACAACATTCTAGTGACGATTGCAAAGATGCTAAAAAGTTAACTTTGGAGGAACGTAAGAAGAAATTAACAGAAGCCTGTTGTTGTCATTCTTGTACCAAATTTGGACACATAGCTCGTAGATGCCGTGTGAATTTAAAATGTTCTAATTGTAATGGTAAACACCTTAGTATTATGTGTCCCAAACAAGAAGATGTTAAAAACAACAAAGAATATAGGTCTGGTCTACCTTCTGTTGAAAAATCTTTATCCAACAATACTTGTACTGAGGTATTTTTACAAACTTTAGTTGTTTATATGAATGCTGATAACAAAAGTCGTCAAGTCCGAATTATAATTGATACTGGATCACAAAGAAGTTATGTTACAAAAGCCCTTGCTGTTGAGATGTGTTACAAATCTATTTGAGAAGAAAAACTAATTCATGCTCTATTTGGAGGTTCTGAAAATAGTATTAATCACAACTGTTATCGCATTCGATTAAGTAATCTTGAAAATACTTACTCTTGTAATTTTGAAGCTTTAGATCCAGAAATAATTTGTAGCAGTGTGACTTTTATTAGAGAAGGTTCATGGACGGTAGAACTCCAGAAAATGAATATCAATATTTCTGATACAAAAAATGGACCAATAGATGTTCTGATCGGTTCTGATATTGCTGGAAAGTTATTTACGGGAAATCGCCATGAACTATATTGTGGACTAGTCGTGATGGAAACTCTTCTCGGTTGGACACTAATGGGTAAAGTTAGCACAATAAACAACTCGGAGGTTTCCGATTCTACCAATATGTTGGTGAAGTCGATGTTTGCGAATAATATTTCTGATCTTTGGAACCTGGATATTTTGGGTATTGAAGATTATATCATATCCAAATCAAGAAAAGAGTCAGAAGAAGCGGTTATGAACCACTTTATGCAAACTATAAAAAGTTCTGAAAATGGACGTTATGAAGTTCATCTCCCATGGATTGAAAACCATCCTCCAATACGCAGTAATTATGAAATAGCACTTAAAAGGCTTAATAACCTAAACAAGAAGTTAAATAATGATGGTTTTTACGAAGATTATAAACAAGTCTTTATAGATTGGTTAAATGAAGGTATAATTGAAGAAGTTCCTGAGGATGAATTACATTTTCAAAGTCATTATCTTCCTCATCGTCATGTGGTGAATTTAAACAGCAGTACTACTAAAATAAGGCCAGTTTTTGACGCGTCTGCAAAAGAAAAGAACCACCCATCATTGAACCACTGTTTAGAAAAAGGAAGAAATATGATTGAATTGATTCCTTCTATTCTTTTGAGGTTTAGACTTTCAAAAATAGGTGTTATTGCTGACATACGAAAAGCTTTTTTACAAATTTCATTAACTTTAAAAGATCGAGATTTTTTAAGATTTGTATGGTATGAGGATGGAAATTTAAAGACATATCGTCATGCCAGAGTAGTTTTTGGTGTTACCAGCAGTCCTTTTCTTTTGGGAGCTGTAATTGAGTATCATTTAAATGAAAAATTACAGGAAGCTATGAATAAGAAAAATGATTATTCCGAAGCGGTGATTTTAAAGTTATTAAAAAGCTTCTATGTGGATAACTGCGTTACTAGTGTTGAGACCGATCAAGAATTGCAACATTTTATTCAGCAATCCAGTAAAATAATGCTTGATGGTAAATTTGATCTTAGAGCTTGGGAATATACTCTTTTTAATGATTCTGAAGAAGCATTTAAATTATCACCAGTTTTGGGTTTAACCTGGAACAGAAATTTTGATACTCTTGAGATTAGTAGTGAATGGTTGAAGACAATAAATACTGATGTAGTCACAAAGAGGACTATTTTATCTGCAGCTAATAAACTTTTTGATCCGATTGGTTTTTCTTGTCCTATTTCTTTATGTCCAAAGTTGCTACTTCAGAAAACATGGTTATCTAAAGTTGGTTGGGATAGTGAAGTCGATAAAGATATTAAGAATGCTTTTTTGGAATGGGTTCAAGATTTACCATTTTTAACAAGTTTAAAAATACCCAGATGGCTTCTAAAATCTTCTGAAAGTTATAAAAACTGGAGTTTACATATGTTCTGTGATGCGAGTAAAGATGCTTACGCTTCAGTTATATTTTTACGTTCAGGATCTGAAAATGATATAAATGTTCAACTGGTCCAAGCTAAGAGTAGGGTTTCACCAGTTAAAAAGATGTCAATTCCACGACTAGAGCTTTTAGCTGCTACAATAGGTTCTAGACTTTTGAAAACTGTAATTAACAATATGGATTATGATTTAGATTGTTACTGTTGGAGTGATTCGACAACAGTATTGTCCTGGATTAATAAAGATGATCAGTGGAAACCATTTGTTTGGAACAGGGTGTGAGAAATTAGGAAACTGACCAAAAAAGAGGCATGGTGTTATGTTCCTGGGGATTTAAATCCTGCTGATATTCCTTCTCGTAGATGTTCCGTAAAAAATTTGTTGAAAATTAAATGGTGGATGGGTCCTTGTTGGTTATTGAAATCACCAGATAATTGGCCATCTCAAACTTATTCTCACGACGAAGAAGATATTAATCTTGAAAAAAAGAAAACTGTCGTTTCTTCTTTTTTGTGTGGGAGAAATAAGGATGGATATTTATGGTATTATAGTTATTTTTCTAATTATGTTAAGATTGTTCATTTAGTTGCATGGGTTAGAAGATTTACATTTAATTGCCAAAACAAAAATTCTAAGAAAACAGGTCACTTAAATCTTGAAGAAATAGAGTCAGCCGAGAAAATGATTTTTAGACTTATTCAAGAAGAAGTTTTTCCTGATAGATTAAAAAATGGTAGACTTTCTTCGCTATGCCCTTTTTATGATAGTGATGGTGTTATCAGGATTAAAACCAAAGTTTCTGACAGAGATGATACAACTGATTTTCGTTATCCTGTTGTACTACCTTATAATCATCTGGTAGTTGAAAGATTGATTTTTACACAGCATAAAAAATCATTTCATGTTGGTGTTCAGGGTTTGATCAGTATTTTGAGAGAACGATTTTGGATTTTAAGAAGTAGAAAATATATAAAGTCAATAATTTTCAAGTGCTCTATTTGTAAAAGGTATACTGCTCAAAATATCGAAACCCCACCCATACCTTTACCTGAGAGTAGGGTAAGAGATGCTTTAGTTTTTGAAGTAACTGGTATTGATGTGGCAGGTCCAATGTATCTTCTTTCTGGTAACAAAGTATGGATTTGTTTATTTACCTGTGCTATTTATCGAGCAATACACTTAGAACTGATTTCTTCATTATCAACTGATGTGTTTTTACAAGCATTAAGAAGGTTTATAAGTAGGCGTGGCAGACCTTCAATAATTTATACTGATAATGGAAAAAATTTTGTGGGAAGTGAAAATTTGTTCAGACAACTAGATTGGAATAAATTATCAGATTTTAGTAACATTCAAAAGTTTGAATGGAGATTTAATCCGCCTACAGCTGCCTGGTGGGGTGGCTGGTGGGAACGGTTAATAAGATTAGTAAAGGATTTACTAAGGAAAAATCTACGAAAGGCAAGTTTAAATTTTGAAGAATTGTTGAAAGTACTTTGTGACTGTGAGTCTACGCTAAACAATAGACCCCTTACATATTTATCTGAGGATAGTAAGGATCTTACAGTTTTAACTCCTGATATGTTTTTAAATGAAATAAAAGAAGTTGGAGTACCAGATATCGATATTATTGAAAAGGGATATTTAAATAGACATTATCGATATGTTCAGAGAATAAAAGAAAACATAAAAAGAAGATTTCGTAGCGAGTATTTGGGAAATCTGGCGTTGTTTGGAAAAGCAAAAAAGTTTAAGAACATTAAAGAAGGAGATATTGTTTTGATTGGTAATGATAATATTAAAAGAATGGATTGGCCTCTTGCTTATATTATTGAACTTATACCTGGAAGAGAGGGCATAAGTAGAATAGCCCGACTGAAAACTTCGAATGACGAAGTTTTAAGGCCTCTTCAAAGAGTTTTTCCGTTGGAAATAGAATGCAATATATTAAATAAAAATTTTAAACAAATGAAAAACGACGTACAGTTAAGTTCCTTAAGTTCTTCAGAAAATACTGTTTTACGAAGATCTGAAAGAAATGTGAAGCCTCCTGAAAGATATGGTGTTTGAGTCACTTTTTATATTTTGACGTGGCTCTGGTGGGAGAATGTTGGATTTCAGTAGTACCAGTATTTACTTTTTTACCTTTTAATTAATAATGGTTACTTTTTGAAGTTGATAGATACTGTCAATATTATTTGAGTCTGTATTTAAAATATAATTTTTATAGAAGATACCGATTCCCTTTTCTGAACTGTAGACCGGGTAGGTCAGAATCCGTTTGTGTTTTATTAGGGACTATGCCCCCGTTTAAATGGGGGCAAGGCATCAAAAACACCAAACAGGCAAAAAAAAACTGACCTACACCAAAGAGTTAGGTTACGTTATGTTTAATATCTATAGATATACAACAGTGCAAAATCGGTCGGAACTCCAGACACTCTATTGTATAAATACTTGTAATAAAAAAATGTACATATGAAAATCTTATTTTTGAAATACACACCCTATTTTTTCAGGTTCGAACTCTGGTTTTCTTCAGAAGTACTTTCTCTTTTCCAAAAACCATGTCATCATATTTAAAATGCCTTGAGCAAACAAATTTATTCTCAGAAAAAGTATACCTACGTAGATTTGGGTATTTTAAAAATATCAAGCCATTGCTCCAACAATGCTTTATCTTTTGGAAACCTGTAAAATAGAAAACCCTGGCTATAAATTAAATCTCACTAAATTTGTGTTTTTATATACATATAAATGCAAAATGTACAAGTCAATATAATCCCAACTTAAACCTACTTAAAAAATGAAACTTTCTCCAGATTTATTCTTTTTACACTGCGGCAGCCAATGACACAGCAAGACATATGCCGATTTTTTGTGGAGCAGCGGTTACTAACCAAGTTAGGGGAATAAATATTTCTCTCTCTTTTTAACTCATCAATTAAACAGAGAAAGAGTAACATACTGGTTAACCGGCGTTACCACAAAAAATTGACTATAATTAGAAAAGTTTTTCTTGTATACTAATCACTCACTAAAAAACTATATATACACTTACACTACGCAAATTAATAAAAATAAAAAAACTACCATTTAAAAGTCTCAAAAATGCTCAAACATATAATAAATTATTCACAGATAAAGATATCAACATTTCAACCGCAAGTATTAGCAGGAAAAACTAGTACGATAACAGAGACTACAATTTCTGATGATAAAATTCCTTATAAAGTTACCAAATCGCACCACCTAGTGTGAAAAATTTGAACCCCCTAGAATAAAGAATGCGTTTAATGGCTGCCAACGTAGTGTCACTACTTATTTGTATTGGAATCCTGTTCCCCCACTCCTTAAGTTCATTGGTTCTTATAGGTTATAGAGATTTCATATTTTGGCTGACCCCCCTAATAGGGGGTGTGTTAGGGGGTAGCCAAAATATGAAATCTCTACAGCCTTGAATAAGGCGAGAACCGAAGTATGAAGTGTATGAATTTTGGTACATTTTGCGTTACGTAATACTTGAACTTTCCCTTACGCACGAGTCATTTTTTTAATTTAATGTTTTATGGCAAAACAAGTTGAATAGCAACTAAGGCCCACCTGCACCAATGACATTTTAACTTTAAACTTGGATTAAATTGACGGCCGACCAATCAGAACGCAGCATTTTTAACTTAAACCCGGTTTAGCTGAGATAATCCCAGACCAAAATTTGGTGCAAATGGCCCTAAATAATGTAAAAAAAGCGAGTGGCTTTTTGTCACACAATGCTTATTCGTTATTTATTACGCTGCGTGACAAATTCATAGCACACACATATATCCCGATATATCCTCTCAATGTCCTTTTAATGTCGCATGTCCCGGGACATTAGTCTTATATCCCAATTGGGATATCCTTAAGGATATAAATATAAAATACCCGGTAAATGTCTGTACTTCTACCCCATAATATTGTATTGTAAGACAAATGCGAATGAACGATAGTGTAATAGCTTTGAATTAGCTCTAATTGTGTGACATTAGGCTTAAGTTTAAGCAGGGCGAAAAAGGAAGCATTCAGTTTTTTGCATATATGGCCTATTTGATTTGTCCACAATCTTGTAAAATATATTGTCACTTTTTTGTTGTCAAAATTTTTAGTCCTAATTAATTAATATTCTTTGTGGTTTGGGATTGGAAAATAAATAAAATTTGCATTCTAATGGAGAAAGGAAATTACATTACATGTTACATTACATGTTTACATTACATGTTTGTTTAACCTCGTACTATTCTACTTAATTAAGCATCCCCTAAGTCCAGGACTTGTGTGGGCTAGTAGTAGAGGGAACCACCGGCTTATACTGACTTTCGAACCAGTTTCTAGGGAGTGTCCGTTTCACTTATCGCCTTCGACAAATTTCAATTATTAATTAACCGAAAAAAGCTTATCGGCGCCAGTGAGAATCGAACTCACGATAGTAGACTTGCTATGCATACGCGCTAGCCACTACGCTATGCCTCCCATCATATTAGTTCATATTTGAAAATGGAGATTTGAAAGTACCTACCTAAATTTAGAAGATTATTTTGAAAATGTAGTAATGGAATTTGAACTTTGACATTTAATGTCATATAATTGCCGTCTATTAAGAAATTTATATATTATTATTATATTATAGTATAATTGTAACACTCTTAATGTTAAAATACCTTTAAATAAAGGTCCATGTATGAGTATGAACAAATAAATAAATAAATAAATAGTCTCGAATCTAGGTAGGAGCCTAAGAATTTAATATTGTCTGAAGATTCGTTTAGTTGGACGCGTGACGAATGATAATAAAAGTGTACTTTAACTGTTTTGTTGACATTTAAAATGAGTCTGTTGGACCTACACCATTGCTCCATTTCTTGTTTAACTAAATTGATTTTTCAGATTAATTCCTCTTTAGTTTTTTCGGCTAAGGCAATTGAAGTATCGTCAGCAAAGTTAATGACGTAGCCTGTAAGTTTGAGATAATTTATAAACAAAAGAAAAATAAGTCGGGCTAATATGGACCCTTGTGCCTATATTAATTTTAAATTTTTAGAGAGTATGTGGCCTATTTTAACCTGAAGTTCCATATTTTGGAGAAATGAGACTATCCATTCAAGGATAATACCGGTATAGGTATATAGGGGTATACCCCTAATGCCCAAATTGAAAATTTTGTTCTTAACAAAGTTTATGTCTAAGGTTTCGAATGCTTTAGATAGGTCAAAGAAAAAAGATGTCCTTTCTAGACTAAGAGCTGGCGGCCGCGAGGTACCTACTATGATAGCACTAGTTTACAAGGGTTTTATGCGCAACTTTATTTTATTATGTTTTACATATTTTTTTATGCTGAATCCAAATCCGTCAAGAAAAAAAAAATTTCTTTTTTCAAAAAATTAAAAAAAAATATTTGAAAAAGGTAATTTTTTAAAGTTTAACCCCCCATAAAATTTTTGTTTTTGGGGGTTTACTTTCAAAAATAATAGGGATATTCGCCTCACACAACTTGATTTTTCCTGAAAAAAGTCGATCAAATAATTCTTTTTTGAGTTATTGTGTCCACAAAAAACGTGACATCGGACATACAGACGGATGGACTGATGGACAGACGAACTTTTTTAGTTTTTAATGCTTTCATGAAACACATTTGTATCCAATTAACTTGGCATAATTTAGTATAATTTAATGACGATTTTGGCATATTTAGCATAATTTTACACGATCTTTGGCATATTTGAATAACAAATCTGGCAACACTGCACGGCGCACAGTAAGGGGCCATTGTGCGTCGAAAACACATTACACGGCAGTTAAAGTGTTAATGGAAAATTTCTCAACACTTTGCTAACTTAGCTGCAGCTCTGATTTAAGCTAAAGATTCAAATTTTGAACAGAGGTAAAAACATTTTTTTTTAATATTCATTTTTTTAGACGTTTTTTGTAGAACCAATATTTTTTTATTTTTTTTTTTAACTTTCGGCTAGACGTTTCGACTTTCACTCGGACGTTCCTAAAATATTATTCTTATATTGAAAAGTTTCTTGTTTTGTTTTGTTTTAAAAAAATAAATAATTTTTTATTATTTATTTATTAGTTATTTTTTATTTTGTTATGACTTTTTTTTAAATTTAACCCGATTTAACTTTTTGTCACTAATATATTATATATAAAACATTTTACTATTCCTTAAAACGACTTTTGTTTGATTAACGCAGTCGTCCCTCCGAAGTGACTGATCGATTTCGTGCTTTTTAGCACTCTTCAGAGCCACATATCGGTAGTAGGGACAACTACGAAAATCAAATCCTTTCCATATATCTCTATATGGAGTTTAAAAGTCGTTGTAAGGAAAACCAAAAACAGCTAGCGACATCTACTGCTAAAAGCAGAGACTGCGTTAATCAAACAAAAGTCGTTTTAAGGAATAGTAAAATGTTTTATATAGATTTTTTAAATTTGTAAATATCAAACAATTTAATTTAGTTTAATATATTATATATTTTTTAATAATATATTATATTAGGTACTTTTTATTATTTTTTATTTTTATAAAAATAATTTATAAATGAAGTGGGGCAGACACCAATTTTCTTTTTTTTATCTGAAATTTGGAGTAGAATCTTTTTTTTTGTAGGTACTTTTCATGACAAAGCTTAAACAATATTAAGTCTTTAAAAATACTCATCCACAAATTCTGGGCCACAACATATTGTTAACAAACATGTTGTTAACAAACGACTGACTTACATATTAGTCTTTCTATGAGGGGAGTTTTCCGTCTCCTGAATGGTATTTTAGCCCCCTCCTTTACTCATTGTCCGGAAATTTCAACCAAGAAGTTTGGAAACAATTCAGAGTTTCATTAATTTATTTTCCACAGGACTATTACATTAACACATAATGGCATATCCAACTTTAAAGGTATAGACGGATACTTATATGAAACTAACATAAATACTATGAAACCCATCACCATTGATTCTAGTAAGGATTGTTACTGTACGCATAATAAAGATATGGATGGAAAAAAGAGTTGTTTCTTAGACGGAGTTCTCGATATAAAACCGTGTATAGGTAGGTAAATCGGGCATAAATTAACGTGAAACTCAACTGGCCTTACAAGGCTTAAGGCATGTCCAGAAGCTTGCATAAGAACATAAAACATAAGAATGCGATGCAGTGATTGGCTTACAAGATACATGGCGGCGCATCAAGCCAATCACGGCATCGCATTGTTATGTTTTATGTTCTTATGCGAGCTTGTGAATAGGCACTTAAGCATATTAATTAGTACGATAGTACGAAGGCTATAATATTTTGTTACTACATTCTTACTTAAATTCAAAATTTTATTTAAATTCCGACTATATCCAACAATTTTTTCTTAAATTTTAGATTAGTCAAAATTTTATTTAAATTCTGGCTGTAAGTCAGAATTTTACTTAAATTCTAAGTCAGTATTTAAGTAAAATGTTAACTTACAAGTTAAAGTTTAACTTTATAAACTGCACAAAGTTATAACGTTAGAATTTAATTTAAATTTCGACTTTATATCAGAATTTTAATTAAATTCCGGCTTTACCAGTCCATCTGAGCCAGGCTAGATTTACTTTAAAGTTAGAATTTAACTTTAACTGCGCCTTAAAGTAAAGACTTTATGTCAGAATTTTACTTAAAATCCGGCTTTACCACTCCATCTGAGTCAGAATTTTACTTAAATTCTAAGTCACCATTTAAGTAAAATTTTAACTTATAAGTTAAAGTTTAACTTTATAAATTGCACACAGTTATAACGTTACAATTTAATTTAAATTTCGACTTTAGGTATATCAGAATTTTACTTAAATTCCGGCTTTACCTCAGAATTTTACTTAGTTTCCGACTGCAAGTAAAAATTTTACTCAAATCCCGACTTAATTGACTTTAAAGTTAAAATTCAACTTTAACTGCGACTTAACGTTAGAGTTAGACTTTATGTCAGAATTTTAATTAGTTAGCTTTGTTAGTTTTACTTAAATTCTGATTTAAGTTGGAATTTTACGAAACGACTGGAGACAATCAGGCTAGTTGGATTTTTTCTTAAATTTTAGCTTAGTCAAAATTTTACTTAAATTCCGGCTGTACCTCAGAATTTTACTTAGTTTCCGACTGCAAGTAAATATTTTACTCAAATCCCGACTTAATTGACTTTAAAGTTAAAATTTAACTTTAACTGCGACTTAACGTTAGAGTTAGACTTTATGTCAGAATTTTAATTAGTTAGCTTTGTTAGTTTTAATTAAATTCTGATTTAAGTCGGAATTTTACGAAACGACTGGCGACAACCAGGCTAGTTGGATTTTTTTTAAATTTTTGCTTAGTCAAAACTTCTTTTTAAATTCTGGCTGTAAGTCAGAATTTTACTTTAATTCTAAGTCAGTATTTAAGTAAAATGTTAACTTATAAGTTAAAGTTTAACTTTATAAACTGCACAAAGTTATAACGTTATAATTTAATTTAAATTTCGACTTTAGGTATATCAGAATTTTACTTAAAGTCCGGCTGTACCTCAGAATTTTACTTAATTGACTTTAAAGTTAAAATTTAACTTTAACTGCGACTTAAAGTTAGAGTTAGACTTTATGTCAGAATTTTACTTAGTTAGCTTTTATATTCTGATTTAAGTCGGAATTTTACGAAACGACTGGCGACAACCAGGCTAGTTGGTTTTTTTCTTAAATTTTAGCTTAGTCAAAATTTTATTTAAATTCTGTTAGTAAGTCAGAATTTTACTTAAATTTTAAGTTAGCATTTAAGTAAAATTTTAAGTTATAAGTTAAAGTTTGGACTTTATAAATTGCACAAAGTTATAACGTTAGAATTTAATTTAAATTTCCACTTTATATCAGAATAAAATATTTTAAAAATTTTCTTCCATTGGAAATACTAAAAAGTTATGTCCGGAAACAATTTCTTACATTTTGAGGATATGGGGGGGAGACATTTGATAACAAAATGATAAAATGTTTTTTGTGTAATTTTATTTTACCTTTTAGGTGGTTTTTAAAAGTGAATGAGAAAAAAGTTACGTCCAGAAATATTACATTTTGGGGAAGAGGGTGGGGGCTGGGAAAAAATTATGATTACATTTTTTATGTAATTTTATTTTACGTTTGATGTGGTTCTTAATGTTTTCTTCTATTGTGAATAATAAGAAAGTTAGGTCTAAAAACATTTTTTTTTCATTTCGGTGGTGAGGGGGGGGGCGCTGAAAAAAAAATTATAATAACATTTTTGTAGTTTTAATTAAAGTCTTATGTGGTTTAAAGTTTTTCTTCTTTTGTAAATAATTAAAAAATTACGACCAAAACAAAAATTTAACACTCTTTGTACCCTCCTTCCCCCTAACCGATTTTGCTCAAATACGAACTTGTTTAAGGTAATATAAAAATAAATCTGCATACTAAATTTTAAGTCGCTAGCTCAAAGCGTTCTTAAGTTATCGTGGATCCAGACAGACTGACCGACAGACCGACAGACATCATTTTTTTGTTGCTTATTTTGATTTTTATCGACATTGCAGGAAAAAATAAATAAAAAAAGGAGGGTTAAATTTTTGTTTCCTTCGTAATTTTTTTATTAAAAAAAAATGTTCTTATCATTTGTTTTTCAGCGCCCCCCTCCCACCTTACCCCCAAAATGTAAAAAATTGCTTCTAGACATAACTTTTATATTTAATCACAATAAAAGAATAATTTATAAAACCACCTAAAAGGTAAAATAACTCCTAAAAATGTAGTAAATTGTTTCTGGACATAACTATTTTACTATTCATAATAGAAGAAAAATTTAAAAACCACCTAAAACGTAAAATAAAATTACACAAAAAATATTATAATTTTTTTCATTACCTACCCCATCCAAATTTAATCCTTTTGACAATTTTATTCTGTAATTTTTTTTAGGGACTGGTGTATTTGCCTCTCATCCACATTTTCTATTTGCTGATCCACATTACATAGAGCGTGTTGATGGTTTGAGTCCTGACGAAGAAAAACATAACATTCACTTGGTTGTTGAACCGGTAAAAATATTTAACAAAATAATACAGCCAACAAAATAATACTTTCACCTATATACTACACTGCCGCACATTAAATCCCGGACACCTAAAAAATTGCCATTTTTTAAATTCAAATATTTCGAAAACTAATTAATGGATTTGACTGATTCTTTTTTCGTTTTAAAGCTTAAACATTCTCTACTTTTGTTTGTATTAAGAATGTCTAAAAAAAGTATTTTATAATTAACAGCAACAAAAAATGTACAACTATCTTTTTTGTCCCATCTTCTAGGACTTGCATGGTACGCCACTGCAACTGTTTATCAAACTTTTAAGTTAAGGTCTCTCTTATTGCCGCAGTTTTAATGAATATTTTCTTTTTTAGTTTTTTATATTTCTACTTCTGGTTTAGGAGATATCCGTCAGACGGCAACAGAAAGTTTCCGTGTGATGAAGAAACTGTAGAAGAAGAAGTAAAAGACATGAGCTTCAAATAAAAAACAACAATTCTGCTGATTTAGTACTTTTTGAGTTAACTGAAAAAATGACAACTTTCAGGAAAATCCTGATATCTGCTAAACCAGATGTAAAAATATAAAAAACTAAAAAAGAAATTATACACTAAAACTGCGGCAATAAGAGAGACGTTAAAAATTTGATAAACAGTTGCAGTGGCGTACCATGCAAGTCCTAGAAGATGGGGCAAAGAACATAGTTGTACATTATTTGTTGCTGTTAATACAAAAGAACTTTTTTTAACCATCCTAAATAAAAACAAAAGTAGAGAAAGTTTAAGCTTTAAAACAAAAAAAGAATCAGTCAAATCCATTAATTAGTTTTCGAAATATTTGAATTTAAAATAAGGCAATTTTTTAGTTGTCCGGGATTTAATGCGCGGCAGTGTAATTATAGTTATAAAAAAGGTTTTTTCAAACATTTTTCAAAAAAATATCCCCTTCAAAAGTCTTTGGTTCAATGCGTTCTCGAGTTATCGTGGTCGCTAATTGTCCTGGACAGACACACACAGGCGACCAGACAGACAGACAATCAGAGAGACCGATAGAAAGATTTTTTCTGCAGAAATAAGCTTTTTTACATACCATGCGGTCCAACCCCTCTTAACTTTTGAAACAGTTGAGGTATCGACTTCAAGTTTTGAACACTTAAATAAGAAAACTTTTAAGTTAAGTTTAAAAACTATCTTTTGGCATATATTCGATATTTGTAGTTTTTAAGTGAGTTCGGGGTGGCAAAGGAAAGCATATTTTTTAAAGGAAAGAGGGTCTTGTGATACATCATTTTAAAACAAATAAAATACTCTATTCAATCATATACATATATGTATTTTCAATTTTTTAATTTTTTTTAAGGTTTTTATTTTTCATTTTTTATACCAAAAAATATTTTATATACAATTAAAATCTTAAATTGTTTTGTAAAATTTTATTTATATCTTATAAAATTAGTTTAAAAGTATAATTGACGTATTTGTAACATTAAATAAAATATTTTTCAAAAATTATTTGATTCTTTTAAAGATATTTTGACGAAAGTTTCCATTTTCAACACTATTTTAAACCCCCAAAAATGTATCAAAAAAATAAAATAATATGTCATCAACTAGAGAATTTTAAAGGCTTTAAAATGATGTATAACACGACCCCCTTTTTTATTTAAGAAAATTGCCTCTATACCCACATTTTATAAGCTAAAAATATCAGATATATTCTTTATTATTACATAAAAATACAAATCAGCAGCTCTATTGAGCTTGTGGATGTACAAGATATTATTTTATCTAGAAGTTATATAATATAATATACAATATTGTAATATAATATACAATATTGTAATAATGTTTTAAGTTTATTTAAGCTAGGCATTCCGTTTATAAATACGGATTTTTGAATAGAATTCCATAATGTGATACCGGTTCTCAGTAGGGAGTTATAGCCAAAATTAGATTTATAGTTTGGCAATTTCAATTTAAATTCATGATCCTGACGAGATAAATAATTAAATGGTGAAAATCATTTTATTTAAACCAAAAAGATAGTTTAAGTTATCCTATTGACGAGTTATAAATTTAAAGATGATATCTCAACTAGTTTAATTACTTTATTACTATAGTAAGTATCAGTAGTCGGCGTAAACTCAGTTATGACTCATCAACGTTGAAAATAAACACAGAAACATAGGCTTACGGAATAATTTTGCCGAACTATGAGGGAAATTTTTATAAGTGTCACACAATTGAAACATTTGACGACTAATTTGTTACACACAACAATATTGACTATACATATTAACTATACATATGTATGTATATCAGTGCCTTTAAAAGTCCAAACCGACATTCGATTTTTATCTTTAAAGAATACGAAAATTTTTAATTTTTATTTATCGATAACTTTTTTCCCACCTTACTCGTTTAAATAAAATCATTAAAAAAAATCAAGATAAAAAGAAATAAAAATGTAAATATTTAAAACCTCGCGTCAACGCTAGAGTCGACTTGGCGCCTATGCGAGTACTGGAAATTCGCCGAGTACTGGTAAGTATATAGTACGCTACAGTAGCGTCGCTACACCCTAATTATAATTAAAGTACAAGTACGCTATATATACCATACTATATAGCATATATAAACATTTCGAAAAACTAAATTGCTTGGGGTGCCATGTTTTCTTTTTTTTTACCTAAAAGAAAAACGAGTGAATCAGAGAAGAATTTGCAAGGCCAAAACAAGCAAAAATCTTCACTTATTTTGTGGGGTGTCCATGGGCTCCAACTTATCCGATATATGACAGGTATAATTATTCTTTTCTTTTGTAGAATACTGGTACTCCTCTGATGGCACGAAATAGAATCCAATTAAATGTTATTTTGTCTAAACAAAAAGGCATAAAAGGCTTTGAAAATGTACCAAGTGTAACTTTGCCCCTTTTGTGGGTCGAAGAGGTTTGTACAAAAATTTCTTACGAGATTATTTTAAATTAAATAAGCCTTTAAGATATCGACTCAAAAGTCATACACAGATAAAAATTACATTTACATTAGCGCCTTCGCTAAAATTGTAAATTTTCTGTAACTATTCGATACTATTGACTTACTATATGGGTATTTCTCAATTAAGGTAAAGCAAAAGTGTGCTAAGACTTTTTTTTCTTCAAACAAAGAAAATAAGTGATCAGGGATAAGAGTAAGGGTTAAATGTACTAAATGCTGTAAAGGCCCGCAATATTTTATCTTTAATTTATATTATATTGAGAATACAATTTATATATATGTAGTATGCTGTACTGATAAGTGAAAATACCTTACCCCTACGATGGCTTTTTTACCCCTCTTTTCTCTAATCTAAAATCGTGCTTATTGTTTGCTTTTTAATTTATAAAATATAATTTATTTGTGGATTAATACGTTATAATTAAGTGGTATGTGTCTTAAGTATAAATTATATTCTCTTCCTAAATATCAATTCGTGATACTAGGTTAGGTACCGGTGCTTTTTTTTCAAATTTTACTCATATTAATCCCAATTTTTGGAAAATGCAACTCCTGCTAAAGCAGTCGTTGCATTTTCGTCATTGGGATTAATATTCGTAAAATTTATGTAAAAAACCACCGATACCTAACCTAGTATCACTTATGATATTACCCCTGAGAATACAATTTATATATATGTAGTATGCTGTACTGATAAGTGAAAATACCTTACCCCTACTATGGTTTTTTTACCCCTCTTTTCTCTAATCTAAAATCGTGCTTATTATTTGCTTTTTAATTTATAAAACATAATTTATTTGTGGATTAATACGTTATAATTAAGAGGTATGTGTATTAAATATAAATTATATTCTCTCCCTAAATATCAATTCGTGATACTAGGTTAGGTACCGGTGCTTTTTTTTTCAAATTTTACTCATATTAATCCCAATTTTTGGAAAATGCAACTCCTGCTAAAGCAGTCGTTGCATTTTCGTAATTGGGATTAATATTTGTAAAATTTATGTAAAAAACCACCGATACCTAACCTAGTATCACTTATGATATTACCCCTGAGAATACAATTTATATAAGGTAAGTGCAGGTATTATGCCCATGCTAACGTATAATTGCTGATAAAAATTAAAGGAGATAACTTCAAAACAAAATAATACTTATAGAGCCCAGATTACTTATTTATGCTTAAGTTATTAAAGAAAAACATGAAAAAAGTTAAAAAAATAAAAATTTATAGGCCATTTAAAAAAATGTGTCAATTGGCCATATTACCGACACGGTGCTGGTAATATGGCCACATATAAAATAAATCATATTTTTCTAAATATTATCAAGTTAAGTATTTATATAATATATAAATATTATGCTTTTTTTTATTGCCTTTTATTATATAAAATTAAAAAAAATGAAAAGTTAAATAAAAACTATACACCTCATAAAATATAAAAAAAAAACAATTAATGGCTTTAGGTAAAGTAAAACATACTTGATAAATATTTTATACTAGCTATTTTTTTTAAATTATTCACAATCTGAATAAAAATGTTCCTTTGTAATTTTCTGTTATTCTAACACAATATTTATGTAAATAAACGTAACATCTATCAGCGAGCCTGCAGGAAGCATGCTTATTGCCATGGCCATATTACTATACACACAAACTGGCCATATTACTCTACATTGTAATGTAGAAGATTTCCTAAATTTTTGTTAAAGTTACGTTTACTGACTGAAATTCTATATAGACCAACTGTTAAATAGGACGTTTTGCTATAATAAAATATAAATAAAATTTAAAGTACTTACCGTAATCAAATGTTATCAATTTTCAAAATATTAAAATTTTTATATAATCGTTTACCAACGAAAAGAAAATCATTAAAATCGTTGCAGAATTAAAAACATTAATAGTGGCGCGATCTAGCCCTTGCCCTAGGAATCTTATTACAAACACTAACTTAAAATATTGTAATCAAAATTTTTTCATTCTTACTTTTTGAAATATGGCAAATTGGCCATAATAAATACATGGCCATAATACATGCAACCACCTTATATGTAGTATGCTGTACTGATAAGTGAAAATACCTTCTTACCCTACGATGGTTTAATACTCCTCTTTTCTATAATCTAAAATCGTGCTTATTGTTTGCTTTTTAATTTATAAAATATAATTTATTTGTGGATTAATACGTTATAATTAAGAGGTATATGTATTAAATATAAATTATATTCTCTCTCTAAATATCAATTAGTGATACTAAGTTAGGTACCGGTGCTTTTTTTTCAGATTTTACTCATATTAATCTCAATTTTTGGAAAATGCAACTCCTGCTAAAGCAGTCGTTGAATTTTCGTCATTGGGATTAATATTCGTAAAATTTATGTAAAAAACCACCGATACCTAACCTAGTATTACTTATGATATTACCCCTGAGAATGCAATTTATATATATGTAGTAGGCTGTACTGATAAGTGAAAATACCTTACCCCTACGATGGTTTTTTTACACCTCTTTTCTATAATCTAAATTCGTACATATTGCTTGCTTTTTAATTTATAAAATATAATTTATTTGTGGATTAATACGTTATATTTAAGAGGTATGTGTATTAAATATAAATTATATTCTCTCCCTAAATATTAATTCGTGATACTAGGTTAGGTACCGGTGCTTTTTTTTCAAATTTTACTCATATTAATCCTAATTTTTGGAAAATGCAACTCCTGCTAAAGCAGTCGTTGCATTTTCGTTATGGGGATTAATATTCGTAAAATTTATGCAAAAAAACCACCGATACCTAACGTTATAACCTAGTATCCCTTATGATATTACCCCTGAAAATTTTATCACAAATGATGAGCAGAATTTTTTTTCATTTTTTTCTTGATGCCCATGTTGTCTTGGTTTAATGTCTTTTACAAGTTTTCTTTATCCCTTTACTTTTTTTGTAACTACTTTTCTATTTTTCTTTCATTTTTTACCATCTTTTCGAGTCAGTTTGAACACTCACTCTTTCTTCGTCTTTTTAGTAATGTTTCTTTTTTTTAATTGAACTTTATTTTTAGATGACGTGGCTGTTATTTAAATAACCAACATAAAGTATTTTTTCAGTCCCCCGGCAGAAATTAGACGACAGGGGACTGAGAAATCTTGCAAAACATGAAAATATTACATGTACTAATAACTTATTACAAAATTAACTAACACAACAATAATCAGCCACCTTTAAGAATATTAATATCAAAAATTAATTTTATTATAAAAACTAAAATATTTATTTCCTTGCCAAGACCAAACCCCAATTATGTGGGCACATATCCTACTACAGTTTAGAATTTACGATTCAAAATTAGCAATGAAAAATGCACGCAAAAATGACGGACAACATTAAGCTCGAAATTTCTAGTATTTTCAAGTAAAGAAAAATAAATTTCTATGTAAATCACAAACTTATATGGTTATAGAAATAAAAAAATTACATTATGATCAAAAATGTTAATTACTTTTGTATGTATGTATCATTGACTATGGTTTGGGATTGGGGGACAAGCCAGGGGTTCTGACGTATATTAAAGAGCATAACGAAATATTTATTATCTATTTTAAGATATTATGTTATAATTCAATAATAAACATAAAAAAACCTTTCACATGAAACCATAATTCAAAAGAAAAATTTATTTTCTTGCAAATAATTAACTGGGGACACAATTATCACCATTTCTGAGAAACACTCATATGTCATTTTAATAAAACAGCATAAATCAGTACCTAGCGTTTCTGAATAGAGTGGACATTAAACTTACACACTGTAAAATGTGAAGTTTAATGTAATTTGTGTGGTTCCGCTTTGTGCAGTGCGTAAACTACCTACCTACCCTAATAAACCTGCCTATCCAGTGCTCTAACTATGTAAAGTGTGAAGTTTAATGTAATTTTATTTAAGTTTCCTACAATTTAGAACAACAAACTAAAATTTTGACTTTTGCACTTTGAGTGACAATATATCGCCACTCAAAGTGCAAAGGAACGTATATCAAAATTTTTATTTAGTTTTATTTTGGTGCTAAATGCATTTTAATAAAGCGCCGCAATTTATTAGCTACTGAGCTGAGATCCTAGTCTCTAAATAGTCTGGACATTAGCTAATGAATTGAGTGGACATTAAACTTTACACACTGTAAAGTGTGAAGTTGAATGTAATTTGAGTGGTTCCGCTTTGTGTAGTGTGTAAACTACCTACCTACCCTAACACACCTGCCTATTCAGTGCTCTAACTATGTAAAGTGTGAAGTTTTATGTAATTTTATTTAAGTTTCCTACAATTTAGAACAACAAACTAAAATTTTGACTTTTGCACTTTGAGTGACAATATATCGCCACTCAAAGTGCAAAGGAACGTATATCAAAATTTTTATTTAGTTTTATTTTGGTGCTAAATGCATTTTAATAAAGCGCCGCAATTTATTAGCTACTGAGCTGAGATCCTAGTCTCTAAATAGTCTGGACATTAGCTACTGAATTGAGTGGACATTAAACTTTACACACTGTAAAGTGTGAAGTTGAATGTAATTTGAGTGGTTCCGCTTTGTGTAGTGTGTAAACTACCTACCTACCCTAACACACCTGCCTATTCAGTGCTCTAACTATGTAAAGTGTGAAGTTTAATGTAATTTTATTTAAGTTTCCTACAATTTAGAACAACAAACTAAAATTTTGACTTTTGCACTTTGAGTGACAATATATCGCCACTCAAAGTGCAAAGGAAGGTATATCAAAATTTTTATTTAGTTTTATTTTGGTGCTAAATGCATTTTAATAAAGCGCCGCAATTTATTAGCTACTGAGCTGAGATCCTAGTCTCTAAATAGTCTGGACATTAGCTACTGAGTTGAGTGGACATTAAACTTTACACACTCTAAAGTGTGAAGTTGAATGTAATTTGAGTGGTTCCGCTTTGTGTAGTGTGTAAACTACCTACCTACCCTAACACACCTGCCTATCCAGTGCTCTAACTATGTAAAGTGTGAAGTTTAATGTAATTTTATTTAAGTTTCCTACAATTTAGAACAACAAACTAAAATTTTGACTTTTGCATTTGAATGACAATATATCGCCACTCAAAGTGCAAAGGAACGTATATAAAAAATTTTATTTAGTTTTATTTTGGTGCTAAATTGTGGCATTTTAATAAAACGCCGCAATTTATTAGCTACTGAACTGAGATCCTAGAGTCTCTAAATATACATTACCTACTAGATTGAGTGGACATTAAACTTTACACACAGTGTAAAGTTTGTGTAATTTTATTTAGGTTTCCCATAATTTAGACCAACAATTTTGACATACGACCTTTTGCACTTTGAGTGACGATATACAGGGTTATTCTTTTATATGGTACAACCCCCGTAACTTTTAAACGGGATAAGATAAAATGCAAAATTATCAAAATTAATTTTTTAAAAGTACCTATTGAATTTGTTATAAATTTTGAAGAAAATTAAATCTTCAAAAAATTGCTTACAAAATAACTAATTACATAGTTAAATACATTTATTTTGTGAGAACATGAAATAAATATTTTAAAAAATGTAACTAAAAATATATATTTTTTATTATTTTTTTTTCGTTGCAAAAATAACATTTTATTTTAATTTAAAAACCGAAAGAAGGAAGTTAGACATGGAAAACAAACATTTTGTTGAAATACGGTGCCGAACATGTTTTGCAACTTGTGTAAGTCTACCTCCACATTTAAAAAATTCAAAGCAGAATCGTTTTTCATGCACCCAGACTACATTGCTCATGGGCAATCAGAACTTCCGTTCTCTACAACCTTTCTGGCTGGAATAAAATAATAATAAGGGCCTATCCGCAGGCTCTAATGCGAGCCCAACATAACGTTATAAGCCTGCGTATAAGATACATAACGGCAAATCAAACTAATCACGGCATCATATGCTATGTATTATGCTAGTTATACGAGGCTCTGGCTAGGCATTAACTGCTTTATTCTTGAAGCAGTTTTTTCAATTTCAGCTTAGCGGACCATATTTAAAGTTTATATCACTTCCCGTTTAAGACTTACGGGGGGTGTACTATTTAAAATAATAACCATGTATACTGCCGTGCTAAACACAGAAGTGGTAACTTGTATTTTGAGATAATAACAGTTTTTAATTTTCAATGTTCTCAGTCACTAAAAATTATATTCCAAGTCAAAATAAAAGTAAAAATTTCAAATTTGATTTGAATCAGAAAGATAATAGCTTATATTCATAAGGCAATATATTACAAAGTCATGGTGAGTCCCAAATAAGCTTTAAGCTTGTGCTAGGAACTCCCCATTAATTTAGTAGTTAATATCGGTTGTTAATGTTATAAAAATGTTAATTATTGGATAATTAAATAGTAAAATACTCGGTAAAATAGAAATTTTTATAGTTACCACTAGAAAATTTATTAGTTTTAACTTGTAATACTAAGGGGATTTGACGTATCTTATAAATTCATGAACAAAATGAAGATAAAAAGGTTTATTAGCGAATATTATATCATTTTACGTACCTTGATCTTCTTTTGTTATAAAAATACTTATTAAGATAAATTATTTTAAATAATAAGAGGTTGCACTGGATAAAGCAATTTAATTGTCAACGAAAGTCCCGATTGTTTTCCATAACTATTACTAAGGACATTTGCCGTAACTTACCGTTACTAAGGTATAATAGTATTAGTCCGGTGGAAAATTCAAAAAGTATATTTTGTAGTATAAACAAAATGTTTTGATGGTTTTTAGATAATTCGAGTGCGCTGATTCCGAATCCGGCGGGTGCCACCTCGTATCTGTTGAGGAATTTGAGATAATCGAGGTCAAAGCCAACTATGACTGAAATACATGATTTATATTTCACAAAATACCGTTTTGTGTAACATACAATTTTTTTAAATGATTTTTAAATATTTTGGGTGCGCTGAATCCGAATCAGCTGGATTAAACCTCGTAACTGTTAAGGAAATTGATATAAATGAAGTCAAAGCCTACTTCGATGGTTTAATAGGTACAGAGCTGCATTTTTTCAGTGTATACAAAAAACTTTGATGTTTTTTTTTGATAATTTGGGTATGCTAAATTCAAATTCAGTGGGTGCCACCTTTTATCTATTGAGCAAATATAAAATAATTGAGGTAAAAGCCAACTATGTAAAAAATGTTTATTTTTTTTTATTTTACTAAACCGTGTTTTATCTGTCTATAAAAAACACTTTGATGATTTTTAGAAAAATTGCTTGTGCCCAATCTGAATTGGATGGTGGACACCTCGTATCTGGTAAAAAATGTCAGATTATTGAGATCAAAACCAACTGCGAAAAATTAATACATTTTTTTCATCCTACTGAACCGTGCTTTCTCAGTGTATATATTTTGTTGTTGGTTTTTAGTTAATTTATATACACCGAATCCGAATCCGATAGGTGCCAACTCGTATCTATTAAGGAAATTAAAATATTTTGTGTCAAAGCCAACTAGGGTGAGTTGATATTTTTGATAACTTTGCTGAATGTTTTTTCAGTGTATTAAAAATATCTTTTCGGCTTGTAGTTAATTTGAGTGCGATGAATTCAAATTCGTTGGGTGCCACCTCGTATCTGTTAAGGAATTTGAGAAAATAGAAGTAAAAGCCAAGTATGATTTTTGATAAAAAATTCAGAAAAAAAAAACAATAATAAAAATATGTTTTTGTATTCCTACAAAAATCACATATTTCGATCCTAGTTAGCTTTTAATTCAATTATCTTAAACTTCTCAACATATTTGAATTTAGCGCAGTCAAATTAACTACAAGCCGTAAAGATATTTTTAGTACACTGAAAAAACATTTCAGCAAAATTAAAAAAATATCAACTCAACCTAGTTGGCTTTGACCCAAAATATTTTAATTTCCTTAATAGATACGAGTTGGCACCTATTGGATTCGGATTCGGCATACATAAATTAACTTAAAATAAAAACTAAAACTTAAACTTAATAAAAAAAGAGACATACTGAGAAAGTACTGGTCAGTAGCATGAAAAAAATATATTAATTTTTCGCAGTTGGCTTTGATCTAATTTTACCAGATACGAGGTGTCAACCATCAAACTTAGATTAGACACGAGCAATTTTTCTAAAAATCATCAAAATGTTTTTGATACACTGATAAAACACGGTTTAGTTAAATATAAAAAATAAACATTTTTTATATAGTTGGCTTTTACCTCAATTATTTTAAATTTGCCCAAGAGATACAAGGTGGCACCCACTGAATTTGAATTCAGCATATCCAAATTATCAAAAAAACCATCAAAATGTTTTGCATACACTGAAAAAATGCGTTTCTGTGATACAAAAACCTATTAACCCATCGAAGTAGGCTTTGACTTCATTTATATGAATTTCCTTAACAGTTTTAATTCACCGGATTCGGATTCTTCTTAAGTTACGATAAAATGCCTTAGTAATAGATACGGCAAATTGTCTTAGTAATTGACAACTTTAAAGAAGATACTGCAACTTTAATAGAGTAATTTTATCATGAAAAAATGAATTAAATCATTTAATAATATGATAAAAATATTCCTCGATTGTTATTACATCACCTTGGAGTCATAACTCATTTTTGACAAAAAAGTACCCACCTCTGTGCTTAGCTCGGCAGTATAGGGGTTGAAATAACTATTAATTAATTAATATTTTTTTAGTCGGTGGAGTTAACAGATGACCTGATTGATGAACTGAAAGACAAGTATTTTAATAAAGTAAAACTGGCCACCACTGTAAAGTACTCTCTCATTGCCATAACAGCTTTAGGATCATTCGTATCTCTAGTGTTTTTACTCAAGATAACTAAACAAAAACATTTTGACTGAATTTGAATTTATTATTTTATAAAAATTGTTAAAAACTTATAATTAAAAATATGTATATTATTAAAAATTAATTTTATTTAGTTTTTTTTCGCAGAAAAAGTTGCGCATTAAGAAATTTAAGCATTTAAGAATTATTTAAATTATTGTCATATATAATAATAATAATAAAAAAACCAGCCTATTGGTGTGAATTTTTTTTAGATATCCCATTTCACAGGCCAACAAACCATCACGTATAATTTTTTTCAGCTATAAGCCATGCCGAATCGCATTCATTAACTTTATTTTTAAGTTATTTGACACATTTTTGAAAGATCGAATCAAAAATAAAATTTTGGACCATCCTAATGGTGCGGATTTTTTTTTAAATTTTTCGTTGTTTTATTCAAAATCAGCGGTAGGCAAAAATAGCTGTTTGAAAAAATTCAGAATTTCGTCCTTGTTTTTTTTTCTTAGCCCACTGAGCGGTTGTTCAAACCCCTTACGTGATGGACAAAAACGGAAGTTATATTTGAAATCGACATAACTAAATTACCCAAGAAGTCTGAACCAAATCAACTTCCAAAAGTTGAAAATTTGTTGGCCGGTGTTATCATGGGAGGATTGGTGTAGTGGACTACCGCGTCGTACTTGTCGAGTTTACTACCCAAATAGCGTGAGTTCGATTCTCACCGGCGCCGATTTGCCTTTTTCAGTTAATTAATAATTGAAATTTGGCGAAGGCGTAAGTGAAGCGGACACTCTATAAATTGGTTCGAAAGTCAATTAAAGCCGGTGGTTTCCTCTACTACTAGCCCACACAAGTCCTGGACTTAGGGGATGCTTAATTAAGTAGAATAGTACGAGATTAAACAAAAATGTAATGTAATGTAATCAGATTTTAGTTCATCTTCTTTTTTTTAGCCCAATGCATTAATTAAAAAAAAAAATCGAAATGGAAAGGTTTTAAATAAAAAAAATATATTTTGAAAACAAATATTTATTGTTTTAATACTTATTTTCAATAACTTAATATCAATATAACAAAATTTTTGGAAATTATTGACTTGATTTTAATGAATTTCTAAATTTATGAACTAGGTACAAATATGTGCCAAGTGCAGAAATTTAAAGAAACAAATAAATAATAAAAATAAATTACAGCAAAAATGCATAAAGTCCAGTTATATCTCCAAGTCTCTTTTTTTTTAGTAAAGGTGTACATAGTAAAGGTGTACATACCGCAAAAACACTGCTTATTACATACAGTGAGGTCCAAAAGTCACCCCAACTTTTGAACGAGTTGAGATATCAACTTGAATTTAATACAAGTCAGTAAGAAAATTGAAACTATCTTTGGCATAAATTTGATATTTATAAATTTTAAAATGTGGTCAGGGAAGCATAGGGGGGATTTTTTTTAGTGGAAAGGTTGTGTCATATTACTCTAAAACAAATAAAACTCTCAATTTGACTATATATTTAAATTTATTGTTTAAACCTTTTTTGGAAAGGTGTTCATTTTTAATTTTTTTTTGCTAAAAATGCATTTTCAAGATTTTTTTTGAAAATTTTTATTTATTAAATTTAAAATTAGTTTATATAAGTATAATTTAAGTTTTTCCCAATGAAAAAAAGTTTTTTAAAACAAATTCCCAAATTTAACCCCATTTTAACCCTCAAAAAAATGGTTAAAAAAATTAAAAAATATATTGCCAAATAGAGAATTTTATGAGCTTTATCACACAACCCTCTTTGCATTAAAAAATACCCTTATGCCCCCTCCTGCCCACATTTTAAAAGTTACTTACAAATATCAGATACAATTAAAAAGATAGTTTAAGTTGTCATATTTACGTGTTCCCAATTTGAAGTCGATATCTCCACTCGTTCAAAAGTTAAGAAGGGGTGACTTTTTTATTTGGAAGATAAATTCTATTTTTCAGATATTTGCGCATTGCAATGCATCCAAATCTGGGATCTTTAAAAGGACTAAGTCCTTAGGACTTAGAGGTATAATTATACTATACATAAATATTTTTACTAAATATTTGTATTTTTTTGTTGATGAGTTGCATTTTTATTGGCACAGACGCAATATTCTTTTTTTTTGTATTTTTTGGCAAATATTTAAAAAACTGAAAAGAAAAATAACCAAAATAAAATATAAAGTAAATTTTCAAACAAAACAATTGGTTTTAAAGAACCTCATCCAGAATTTTAAATGCAATAAATTTCTCTTGCTTACTTTAGCTTTAAAGCTAAATTAGGCTTCCTAAGAACTAGTTTTTTAATTTAAGATTAATTTTATCTATAGTACTTAATTAATTACTTTATTATTTAATTATTTAGTTAATTATTAATTATTTATTTAGTTAATCACTTAATTAACTAATTACTTAAATAATTAATTATTTAATCAATTCAATAATTAATATTAACCTTGCAATGAAAAACTCTAAAATTCTGGAAATGATTTGACCTTTTCTGGAATAAATTTGTCTGTGTGTAAGAACCATACAATATAAAAAAATCAACCCTCACAATTCCCTCAACTTTGGACTTATCCAAAATTCTGGGTGTCATAATAATATTATTAAGGCACCTAGAGCATTTTTAATAAGCTAAATAAAATAATTACTATTTTTTAATATATAAAAAATAGGATATTTTATTTAGTGAATTAAAATTTTCCCCAAAATTAACGGTTCCTTTGGAACCAAATACTGTGTTTTATTGTGTTTAAGTTACTGGCAATCATAACTTCAGAGATAAGTTACCAAACCAAAGTCCAAACGAACAATTTTATATCATTACCGTAATTTTAGACAACTATATATAGTCCAGCCACACAACTATGGTCCGTGTTTGAACTCCACCCCCAGGGGGCAGGCGGTAATTATTTTTAAATGTTTGCAATTCTTTAAGTTGGTGTATAGGGGATATACGGCAACACGTTTTACATATTTTTTTAAATACGCTGCTCATATACTATAGGTGTGTGGCTGCAGCAACACAGTCCATGGACTATAGGTGTGTGGTTGTGGACTATTGTTATGTAAAATTACGGTACCAAATGTATTTTCAAAGGACCAAACTTGTGAAGAAGTTGCATCTATAGATTTTGTAGCTGGTTTTGGATGGGTACATCGAAATTCGTGCACTTCCAGATACCTTCAATAGGGCATTTAAAAAAAATCATTTTTTTTTTAAGTTTTAAATCCCCCCTTAGGTTGAGAATAATACCATACTTATTTGCAGATAAGTTGTTTTAGATTAAAAAAAAAACAATTTATATATAGGTATTTTTTAATTTTGAACACGTGAAGTAGATGCATGTCTTTACTTCGAGTTGAAAGGCACAGATTTTATTTTTTGTATTTTGTACAATATGGTATATTTTATAAAAAAAAATATTTTTATTTTTTTTATTTTAAAATGGGGTGTACCCTAATTTCTATTTTTTTGAGCTGAAATTTGGCACAGAATTAGGTTATGGTGTTTTTTACAAAAAAAGTAGAAAATAATTCCAAAAAAACGTGTTTTAAAATAAAATTTTAAATGCTCTAACCTACAATATATAAATATATATCCATTCCTAGAAACAAAATGTTTAATAAATTCTGGTATATTCTGTATATCATTTTTTTGTAAATAATAGTCCTTGAAAAAAATAAATAAATTTACTAGTTCCAAAAAATAAATGCAGAAATTGATATTATTTTAGGCATTAGTTTAAACTTTTGATAAAATTAAATGTTAAATTAAATATTAAAAAAGACCCTGGTATTAAATATTAATCGATATTAATTGTATATAGGGACTGTGTTTTGCAATAACATGTTAAATCACATTGTGATATGACAGTAAGTTGCTTATAACATTATTCTTAATATCTTTTAAACGAATTGAATTTATGATTCAAAATTTTGTGCATGTTCTATTATATGAACAAGTAAAGCAAGTGCTTAATTTTGAGTGTTTTAACAATTCGTTTAAATGATAATATCATTGACATGAAAAAAGTTAGACAACTTACTGTCATCTTACAATGTGGGTTAACGTATTACTGCATAACACAATTTATATAATTTAAATATAAATTATATTTATGTAAAAACAGATAATGTTTTTCCATTTCTGTCAGTGATTTTTTTTTTTTTTTTTGGGGAAATGCGCCCTACATAAAACTACTAATTCTAATTAAATATGTTTAGATTCAAATAAATTAGTTAGTGGTATTTTTTTTTAATGATTATTATTATGAGGAAAATTTTATTGACATTTGCTCAGTAAAAAAAGGCATAGGTATATTAATTTTAACAGGGATTAAAGATTTGTTTTAAAATTAAATAAATCAATATTTATTTGAACCTAACAAAAATTTAATTAAGATGATTTAAATTATTTTCTATAAAAAATAAACGAGTTTTATTCTTCAAGTTTCTATTGTTGCTGTAGGTCTTCCAAATGATTTACAAGCTTAAAAAAGATTTTGTGAAAAGGCTTTCAAAACAAGCTTGTTTTCAGTGGTCAGAGGCATCTGGCAACGGGGTAGCCGTTTTTAACGGCGGCAACATGTTCAAATATATAAAAAATATTAATATATAGTTCGCGCAAAGATTCAAGTCGCTTGCAAAACAACTTTACACTACGATATTTCAAAAACGCTTTGACCCAGGACTTGAAATTTGAAACAAAGATTTTCCAAGTAATAGAATTTTTTTTTTAATTTCAAGTCTCTCTTTAAGTCTTTATGTCAAAGCGTTCTTGAAATATCGTGGAGTAAAGTTGTTTTGCAAGCGACTTGCATCTTTGCGCGAACTATAGATGGCCGATTTTAAAAATATTTTCAGAAAATATTAGAGACGGCATTTATTTTTGAATAAACATTTCAAAAATTAGCTTCCGCTTAGCCTGTTAACATGTTGATGTAAATAATAATTATGATATGTTGACAAACATCATGAACTTGACTTTTGTCTTTTTACACTAAACAGCTAACCGTGATATGCCTAGGTAGGTTTTCATTTTTGAGCTTAAAAATTGTACTTTAGCGCAAGCATATGCCCTGATAGCACAGACATTCTAAGAATATTCTAAGAAGTTTCTAAGAATATTCTTTTCTTCTTAGCATGTTCCAAGAATATTCTTAGAACAAAGTGTGCTATTAGGGTGTAGGCAAATATTTGGTTTAAACTCTAACCAATTGGCTTAAGTAGACAGAAAATAAGTAGTATTAGTATTAGCTACCACAGAGACCCAGACTAACCATTTTATTAAAGAACAGCAAAATTAGCTGTGGCCAACAGCTACTCCAAGGATCCTTCTTGGTGGCCAAATGGTCAAAATATTTTTTATTTTAGATATTATCGAATTTTTAGAACACGGTCGTGCATGGTGGCCACATCTGTTGAAGGTGTTTGGTGTCAGGTCTTGTTGTAATCGACAGAGTAGAAACTTCGTTTATTTTTTACAAAATTTGATTTTTATCAATTAAAATGAAAAAGTTATGACTGCTACAACATTCAACACGATAATTTGAGCTCTCACTTATTGAAATAAACTTAGAAATCTAAAAAATCACAATCATATTTATAAATAAGTGGATGGCTGATAGTTTTCTCACTAAGAAATAATCGATAGAAATAATGAAATGTATAATAAGAATTAATGCATAGATCTATCTATATATATCTATATATATCTATATAATAAAAATTAATAACAAAATTTAGTACTTTTTTGAATACTTAATGGCATATCAAAAATAGATGTACGTATTTTACAAATTTTGGCAGTATTTTTATATACAATTTTGTTAAAAACTTAAAAACTACACTGAACTCCAGAAGTTTCTTTGCAAATAATGTGGCGCACCTAAAATTTTGCTTAAGCTTAATGTCCTATAATTTACTCTTCTTATGCAGTGTCAACTGTGAAATCGAATAAATCGTTCGGGATTTATTGAACCATTAAACTCGGACAAAATTTTGGGTGTGCCATTTTTTTTTATAGTTAAGTGTATATTCAACCTAACTAACTAATACGTATTTTAAATTTTTTTCTTTCTTTTAAAGTGCAAAATTTTGCTATTAAATTTTCTAGTTGTTCTACCTGTAAGACAAAAAATCACAGATCGAACCGCAGTCTACGCTTTTTATTTTGAACTCTACTAGCAAGTGGTTTTCTAAGCGTCACATGTTCTTAAAGTTATTGAAATCTTTTTTATCAATAGAAAGCAACGGAAACAGAACTTTTGGTTAATCTCCAGAATATAACGTGTGACAACAAAACAATTTTACTTATACCGGGTGATATTTAAAAATCTTAAGTTAAACGATCCTCTAGTAGTTATATTTTACTGTGATCAGGAGCCAAAATTGTGTCCCTTCATCTTCATTTTCAAGTTTATATCTGAAGCTAAGCAAATAACTCCTGTACCTAAAATTATTTTGTTGTCACTCAGTACTGGGTATTATACAGGGTTGCCTAACGAAATTAAAACACAGCCAGTATCGCAAAAACCGTGCCAAATATCTAAAATCTAAAAATCGGTTTAATATATTTTTTTATATTTTTCATGGTTCTTGAGATATTAGCCCTGTTTCGATTTCGTTGGAGCACCCTGTATATCTATCAATTTATATTTTATTGTAAATAAATTATTTATTTAAATCTAATCATCAGATCTAATTAAGATTTAATGATTTTAGCATACACTGATAATTCGTTACCGTAGTAAGTACCAAACGTTTTTGCATGTGTGGAACCCCACGAAAGTTTAGTAAACAATCATTGGTTATTACAGTAGTAGTTCCCAGTCAGGACAAATACATAGCAGGTACATAGCAGGTACATAACCACTGTTCTATGTGATGTTGCAGCCATGTAATTTTTATAGTCCTTGGACTTTTACAATTCCGCCAAGTTACGTGTCAGTTACATAACATGCAACATATCAGCTACATACTAGGTACATAACAATGCAAGTAGGCATTTCCGAATTCTACTTGTAGTTTTTTCTCTTTCTTTCAAATACATTTTATAATACTTGTTACTTGGTATGGAGTGCATCATAGATTTAGACATGGTGAAAAATTTTACGTCTTTTTGATAAACCCAATAATTAAAGTACCTATATAAAAATCTTCATTTATAGCATCCATCAGGTAAAATTCTTTTGCGATATGAATTTTTACTGTGAAAGCAAACTTTCTACCAGGCTTAAAAATCATGCGCCACATAAAAAGCCAATGTTTAGAGAAAAAATAGCAAATAATTATCATTTCAAAAAAAAAATATTTTAATTTTTTGTCTAAAACTATCTAAAATCAATTTAAGTCTAAAAATACATGCGTTTCTATTACTTAAGGGTAAAACTTTTATTATTAACAACAATTTTAAGAATATTAGTGATTCTAACCTATAAAAATTAAAATAATATAGACGCCATATTTAGTATTGAATTCATAATATTTGATGTATCGTGAAAAATACATTAGAAAAAAAATTATCACATTTTTGCTTTTCCTGTAAAATAATAATTTTGTTGGTTAGTCTCTTTGTATGCAAAAACGTTTAGAATTGGCTACGAAAACGTATTCTCAGTGTATTTTTCTTGGCTTAGGCAAAATGAAGTATATTAAAGTTATTTAGTAATACGTCATTTTGGTAAAGCATTCAATAATTATCTATTTCTGGACAAAACCAACCAAACGAACTATCTTGGCGTTATTACAGGGAGTCGGGTTTCTAAAAATATGTACGGGTTTAAAAAAATATATATATTTTGTGTCAAGGCTTGTAAGTAAGTGTTAAGGTCGAGGATATTTGTTAATCAAGGCGAAGCGTAGCGGCATCGAGATTATCAGAATATACAAGACCAAAAACTAGCTTACAATCCGAGATTCAAATGAAGTTTTTCTACTACTTTTCTGTTAATACCTGTAATAAGAATGTTAACATTATGTTATCTTGGTTTTACTATTGTTGCTATTCTATAAATATAAATAGTATCATATTTTGAGTTTACTGTCATTGATAACGCGTCACCAAAAGTAGAATTTGCGGTTTGTTTATTGATGCTCATGGAGTACCTATAAATACAGTAAATTCTACGTACGGTACAAAAATGAGGGTTATAAAGAATATTTACAGAGTAAGAAGTAGAAAATAGTATCTATATTACCAGGACTGAAAAGATGTTTTTCTAAGTAGGAAAGCAATTTTATATCCCAAGGTGAGAAGCATCGAGGGATATAATATTACGAAGCGAAATTGTCTTCTCAGCCGTGGTTTATATAACTTTTTTTCACCACTAGCATCTCCGAGCTTAAATTTAAACTCACTCAATATTATACTGGAACTTTGTGGAGAGTATTACCTACTCGTTTTAAAAATAATTATAAGTTTTAGTACTAGTAGTGGAAAAAAAATTATTTAACAGAAATAAATTTATAAGTATGATCATTCACTGAAAAAAAAAAATAATAAATCAAAAACTGTATTGTAAACTGACAAATAAAACTACCGGGTTCCAGCCGGTGCGAAACCCAACGTGAAGGTAGTTTGCAGGCACAAATGGTTTTTTAAACGACTCCCTGTAGAGACGAAAGAAAACACTTTGTTGTTATTATTATTAATAAAATCTATTTTTCTCAACCAGCAATAATTTCCTGTATGCTGACGTAAGTTCCTGTAAGGAAACCTACCAAACCAAACAAAATAAGGAACAAATTTTTCCATAACCTCCAGTTAAAACGGCCTAAACCGGGATCTTCGTAGAAGGTTACTAAGTCGATAATAGCGGGAAAGATAAGGCCTAACATAGACAGACAAACTGCCCCTACCAAGCCAATAAAGGGACCCAAGTTAGGAATAAGAATGGCAAATACCATCGTTAGACATACTAGGGAAATTCTGATAGAATATTCGGCAAGCTGTGGGCGGCTCTTGAAGTTGGCTTTTAATGCTTTCCAGATGATTTCCATTGGCACGTAGAATTGAAGGGAATAAGTCAAGAAAACTGCTAATGCTATCATTAGTTTTACTGATTGAGCCAATCTAAAAAAAAAATATTTGTTTAAATATATTGCGGATTTGAAGATATAGTTTTAACTAAAATTGATAAGTGCTACACACAAAGAAAATATAGTTTCAACTAAATCAATTTTATTTCATTTGATTTATTAAGGCAATATGCGACTTGTATATGTATATAAAGAAAAATATATTGACGTAAAGCATATTCTTACTCTCTCGTATTTGAATTAAAATATTATATAACTTAAATTAAGAATATTTTTTTTCTACGACTGCTTTAGAATGTAAGGAAATATACACACTTTTCAAACACAAAATGAATCCATTCTAGCTCTAGATATGATATGAATATTCCGTATCAAGTGTTAGAATGAGCACATGTAGTGCCATCTCTTGTTTATAAAAGTAAAGAAAACTGTAGCAAAATTAGCAAAAATATATGAATATATATTGAATAATTTAATGCAATTTAAAGTTTTGGTTTAAAATTACATAAAGTTTATTAGTTTTTCTTAATATTTGGCCAGTTTTTTTATCAATTTAATTCAAAAAATTAAAACTGCTCCATCTATTGTTAAATATTTAAACCTGATATATGTCACAACAATCTGACATAACCTTCCATTTTTACATTATAATTTGTAAATATGTGCTAAAATTAAATAAAAATCTTTTTTAACTACTGATTTGATAAAATTATTAAATAACATTAATTGCTTTATTTAAAAATATGTGTTTTGATGCATTTACAATGTCGGGTCACAAAAAACATTGTTTTTAACCTTGTCCGCAGTTTAAAGTCATACAGTGTTTCATATTTGCCGTCGAAGAAAAAGTATAGTCTACAACACGTATGGAATAGTCAACCCCGCTAGCGGGACTGTCATACTCGCCTGCCGGCTCGTATGACAAACTTTCCGCTCGCGCGGAATATTGTCTATTCCATACTAGTTATAGAATATACTATTCCATTTAAACTCTCTAGTATAATTAATGTAAGCGCTTTTCTCAACAAAAGATTTAAAAATATTCAACTAATGTGACAAGTAAAAAAAATCTTGAGGAAATCAAACACTTAAATATTAGCGATATAGTGTTTTAAAAACATTTATTACTATCCTCAGAACTACAAGAAAACACAAGAAAATTTAATACCCCAATCTTTTTTTACTTATACGTGAATTTTGGTCTAGAATTTTTTTATCCCACTAAAGACTACTTTAGACTTTAGTCCGTACAGCCACAGGTTCTACAGAGAATTTATAAATAACATACAACCTCGGAATTGAGCCACCAAGCATGTTTAACTCAAAAATTTATCCAGAATTATCCTACCCCGACGACAAGACAAAAAATCGTATTTGAAAAATTTGGCACTTAAATAATCCAAATTGATATAAAAACAATATACAGTGCGGTCCAAAAGTCACTCCCCCCTTTAAACTTTTGAACGAGTTGAGATATCGACTTTAAATTTAAAACTCTTAAATAAGACAACTTAAACTATCTTTTAGCATATATTTGATATTTTCAGCTGTTAAAATGTGGGCAGGGGGGCATGGGGGGACATTTTTTTTAAACGGAAAGGGGGGTCGTGTGATACATCATTTTAAAGCTTATAAAATTATCTATTTAAACTAACATTTTTAAATTTTTTAAAAATGTTTTTTAAGGTTTTGATTTTTCAATTTTTTGTGCTAAAACATTCGATTTTTTAAGTTTTTTTTTTATAAACTTTTCTTTATGTCAACTAAAATTAGTTTAAAAGTATAATTAACATTTTTTATGATGAAATTAGGCATTTTAAAAAAATTATTTGTTTTTTTACTTTTATATTTTTAGAGGAATTTTGACATTAATACCCATTTTCAACACCATTTTAAACCCACAATTTTTTTTTAATTTAAAAATATGGAGTTAAATGGAGAATTTTATAAGCTTTAAAATGATGTATCACACGACCCCTCTTTCCATTTAAAAAAATGTGCCCCCATGCCCACATTTTAAGAGCTGAAAGTATTGAATATATGCTAAAAGATAGTTCAAGTTGTCTTATTTAAAAGTTCCAAATTTGAAGTCGATATCTCAACTGGTTAAAAAGTTAAGAGGGGGAGGAGGCTGACTTTTGGACCGCTCTGTATGATGAGAACAAACTTATCTTAAGAGAAAAATATTGCATTAAAATTATTGCTTTCGTTTAACAATACCCGCTTTAAATAAAAATAGTAATTTTAAGAAAATCAGTAATTATTTGAAAAACATTTTTCTTTGTGTATACATGGCTTAAGAAATAGATACTTACATTTCATCCTCTTTAAGATTTAGGGTGATGCTGGCGTCTGTTCCAGTTCCATATTTAAGGAACCCAAAAAATCCACAAGTAGCATACAATAAAATAACAAAGAACATGCCAAAGTTTAAAACCCCAGGACATCCGATAAAATGAGTTGGTGTCTTCATGTTATTTTCTAATGGCATAACTACACCAATGCCCTCTAGAGCAAAGATGGCAGTGCCGAAGAAGACAGGCAATTTAGTGATTTCAACGACCTGTGGTGTCTCTTCTCTAATAGGAGGGAGATCGGAGAAGATATAGTAGAAAGTAATGCCCAATCCAGTTGCCATTAATATATTTGCGATCATGGATAAAGGAGATAGATATTTAAGGTTTCTAATGAGGTTCATAAGAATCAATAAAGGTAAAAGAACGATCATATACAGCCTTATATCCGAACCTTTCAAATCCAAAATATAATACTCAGCAACTTGTTGTATACTTTTAGCAACAAAAACAATGTAAACGCAACAACAGCCAAGAAGATCGATCACAAGGAACATGTTGATCATGGCCTTGGCAAATTTTGCCCATGGGTGGAACGCCTGGGGACCTGCGAGAAATGCAGCTTCACCAACTTCTGCGAATCCCAAGGATGGTACTCGTGTCCGCCTGCAGAGTTCGTGTGCACTTTTAACTAGGATGTGCACGCAGTACGTGCAGATTGCACCTATGGCGAAGGTGCAGAATAAACCGAGGAACAGGCCGGCGTTCGCGAAGGCATGGGGCATGGCTAGGATACCACTGCCCAGACTTCCCTTGAGTAAATGAATAAAGGTGTCCATATCACTGAAAAAAGAAAAATCATTTTAGTTATATTCAATACAAAGATATTAACATAAAAATTGAGTATTATACGTTTACTTTAGACCACTAAAAACGAATACTTACGAGGTAGGGTGATCCAGTTTCCTGTGTTGAAATGGATCATAATCTCCTGCTTCTGCATCATGTCTGTTATTATAAACCAATGGTATTGTCGATCCATTTACTGATTGAACTGGTACTTCATTTTTTTCGCACTTATAACTGTAAAATATCCTAATTAGTCAAATGTCCAATACTTATTTTTCTGGTTAGTATTATGGGAGAAGTTAACAATTAAGTTAGTAAGTTAAAAATTTAAGAATCTTAACTATAATTATTATCGATTGGGATCAACGTGAATATGACGGAATGTTTTGGAAATGATTTGGGAATTATCCAGAAAAATACTTTTTCATTATAAATTGACAGATTTTTAATGGCGAACTATACCCTAAAGAAAAATAGCGTTTCGAAAATATTTAACAAATCCTTACATCTAAATGATTTTTTTTTGTTAAAACTATATAATATATATAACATTACGCACTAGAAAAGTTACGGTTGCTATTACTAGGAACGCTCGTATGTCCTTTGACCGCATTTTTCTATATTATGTCGGAATTCTGTCTTGTTAAAAATTTTATGTTTTATGGAATTTTTACTATTAAAAATTCTGGGTATAAATACACTTTTATAAGAAAGTGCCCGGAACTGGTAAAGAAAAAGAATCGAGGATAAAATCTGGCGACTGATTTGAAGTACATACTATCCAAGTATTATACTTGGATAGTCAATATGGTATAAATCACCTTGTAAAGTTCCATGGGGCTATAAACAGTAAATAGCAGAACAGACTTTGAGGGTCAAATAGGTTTTTATTTATTTTTTTTAATGACATACATGTACCGGGATCGGTTTATCGAAATTTTTGTTAAAAAACAGGAGCTAGCATGGCGTTACGCCATTGGCGTTACTTTCATAAATATTCCAAAGAAATTATTTTGTGCAAAAGATATGCAAAAATTTGTTTTTCTAATATAGTCCTTGTATGTGACAGTGAAAGTTGTTATACAGTGAACAAAATTTGACATCTCAAATAATTTTCTGATTGGTTTAAAGTTTGTCGGAAAATACTGCGTCTTTCTCTTGCAATCGGTGCTTCCACTCTAGACTTAAAGAACAGAAATTACAACTGTTTATACTTTAGTGCGTAATGCTATGATCGCCACACATTAGTTTTTTAGATATTATTTAAATTAAATCCTTTAATTTATTTTTTTTAGTTTAAAATTTTATCCTTATTTATTGATAATTATAAAACTATAAACAATAGTTGAGGAGGTGAACTGCACAACTTAACATATTCAAAAGGAGTCCAACGGCAAAACTTGACGTATAGAGTATAGAGTTCCAGTAAAATAGAGTTTTTTTTTATTTTTTTTTGATATGTTAAGTTTTGCAATTGAACTTCTTTTGGATATGTTAAGTTTTGCAAATGAACTCGTCAGTTTGCTGTTATTTAAAATCAATTTAAAAAAGTTATCTATTTAGAAGTTTTTAATTAATTTTAAGATTCTTTTAGATATTTTCGTAAGTGATTTTCTTTAGGGTAAATATTAAACTTACTAATTGTTAAGCAGAAAAACTATTTTTTTAATTTTGAAAAATATTGTATATGTATGTAAACAAAGAAATTTTCCGAGTATCTAGAAACTAGAAAAGAGTTTTTTTTTTTTAATTAATTTTGCCAAATATGTTTGACTCAAAAACTTAAACGTAAACATTAATTCCAAAATTTTCGTGCAAACATATAGCTGTTTGTGTACATTTTAGGTACAAACTCCCACATGTTTGTGTAATTAGCATACAGAAAAGAAAATACATTTTTATTTTGAAAATATTTCAAAATCTTTCTCGACTTTAAATAATCCTATGAATTAAATTAGGCATTTTTAATGAAAAAAATAACTGAAGAGATATGTTTCATTTAAATTTCCTAGACATTTATTAAAAAAATAAATAAAAATAAAGAAAAATAAGAAGTTTGAAGTTACTTTGTATTTTGGAATGAATGCATTTTATGAAAAATTAAATCTTTAACATGTTTAGTGAGTTTTGAAATAATTGTATTTTTAAAAATAAATATACAAAGGGGAATATTGGTAAAATTCAAGCCCATAATTTAATTAAAATTTGGCCATTGGACTGAGCTCAGGAGAGCGATAAGCTGGTTTTATTTTTGACTTTTAAGTATAATTAACGACCTTTATTTCTTATCATTTTATGGACGCTAGATGCGCAAAATTTGTACCTTGTCTCCCCTGTTAAATAATCAATCTAAATCTGCCCAAATATGCTTTAATATAAAACAGATATAATTTAAAATAATTTCTTAATATAAAGTAGATCATTTATTGACAATAAATTCTTGTATTAAATAGTATTTATATTGTTTCAAAAACAAAGGCATATTATATACCAAAATATCTCAAAGCTATACCATAGCACTCAAAAAAAAAAAGATCTCTATCACTAAATATGTTAAAATGTATAAATTTTCATATAAGAGTTTTTAGTATTTGACCACTGCTTTGATACAAAATAAGTTTTTACAAAGTATCCAGAAAAATCGGTCAATTTTGTATCATTTAATTATCTTGTAATGCAAAGATAAAAAAAAATACTTTTATTGTCACACTATTATTTTTTGTTTAAAAAACTACAGATTTTTAATTTGTAATCTAATTCTAATAAATATTTAATTCCTACATAATTTTAATATTTTTTTAACTTTAAACATTAAAAGATACTTATTTCTAAAAACAAAATAGATCATGTTTTATAAAAAAATATTTAATTTCTAAAATAAACCATAGATGGAAAATATTTAACCGCAAATTATTTGTGGTTTCTCTGATGTTATTTAAAAATAATCTATTTTATTTTTACGTATGAAAAATTTTCTGTAATTTTAAACTTGGATTACAATAATAAATATAAATTTTATGAACAAATTCTTGAATGTAGAAATTATATTGTTATCTTGATTTTTATGTTCACAGCCAAAATACGATATTTATAAAGTTATTTAATATTTATAAAATTAGTTTATCTTGACACAGATGTATCATACATGTGTGCACACTAGATATAAAGATCTATTTGTACCAAAAATATTTATTTTTTCAGAAAAAATAGATGCTGGAAAATAACTATTTTATTACTATTAAAATTCATTTCATCATCCAACCCAAACCCTTGATTTTTTAATTTCCCTAATTCCATTTCAGGCATGTCTATCTTTATTCTAACCGGTTTCCAAAAAATCGCACATGTCTTGGAATGTGACCCACCATAGGTTAATTTTTCATTATTTGAAAAAGATCAAAATTTTAGTAAAATAGAAAGAATTTTTATATATCTATTCACATGCAAACTTTTTATAGACCCTGGATTCATGGCAATATAATTTTTTAGACTAGGAGGAAGATTTAAATTGCAGGAACATCTCGAAAATGTTTAGTTTTTAATCAAAATTAGTGGAGAGCCCCTAGCACAAGCATATGCTTATTTGGGGCTCTCCACGACAAAGTATGTATTAAAAACAATAATAAATAAATAAATAAATAAATTTGAATCCTTCTCTTATCTAGCCCTTTCCTTTTCCCCATTCCAGGGTTAGATTTACTATTAGAAAGTCTAGGTAATAATATTATCTTATGGCGAAAAAATATAGAGGAGGAAATTGACGACCTTGTTTTGGGTATTAAGTATCTAAGTGTCTAAAACTGAAGTTTTCTCATGATGTACTGGATGACTTCTTTTTATCAATTTCTTTTGTAGCTGCATGTTATTTATAGACTAGGAAACTTCAGTAAATTCGACACTGCCCATTTGCCTTCAATATGCTCTTATTTTAAATCTATCTAAACATGTTAACTTTAGCATTCTTTTTTAGTACTATGGTCTGTTTCTTCAAGCAAGATAGTAAATTAAAACTCGCACAGTGAATATTTTCAAAACAGATTCCAATATTGGATGTGCAAATATACTGCGTAGTTTATTTTATAAAACATAACTATATTGTATACACAAACATATACTATTCAAACCTGTTGTAATAGTTATTTATATACCAAGGGACTAAACTGGCTGTTTAAGTCCCGCTGCATTAGTGTTTCCTGAGCGAGCGTAGCGAGCGAGGGAAACAGAAATGCAAGGGACTAAAACAGCCAAGTTTAGTCCTGAGGTATATAGACTATTTTTTGCAGGACCAAACATAATTTAGGTAGGTAGATAAAATTAAAAACCATGCGTCTAAAATCGGTTGTTTTATTTTCGTAATTTAATCAAGATGCCTGTAAATTGCGAAAAGTCAGTTTCATGGCTATCGCGATTTCAATTGTTTTTTAATATGGTTGACACAAACGTCAAAAAAATTGACGAAGATGATAAATTTTAAGTTATGTATAAATTATTATAACAATGTTATTTTTAAAGGTTTTCTTTGTTTAAATAAAATAAATTGGTTTGATCGCAATTTATTACAAAACACCACCAAACCTAATTTTTGAACCAGCAAAGCACATAGTAAGTATAATATTTTAATATTATCAAGGTTGACGAGATTTTTATTCCCTAGGGAGAAAAACGGCAAGTTTAGTCCCGAAAATGAAAGCGTAAAATTAGGTTTTAGTCTTGGTCGTGCAAAAAAATATTTACTGTGCGATTTTTAATTTACTATCTTGCTTAAAAAATTATTTCTATAAGTTCCAGTTTTATTGAATATTTTTTTTAATGGGTAAACATAACTGTTAAATATACAAATCTCTTTAGGGAAAATTAATCTTAAGACTCTAAAAAACGTTAATTTTAAACCAGGGATTAGCATGCATGCATGGAGGCCCTATTCATAGGATGAAGGTATTCTTTGTCTTTTAAAATATTTGACTTCCTTTTTGTCTCATGATCTGGTGTGCATAAATATAATAAAATTAAAAAATCAATACTTAAGTGTTATCTGATTGATATGATATTAATACCATTCATAATGAATTAACGATTTATTATTGTAAACCAAGCCTAATTATTTTAACGTGTCTACTGCCAATAATTTTAATAAATTAAGATTGCAGTGATCTTGTTATCTGCCCATAAATGAAATAGAGTAATTTTGGACAGAAATTACTACTGAAGAAATAGTATTATAACCTTCTACCCTATATGAATCTGAAAAATATATGATCAACATGCATATATTAAGTGGATATAAATATCCAAAGTTCGGACTCCGACCTTATTTTGAGATATTGCTGTTCTGTGTTTTTTTTTCTTTAAAATCTAGCAATATTCGATTTCATTAAAAAAAAAATGGTTTGTTTTTTCTCAATCCAACTTTTAGGTTTGGAGTTTTCCATAAATTTTGTTATGTTTGTGTCTCGACCAAAGCTTGATAAATTTTTCACAAGATAGACTTCAGTTTGTAGCGAAAGGTTTGTATTTTTACCATGACAGTAAACTTCGTTAATATTTTTCTGGATGGCGGTTAAAAGGAGTGAAAAGGTCTGATTTGATAATGATATGGGTAATGGTTTGTGATTGAAAGTAATAAATAAATAATAATTACGTTCAGCAACTGAAGCAGGGTATAATACTTGTATACTCAAGAAATTAAGTAAAATTTTTCTGAACAAAAGAGGTACTTTTTGATAAAATTTAAAAGTAAATAAGTGTACCGTTGTTCTTCCAATCGCTATCCGCAGCTCTTCGTTTGTTTTTCCACTCATCGCAAATATAAATCAGCGATGGCGGACTCCATGACTTCTTCTTGACTGTCTGCCAGGCAAATTGCCAAATGCCAATAATCTTACAAAACTTACAAAATATAGTCAAAACAACACTTGATAAACCATGTATAAATGCCAAACAGCCCCCAAAACTTATACCGGCCATTTTTTTTTTGGGTTAGCAGGAAAATACGACCACAAAAAAGTGTTATTCCAGCTTTTTGTTTCCTTATATCAAGTATGGAGGGAACAGAATTTATCGCTGGATTTTGATTAATTTTTGGCCGAAATAATTGCAAAATATTTTATTAGTATGACCTTTATATTAGGTCGATTGAATGTATTGAGATTCTTGACTATATAGAATCACTTAATATCAGCGATTATTCAAATGTAGTTATGTTCACATTAAGAATATAATAACAAAATTAAAATTTGGACAAAACAGAAAAGCCTTTCAGTCAATTTTTTACTGTATTTCCTGAAGAATAGAGATAATCTGTTTCCTATGTTGTTTTAAAACGCTCAGGCTTAACAAAAGTGTGTGTTTTTTTTTAATAATAGAATATAAGCCGTTATTCTGGAAATCATATATATTTACATTATTTATCACAAAATTAATTTCACAAGCTCAGGAGAACCATAGATAAAACGTAGATAAGATTTTTCATATTATAAAAGGGCCGTAATTAACGAAGATGAAATCTCGACCTTTCATACATCTCAAGTTCAAGAAGCATCAAAACGAACATGTAAGGTAAAAATGTTAAAAATAGGTAAACATTATTAAAACATGCGCCACTAATTATTTAAATGGAGCTTTCCACCCCATTGTAAGGTCATTGAGGAAATGTAACCAAATTTGGTACAGTGACGTGGTTTTGGGAAATAAATTTGAACGGACACTAGGACTTTGGGGCACCAAAAGCAGTTCCTCTTTTAAAATAAAAACTTCTATAAGCAGGCTATAGCTATAGCTACAACTTATGAGCATGCTATAGCCACAACTTTTGACATAAAGCCATGCCATACGGCCCTGATATAGTTTTTCTGAGGCTCAGCCGTTTTTCCACTTTGCTGAATCTTTTACTGCTTTGTCCTGCTTTAACTCTTCAAATTTTTAAGATAGTCAAGTTTCCATTACAAACAAATAAAGTATACCATGCTCCAGTATTTTACAGAATGGAAAGGTAAAAAAATGTACCTATAAAATACTGTTTCTAATAAAACTTATATTATATAGGAAAAAGCAGCCTAACAACATCGCCAGCAGATATACATGGTTTTAATTTAATTCAATAAATATATTAAAAAAAATAAATGCAATAAAATACTATACAAGAGTCGTTTCCACAAAATCCAATCACCAGATTAAAAAATAAATAATAAATAAAAACTAAGTTTATTAATAGAAATTAACTTAATTAAATAAAAAAAGAAATTCAAAAATATTGATATATTTAAAAATAGATTTATTTTTGAAATACCTTCATCTCAATAAGAAGCAAAGTGATGAAACGATGGAGTGAGTTATTGTTTTTTATTAAGCTGGAACTTTATTACTTACTTAGTCATGACTACTGTGTTTACACCACCCTTTTTCTGGTCTAACTGGGCTATCACTTGGGGCTGTAACAAAAAAAAAAGATAAAAAATAAAATAAATGAAAAAACTAAAGTACCTATTACTCCATTAATCTTTGTTTTTGTATTTTTCACGACATGAGGGGTATTAACCTTGCCACAAAAAAGTGGGACAAGAAGTTAGCAACGAACCCTACATATTTTAAAAATTTAAATTGTACTCTTAATATTAGGTTATGTCATGCTTGGCAGTAATTTTGACGCAAAGAAAAAGTGCGGCTATCCTGTCTTAGATGTACATAGCATCTTGACGGTGAGTCACTCTTTATGTGCCAGGGTATATTATTTGAGGTTATGTATAAGAACTGTCATTTATTGACAATCGACGTTGCCTATAGCAAAAAGAATGAAAACTGCTATTGACATCATTGCATAAAGCTGATTTATTACTAGAAGTAGAAGAAGAAATAAGCGTATATTCACATTATTAAAAAAAAACTGCTGCTTACTTTTTCTGTTACGGATAGTACTTATTTTCAAAAAAATCGTGTTTTTTGAAATACCCCACTTTGCACCAAATTTATGTAAGTTACAGCGCATTATTCTTTTTGCAGAGGATAATGTATCTGGTTTAATGAACCAAATAATTAGAAACGTATTGTTTTATTTTTTTATAACGTTGCATAATTGTATTGTTTTCCTTGGAAATTATGATACAATAATATTTTTAAGAATTCAGTGCATAATATACAAATAAATTAATATTGAAAATTATTTTTATGAATAATATTTGAAAACAAGTTGGTTATATTTAATTTTAACAGGTTGAATGCCATGTGCACCAAGATGGTGTACAGAGTCATATCCTGTGTAGCCGTGTGTAGCCGTTTCTTATTCCATCAAAAATTAGTATATTAGTATATACAGTGCGGTCCAAAAGTCACCCCCTCCTCTTAACTTTTGAACCAGTTGAGATATCGATTTAAAATTTAGAGCTTCTAAATAAGACAACTTAAACTATCTTTAAGCATATATTTGATACTTTTATCTCTTAAAATGTGGCCAGGGGGGCATGGGGGACATTTTTTTAAATGGAAAGGGGGGTCGTATGATACATCATTTTAAAGCTTATAAAATTCTCTATTTAAACTAATATTTTTAAATTTTTTAAAAATGTTTTGATTTTTCAATTTTTTGTGCTAAAACATTCAAATTTTTAAGTTTTTTTTTTATAAATTTTTATTTATGTCAACTAAAATTAGTTTAAAGGTATAATTTACTTTTTTTCATTATGAAATTAGGCATTTTTAAAAAATTGTTTGGTTTTTTTAGAAATTTTTTGACAAAAATACGCATTTTCAACCCTATTTTAAACCCAAAAAAAAAATGTTTAAAAAAAATAAAAAATATACAGTTAAATGGAGAATTTTATAAGCTTTAAAATGATGTATCACACGACCCACCTTTCCATTTAAAAAAATGTCGCCCCATGCCCCCCTGCCCACATTTTAAGAGCTAAAAGTATCAAATATATGCTTAAAGATAGTTTAAGTTGTCTTATTTAAGAGTTCTAAATTTGAAGTCGATATCTAAACTCGTTCAAAAGTTAAGAGGGGGGGGGTGACTTTTGGACCGCTCTGTATGTGACCCAAAAAAATTTCAAATTAGGAGGTCTCACCCCTTAAATTTGTTTATTGGGATAAGAGTTTCATCCCTAATTTTTTTCAAAATTTTTGAAAAAATCTAGAGGTCGCACACAGCCATTTTTCAAAAAATATGTTTGCTTAGTTTTTTATTTTTTTTAAGGCCCAAGGATTTTTTATTTAAATCTTTTTAACACGAAACGGTATAAAGGGATAGTAAATTGCTAACCTCAAAAAAAATCTGAATTTTTCTTTCAAAATGGCGGATCTGTGCCCTTTAAAGTTTGAAAATTCACCACATTGCTTGATTTTAGGTCTAATTACAGGCACAAAAAAATGTTTTTCATTGTCTTCAAACATTGTGCGTGTAGCCCAATATGTCCTCACATAAAAACAACTATATTTTTTTTATCGGATATACAGGGTATCCAGAAAAAATAATATATACATTTTTTTAACATTTTTGAGAGATAAATTCGGTTTTTAGTGACAGGGTAGGACTCAAAATAAGGGAACTTCTATATAACGGTCCATTACGATGCATTGTACCACGTACCACGTGGCGGGCGCGTGTTTTTTTGGGGTTAAGTCACTCGAATGTTGCGAGAGTGGGGATGTAGAAAGTTAAACAGGTCAGTATGAAGTATTACATGTAAATGTACTGCGGTACATTAAAATCAAAAATAAACTTTTTTTAAATAAACTAATTAAGAATGAATAAATAAACGAAGCGTAACCGCTGAGGAATTCAGGTGTACAAATTTGAGAAAATCTTGGAAATCTCTCCAGGTAATCTTTAGAGGAAAGCTGTGAAAATCTCATCTTTATCAAAGGTGGGATCTTTTTTAAAGTAATTTTTAAGAAAATTCGATGTAATCTTAAAGGAAATTTCAAGGAAATCCTAAGGGATTTACTCCATAGAAGGAATTAAGGTGTGCCATTTTTTTAAGCGCTTTGCCCCTGGATTAAAAATAATCCAAAATATTTTTAAAAAATCGCAGTAAATTTATTTTGGTTCGCGAAAATCTGAGCTGGTTCAGAACAGGCATAGTTGTTAGTGAGCATTGCATCTGGTTGTTTCATCCAAACCAACTTGGTTGTGAACCATTTCAGAATTTCGAAAATTTTTTAGAATCACTTCAGAAGGGAAACAAATAAAAACTAGTATAATATAGTTTTTGGTAGTAATATGTTACCTATAAATTAAACAGAGATTATGACTCATAATCTAGTAAGTTATGAGATAAGCAGATATAAGACTCTCTGTAGAATGGAAAACAGAAGCAGAGGATTACAGCTACAAAAGAAAATAAATGGCAAAAATTAAATTGAAAATAGTTTTACTATCATTGTTAGAATTTCTCTATTGATAGTTGTTATACAAGGATTAATCAATAAGCTAGTGATAAATTACACGGTACAACAGGAAAAAAATCTGGCATCGGACCAATGTTTTTAAGTCAATTTTAAGTTGTAGATTTCGAATCTGTAATCAGATTTTTCGGGTCACGTCAGAATTAAAGTTGCAAATTCACTCTAGTTTACAAGTTTTATTTTTTGCATGTTTAATGAAGTGTTTTTCTCGGGTAATTTGATACGGAAAATCACACAAAAATTAAACAGTATTTAAACACATGTCATAGATTTTACATACATGAACAATAAATTGGAAACGGTTTAAGCTTAAATTTAACCAGGTTTACCTAGTATGAAAACGTGGCAGGTCAGTAAATATGCTAGTTTACACTATTTTTGCTTTAAATGGGGTAAAAAGTCCAAACTTTTGTATTAATTAACTTTCTTGTTTAGCTCTTTTTATTCTGCCAGGCTGCGCTTGCTTGATTTTCGTTTTTATATCTTATAAATTGAAAACTTGGTTAATGGCACAAACGCTTGCTCCAATACCAAATGTAGGGAAAAAAATACATGATAAAATAGTATGAATTAACAACTTTAAGTGAATATAGAAAATTGCGACGTGACCCGAAACACCTGGTTAGGGATTTAAAATCTACGACCTAAAATTTACTTAAAAAAATTGATGCCAGATTCTTTTTTTGTTTTACCGTGTTATTAGTAGTGCACTACTGCTGTATCAGAATTATGACTATTGTAATATATATGTACTTACATTGTACATTGTACAATGTTTTGGAATTTTAGCTCCACAATAATGGTTCTAGGATAAGAGACTCATCATGAAGATTTGTAAAGTACTGGGAAGGATTTTTTTTCCTTTTTTTAATATACATAAAAATACTAATATCCTATATTCTGTAGAGCATTTGGGAGGAGGAAGGGGGGTTAAATTTGATGACGTTGGAGCGAAAGGCACAATAAAGTATTTCTGTTTAAAATACAATAATTAAAATTAATAAGTAGTTTCATTATTTAATAAATTCAATTAATTTAATACATTTATTTTAAATTACAATTTTTAGTTTACATAACTGCAGAAATTTTTTAAAAAGCATTAATAGGTTTTATCAAGTTGGACATTGAAATCGTACATTTACACAACACAGTTTGATTTAGTTTGACAGGTAAGAATTAATTTTTAAAGTAAGGGTATTTATTTGTCAAATTTAAAACATATCAAAGCAAAAACACAGTATCCGATATGTTTTTTTTTTTCTAAAAATTATAATTAGTAGAACAAAATTTATCGGAAAAATAAAACAACCTAATTTATATAACTTTTCTAATTATAAAGCATTATAAGAATAATTTAAATAGTACAGTACAAAAAACTAACAAAAAATCCAGTACTTACTATATTTTACCCTGGACGGTTTTTGTCAAAAACTCAACTTTTAAAATTCCTTGTCAAAATGATATGATGTAAAATTTACGATTTCAATGCCTCCCTTGATAAAACCTATGAATGCTTTTTAAAAAATTTCGGCAGATAATTGTTTATTTACAATTTTGGCGAAGGCGTTATAAATGAATTGTTCAGCGTTCCCTATAAAAAAATGTCATATTGAAACGTATTGAAACACATAGAGACTATTACAAAGACGCCTTAGAAAGTAATTTTTAATACGAATTGGGTATCGTTTGTATGTGTTTCAATACGACATTTTTATAGGGTTATTCTGAATTTATAATTCACGACTTTAGGATCAAAACTGTCTTTGGACACAACTCCCAAAAACAGTTTACGTGCTAGAGAAGTTTGAAGATCTGGAGCTAGTCTTTTTTGTAGTTTTTTTGAAAAAGTTTTGGAGTCGGCGAGCTTTTCCACTGTCAGATTCGTTTTCAGCACCCCAAAAAAATATATATAGTATGCCCAGGAGTAGGTAATTGGCAGTTTTTTATTTTTTTTTGG
>OY294045.1:55582971-55633959 GCA_958510825.1 Brachypterus glaber | reverse complement strand
GAACACCCTGTATAATAGGCCGGACCGAAAATTTTTTTTGATGAAATCGCTAGTAAAAAAAAGTTGTAGTATAATTATAGCAACTTACCTTCAAAAATTGAAAATTAAAAAAAATTGAGTCGGCCTTTGGCTTTTAAGGTTTTATTTTTTCATTTTAATTTTTTTATTTTTTTATTACACAAAAAGCCTTAGTAATGGAAACTTTTAAAATGGAAAAATAATTTAGGATAATAAAGTAAAATTCATAATTTTTTATCCCTATAAAAAATATAGGGGTTTTGGTAGGGGCTGAAATTTTCAAAAAATTACCCTTTTTGTTAATATAGGTAAAAAAACTGGTACCTAGAACCTATACCGATAGGCCAAAAATATTTTTTAGAATTCCTTAATAAGCCTATTTTAAAGTTCCTTAGTTATTTTAGTTAAATATTATACAGAGTGTCAAAAAAAAATAGTTTCAAAATATAGACCTTCAAATTCCCAGTTAAATCCCCAATAAATAATAATTTCATATTAAAAAAATGGCGGACCAACATCTCGTCGCATATAACTGAAAGCTTTTTTAAGATTGATATGCCGGTTGCCTACACTGTGCTTGCTGTCATGGTAACAAGCAGAAAAGTAAAATACTAAGAAATAATATTCATTATTTATTATTTCAATCCTTAATTGTTATACTTTAACGAAGAAAAAGTAATTTACTGTAAGTACCATATTTTTTACCTTTTTATTGCTTATACTGATGATAATTCCACGTTAATATAAATATTTGTTCTTATACGAGGTTTTATTAAATTAAACCGTATTTTAAATGTTTTTATTTCTATGTTTAGATTATAATGCATAGTTTAATATAATTATTCAATGCCTTTTTTGTCCGCAAAACAATTTTAAACATTTTTTTTTTTACATATAAAAAAAATCATATTTTATTAACCAATTTTTAAACTTATATTGTTTTCTTTCTGGCTCTTTGAATTGTTAAAACGTTATAACATAATTGTTACATTTCTTATAGTGTGCCTTTCGAAGAAGTTGGAATAAAGCCAACGAAACGTCGGCAGTTTTAGTAAAAAAACGTTTTTTAATATAAATAACCCTAATCCAGCCATCTACTATTTAATATTATTGTTGGGTTACCAAACCAAACTTAAAACTAAGAAATAGGTTATTTTGGAGTCTGAAAAGTTTATTTGTGTTTGTAGAAATGTAAACTTTTCTATTAGATCGTAGAATTTTTTTTTTGACCTTTTTTGGCCGGCCTACTGTATAATTCTACAAGATTAGATGTGTTACAGGACGGGCTATCCCCCCAGCTACTGTAGCTAAGCTGGAAATCTTTGAAGAGTATAAGGAAAAACTAGTTCTAGTTTTGAAAGTGATTCTTCCTAGGTGAAAATACGAAAATGAAGACTTTTCATGTTTTATGCTAACATAAGACAAAGAAAAATTTCCATTTTTAATGAATAGAATTTAAGTGGATGACTCAATCAGGTATGGTATATAATTTCACTAAAGCATGTGATTTTTCGCTTAAATATAAACAAGCCGGTAAGTTAAGTAATGCTGAGCATTCTATAGTATACTATTCACAGTGGATAGTATATTACATTTTTCTTTGATATATTTCCATAAAAAATGATTGCTTTGAGCTCGCACAGACGATTTTTTTCAACTATCATAATATCGGTTTCAACCAATAAAAACCAAGGCATTACCATAACGACGGGATATTTTCGTCTCGAATATATACCAGAAACTCGAATATATACCAGTTTCTAGTTCTTTGATGTAACAAGATTGATAATGTAATTTTATAACCAAATATCAACTAAAATGCAAAATTAAGGTAATTTTAATGTCTTATTAGCTTATTTTTACCCAATATTAATAAAATTTAATGAATTTATAGATCTTTTTTATTCCAAAAATTAGAAATGTCAAACATGAATTTATTGTATTTTATATAAACAGTATATACAATATAAAAGGTTTAAATTGTGAAATATTTTCATACGCTGATGACACAGCTTTAGTTTTTGTAGGAAATACTTGGAATGAAGTATATGCAGAGGCGGAAAATGGCTTGTGTTTGATAAAACAATGGCTTGATATGAGTCTTCTAAGCCTGAACACTGATAAAACTAAATTTATTACCTTTACTTTAACTGCTGTTAGTCAACCAAAACAAAGTATCTTAAAAATACATACTGAAAATTGTAGAACAAATTGTCAATGTCCAGAAATTATACGAGTTACAAATATAAAATACCTAGGAGTTTTTCTTGACCGGCATTATAGTATGGAGATCATATTGACTATATTAACACAAGGCTTAGAAGACTCATATATAAGTTTTATGAACTGCGTAACATTCTTAACTTTAAAAATTTAATATATGTTTATAATGCATTAGCTGAGTCATTGCTGCGATATTGTGTTGTTATATGGGGGGGTGCCTTTCAAAATCATTTAACATGCCTCGAGGTTACGCAAAAGTTTATTATAAAAGTACTTTTAAACAAACCAAAAAGGTATTCTTCTAACAGTCTATTTAAAGAAACAAGAATTTTACCCATAAAAAAACTGTATGAATACCAAGTGACTTTATGGGCTTATAATAATCCGGATAGGCTCTCAATACCCACACATAATTATAAAACCAAATGTGTTAATAATAAATTACTCATTCTTTCTTTCTTTAAAAAGACTAGTCTGCAAAAAAACTTTCTGTATGACGGCCCTAAGTTCCTTAACTCAGTTCCAGATAGTATAAAACAAGTTAAAAGTAAAAATGACTTTAAAATAAAACTTAAACAGCACTTATTAACCAACCTTTAAAATACTATTTTTTCTGATATTTCACTTTTTTGCCTTTTTTTCTCATTATCTTTTTTATCTTTAAGTTCAAATGTGAATTCAAAATTTAAATTTAAAATATTTTATAGAAAAAATATATTAAAGTTCCGCATACAAACACAAACTATGTTTAGGCGGACAACCATCTAATTATAAATTATTCGTTATGTATTTTTCTGAATAAATTGAATTGAAATTGAAAATTGAATTGAATTGAATTGAATTGAATTGTGTCAAAATAAATTAAGGGAACGTTCAAGTATTACGTAACGCAAATTTTGATCACTCCAAAATGACCCCCACCCACCCCTAGGAGCGTTACGTAATACTTTGACGTTCCCTAACATAAATTAATTATTAATAATTATTTATTTAAACTACTTTAAAAGATTTAAATTGTTGAAAAATGGTTTCAAAAAATAGTCCTGCAAATACAACTCCAGATTCGGTATATTACATACATATTTTTCCTACTATTGTTTATAATTTTTTTATTTTTAAAGAGTTCTTCTTTTCAAAAACTACAGGGCCTCTCATAGAAGTTAAAGTTATAATTTTCCCAAGAAATGTATGTCGATCGGATCCGCCGATATTTTGTTCTTAAAACACAGACAGACGGATTTTTTTTAATTGTTTGAAATTTGACATACAAAATTTCTATACAGAGCGGTCCAAAAGTCACTTAACTTTTGATCGAGTGGATATATCAACTTAAAATTTGGAACGAGCCAACAAGACAACTCACACTATCTTTTTGAACATATTTAATACTTTTAAAATGTGGGCAGGGGGGCACAGAAAGAATTTTTTTAATGGAAAGGGACCGTGTGATACATCATTTTAAAGCCCATAAAATTCTCTATTTGACCATATATTTTTTATTTTTTGAGGGCTTAAAATGGGGTTGAAAATTGGAAATTTCGACAGAATTTTTGACCTTTGATTAATGTCATAATGCAAAACCGTAAATTATACTTTTAAACTAATTTTAAATTATATAAATAATGAAATCCAAAAAGTGTTAAAAAATTGCATTTTTTAGCAAAAAAAAATAAAAAATATATGGTGGAAGAGATAATTTTATACACCCTTTTCATTAAAAAAATTAAATATAAATATATGTGGTTTAAAAGCTAAAATTATTAAATACAGTGCAATTATAAAGTGCCGAACAGTTTGAAAAGAAAATACTCTTCGTTTGAAGCCACGCCTCTGCTAGAGTTGAAGTTGAAATCTCAACTTGTACAAAAGATAAAAGTAAGGGGGTGACTTGGACCGTATCTGTATAATTTTTTTTATCTGGGGTAACTCTTGACGATTTTAAAAATTTAAAAACCATCCTACCCAGCTGGAATGCTGTGAAGAGTATTATAAAGAAACCAGATAACGGACTTTAATGGGTAGTGGAAAGTTTGCAAACTGGTTCTAAGAATGAACCATTGTATACGTTTTTAAAGGGGGACATTTACGTTTGAAAAAATATACAGAGTGTCAGGAAATTCAGAAATTAATATATTTTTATTTAAGTTTGTGTTTAAAATAGAAAGATGCATTTTTTACGCAGTTACACATACTGTTCCATACGCGACACTCCTTTGATCTTATAGAAATAATGACTTTGACTTTTTAAATTTAATTTGGACAACACATGTGCCAGATTATGCAACACTACGATAATTTAAGAACGCTTTGACACAGAGACTTAAATTTTAGACCAAAGATTTTCAACGAGGCAAAAAAGATCATATTTTCAAGCCTCTATGTCAAAACTTTCTTGAAACATTGAAGTATAAAGTTATTTTCGAGATTGTTTTGCAAGCGACCTGCACCATTAATACAACTTTACGGTGTTTCCTAAGGGCGAATTTTTTAGATTGAGCTAACTCAGAGACAGCCAGATCCATAATAACTGGATCTAGTGCTTAGTTGTACGGCCAAACGAAACAATTAAATAAGCAGATCTCAGAGATCTAAAAACATATCACTTAAACTACGATATTTTATTTCGGGACACTCAGTTAAAAAAAAATATTTGCGCGTGGACAAGAAATACAATACATCGTAGGTAGTTAAATAAATAATAAAAATTACAACCACATAAAAAATATATAAACTAATATTTCGTAATATAATATTTTAAATGTTATATTTATTTATCAATATACAGTGTGTGTCGTAAGTTCTCCCATTTAACGTTTGAACTGATTAAGATATTAAATTTAAATTTGAAAAATTTAAGTAACATAACCCAAATTATTCTTTGGTATATTTAATAATTTTAGGGGCCACAAATTGTGGCTCATAATGTAGGGAGGGAACATTTTTTTTTAATGGAAAGGTAGGTTGTGTGACATCATTAAAATTGTTTGGAAAAAAGCGTTTTAAATTTTTTTTTTCTAAAAAATATTTATTTTTTTTTTCAAATTTTTTTCAAAAAAATGTTTTAATGCACGAATACTTACAGGAAACAGTATTACTTTCTTGGCAGCAGTATTTTTTATTCTTTTTTCTTTGTCTATGCCACTGTTTTCCCTAAAAAATGTCATATTGAAACGTATTGAAACAGATAGAGACGATTCCAAATACGTATTGAAAAGTAATTTTTGATACTATCTGGAATCGTCTGAATGTGTTGTAATACGTTTCAATACGACATTTTCAATAGGGTTCCCTCTAATACGGCTTAAGAAATAAAAAAAAAAACATTCTTATGTATTTCAACCACTACAGAAGTTAACTATTTTATGATTTTGCTACCTTTATATGAAAAATTCAATCAACGAATGGCACATTTTGCTGCAAATTTTAGAAAAAATCGATTTTCTCAAAAACGGCTATCGGGAAGATTTTAATGTTGGTCTTATTTTAGCATATAAGAAATACACTATAAGAGAAAGTCAAATACGTGACCGTGAAAAGTATTCAGGACCCGAACCTGAGTTTTGGCTTCTAGGTACGACTGAGCGATGGCGCCAGCTGTATATGAACTTGATTGTTTAGTGGGAGTGGGGTGAGGGGTAGTATATCTGTCAAAACAATTGAAATTTTACTCGTGATTTGCAATTTATTGTGCTTTTATACCGAACTTTTATTGTGATGTAATACAAAATGTGTATTGTACCGTTTTGCAAGGATCAGTTAAGTAAACGTCACCGTTTTCCTAGTGATGCAAACTTATTTAATGTGTGGGTCAAAAACATTAATAGTGCCAAGTTAAATAAAATTACTAAAGGCAGGGACTGACCCTGTCTTGAAAAGCTTCTTATTATTTTGACTGAGCTATTTAGGGCAGGGACAGCCCCTACACAAAAAAACTTATTGATTTGACTGAGCTGTTTAGGGCTGGGGCAAATGCCCTAAAAAGCTTCTTACCATTTTTACTGATATGTTTAGGGCAGGGATGGCCCCTATCGAAAAGAGCTTATCAGTTTGACTGAGCTAGCCTTAAACAGCTGTTTAGGGCTGGGATAGCCCCTGGCCAGAGAAGCTTATCGGTTTAACTGATTCATATTGTTTATCTGTTAAATGTAGGAATACTAATTATAAAAACTTTGCAAATGTGCTCTGCCCTTAGGCAGTATATTCTGTATGACACTCAATTATATATGAAGGCAAATGTTTACTCCTCATATATATTTATTTATAATAAAAAGTTAACTGTAAAAAGTACGACATAATTGTTTTAATTTCCTATTTACGTTTAAAATAAAATATATAAAAATCAAAGCCAAGTGTTTTTTTTTTTAATTATATAGGTTTATTTGGCAAAAGATAAAATTTCATATTTTTAAAGTTTAACAAATTGTATATTTAATTAAAATTACGATTCATATATTGTTATTTTTAATTAATGTGCGGGTTAGATAACCCACTTGTTAGACTTTAAAAATTTGTTTTATCTTTTGGTGAATAAACTTAAAGTTTTAAATAAAAATACAGAGCTTTTCCCCATTTTTACAAAATTGATTTGGGAAAGCAATAGTAATCTTTATTACCGACTTCCGAAGGTTATCTGTATTATCGGCTGTCGTTGACCGTGAATTTAGTGAATTTTAAAAAACAACCGCTAATGGCGGTACAATAGTTTTCTATCTCTATCATTTGACTTTCTCTTATAGTGTATTTCTTATATGTATTTTAGTCAGTAGGTACTCTTGAAGAGTAACTCTTCATACAGAGCGGTCCAAAAGTCACCCCCCCCTCTTAACTTTTGAACCAGTTGAGATATCGACTTCAAATTTGGAACTTTTAAATAAGACAACTTAAACTATCTTTTAGCATATATTTAAACTTTCAGCTCTTAAAATGTGGGCTGGGGGGCATGGGGGCACATTTTTTTAAATGGAAAGGGGGGTCGTGTAATACATCATTTTAAAGCTTATAAAATTCTCCATTTAACTTCATATTTTTAAATTAAAAAAAAAATTGGGTTTAAAATGGGGTTGAAAATGGGTATTAATGTCAAAATTCCTCTAAAAAAAAACAAATAATTTTTTAAAAATGCCTAATTTCATCATAAAAAAATGTTAATTATGCTTTTAAACTAATTTTAGTTGACATAAATAAAAGTTTATAAAAAAAAACTTAAAAAATCGAATGTTTGAAAATTGAAAAATCAAAACCTTAAAAACATTTTTTTTAAATTTAAAAATGTTAGTTAGGGTGACTTTTGGACCGCACTGTAGAATAACACCTATAGTCATAGTTGGAGATCTATTTAAAAAAGCTCATAAGCTTACGCATTATTTAATTAAAAAGGCTCATGAGCATTAAAATTAAAATACAAAAAAATAATGAGTACCTATAAAATCCATGACAACTCTATATCACAGAATTACCAACTAAATTATCCAGAAGACAAAGTGATGACCAAAAAAAGTTCATCAAGCTAACATTTTGCCAACTTTTTAAAATTTTCTTTCAATTTTTCAACTTTTTCGAGGTATAGCTACGGCTCTGCATGAGTTTATTTTAAGTAACTATCTTTTTAATGCAGGGAGCAGTCGATTACTTTGCAATTTCGTTTAGACCAATGCACATTGCAATGTGCTAATCAGCAAAATTGCACATTGTTTTTCAATGAACCATAGAAAAGAAAAACGGCTACATGGATGATTAGTGCAAGTCTCTCAAATCTGACACAGCGAAAAGTTATTTTTAAACTTGAGATGGAAGGTCATGAACGAACCTACGCAGCTAGAAGTTTGTCTATTGTTGTTAGAATGTTATTATCGATAATTATAATTTATTGACGATATACCTAGTATCACGATGGTTTTTTGCAAATTTTAACTTTTGGTTTCCGACCCCTTATTTTTTTTTTTCATAAATTGTTTAAACACACTATAAGAAGTAATTTAGGCAAATATGAAAAAAATCGTTCGGATCGATCGTTTTTTTTTTAAGTTTTTTCTAATTTATTATAATAAAAAGTACATATTACGTACTCGAACTTCAATATATATTTAAGATATAATAATAAAGTTATTATTTATGATCACTACATTACAAAAATGCTTATCTCCAATGCCAAAGGGGGTATATTTTTTTCTAGCGCTTTATTGTTTTATGGGCGAAGTCGACCAAAAAATCAAAAAAAATTTTTGTTTGCATATTCGGACTTAAAATGCCATGAAACGTCGAGAAAACGTGAAAAAAGTGGGTGTTAAAAAGTATGCACAAAATTTAAAGACATGTGAACCGAGTCAGATTTACTCAACCTGTACTGCTCCAGATGATCTGGATGCAACTATACGTTAAAAAAGTCATGGAAAGTAAGATAATTTTTCCTTGATTGAAAAAACATAGTAACATATTAATTTATATCAATTTTATCTTTTATTGGCTATAATTAAATTTGGTTCCCAAACGACTGATGACCCGTAAAATTATTTATAAATATAGTCACGCGTTGATCAAGATCATTTATTTATGGACCTTGAAATTATGATTCAAATACATTTTTAATTAATTAAAATTTGGCATGACGTTTTTTTTTAATCGCATTTTTTTCTATTAGCAATATATTGTTTGACATACGGTTAAAAAGTTATGAAAAGAATTCAGAGACTGCAGCAGCCTCTCACTTGCGCGCATCCTGCCTTATGACGTTTTAATCGTGAAGTTGAGAGCGTGCTAGCCTATCCGTGTATACCTCCCCCTTTTGTCGTAGCTTACTTATCGTGTGTCAAACTATAGCAGGGCGCTTTTCTGGAGAAAAAAGGTTTTAACAAAAAATCAAAAAATAAATTAAAAAAATTGTTCCATTAGTCTAATACACAGTTCATTTTTAGCGATCTTTTAAAAAACAAAATATATGTTTGACAAGACCCATTTTTTTACTACGAAAACGATTTTTCTTCGTTTCAATAAAAAAATACTAAATTAAATAAAAATAATTTTAACAGCTGATTTTAAGTCAAATTAAAAAATATTCAAATTATAGTTTTTGCTTTGAAGTTTAAATCTCATACCGCTCAAAGTTACGGGGCGCGTACCATTTACCAACGATTTAAAAGATTAACCCTGTATACATAAATAATAAAATGTGTTTATAATATTTTTCTTTTAGGATTTTTTTTTTTAGAAGTTTTTGATAATTAAATCGCAGGACTTTTACAATACAGATAAAATTATATGATGTATTATATAATGAAAGAAAATATTAGTGGCATATCGGACAGAAGAAAAAATTAGAAAAAAAGTCAGGTCTCAATCTGGATTCCAAACAGAGTCCTCACGGTTTCCGAACTTTTTTTCCAACCCAGGCCGGAAACCGTGGGGACTCTGGTTCGAATCTAAACTGAGACCTGACTTTTTTTCTAATTTTCTCTTCTGTCCGATATGCCACTAATATTTTCTTTCTTAATTTATTGCGGACATCAAAAATACTTCTTATGTATTATATAATAATTTAAAATTATTTTGTTTTAAAACACGAAAATTGTATTATCGCAAAAAAGCAGAACGCGCTAGATAAACCCACGGTTAAAACGCAATTTACATTGGAATTTATAGCATACCTATAATACTTATATTTTTAAACACTCCGCAAAAAAACTACTTTGCTATAAATTGCAAAGTATACTCTTTGTACGTAAAATACCTATTTTAGGAAAATTATATTTATTTATTTTTCTATCGAGTGGGGGAGACTAAAGGGGGCAAACCAAATGAAATTTTTGAGCCCAACTAGAAAAAAGAAATAAAATATTATTTAAAGAGTTTTTTAATGGCCCCTCCAGTAGTTGCCTCGCTCATAGCTTTTTTTCTGATTCGTAAGATTTTTGATACTGAATGTTATTTGTTAATACATATTTTTTATTTTTATCGCCACCATTTGTATTTAATACTTTACTTGTGATATTAAATACTGCAATGTGTGTATTGTATACAAAATGTTGTCATACTAACATAGAGACCGTGCTGGCACATTTGAATCCCCACGCAACATGTGTTTATTAATACTAGCATGTAATAGTAAAAATTACTGTAACATTTGGTAAATCAAATCACACTTATAGTATGGTATACTTTGAGTTGTTGTTAAGTTGTATTACTGATCTAGTTTAAAGTATGTTACACTATTCAGAAAAATTAACAATCGGTAAATAATTCCAAAATTTTGATTAGTAATAATATAAAGATTTCAACTACACACAATTACACACTGATAAAATAATCGATCCTTTTTTTACTTTTCTCTGTATTATTACTAATCAAAATTTTGGTATTATTATTGTTATTTTACTAAATACTGTAACATACCTTAAATTAGATCAGTAACACAACAACTACAACTTAAAGAATACCAAACTATAACTGTGATATAATAATAATAATACTAATATTTATTGGAAATCCAACAGGCTAACGACCGAGGTCTTTCTGCCTAAATTTACATATTTTACATTTATACTAACTATATGAATATTTAAGTTTACAATATTGTAATTTGAATTCTAAAAAAAAAGAAAAAAAATGTTTTAATTGTATGACAATAATATGTAAAAAAAAAGTTTTAAGTATACAATACAAACATTGCAGTATTTAATATCACAAGTAAAGTATTATATACCATTGGTGGCGATATAAATAAAAGATATGTATTACAAATAACATTAAAAATACAACGAAATTTTCTGAGTGGAAGCCTGTAATCACAGCTACCTAATCATGAAAATTAAATTTGGGCGCTTACACTGCACAAAATATTTAAAAAATCACTTTAAGCTGGGAAAATGCAAAACGGGTTTTGCCACTTTGAATTTAAAAAACAGTTGGCTGGCAGTTGGCGAAGAGAATAAAAAATTAATTATTTAAAACATGTTTGAACTAACCTAACATCATACACGTGACTAAAATAAATAAGTTAAGTATGGACATTATCTGTAGCTTATAATTATTATGTAAAGATATATTGTAAATACAATTTGACTACAGTTATAATTATGCTAGCAATACTTAGGGGAAAGTAAGGAAATAGCACCCACCTAAGAGAGATGATTTATAAAATATTTAATATACACATCATATAATCTTTTCTCACAAATATAAGGTTTTCACCGATATGAAAAAATTAAGAATGATTATAACTGCATTATAACGCAAAGTATTATTCTTCCGATATGTAATAATTTACCTATAATATATTATTATTATTAATAAATTAAAAGTTAAAGCTAAAATATGAATACGAGACACGGTTTTTTCCTATAACAAAAATTTAATCCAAATATATTTATACTCAGGGTTAATAGAGGATTGAAAATATCATGTATACATAAAAAAATAGTATTTTGAAAGTATAATTTATTTAAGAGTATAGTCTCTATAGATCCTATAGTATAGAGCCATATTCCCCAATAGGCGCAAGAAGTTGAAAGAAAGGAGAGAATAAATGTATATACAAAATATGTATAAAAAGATCTCTCAAGATATAATATTTTTGAATACATATGATATTCAAAACCAACATACATTACTTTTAGCCTAGCGGCGCTACTTTTGTAAATCCAGCTCTGTTTAGGTTATGACAAAATAAAATTAAAATTAAAAAAAAAGAAAAATTCAACACAAAACTGTGGGCGGTATTTCTTTACACAAGCAGCGCAACTTGTAAATACGGTAGATAGGTGCACGCGCTGTATTTCCCCTACTAAACATTACGAGAATTAAAAAAAATTATCTTGATCCTTGCATGAGCAGAAAACATTCCTGGATAAACCGACAGACCAACCGACAGACAGATCTTTTTTCCCCGGAAATCATCTTTTTTCATACATATTGGGGTGATCTTGGAAAAACTGATGTTTAGGGAGGTCCCCTAAATTTGATCCAAATTATCAAAAAATGATGTGAACCAAATTTCAGGTCGATAGCTTAACTAACACGTGCCGTGTACACAGAAAAAATATTCTCCTTAATCAAGAATGTGTGATTTGGATATAACGAAGAGAATAATAAAAGCAACATTGTGCTTTAAATATAAAAGGATAAGAATATGGTATACTTGAAAGGAGAATATACGCTCAAATATGAACGGATAAGAATATGGTATTTAAGATATAAGAGAATATTTTTCTGAGTGTAGACAAGTTGGAACAAATTTAGAAGGCGTCCATAAAAATCATTTTTTTAAGGACCAATCTACACTGTAACAAGAGTATATTTATAATGTGATATTACAGTATTTTAAAAGGTAATTTTTAACTTTATGCAACCATAAATAACCATATTTTTAAAGTAAATATACATTTTGGAGTAATTTTACCATATTCTTAAGTGGTTTTTCGTATCTAATTTAATTTTATAATATATTTATACAAGTTATACATTAGCCGTATGGTATTATAACATTATATATAATAAAATATTACACAATATTTACATCGCACGAGAAAATTTACCATATACTAGGTGGTTCCGAAACGTCTCAACTAGTGTATTGTAAATTTACAATAATCCTTGTTACAGTGTAACGTCGAAAAATGTAAAAAGAAGCAATACATTTTTTTATGTTTTTCTTACTAACGCAAGACTTTCCTCTGGGAAAGTAATATCAGTGATCACCGACATACAATTTCCATAAAAATTAGAATACCTAATGTATTATTTAAAAATAGAGTTCTTTTATAAAATTCATAATTATAAATAATGTAAATTATGCAAATATTATTACAGTTTTTTTTTCTTATTTGCGCAAAATTCATCGGGTGAAAACAATATGCAAATATTGAAAAAATTAAAATAGAAATGAAGACGACAAAGTATTAATTACACCGACACACAAAAAAAGAACGTCAATTCTTCTTAACTAGATTATAATATATAGGTATAATATATTATCCTTATTACGTATTTTTTAGCTCTTATCTGAAAACGAATTTGATAATGAAAAATCTCGCTGACTCTCCAAGGGCACAACTTCCAAAAACAGTTTAGGTGCTACAGCACTTGAAAATCTCGAGCGCCTTTATAACCAGTTTCCGGAGGAAGGTGTCTCTGTTTAACCAGTCGCCTTCACCAAATTTCAATTATTAATTAACGTAAAAAGCAAGGGCGTCATTTCGTCAGGGGGGGGGAGGGGGCAACCGCTCCCCCTGGAATTTTAGAATGCGTAAAATTATAATTAAATTAATAATTGATTAGTTGTATTATAACTAACAGTGGTGGATCCACGGGAGGGGTAATGGGGTTTGAAGTCTCCTACCCAGAAAAAGCAGTAAGAGGCGCCAAAGCGAGCTTTTTTTAAGTATATATTGCGTGTTCAAGTGGACCACAGACCTTTAAATTCGTAAAAATTTTAAAGTTTAAAAATTGAAATAGACCATCAAGTTTGTAATGTTTTTTTCTGTGACACCAAGACTGTAGAACTTAAGCGTAAAAATTTTCGCCTGAGGCGCTAAAGCTTTCTTGCTTTTTTCTGATATTTTCATTAATAAAACTTTATAAATTTAAAAAAACGCCTGTGGCACTAGTGTTTTCTTACGTTTTTATAGGACTTAAAAGTGACATTCGTTTGGACTTTTATAATATATAGGTATAATATATTATCCTTATTACGTATTTTTTAGCTCTTATCTGAAAACGAATTTGATAATGAAAAATCTCGCTGACTCTCCAAGGGCACAACTTCCAAAAACAGTTTAGGTGCTACAGCACTTGAAAATCTCGAGCGCCTTTATAACCAGTTTCCGGAGGAAGGTGTCTCTGTTTAACCAGTCGCCTTCACCAAATTTCAATTATTAATTAACGTAAAAAGCAAGGGCGTCATTTCGTCAGGGGGGGAGGGGGCAACCGCTCCCCCTGGAATTTTAGAATGCGTAAAATTATAATTAAATTAATAATTGATTAGTTGTATTATAACTAACAGTGGTGGATCCACGGGAGGGGTAATGGGGTTTGAAGTCTCCTACCCAGAAAAAGCAGTAAGAGGCGCCAAAACGAGCTTTTTTTAGGTATATATTGCGTGTTCAAGTGGACCACAGACCTTTAAATTCGTAAAAATTTTGGCCTGCGGCGCTACAAGTTTCTTACAGTTTTGTGTAATTTGGAATTGTAAAACTGTTTTAAAATTAAATTTTTTAAAGAAATACCTGCGGCATGCAGCATGCTGCGGCACTAGGGCTTTCTTGCATTTTTGTGAAATTTTGAATAATAAAATTGCTTAAAAATTAAAATAGATCATCGTTTATAAAAATTTTCGCCTTTGGCCCTATAGGGTATTTTTTATGTAAGATTGTATAACTTTAGCGCTAAATTCGTAAAAAATTTCGCCTAAGACGCTAGAGCTTTCTGGAATTTTTGTGAAATTTAGAACAATAAAACTGTTTAAAAATTGAAATAGACCATCAAGTTTGTAATGTTTTTTTCTGTGACACCAGGGTTTTCTTATGTTTTTTTTTATTTAAGACTGTAGAACTTAAGCGTAAAAATTTTCGCCTGAGGTGCTAGAGCTCTCTTCCATTTTTCTGATATTTTCATTAATAAAACTTTATAAATAAAAAAAAACTCCTGTGGCACTAGTGTTTTCTTAAGTTTTTATTGGACTTAAAAGTGACATTCGTAAAAATTTTTGCCTGAGGTGCTAATGTTTTGGGAAATTTTAAATTAAATTCATTTTATCATAATTTGAAAGACTTGTTTAAAATTAAATGAACCATGGAATTTGTAAAACTCCTCGCCTAGAAATTTTTTTTTAAATAGGTACGCATTTTCATGATATAAATAACGGGAGGTTGAAGTCTCCTACCCAGAAAAAGCAGTAAGAGGCGCCAAAACGAGCTTTTTTAGGTATATATTGCGTGTTCAAGTGGACCACAGACCTTTAAATTCGTAAAAATTTTGGCCTGTGTAATTTGGAATTGTAAAACTGTTTTAAAATTAAATTTTTTAAAGAAATACCTGCGGCATGCCGCATGCTGCGGCACTAGGGCTTTCTTGCATTTTTGTGAAATTTTGAATAATAAAATTGCTTAAAAATTAAAATAGATCATCGTTTATAAAAATTTTCGCCTTTGGCCCTATAGGGTATTTTTTATGTAAGATTGTATAACTTTAGCGCTAAATTCGTAAAAAATTTCGCCTAAGACGCTAGAGCTTTCTGGAATTTTTGTGAAATTTAGAATAATAAAACTGTTAAAAAATTGAAATAGACCATCAATAGACCATAATTTTTTTTCTGTGACACCAGGGTTTTCTTATGTTTTTTTTATTTAAGACTGTAGAACTTAAGCGTAAAAATTTTCGCCTGAGGCGCTAGAGCTTTCTTGCATTTTTCTGATATTTTCATTAATAAAACTTTATTAATTAAAAAAAAAAAAAAAACGATTGCGACACTAGTGTTTTCTTACGTTTTTATAGGACTTAAAAGTGACATTCGTAAAAATTTTCGCCTGAGGCGCTAATGTTTTTGGGAAATTTTAAATTAAATTCATTTTATCATAATTTGAAAGACTTCTTTAAAATTAAATGAACCATGGAATTTGTTTTTTCTTAATTTAAGAATATAAAATTTTAGTTTTTGGATTTTACCCCCGCCCCCAGGAACATCATTTCCTGGATCCGTTGCTGAGGTTATAATAAGTTTTTTAGCACAATTTCCAATTTTCGTTGATACCATTCTTTTTTATTTACCACAAATTTTAGTTTTGCCCCCCCCCTGACAAAATCTGAAATGAAGCCCCTGGGAAAAAGCTAATCAGCGCGAGTAAGAATCAAAGTCCCGCTAGCCGACGTTTCAAGGATATGAAGTAGACGCCTTAATCCGTTCGGCTAGTTCTTTCACTTGGATAGGTACTAGAGAACTTTGGATATCTCGAGCTAGCGATAAAACATAAATTTTGCAGTTATTTGAAATTTATGCTTCATTACTAGAGACGCAGTAACCACGTAAAGGAATGAGCGCCTTCACCATTTTTAAATTTTTTATTGTTTTATAAATTTTAACCATACTTCAAATTGTTAATCAAGTGCACAGGCTGTGGGTCACAGACGATATTTTTATAAACCATTTTCCAAACACTACGTTAGTATAAATACATATTTACATTTACCATTTTGTAAAGGAAAGCAAGTCACATATCTAAAGTGCATAACGTTTTTTTTTATCTAGTTTTTTTTTTATCCGACTTTTATACTTGGGGTATAAATAAAGGTGAAAAGTTGATGCTGGTTGACATTTTTGTTAACTGACCACTAGAGGGAGTTATCAGTCGGATTTTTTTTTCAAAATTTAGCCAAAAGAATTGTCTTTTCCACGGGTCCTTCACTGTTTTGTTCCTGTTTATTTTTTATTTTTTTTTTTTTGGTTTAAGCTTCTACTTTTGTTTTATTAAACTTAGTCATTCATCATGTAATAACTAATGTAAAATAAAGTTTAAGTATTATGATGCAATATGAATTGCTAAAACGAATCATATACAGTATATCCAAAAAAAAAATTATATCCATACACGAAATAATGACTGGATGATAAACCGTATTAGTTATTTATATACCAAGGGACTAAACTGGCTGTTTTAGTCCCGCTACATTAGTGTTTCCTGAGCGAGCGTAGCGAGCGAGGGAAACAGAAATGAAAGGGACTAAAACAGCCAAGTTTAGTCCTGAGGTATATACACTATTTTTTGCAGGACCAAACATAATTTAGGTAGGTAAATAAAATTAAAAACCACGCGTCTAAAATCGGTTGTTTTATTTTCGTAATTTAATCAAGATGCCTGTAAATTGAGAAAAGTCAGTTTCATGGCTATCGCGATTTCAATTGTTTTTTTAATATGGTTGACACAAACTTCAAAAAAATGGAAGAAGATGATAAATTTTAAGTTATGTATAAATTGTTATAACAATTTTATTTTTAAAGGTATTTTTTGTTAAAATCAAATAAATTGGTTTGAATCGCTAATTTATTACAGAACACCACCAAACCTAATTTTTGAACCAGCAAAGCACATAGTAAGTATAATATTTTAATATTATCAAGGTTGCCGTGATTTTTATTCCCTAGGGAGAAAAACGGCAAGTTTAGTCCCGAAAATGAAAGCGTAAAATTAGGTTTTAGTCTTGGTCGTGCAAAAAAATATTAAACGCCATTTTGTGTGTTTTGTGAATTTTGAATTTTTAAGACAGATTTGTTTTTAGTGACCCAAAAATCCCAATTTTTTCGCCAAATTGTCCTAAAAAAATAAACATAAATAAACCTTTATTGGTCATTTAGCCGATTGGAAGAGTAAATCTCGAGAACGGATTCAGCGGCAAAACCAGTGTTACAGTCCTCAACACATTTTCGCAAAAAAGTCTTATTTTCACTTTATTTAATTTCTTTCCCATTTTGAAAATTTTCAAAATTTTGGAAAAGCCTTGTATTTTCAAAAATTCTTGCGTATTTTTGCGTTTTATTTATTTTTGGTCGATCGGTCAGTCGCGACCGGTAGGTCGTTCTGTCCGAAAAATCTTGAGTGCACGATAACTTAAGAACGCTTTAAGCTATAGAGACTTAAAATTTAGCTGGCTCGGGATTGGTTTTGGTGAACATTGGGGTGCAGCAAGGGGGGCAAATGGGGAAAATACATTTTTCTTACAAACAATTGAAAATTGGTATACTGGGGTTTTTAAGGTGCTGAAATTGAATATGATAATAAAAAATCCATTTCATGCGTGGAGGTGAAAAATGGGAAAGCTTTTTTACTGGGCAGTGTATTTTGTTTTGAAATAGGTCTTCTCATTTGTAACAGGAGCATTACATAATCCAATCTGCGATTTTTTAATAGAAAATTAGGCAGGTATTTTTAAGTAAACGCAATAATATGAGTAATATTTTTTCGCGAAAAGGTTTACGTGTTATTATCACAAAAGTGACACAATTTTTGTAATAATAACTACTTTGTTTAAACTAAATAATCTCTACAAACATTTATTTTCGCAATAAAAAGTAAACAGGTACTTATTAAATTCTTTACAGCTCAACATCGTCAAAAAGTACTCCTGCAGACCAAAAATGTAAAAATAACGTCGCGTTCACCGGTGACGTTATCACATCACATCCACATGAGATATGAGTTTCTCCCCAGGGCAGCAATTCCCATTTCATGAGATGTGCATTACTCTCCTAGACCGTTTAATAAATGATGAATTTAACTGACTAGTTAACTACAAGTTTGGGCAACATATATTTGCTTAAAATAGATTGTTCAAGGACATTTAAAATACTTTATTTAAATTTATACTTCGATTTGTTGTATTTGAACTTTGGTCGCATATTATAATTATACCTATTATGTAAATGGCACGTTCGATGACAAAAAATATTTACCAAACTGGTACCTACGAAACTACTGCTCTTAACAAAAGCTTACTTTCGCCTATACCGGGTGCCACAAAATAGTGGTACACACCTATAACTTTTTTTGTTTCTTAAGTTATGAAAATGAAATTTGGTGGATATAAATAATTGAATAAACTGCATTTTTGACATTGTTAAAAATATTCTACCACTTCCGGTTTCGCCGGAAATTACCTCAATTTTCAATTTTTAAACGGGATACTCTGTATATTTTTTACATATTATGGTTCAAAATTGAATTCTGAGTACAACCATGTATAATTTGTCAATCTTTGACAGAACATGTCATTTTTTAATTAAATTTTAATTTTAAATCTAGTTAGCTTTGAAATATGCAAAATTATTCTTGGCTTAGTAGTTTAGGAAAAATATCAAAACAACGTTTTGGACTTTTTGGAGATGAGGACGTTTTTTTTAGTCATTAAGTTTTTCTGGAGAAAAAAAGTTGTATTTTTAGGCTAAAAAAAGTTGTAATTATTTACCTTCTCCCCCCCCCCCCACCAAATCTACGGCCCTGGCGAAAGTATATATAGATTAAAAGATTAAAAAACAAAAAACAAAAAAATTCTAAACTTTTTTTTTAAAAAACGATTTTTTGTTAAACATTTTTTTTTGAAAAAAAGTTTTTACCTCCTTTACCACCTCGCTTCCCTATTTTTGCGATTAAATAATTACTTCGGACACTGTGGATAAGGAATTTATGTTCCACCAGCTGAAAGGGTTCTCTTGTTCTGCCCTGACAAGTTATCCTATCTGCAAATTAGATTTTTTGAATATGGCCAGTTTTATTATTTTTGTTCGCACTTTTTGGAAACATGTTTAAATAAATATGGCGTTGGGTTCTGCTTTATTTTAAATCAAAAATACGTGATATCCTTTGAAAAAAAAATATATTTTTTTCGTCAGAAAAATACTAAATACTAAATGCATATGTTCTATCTGAGGACAAAATGATCTAAAAAGTCCAATCAAATTACTAAGATCTGTAAAGTTAGTCCTAGTCCTGACTTATTCGTCTAGCAAAGACTAGTTAGGACAATTTTATTTAGAAAACATTGAAAATTTTCCATATAGGAAAAACATCTTAGGCAAATGTTTAGGATTTGGGTTTTAGATTGGACTTTTCCTCGGACTTTCTTTTTAGTAGGCACATGGGGCTATAGCCACAATATAGTGTAAAGCAATACAATGGTGTGCTTATCTCAAAAAGTGAATTTTTGCAGATAGGACAACTTGTCTTAGCACGGCAGTGTTATCGTGGTCACAATTGTTTTCGGAAATTTAGACGGACAGACCGACCCACCAACAATTTTTTTTTCGCGCATATCACGTTCTCTGTACCTATATAAAACGTCAAAAAACGTAATAAAGGAATTTAAAATTTTTAAACATTTTTTACTAACGCAAGACTGTTTTTCGGGGAAGGTAAATAAACAGTTTTGAAAGAACTGATCAAAATGATCATTGTATAGATAACAGCCTAGTTTAGGTAAAGAATTTAATTTCTAGGCAATAAATTATATTCGACACTTTAAAAATTGGACCTCGAAAAAGTAGGTAGTATTTAAATTTAAATTTATAACAAGGTACCTGAACAAATATCCTGAAAAATATCGAGGTCTAAAATATCCTGTTTAAAAAACATGTGCGACAAAATATTATTTAAATTAAAATGTACTGCTTTATTAAAAAAAAAAACAAAAAGAGTGATTCGTGCCAAACAGAGCCGGCCTTGGTATGAGTCAAGTGCGCCCTGCTTCAGGGCAAGCTTAGAGGAGCGCCGTCGGGGCGTTTTTTTCAAAATAAGTGATAATAATAGTAGATTACAGGTCGACTCGGAAAATAGTACTTTTTAGAGACCATTTATAGGTCGAGGAAAAGTACCATTTTCCGGGAGACCTGTAAACTATTTTATTTGCAACTGTTTTTATTTAAAAATAAAGTTCTAATTTTTTTGAAACCTAGATGTTTGAATTTAAATCAAGAAAATAATACTATAATACTTAGATTTTTAGTTCTTTTCATATTAACCACAAATATTTTTTTCCTGCGTTTCACAAGAAATGCACAATCATATTAAACTAAAGTACCACATATGCCTAACCAAATAAACAACCACAAAAAAACATTTGTTGATAGCTCACAAGGCACGGTTTATATCATTTATTATCCTTTTAAGTCTCAAAAGTAAAAAAACATTGTTTTAAGAATTAATAATGATATTTTAATCGGTAGCGCCATCTAGCGGAAATTAATAATTTAAATTGCAGACCAGTAATAATTAGTTTACTGGTCTCTATTTTTCATTACAGGTCAGGCCCAGGCGTGGAAAATAGTGGGATAAGAAATCATGTACTTCCTAAACTTTATTAATACGTGTAATGTATGTATTACATATACAGTTGTGAATAAAGTTTATTTTCTTCAAAGGTGAAACGTTTTTTTTTATTCGTTAAAATTACAGGGGGTAAATCTTTTTTCAGAGGTGGGGAAGTTTTTTTTTTAGTCGTCAAAATTATCAGGGGGTAAATCTTTTCTTCAGATGTGACGTTTTTTTTTTAGTCATCTAATTTATCAGGGGAGAAAATATCAGATTTTTTTTAGTTATAAAATTCATCGGGGGAGAAATTTTTTTATATTTATTCCTTTGCTAGGGGAGCCAAGTCCAACTCTAGCTTTAGGCCTGCCCTGGTGTTAAATATGAAGGGCTGAGAATACAAACAGACCACTGACTGCCATGATCGTTTTTCCTAAAATGACCTCAAAGTTTTGAATTTCCCCAAATTGGTACTGTCGTATGTTTTTCTTTTGATAATTACACACGATAAAAAAAACAATTGGTAGATTTATCGTGTGTAATTATCAAAAGAAAACCATACTTACATTACATGTTTTTATATTACATGTTTGTTAAACCTCGTAATATTCTACTTAATTAAGCATCCCCTAAGTCCAGGACTTGTGTGGGCTAGTAGTAGAGGGAACCACCGGCTTATACTGACTTTCGAACCAGTTTATAGGGAGTGTCCGTTTCACTTATCGCTTTCGCCAAATTTCAATTATTAATTTACTGCAAAAGGCAAATAGGCGCCAGTCAGAATAGAACTCACGCTAGTAGGATGCTATGTGCACGCGCTAACCACTACCCTATGCCTCTCATAAAGTTTTGAGTTTTCCATAAATCGACCAATTGCTTTTTTATCGTGTGTAATTATCAAAAGAAAAACATACCACAGTACCAATTTGTGGAAATTCAAAACTTAATTTTGATTTTTCCATAAATCGACCAATTGGTTTTTTATCGTCTGTAATTATCAAAATAAAAACATGCCACAGTACCAATTTGTGGAAATTCAAAACTTCGAGGACCTTCAAATTTGAGGTGTTTTTAGAAGGTAATTGGTCTGTTTTAATTCTCGGCCCGCCGTATGCTCCTAGGGACCAGACTGTAAAACAAAAAAGAATTATTAAAATAAGTCTCTAGGTTCCAGACTCAAAAAAAAAAACAAAAAAATAGTTATTTATATACCAAGGGACTAAACTGGCTGTTTTAGTCCCGCTGCATTAGTGTTTCCTAAGCGAGCGTAGCGAGATAAAATTAAAATTAAAAACCACGCGTCTAAAATCGGTTGTTTTATTTTCGTAATTTAATCAAGATGCCTGTAAATTGCGAAAAGTCAGTTTCATGGCTATAGCGATTTCAATTGTTTTTTAATATGGTTCACACAAACGTCAAAAGAATGGACGAAGATGATAAATTTTTAGTTATGTATAAATTGTTATAACAATGTTATTTTTAAAGGTTTTCTTTGTTAAAATCAAATAAATTGGTTTGAATCGCTAATTTATTACAAAACACCACCAAACCTAATTTTTGAACCAGCAAAGCACATAGTAAGTATAATATTTTAATATTATCAAGGTTGCCGTGATTTTTATTCCCTAGGGAGAAAAACGGCAAGTTTAGTCCCAAAAATGAAAGCGTAAAATTAGGTTTTAGTCTTGGTCGTGCAAAAATATTATTTTTATACATTTAATTGTTTAATTGTTTTATTTATTGGGTAGAATTTTCACACAGAGCAGTGATAACAAGTAAGTATGTAATGTTCGAGTAATGTTCAAATCAAATGGCTCAAAAGTTTGTATACGTAGCCACAAGTAAGTAAATCAGATGTTTTGCCTGATTAAAGTTGAATACGTATCTTATTTAGACCAATACCCAGGAAACCAAAAGACGTCTTTTTGGCATCAATCATTGGGCACTAACTGACCTATATGACGTCATATTATGACGTCTTGCTGTCGTCCCAGTGACGTGTATAAGTGACAGCCCGTGGACGTAACATTACTGACTTTATAATAACGTCAGAAATATGATGTTAAAATAACGTGTTCAACATTATATATATCTCCAATTAATATTTATTTATGGTATGAAAAATGACCCTAGGATGTTACCCATGAGAAATGCTGGAGGCGGAGTGGGCTAATTTTAGAGAGGGCAATATTGTAATATGAGATCCTATGACAGGATTTCATAGAAATTTCTTGCCAGTACTCCCTCCAGTAAACGGAAAGGCACAGAAAAACCATAGGACAAAATAGTTATTTATATACCAAGGGACTAAACTGGATGTTTTAGTCACGCTGCATTAGTGTTTCCTGAGCGAGCGTAGCGAGCGAGGGAAACAGAAAAGCAAGGGACTAAAACAGCCAAGTTTAGTCCTGAGGTATATACACTATTTTTTGCAGGACCAAACATAATTTAGGTAGGTAGATAAAATTAAAATTAAAAACCACGCGTCTAAAATCGGTTGTTTTATTTTCGTAATTTAATCAAGATGCCTGTAAATTGCGAAAATTCAGTTTCATGGCTATCGCGATTTCAATTGTTTTTTAATATGGTTGACACAAACGTCAAAAAAATGAACGAAGATAATAAATTGTTATAACAATATTATTTTTAAAGGTTTTCTTTGTTAAAATAAAATAAATTGGTTTGAATCGCTAATTTATTACAAAACACCACCAAACCTAATTTTTGAACCAGCAAAGCACCTAGTAAGTATAATATTTTAATATTATCAAGGTTGCCGTGATTTTTATTTCCTAGGGAGAAAAACGGCAAGTTTAGTCCCGAAAATGAAAGCTTAAAATTAGGTTTTAGTCTTGGTCGTGCAAAAAAATATTTATTTACAAAAATGGCGTCGACGTACTTATCATTGAAATATGCACTAGCTCAAATATGACATTTCCTGTTAAAAACCATTCTTATCCGCAAGTTATTAAGTATATAAATATAGTTTATAATATAAACGTAATATTTTTTACATGTAGGAAGGTACATACATCAACAATATATATTACCTCGAGTTAGATATGAAGGTACAAATATGGTTATCTTATCAAAAAACATGCAAATGGTGCCATACGTATTAATAGTAATAGAACAGACAATATACCATTAAAAAATATATTTTTTAAAATAAGCAAGTCTGTTTTTTTACCACCAGCCTAAAACCACATCTTTATTACTGTTCTTTTTATTGGTAGAAACATGATTTCTCTACCTATGACGTCAGAGGTTCTAAAAATAATGAAATTGCACCATGGTTAATAATGAATTTTTATTTAGCTGTTTTGGCATCTGACGTTTCACTTAATTATTAAATCACATTGATATTTAGGCATCAAATTTATTTATTGCATAATAAATTAATAAATATTAATTAATAATAATAATAAAAATATATTACAGTAAGGATCATATATTACTAGAGGTACAACCCCCATATATTGATTTTTGAGGCAGTAGATTCTCCCTCACAGTTTTCGCCTGTCCCCTTATTTCTGGGGAAGTACCAAAATCATCACTTTGCATTTCACTTTCCATTTTTATATATTTTATTAAACTTAACACGGAAACACTTTCTAACTTAATAATTTTAGCAGATCACCAGAAATTTTCTGCCAGAAATGTCAAGTTATTCATTTGTTTTTTTAATGGCCGCGAACGGCCAGCGTGATATTTTAAATTTATAAGCTTTTTCATTAAATTTTAGTAAAATAAATAAATAAATAGCTAATTAATTGTACTGGTAGTGAAAAAAACACTATATTTTCCACGTGAGTGAAGATTTAACATTTTAGACCGCGTCTTGCGGGCTTCGCGCTTGCGCGCTCATCCCGCAATTTGACGCAGGTCAAAAATGTTACACTTCTCTCACTTGGTAAATAATATACTATTTAACCCTTTGTTAGGCGCGCGGTCTACGATCGTAGACCATGCTTTTTTTTAGCTGGGTAACTTTTTACACGGAGTGTTTACGTTTGCGCCCCTTCGAGTAGCTGTGCATTATGCATCAATCTATTAGATAAGTAATAATTCACACTTTGAATGGGTATAATATTGTTTTTATTCATATTGCCTGGTCTACAATTGTAGACCGCGCGACTAACCACGTTACCTTTTTTATTTTTGCATTTTTTTATTTTGTGTAAGTTTTTATGGTTTCTTTTTGTGAATATTGTTTTTCAAAGTTAGTTTATTAGTTTAAAGATAAATTAAAGATACAATATGTCTTTACACGGAAAGAAATTAGTGGGCTCTGCGCTATACATTATAAGATATTTGGTAACAGTGGCAAATTATAGTGATTTAAGCTATAGATTATAAGGAACACAATAACTAATAATGTTAAAAATAAATTGGAAACGATTATATATATTACAGACACGATTATATTTATTACAGGCACTATTATAAATTTACAGAAATTTTATTATATTATAAAAATTATTAGCACGGACAATAATTAAATCTATTTAAGCTGAAATGCCATACTATTTGTTATATTTTATTATTCACTAAACAATTAAAGTATTTCATATAAATTTTTACACTGACTGCCATAATTGTAAGAGAAAGCCTTGTATTTATATAATAAGCGATTATAATTTGCTTGGTATGTGTGTTATAGCGCTCCTAGCTATAATTTTTTTTTTCCGTGTACCACCAAAAAAAATAGCGGTTTATAGGAAGACACTGGCACGAGTCTTTTTGGGCATGAAAGAGCTCATACGTAATGTTTTTGATAAATAAGGTAATTTTCTGTTCTATAAAACTAAAAATTACTTTGGACACTAAATGTGCCTAAGAAGGGAAAATAAATGGAAAAAAAAAATGCTCAAAATATCATAACTACGATTGCAAAGAGCACATGTACAAAGCGCATGAGTTATTAAAATATTGCATGATTTCGAGTCAAATTTTATAATATTTTTTTCTTTTAATTTAGGTGTTTTTTATTTTTTTATAATCGTACATGTTAAAAAAAACAAATGTTTTAGTTTCAGAAAGTTTTTTAAGTTATTTTTATTTTTTTTTACAAATTACCGTACAGATGTAAAATATATATTATAATTGTATATCATTTTTCTTTTACCCTTAACACTTACTAAAACAATAATAATTTGAAAAAAATATGTAAATATCTTTCAAATACAACCAAATAAATAACATAAGATATTTGGTTTTTAAAAATATAAATGTGTTTTTTTTTAAACAAAAAATAAAATGGTCTACAAGTGTAGACCGCGTTCCTAAACACGTTACAAAAAGAGGCGCGCCTAACGAAGGGTTAAAAAATATATTTTTTAAAATAAGCAAGTCTGTTTTAATATTATCTTGGTAATACCAAGTTGGTATACAGATATTAGTATTTTTATTACTATTGCCACTGGTTAACCAAGTCATAATAAATTAATTATAAATACCTACTGTTCGTTCGTCCAAACTTGACACATAAAAAATTCTGACGTCACACCAGAAACAATGTATGTTCGACTTTAAGAGTTGTTCCAGTAAAATTTTTAATAGTCTAGGCTAGTCCCACATTCGGATAGTTGTTGAGCTGGAACTCTAACTTCTAGATCATATTGTTAGCCATAAAATGATTATTCACAAGCTAAAAACCATGTTTTTTTAGTGCAATATCCCGAAATTAAACTGTTACATTGTTTATCATTTGGAAAGGCGCTAATTTCCATAAACACAGCTGACAGCGACATATCAGATTTGAATTTTTTGTGTCAAGTTTTGACAAACAAATTATAGACCAGGGCCACAATTTCCATTGGGCAGATACTATAGTATTGCCTAAGGCGGCTGATTCTAAGGGGTCGATAATTTTTAGTTGACGACTTTTTTTTGCTCATTAAGTATCCAAAGACTGAAGTTTGCTACATGACATTTTTTTGTCATCAATTTCTGTTTGGGGGAATGACATGTTATCTATTGCCTAGGGCAGCAAATTTAGTAAATCTGACTCTGCCTAGAGCCAAATTTTCCATAAATATTATCTTAAATCGTCGAAAACTTTTATACATAAGCGGAATTACAGGGGACTAAGGATATTTAACTTCCCCAAATGAAAATTTCCGCCTTATATGCTTAGGGCAACAATCAAATTTAATGTAAAAAGCAACTTATTTTTAATTATCCCACCTCCTACAAAATGCATAATTAGCCTCCATTTGCTTATGTAGGCTGCAATATTTGCTCCAAATTACGCCTTTGCTTTTATTTCAACAATTATCAAAAAGTCCATCTATCCGTCTGTCTGTGTCATTTCGTGTTTGTGTACACTATAATTCAAGAATGCTCGATATGAAAATTTCAGGAGAAAAAGTTTTAGAGGAGAAGAACTGCTTTCAAATAAACATTAAGAAGAAAAAAATCATAGACGCTCCGGGCAACTATCTAAATAAAAATATAATAAGAACTTAAAACTTCCAGGAACACTTTCTTTTAGCTGTTTCTTGTCTAATTGTTATACATAAACTTTAGCAATGCAAAATGAGCCCAAATAGCACAAACGTTCCAGTTACATTCCAGAAAAATAATTGCTGCAGCAATTTTCTGAAATCTAAAAACAATATAGTATGCTATTGGAAAGGGTTACGTTTTTTAATGTTGATGAAAATTAATTCTGATAATAAATGTTTAAGAAAATAAAATAGAGAAATGAGTTTCATATTTATGGAAAATCTAAAATTTTCAAAATAAATTTCAAATTTCCCAAGTTCTGATCTATTTTTTGTATCTTCATCAGGATAGTACGTTTTTTTTTGTATTCAGTAATTGTTTATTTTAACCCTTCTATTCACTTCACTTCATATAGGTAGGTATATTTGTCCTCAAATTTTCCAAATGCTTTTTCACCCACTTAGAATAAACTTAGAAATCTGAAATTTGGTAAAGATGCTTATCCGCCCTAACTAAACAATATTATATAATTGAGTATCCCGTAATAATAAAATTTTACTCTAAATAAAACACGCTCGTCATCCCCCTCCCATGATCCCTCATTTGGCTAAGTTAACCCTACAGGGCCCTCTCTGTTTTACCCACTTAGAATAAACTTAGACAGGTGAAATTCGGTACACATACTTATCTCCCGTAAATACAATTTCATATAGAATACACCCCCCCCCCCAAATAGACTATACGGTTAAATGAACCTCCCTCTGTTTTAACCACTTAAAAAAACTTGCTGAAATTTAATACGCATGCTTATCTCCATTGGCAATACAATTTGGTATAAAATCTCTGTTTTACACCCAAAAAGGGTTACTTTACATGTTATTAAAAGATAACTAAAAAACTTGAAAATAGAATAATATAAAAAACAAGTTTTTAAATTTAAACCCATTCTATTAATTAAATGTTATGTATAACTAAAAAGTAGAAAAGATGTTTAGATAAATTTTCAAAAACTAGATTTTTAAAATAAGGGTTTTAGAAACGTTTTTTAACGATAAAAATTCCAAAAATCTAGTTCTTGAAAATTTATGTAAATATCTTGTTTTCTACTTTTTATATATACATTTTATACATAACATTTAATTAATAGAAGGGTTTTAAATTTAAAAACTTATTTTTTATATTATTTTATTTTCTGTATTTCTTCAAGATATTGCCATATTATTATTTATATTGGCAAACTTATTCCGCAACAGTCATCCCTATGAGTAAAGCAAAGTATTAAAAGATTTGGGAAGTACTTATGTCGTTAATTATTAAGACCCGGCTTAAGTTAAGTAAACTGCATGGCATACACTTGGTACACGATGATAAATATTGCCAGCCTCCAGCCGGCAAGCACAAGACTCGAGTTAGACTTTCAGTAAATTTCCATGACGTCACAACTCAACACGACAAGAATACCACTAACAATAGACTGGGTCAAAAATATATATTTTTTACTGGTGGGAATACCCGGTAATTAAGTTTGATCGAACATCGAATTGATCGAATTATTTTTTTCTTTACTTTTTCGGATTAAAAAATTCACCAAACAACGAGAAAATATGTAAAAGTAGTACTATCAGTCCGTCTGTTTGTCTGTATAAAATCTTTTAACTTTTGAACGGTACAATAAAATTCTTTTACTAAAAGATTTATGACCTATTTTGTTTGCATCAAGTGAGAAATGAAATTTAAAGTGACGTAACATAGGAGGCAGGGGGTCAGTGCCGGTGTGACACTTCGTGACAAGTGGGGGAAATGACAAAAAAGCGTAACCATCTGAACTTGCCCTATTGATCATTGTTTTAAAAATATAATAGTCATGTGTTTTTATGTACCAATCGTTATAAATAATAATACTTTTAGATAAGTTTTACATGGAATTTATTTATTTTAATCAACCTTCTGGAAGTTGTGGTTTAAAATATCGTTATAATATTTATTTTTCTTGTAATCGTGGAACATATAAAAATGTTTAAATCACGTCGACTTAATCAACACGTTTCAAAAATCTATGAAGCATGAAGGTGGCCATATATTACCTAACGCAAACTCTACCAAAATAAATACACTTCATACCAAAATTCATACACTTCATACCCCGGTTCTCGGGTTATTAAAGGCTGTAGATATTTCATATTTTGGCTACCACCCAAATAGAAATAGGGGGGTACCAAAATATAAAATCTCTACAGCCTTTAATCTCGCGACAACTGTGGTATGAAGTGTAGCAGATTTGGCAAAATTTTGTAAAATTATTACAAAAATATATAAAAATATATATTCTTTAACATTGATTTTTTGTAGATACATGTAAACGTTAAAAATTGCAAGCGTCGGCACTATTGGTGAATATCAGGTCCCGCCATCGGCCGAATCACAACTTTGTTGTGAAGCGTTTACAATTTCTTGCAATTTTTACACCTGATTTAGGGTAAATATTTTTAATATGCAATTAATTAAAACATTTTATTCGGAAGTTTACAATAAAAAAAATTGAATAATTTACAATTAATTTTTCTAGTGACACGTGTTAAGTGTTATTTTTATAACTTTTAGCATTCGCAACAGCTAAATAATTATATAAACAAAAGTAAACATGAACATGAATCTAAAGTATTTAGGGCCTACGGAAGACAGAAATGTTAACCGGCCAAGCAAACACCTGTATCCCCATTCTATTCTGTTTTCCAACTATAAAGCAAAAAGAGGTTGAAGATTATAAAAAGTTTATCACCTACTAAAACCAACCGCAACCGATTGCAATTTTCAAAAAAAAGTGAAAGATCCTTCGTGAAATTTCTTATTTGGACCTATATCAACAAGTTGATTGTCCAATGAATCACATGTGATTCGTTTACCCTACACGTCCATGAGGCATATGTGACTCATTTCCAAACCCGTTAACATAAGTTTTATTTTTGAACGCTATGGCCTAGGTAATTTTTATTAAGTCAACGTCTAACTAAAGTATAGAGTGTTTTTATTTTTTACAGTAGAATCATATTTGACTCATTGGAGGGTTAGAGACAAAAAATGAAACATACAAAAGGCAAATAGACGCAGAAAATCTTTTATTATTGAATAAAATAGTTTCAAAACAACTGTTTATGTTTAGAAAAAATAAAAAAATGTTTGGACGTATGGGGACAGTCAATGTGTTAATTTGAAGCCCGTCGTTGTAAGCGACCCGTGACGGCCTGATCTGGCCGGCCCTTTCACCGGCCCTTAATGTATTTTTTTTCCACGCGACCCTCTAAAAAAATTTTACTATATTTTCCTTAAAAGGACAAAGTATAAAACTTTGTTTTATTTATTATTTTTCGGCCCACCCTATTGAAGTAATTCAAGAAAGTCAAGAATAAATTTCGATCTTTTTTATTGGCAATAATATTAATTTAGTCATAAATTAAGTCATAGATTAATAGCAGTTGTGGCAGGTTTTAGCTTTTTATTTTAAAATCTTTTGTAACAAGTGATAAGGATTTATATAATGCCTAAAGTCAGTTTAGGGTTGCCAAAAGTGTATATAACTTTTTCAGTAAAAAAAAAAATCACTAAAAAATGTAAAAATTGTTTTTTATGTTTTGTACCGATAACATTTTTAAAAGCAAAATTCGTTGTAAAAAGTTGCAGTAGTCTCAAAATATTTTCCAAAATCTAGCGCTTCCTGCTTTGAATAACCCTGTATATATCCGTTAATAATATTTTAACGAAATTCACGTCATTTCCGGTTTAATTTTAAATTAAATTATTTTGCAATTTGCAAAAATAAAATGTTACCAAAAATACACGTGTTATTTTTCAAAAAAATCAACAAATCAAAATTTTGGCACATGTCCAGATACAAAATTTATTTCTATAAATCACTAAAAAAACTAAAAGCTATTATTACCTTGTAAGCCCCGTGAAGGGGTTTCGATTCCGATGTTTTGTGTGACATTTTTTTTTTGAAAATAAAAAAAAAACTGATTTCCGAAAAAAATGGTAAAAACACACCAACACTATTACACAAGTTTATCCTTTTAAAGTTAGATAGCTAATGTCGTGCTAGAGTGAGTGAAAGACAGACATAGCGCGAGGCATGGAGGGGGAACAAATTCTGCAATAGCCTGGCGCCCAGCTTTTCGTGGATTAGGTCGGGAACCCTGGGTCCAATAATATTTTTAGAGGAATATTTATTTACCCTCCAAAAATAAACTAACATAACCTTACAGTATCAAAATAAACAAATAAAGAAAATGTAATTTCTACACTGAAATAAAAATCATTTGGATGAAGGTATAAATTTTCGAAATTATCAGAAAGCTTAAAAACCAAACCATATGGTTTTAATTTTTTTTAGAAAAATCCAATAATTAATTGTGTCCAGTCTCAAAATTTGGTATTTATTAAAAATAGTTTAAATTTTAATTTAATATCTATAAAACCTATTAGGGAACGTTCAACTATTACGTAAAGCAAATGTTGATCATTTTGGACCCCTCCTGTAACGCTATTTTCCTATACGATTAACATGGGCGTAACACTCCAAAATGACCCCCCCTACGAGCGTTACGTAATACTTGAACGTTTACGTAATACTTGAAAGTTCCCTTATATTTTATTTCTGAAACTTGTTACAATAGAGTAAATACAATAAAATAGTGCTATCCTTAACGAACGGTAGGTATTATATAATTAGCCCTTTAGGTCAGGCGCGGACTGGTTTCTTTAGGATAGATCGTAAAAATGACAAAAAGACGCCCGTAAAAAGTCTAAAAACCAAGAAAGTGAAAAAATTGAGTGCCTGAAGTTGCCAAAATAGAACAATTGCTAATGCTGTGTATAAACCTACGGTTAAACTGCCACGCAAAAACAGAAATTGAAAGTTAGGGGTATCCTTTAGGTCGTATTGGCTAGTCTATATAAAATGACAGAGCGGTTCAGGCAACTCCGGCATATTATCCACTTCCTGGACCAGGAATCCTGATAGTGCTTTGGACCTAATTCGGTAGTAATACGGAAAGCTTCGGATGTGCTTCAGTAGTGTAAATATCATCAAATAATTATTTTATAATCAATTTTTAAATGGCAAGTCTAATGTAACCCAAAGGAATGCAATAGTACTATTTTTAGCCCGCTAATTATAGAATTTCATTGAGATGCACTCTTGCAAAATCAGCAGTTAGGTTAGGTACGCTTTAAATCAGGGATAAATCAGATTTGGTGAATACACGGTGCTTCAAAAATGCATTAAAAAGTCTTCAGTAGTGGTTCCAAAAAGTTAAAAAGTCTCGAAAAATATGCCCTGCAAAGTACATACTTGTTGCTTGTCCAGCTTCAGGCTAGATCCTAGCGGTAAGCTCGGTCCTACCAACGAGCAAGGCCGTATCCAGGGGGGGGTAACGGCACAAAGCGATCAAATATGCAGGCTCTTTTCCAAGTGGATCATACACCTTCAAATTCGTAAAAATTTTCGTTTGGACTTGGCGCTACAGTTTTTTTTTGAATTTAAACTTTAAATACACTTTTAAAATTAAAATAGACTATAAAATTTCTAATGGCGCTATAGCTTTTTTACTACCCTAGAACGATAAGGGCACAAAGCGAAGCAAATATGCACGCTCTTTTCCAAGTGGACCATACAGATTCAAATTCGTAAAAATTTTCATCAGCCACGCTAGAGTTTTCTTGCATTTAAACTTTAAATAGTAACACTTTTAAAATTAAAATAGACTATAAAATTTCTAAAAAAATTCGCCTACCGCGCTAGCTTTTTTACTGCCCTAGAACGATAAGGGCACAAAGCGAAGCAAATAGGCACGCTCTTTTCCAAGTGGACCATACAGATTCAAATTCGTAAAAAATTTCGCCTGCGGCGCTAGACTTTTCTCGCATTTAAACTTTAAATAGTAATTCTTCTAAAATTCAAATAGGCTATAAAATTTGTAAAAAAATCGCCTGCGGCGCTATAGCTTTTATACGTTCGTTTTTATTGGAGTTTATATAACCTAAGCTTGAAATTTGTCAATATTTTCGCCTACGGCGCTAGAACTTATACCACTGTTTTCAAATTTAAATAGACCAGCACAGTTGTAAATTTTTTTACCTGCTGCTCTAGAGTTTTCTTGCATTTAAACTTTAAATAGTACCACCTTTAAAATTTAAATAGACTATAAAATTTCTAAAAAAAATCGCTTGACTGCGGCGCTATAGCTTTTTGCTCCCCCAGAACGATAAGGGCACAAAGCGAAGCAAATATGCAGGCTCTTTTCCAAGTGGACCCTACAGCTTCAGATTCGTAAAAAATTTCGCCTACGGCGCTAGAGTTTTCTCGCATTTAAACTTTAAATAGTAATACTTCTAAAATTCAAATAGGCTATAAAATTTTTAAAAAAATTGCCTGCGGCGCTATAGCTTTTATACGTTCTTTTTTATTGGAGTTTGTATAACCTAAGCTTGAAATTTGTCAATATTTTCGCCTACGGCGCTAGAACTTATACCACTGTTTTCAAATTTAAATAGACCAGCACAGTTGTAAATTTTTTTACCTGCTGCTCTAGAGTTTTCTTGCATTTAAACTTTAAATAGTACCACCTTTAAAATTTAAATAGACTATAAAATTTCTAAAAAAAATCGCTTGACTGCGGCGCTATAGCTTTTTGCTCCCCCAGAACGATAAGGGCACAAAGCGAAGCAAATATGCAGGCTCTTTTCCAAGTGGACCCTACAGCTTCAGATTCGTAAAAAATTTCGCCTACAGCGCTAGAGTTTTCTCGCATTTAAACTTTAAATAGTAATACTTCTAAAATTCAAATAGGCTATAAAATTTTTTAAAAAATTTCCTGCGGCGCTATAGCTTTTATACGTTCTTTTTTATTGGAGTTTGTATAACCTAAGCTTGAAATTTCTCAATATTTTCGCCTACGGCGCTAGAACTTATACCACTGTTTTCAAATTTAAATAGACCAGCACAGTTGTAATTTGCGGCTCTAGAGTTTTCTTGCATTTAAACTTTAAATAGTACCACCTTTAAAATTTAAATAGACTATAAAATTTCTAAAAAAAATCGCCTGACTGCGGCGATATAGCTTTTTGCTCCCCCAGAACGATAAGGGCACAAAGCGAAGCAAATATGCAGGCTCTTTTCCAAGTGGACCCTACAGCTTCAAATTCGTAAAAAAATTTGCCTACGGCGCTAGTGTTTTTTTTTGCATTTAAACTTTAAATAGTAATACATCTAAAATTCAAATAGGCTATAAAATTTGTAAAAAAATCGCCTGCGGCGCTATAGCTTTTATACGTTCTTTTTTATTGGAGTTTATATAAACTAAGCTTGAAATTTGTCAATATTTTCGCCTACGGCGCTAGAACTTATACCACCGTTTTCAAATTTAAATAGACCAGCACAGTTGTAAAATTTTTTACCTGCGGTGTAGTTTTACTACATTGAATTAAAAAAAGGCCGGAAATTAACAGAAGTAAAAAAACATGAAAAAATTTTCTCCTGCGGCTCATTTTTCATTCTTTCGAGATTTAGGGAAAAAATGTTTTGGGCCCCCCCCGAAAAAAAATCCTGGATACGCCCTTGCCAACGAGTATCTTCAGTGAAGATTCTTCACTGTTCAATACCAGTTGTGTGAAGCACTACTGCTAAAAGTCCAATGTTTGACAGGGCAAAAAAGATTGGAGGGCAAGCCACCAAATTTTATTCACAATCATTTAGAAATAAGTTAATTAAATAGATGATATCCGCGCCGATTCAGGCAGGGCTGAGGGCTTGGGTCACGGATTTGGCTGTTTTTTTTTATGTGTAGCCCATCTATGTTAGAAAAAAACCTTTACGGATTTTTTTCAAAAACTACCCATTTCGAAAATATGATTTTTTATTTTTTTTTTTAATTTTTAAATTTCTCGGAAATGTGATATTGACGTGAAATAACACAAAAACTATTTAACCTAGAGCCATTAAATAATCATATTTTTTTCTATCAAATTTTATCAAATTAATTTTGACAGTTTTTTGTTTTTTTCAAGATGGCGGCAAAAAATTTTAAGGCCATTTCAAAAATTCCATTTTTTATTTTTTTGAAAATTTTAGGATCAACTACTAAGACCACTTTTTTGCCGCCATCTTTAAAAAACAAAAAACTATCGATAACAAATTAATGCGATTTAATAGAAAGAAATATTAATTTTTTATTAGTGAAAACCGCAATTCAGTAGGTTAAATAGTTTTTGAGATATTGCACGCCAATGTCAAATTTTTGACAAATTAAAAAAAATTTAAGAAAAATTAAAAAAATCATTTTTGAAACGGGATATTTTTGAATAAAATCCTGTGGAGGTTTTTCTTAGACATCGGTAGGCTACACATAAAAAATAATCCGACAAATGCGTGACCCATGCAGTCAGCCCTACCTGGATCGGCGCGGATATCATCACAATATAATATATTGAAATACAATATTCTTGTATATCTTACAAATCTATTATCATAAAACGGGCATGAAATAGGACATACAGGTTTTAACCGGTAAACAAGAATTTTTCCACGCCTACTGAGAATAAAGTTCGAAAAAGTTGGTAAAATTCCGTTTTTTGGCCATATTCTTAGTTGTAGCTAAATAACAAAAAAGTGCTGTTTTTTGATTTTTTTAATCAAAAGTACACATAATTAGTAGTTGATCCTGAAAATAGAAATAAAATATGGAGTTTTTGAGAAAAATAGCCTTAAAATTTTTCGCCGCCATCTTGAAAAAACAAAAAACTGTCAAAACTAATTTGATAAAATAGAAAAAATAAGATCTTTTTAATGCCGAAAACCGCAGTTAAATAGTTTTTGAGTCACATTTTCCAGAAATTTAAAAAATTTGAAAAAATAAATAAAAAAATCATATTTTCAAACGGGGCGTTTTTGAAAAAAATCTCTTGAAGGTTTTTTTTCTAACATAGGCTACACATAAAAAAAATAATCAGCCAAATCCGTCATCATACATACCTAAAAGTATATTATTTTTCGTGAAGATCGACATTTATACGTGCACTAAAAAAGCAATAATTTGTAGCTAACTTCACCAATATTTACAAATGTAAAGAGGGCCAGTCTTGTTTTGGAAAATAAATAAACAATTGTGAAATAAATAGGTATAATTGTGAATAAAATAGTATACAAACCTCGGTAAAACATTTCATTTTTTAACGTTCCCTCAGGAAATTAAACATTTTCCAACTCAGTATGTAATATACTATTACCAACCCGTCTACAAAATTTGCCAACTGCCATAAAATTCAAAACTTATTCTCCCTTCAATAAAACTGATGTCTACAAAAAGATCATCACTCTTCAAATGTTGTCCACTTGTCTAAAATTTTCTCAAGGCCATAACCAGAAAAAAATCTAGGGGGAGCTCAAAAAAGCCCAAGCACCCTCGCTTTGTCCCTAACGGTTTCAACCAGAACTTGGCGCCCCTTCAAAAAAAATACCCTTCTGAAAAAACCTAGTCTCCCTGACGGTTTCTACCACACTTTCCCTTCAAAAAATATAATTGGCGCTACAAAAATTACCTTCTAGAAAAAAAAGTTTTGTCCCTGACTGTTTCTGATATTGGCGCCCCTTCAAAAAAAAAAAAAGAAAAATTGCGCCCCAAAAAAAAAAATTGCCTTCTGCAAAAAAAGCTTTGTCCCTAACGGTTTCTACCAAACTTGGCACCCCTTCATAAAGTAATTGGTAAAAAGCCCCAAAAAAAATATCTTTAATAAAAAATGCTTTGTCCCTGACGGTTTCTACCAAACCCTGCAAAACAAAAAAAATGGTAGGTGACTTAAAAAATACCAGGGGGAGCTCAAACCAAGGCCAGGGGGGGGCTTAGCACCCTCTGTCCCCCTACCGAGCTCGGTAGTTAATTCACTTGATCATAGGGCTTTCATGATTTCAGACAAGAATTCCCTAGACACAGAACTCCTTAAACTAACCAAAGCCTTGACCATAAACGGTTATACCAAAAAAGACATTAATAAGACCATATACAAATACAGAAATCCCAGACCCAAACAACAGGACAATAGTGACAATGACAGACAGACACAAGTTATACTTCCCTATGTAAGCGGTATCACGGATAAAATAGGTAAACTTTTGAAGAAGTCAAATATTAAGCCTATATTTCGGTCCAACCAAAAATTAGGTCAATGTTTGACTTCAACAAAAGACAAAATACCCCTGAGTTCAGAAGGCGTATATAAAATACCCTGCTCCTGTGGTACGGTTTACATAGGTGAAACTAAGAGAAAAATTTCTACAAGACTTCAAGAGCATGAGCGCAATATAAGAAAGAAACAAATTTCCTTATCGGCAGTAGCCGAACATGTACATGAAACAGGTCATAAAATCAATTTTTCTGAAACAAAACAAATATTAACAGAAAACAGAAAAATGCCAAGGAAGATACGGGAATCGATAGAAATCATCAAGCATCCTAACAATATCAATCGGGACACTGGTTACCACTTACCTGCAATATGGAAGTCTTTGATAGGAAAAACCTCGTCACGGGTGAATAACCACAACTCGTCATAAATAGTGACACAAGTTGATTCGAAACTTAGTTTCAGATTAATCCCTGAAGATGTCTCTAGTAGTAAGAGACGAAACGTCGGAAAGTGAAAATCCATTAACACGGTCTAAACCCGAAAGTGAAAGTTCTTTAAAACTTTTTACTTTTAAAGTCAATCATCTAATTTACTTTAATAAAAACATAGGTTTTTAAATTTTGTGGTTTAAAAATAATGGCTGGAAATTAATTTGTCATACTTTTTATGATAATATTTGATTTAAAATGCATACAAATCATAAATTACATAGAATGTTTTTTATTGTTACCCAAAGGAAAATTCCTATTTGATAATGAAAAGTACACCTTTATTAAAACCGAATGAGCCACGTGGATATGTTATGCTTCACATTCCATGGTATACTCTTAGCAAGCAGTGGTCGTGGCGGTTTAAGCGTTCTTTACTTAATTCGTTAAGCCAAAACTAAGCCAAAATTTGGGTTAGAGTCTCCGCGATTTAAGTAAATTTTTTATTCATGACTTGTGCCCGACTGAACATTATGGCTGCTCGCTTTGTGACATGGAGAATTGTGGCCGACTATACAGTAGGTTGACATGGCACGGCGTATCCAAAATGGATTTATCTAAAGTTTTCACCTCCATCAAAAATTCTTATTAATTCTTGTTAAGTAATCGAATACGAACAAATAAATACAAAAAGTAAAATAATCGTGGGAAAAAAATTGTTTTATTACAAAAAACGTTTAAAATATAGTCCTCATTTTGAAATTTATTTCAAATAAGCTGAATTTTTTATAAAACCTTACAAGATACTTTTTATTCAGTATAAAAATTAACCAAAGACCTTCAAAATGGGCCCAAACGCCAAAAAAAAGTTAACTTTCCTAGTTTTTCGATAATACTGGCACTTAGGCCCTTTTTTGAAAAAAAGTTCAAAAATATTATTAAATATTTTACTGGCTATAAAATGTTTTTTTAATTTTCAAAATCGGTTAGTAAATAAAAAAGTTATGGGCCTCAAAATACGATAAAAAGTCATGAAAACATGCATAAATTACGCATCGTTTCATAAATCCTATCATATTGCCTCTATAGTAAATTTTATCAAAATGTTCTTTCAGACAAACTTATTAAAGATTACTTACGCTACAAAATCACCTTTTGCTTTTTAAAATCGGCACAAAAAAAAAAGTTATATACTCATAAATATCACTTAATACGTAGGTACCTACATAAATTTACTATGGAGGCAATATGAGAGGATTTATAAAACTATGTTTAATTTATTCATGTTTTCATGACTATTGTATTTTGAGGCCCAAAACTCTTTTATTTACTTACCGATTTTAAAATTAAAAAAAAAATTTATAGCCAGTAAAATTTGTCTTTTGACTTTTTTTCAAAAAAGGCCCAAGGAAAAGTGCCGGTTTTTTAGCGTTTGCGCCTATTTTGAAGGAATAATGGGATTAAGGCTGCTCTCTTTGCGGTATCATGAATTGTTCAATTTAATCCTACTTGCCTTAGATTGATCTAGGAAGCAGAGATAATAGTTTGTTTAATTTCTACACACAGAAAAATATTGTCTTAAATCAAGAATATGGCTATTTGTATATAACAAAGAGAATATATTCTTGTTTTATGTATATCATATTCTTATCCTTTCATATTTGAGAATATATTCTCCTTTCAAGCATAACATATGCTTAACCTTTCATATTTAAAGTTAATTTTGCTTTAAAGAAGAATATGCTCTCTTCGTTATATCCAAATCACACATTATTGATTTAAGACAATAAAGTGGTTCAGAAGTCAATATAAGCTGGTGGGTCACAGAAGGTAGTATGCACAATGAATTGCAATGGGTAGGCTAGTTGGCCCGCGTGCAAGTAACATTATCATGTATAGCTATGGTATTATCCCCCTTTAATGCAACTTTTCCAACTTTATAGGAGATGGCATAGTGCTTTCTTCCTCATAAATTTTACAAACGACATTCTTTCCAAAATATCACTAAAAAAAGCCAAGGCCAGCTATTTGGAATGATTTCTACAACGAGAAATCTGTTTTACCAACTAATTATCTAGTAATACAATTCAGAAGTGTTACTTTCAAGACATCTCAAAAAAAATCAATTTTCGGTTCTTTGCACTAAATTAAAATTAAATTATCTCTGTTCCTACTTGATGAGTAACACGGTTCGCCTGGGCGGTTTTAAATAAAAATTTCGTGGACCTCTACATTTTTTGGACTAAAACATACCTGATAACATAAGAAATTAATTCCCATTTGAAATAAAATCGTAAAAGATAAACTTTGTTAGACAGATAAAAAAACGTTTTTTTGAGTAATAGGGTGCTCAAAAGTTGCTCCTTAGTAAAAAACTGTGGCCACTCAAAAATGAGCCAAATCGATTAATGTTTAGAAGTTGCTCAAAGAACTGAAACTTTAAAAAAAATCGGTACCTGTTTTTCGGATAAAAAGTTATTGTATATAAAATTGAGGAAATTTTGGAGGATTTCTTTGATAATATATAGAAACAATACTGATTGTGAGAAACTAAAAAATATATATCCCCCTCCCCTTAAGTTAGAACATAAAATAAACGACAATTATTTGAAGATTTCGCGAAAAAAATTTAAAAATAGGGCATATTTAAAAGGATATAACTTCCTTAGGAATGCTTTTTTGACCAAGTTGCATATAAATTTTTTCTCTGTTTTTAATGTCAAATAACCACCCATTAATAATATTGGCTTTATATTTTTTTATGTTTGGTTCTTGATCAATGAACTTGAGGAGTGGGGGAACAGGATTCCAATACAAATAAGTAGTGACACTACGTTGGCAGCCATTAAACGCATTCTTTATTCTAGGGGGTTCAAATTTTTCACACTAGGTGGTGCGATTTGGTAACTGTATAAGGAATTTTATCATCAGAAATTGTAGTCTCTGTTATCGTACTAGTTTTTCCTGGTAATGCTTGCGGTTGAAATGTTGATATCTTTATCTGTGAATAATTTATTATATGTTTGAGCATTTTTGAGACTTTTTTTTATATGGTAGTTTTTTTATTTTTATTAATTTCCGTAGTGTAAGTGTATATATAGTTTTTTAGTGAGTGATTAGTATACAAGAAAAACTTTTCTAATTATATCTTGCTGTGTCATTGGCTGCCGCAGTGTAAAAAGAATAAATCTGGAGAAAGTTTCATTTTTTAAGTAAGTTTAAGTTGGGATTATATTGACTTGTACATTTTGCATTTATATGTATATAAAACCACAAATTTAGTGAGATTTAATTTATAGCCAGGGTTTTCTATTTTACAGGTTTCCAAAAGATAAAGCATTGTTGGAGCAATGGCTTGATATTTTTAAAATACCCAAATCTACGTAGGTATACTTTTTCTGAGAATAAATTTGTTTGCTCAAGGCATTTTAAATATGATGACATGGTTTTTGGAAAAGAGAAAGTACTTCTGAAGAAAGCCAAAGTCCAAACCTGAAAAAATAGGGTGTGTATTTCAAAAATAAGATTTTCATATGTACATTTTTTTATTACAAGTATTTATACAATAGAGTGTCTGGAGTTCCGACCGATTTTGCACTGTTGTATATCTATAGATATTAAACATAACGTAACCTAACTCTTTGGTGTAGGTCAGTTTTTTGCCTGTTTGGTGTTTTTGATGCCTTGCCCCCATTTAAACGGGGGCATAGTCCCCATTCAAACGGGGAGAATACAATTCTGACCAAAATATACCTTAAAAGCTTTAAAATCAAGTGGTTGGAATACTAGGGGAACGTTCAAGTATTATGTAGGGGGGGTCATTTTGGAGTGTTCCGCCCATGTTAATGGTATAGGAAAATAGCGTTACAGGGGGAGGGAGGTCCAAAATGATCAAAATTTGCGTTACGTAATACTTGAACGTTCCCTAGCCCCAGACCTAGAGTTTCGACTGGTTGGAAGTTATGACTCGAAGCTCCCTTTATAAAATTCATTTAATTTTAGATCAGTGAATGCTACTTTATAACTAAATTATGATGAATTTAATCAAAATTGACACTGAATAAAAAAAGTAATAAAATTATTAAGACTATGGTCACTTGATCAGTTGTTACTTTGTCTAGTGTTTTGGTGGTTAGCCGTTTGGGTTTGTGGAAGTTTTCACCTCAAATCAAAAGCCCAAATCGACCAAACACCAAAACACACTAACACACCAACTAGACAAAGCAAAAACTGATCTAGTGACCCTAATTAAGACAATTTACACGCCAGTACCAAAATGTATAAGAATGAAGGTTTGAGAAAATATTCAACTGACCTACCTCTTTTTTTATTTTATTAGTTATTTTTTTATTTATGTCATTATTTTTTTAATTTTATACATTTCTGTAATTTTTTCAAATAGAAATATGTTTTTTTGAGAAATAAATGTTTTTTTATACCGTTTTTAAATCCACTGACATTGTACATAACCCTAAAAACTTGATTGTCAATAAAGCACGGTGCTTTTTCGCATTTTTTTATTTAAAACTGTGTTAAAGTTGGTCTCTGAAAGCACCAAGATGAAAATTCCCTATAAAGTTACCAAATCGCACCACCTAGTGTGAAAAATTTGAACCCCCTAGAATAAAGAATGCGGTTAATGGCTGCCATTCATATTAGCCACTTGTTCAGACGCCATTCCTGTTCCCCCACTCCTCAAGTTCATTGTTCTTGATGCGTAAAAATTTACTATTAAATGAATTTATCTTTAAAACAGTTAAACCTGCGATATTACACCATAAAAACTTTTTTGTGTATTTTTACATAAAAAATATATTCCAATAAGAAAAATTCATAAAAAGTACACCGAAAAAAGTTTTAGGCAAAAAACAGAAAATCCACCAGGTTTCGAATTCAAATTTATAATTTATTTATTTTTACTCGACTTGCGGAATCAAATAATATCTTCTGTATAGTCAGGTAGGTAAACATTTATATTCTTATATACTAATATATAAGTTTTCAGATTTTTTGTTTAAAACTATTTTATATGCACTTTTTAAAACTTGCAAAAATCAATTTTTTGCGAAATCTTCAAATATTTGGCATTTTTTTATGTTCTAACTTAAGGGGAGGAGGGATATAATCACAATTAGTATTGTTTCTAAATATTACCAAAGAAACCCTTCAATATTTCCTCAATTTTATATACAATCAGTTTTTATCCGAAAAACAGGTACCGATTTTTTTCAGTTTGAGTGCTTTTAGCTACCTCTAAACATTAATGATTTGGCGCATTTTTGAGTGGCCATTGTTTTTTACTAAGGAGCAACTTTTGAGCCAGGGACCATTTTTGATTTCGAAAAATATTACTCAAAAAAACGTTTTTTTATCTGTCTAAAAAAGTGTATCTTTTACGATTTTCCTTCAAATGGGAATTGATTTCTTATGAAATCAGGTACGTTTTGGTCCAAAAAATGTAGGGGTCCATGAACTGTTCATTTAAAATCGCGCAGGTGAACCGTGGTAATAAATTGGAGTTTGTATAAGTTACTAGTTATCATGTGCAGAGTTGATTAGTACTAGCAACCAAAATTATTTTTTTTTTAAATATGTTTCGAAATTTAATTCTCTACAATATTTGTACCGGGTGTTTCAGGAAGGTGGTTCACCCCCCTTAACTTTTTTACTTTAAAATCATAAATAACTAATAAGACATGTGCCTTCCCAAAATCTGATTTTTATCTAACTTTTCACGCTTTTGACAACTTTAAAATTAAATAATATTACGATTTTTTTTAATTTAATTTAATTTAATAAACGATTTTATTTGCTACCCTTCAAAGTTTCACTTTTTAACACAGTTTTAAATAAAAAAATGCGAAAAAGCAAATATTATACCATGAACATATCTCCAGATCATGCGACAACTAGCCCCAAACCAAATGCGACAACTAGCCCCAGTGGTTAATTTTACGTTGTATATCAAGTACTTTCTAATTAACGAATAAACACTCCTAAATGACAATATCAACAAATAATATACACCTAAAACTATTAATATACATATAATTTTCTTATCTTAATATTTTAAATCATTTACAATAACAAAAAATATTTACCACAAAAAAATTACTGGGCGCTTTAATTTTGACATTTTTTGGATTATCTTGCTGTTCTTTTAACTTATTGCTTTTAAGTTTACAAATGATAAATCGCACTTTTGTAACGCAGAGGTTAATCTCGGTTTGGTGCAGAAAACTATTTCACTTCACTTCGAACAACTGCGGCAACTAGCCCCGGTCACCCCTACCTATAATAATCTTATTAATAAATTCCTACACGAGTTCCTAAATATAAGGTACCTATCAAATATATCTAATAACAATTATTCTATGAAAAAACTTTACTTAAAAGTATTATATAACAGCCAGGGCCGTCTTAAAGTATGGAGCGAGCGGGCAGTCGCGGCTATAGTTTCTCGAGAAGCGAGAAACGAAACTTCTCGTCTTAATAATCGAGAGTCCAGATTCACAACTCACAAATCACAAAAAAATCACACATTATGAGACCAGGAATAAGTCGAATATTCCACAAATCTACACTAGGCACAAAAATTAAAGGACATAAAATACACTGCCCAGTAATAGTATATTTCTAACCTGATAAGAAAATGAAACAATTCCAACTCGAGAGATGCTATTTGGCCGAGGCGTAGCGATAGTTTCGCCATCTATGAGGTATAACCAAAAGCTAAAAAACAGGTTAGATATAAATTCATAGCTAACCTAGGTTTTTCAACTTTTAAAGAAACAGACAAAAATGATAGATTTTTGCAACTTTTTATAATTCATATAAAAACGTTTTTCTGTATGCTTGTGAATAAAACAGCTTTCCCATTTTTCAACTCCGCGCGTGAAATGGATTTTTTATTATCAGATTCACTTTCAACAACCTTAAAAACCCAAATATAAAAATTTTCAAGAAAACTACTCCCCGTCCCTCAAGGGGTGGATTTAGAAAACTTTTATTTTAATATTTAGTTTTAGCGACCTCAACAAGTCCAATATGTCGGTTTTCAAGAAAACTACCCCTGCCCCTCAGGGGGTGGAGTTATATTTTTTTATTATCAGATACCCATTCAGCAGCCTTAAAAATCCCAATATACAAATTTTCACGAAAACTACCCCCCGCCGCTCAGGGGGTGGAGTTTTTATTATTATTAGATTCAATTTCAGCAACCTTAAAAACCCCAATATACCAATTTTCACGAAAACTACCCCCCGTTCCTAAGGGGGTGAAATTAGAAAAAAATTATTATCAGATTCAGACTCATCGACCCCAAAAACCCCTATATACCAATTTTGACGAAAATATGGAAAATATTTAAAAATACTTACTCCTCACTCCCGCAGGGGTGGAGAAAAATTTTATTATCAGATTCAATGTCAGCAACTTAAAAAACCCCTGTATAGCAATTTTCAATTATTTATAAAAATTGTATTTTTCCTCATTTTCCCCCCTTGCCGCACACCGATGTTCACCATAAACAATCCCGAGCGAGAACTTTTGGTAAAATACCTGTATGCCAAATTTTAAGTCTCTAGCTTAAAGATTTCTTAAATTATCGTGCACACAAAATTTCCCGGACAGAGCGACCGACCGATCGACAGACCAACCAGTCGACCGACAATTTTTTTTGCTCGATATAACATAAAACGTCGTAAAACGTAAAAATACGCAAACTATTTTTCTGAATATTTTTGCACGAATATAAGGCTTTCCCAAAGCCATGTGATCGTAGCGAAAATTGAAGTATTTTTCTGAAAACTTCAAATTATCCTCTATAAAATATTTTATTGTTTTTTGATGAAAATAAATTTTTGATGCGGGAAACTTAATTTAAATACACTGCACAGTAAAGGGAACGTTCAAGTATTACGTACCCTCCCAATTTTCCTATACCATTAACATGGACGTAACACTCCAAAATGACCCCCCCGTAGGGGTCGAATTATCTTACTTGCCAGTAACATATAGACTAAGGATATTTTTGTTTTTTTCAACCTCGAATATTCCCAACGAACTCTCAAAAGTTCAAACCGCTGTCATTTTTTCTTTTTCATTGTGATCCGAGACTTTTGCTTAAAATCAATTTTTCTTTTTTTATTAATTTTTGATAATTTTTTTTTGTCAATAATCCATACTTTTGTCATTAAAAAATTAACATAAAATGAAAAAAAAATACCAGTATTTCTTTCAATTGTTTTTTTTTGTGAAAATTTTTTTTTTTCATTTTTATTTTTTTTTCTAAGTAACATTTTTTATGACAAAAATATGGATTATTGACAAAAAATAATAATCTACAAAAAATTAATAAAAAAAGAAAAATTTATCCAATTTTAGTGATTCTGATCACAATGGAAAAAAATACAATGCCCAGTAAAAGAGCTTTCCCATTTTACACTCCCGCGCGTAAAATGGATTTTTTATTATTAGATTTACTTTTAACAACCTTAAAAATATACCAATTTTCACGAACACTTCCTCACCCCTCGGGGGGTGGATTTAGAATTTATGTATTATCAGATTCACTTTCAGCAACCTCGAAAACCCCAATATACCAGTTTTCACGAAAACTACCCCCCACCCCTCAGGGGGATAAATTAGAAAAAAAATTATCAGATTCATATTCGCCAACCCCAAAAACCCCTATATACCAATTTTGACGAAAATATTGAAAATATTTAAAGATATTTACCCCCTCACCCCCTCGGGGTGGAGCTAGAAAAAAGTTATTATCAGGTTCAATTTCAGCAACCTCAAAAACCCCTATTATAGCAGTTTTCAAATTTTTCTAAAAAAAAAATATTTGTCCTTGCCTCACCGCAATTCACCAAAAACAATCCCCAGTTAGAACTTTTGGTAACATACCCGTATGTCAAATTTCAAGTCTCTAACTTAAAGCATTCTTAAGTTATCGTGCCCACAAGATTTCTCAGACAGACCGACCGACCGAGCGACAATTTTTTTTTGCTTGAAATTGATTTATATGGGCATAAAACATCATAAAACGCAAAAATACGCAAAACAAAAATTTTTACACGAATACAAGGCTTTCCGAAATTTTGAAAATTTTCAAAATGGGAAAGCAAAATAGCAGCGTGCTGCAGCGGTTTGAATTTTTAAGGAGTTTATTTGAGAAAATTTAAGGTTGAAAAAAAAAATCCATTATTTGCAATGTAATCCCAAGTCAAGCAAAAAGTACACAAAACCCAATTTTTTATCTACCTAATTGTCATAGTGTAATTTTTGATTTTAACGCCGAGAACTCAGCATAAAATCATGGTACAGAGCTCTTGTCAAATTAAAGAAGTAGAAACAAGATAAAAATTCGTTTAGATTAAATTACAAAAAATACTGCTGCTGACAAAATAATACCTTTCATTAAAATCAAAAACAAAAAAATAAAAAAAAGTAAAAAAAAATAAAAAAAAAGTAAAAAAAAAAATTTTTTCGGAAAAAGTTTTTTTTTGTAAAACGAAAAATAAATTTAAAAAAATAATGTTTAAAAAAAAATAGTTTATACCCTATTTTTCCCCCTTAGGGAACGTTCAAGTATTACGTAACGCAAATTTTGGTCATTTTTGTCCCACACCCCCCCCCTGTAACGCTATTTTCCTATAAAATTAACATGAGCGTAACACTTTTAACCCAACCTAGAACTTTGGATAATCAACCTGTGGTCCAAATTTTAAGTCTTTAGCCCCAAGTGTTCTTGAGTTATCGTAGTCACAAATTTCCTGGACACACAGACCGACAGACCGACGACCTTTGATTGTCTTAATTTTTTAAATTACTATCTTGTATTAATTTTTTGTCGAATTCGAGACAAGACGAGAAATACCGATTTCTAAATTTTTGTAAAACCCTAGCACAGGCAGCCGTTTTTAGGGTGACTAATTAAAAAACAATGAAATTTAATCATAGAGAAGGAAAGAGAACCATTAGTCCAGCCTGCGCAAGATTATTTTGTGACATGCGCAGTACGCATCTCTATCAGCTGTGAAATGCTGTCGGTCGTAAAACAATTCATCACCCCAGTATTCATTTGTCTTATCTCCAAAAATCCCCCAGTAAAAATCTTAAAATGTCCAAAAATAGAGATATGTCAAACCAATACTGGGGTGACGAATTATTAGTAGTTTGTTTATACTGTCAGTACTGTCAGATCGTCGTTTGTTTTTGTTCATTTTTCGACTTCTACTGTGTTTTAATTGTTTTTTTGCTGCATTTGTTTATAACTTTAAACATGACCTGTATTGTTCCTTTATGAAGAACAAAGGGTCAATCCCTGGTGTACTCAAAGTAGGTGTACAAAATCCCGAAATTCAAACACTCCTCGAAAAATTCTTATAAAATAATTTTAAAAAACTATTTCGACGTTTCTTCGTAGATATTTATTGTTTTTTGTTGACTTTTTTACAATTTTTATTTGACACGTAAAACTAAGGTTAAAAATACTTCAAAATCAAAAACAACAATAGTAGTGCGCATGTGCAAGTTTATGTCAGATGCGCTAGGCACATTTATCACAGTATTCCGAAACGGCTTTGGTGGTCTTTCCTTGTCTATGAATTTAATCCTTTAATTTAAAATTTTAGAACATTTTTACCGGAAAGTAAATCTAATTTTAATATAGACAAAAAAAAGTACTTATTAAAAACTACTTAATAAATAGCTATTTACGAGGCTATTTATTTCGACTAGTCCATCCAAGGTTAACATAAAAATTCTAGTTTAAAAAAAAATTGCCTCTAAAAATGAAATTTTCATGTTTAAAAGATTTTGGGTTAATCATTTTGAATACTTATGAGTTTTAATTTAATTTATTCAATATTTAAACTAATTATAACTAAATTTTACCAAACCAGTAGATATCTTTACGAATTTAAATTTAAATTTTATTTAATTTTTTTTATTTTAGCTATACGTTTTTTAGATGTATGATAAAATATAGGTAGTATAGTATTATAGTATATCTATAGATAGTAGAATATACCAAATCCAAATTGCCAGGTTCTAGATCCGGTTCTTTTGGGTTCTAGAAGCTCAAAAAGCTTGTATTGGAAGTAATTAATCTACATTAGGGTGTATCCAATTTATAACTGTATTTTTTTTTAGAAAATCAAGCGTACCTTGTTTATATCCCATGAGGAATGTAAAAATATGATTCTGTTGCAAATTTCAGTTTAATTGAAGAATTTAAAACCCCCGCCCACTTGATTTTAAATTTGTCATATTTAATCCTATTACTAGCGATCGTCTGGATTAGACCAAAAAAATATAGTTCTTCCTATCCCGGAGAATACCAGCTTAAGTGCCTACTCACAAGCTCGCATAAAAACATAAAACATAACAATGCGATGCCGTGATTGGCTTGATGGGCCGCCATGTATCTAGTAAGTAAATCCAAAAGATCTCAAAACTAAAAAGTTAAAGCTTCAACATTCTTTTTGTTTTAAAGTTATAAATCCGCCTAATCATGAATATCACACACGATCAAAAGAAAATCTTACAGCTGTAATTCCACGAAAAAATAAAAGCATAACTCAAAAAAATTTTACATACCATGTTCACAAACTTTACAATCTTATGCCAATAGATTTAAAAATAAATACACAGGCATATAAAACTTTTGTTAACAAAGTCAAAAATTGGATAAAAAATACAGAAATTAATTTATAATTCATTATTTTTATTTTACATTAACGTTAAAAAAATATATAGCAATAAAATAAATAACCTACGAGACAATAATTAACTTCGAAAATCGAATTCAAGTATCCATAGGCCACGTACAAACTATTTATAGCTTTTGTGGCCAATACAAGAAATGTTTATCGTCTATTATAAAGTAATTCAAGTCTCGCTTAATTTATTATTATTGCATGCAATTTATTATATTAGTTAGGAACTTTTTTATATATGAAGTATTGTAATAATCTATATTAATGAAACAATAAATAAATAAAAAATAAATAAATTTTCATATGACCATTTTTCACTGAGATAGAGCCTTTCAAAAAATATAGGAATTTTTTTGTTCCTTTAATTTTTTCATCCGCATGCAGTTTTTCACAATGAATCAAAATCTGTAAAAATGTTATTTTTACATTTCTAAGATATTTTAGAAGTAATTGATGATTTTAAAAAGAACTAAGAATTTGACCAATGAAATGTCATTGAATTATTTCACACATTTTATTCCATTTGAAGTCAGATATCTCAGCGAAAAATCGACGTAGAGTAAATAAAAAAAGCAAATGGCGATTCTACCGTTAGATTAGACAGGGACAAAAGTTCCACCCAAAAAGGACATACATACACTCCCACTTCCACCCAACCAAACAAATTCTGTATTTGTTCTTTGTTGAACAAATACAATATTTATTTAGCCGGGCGAAAAGTGTAACTATATTATTTTTATTAAAGAAATTACTGTAGCCATCTAAATTTTAGTAGAATTATCTTATTCTACAGATTCACATTAGCTATGTTCGTTCGTGCTGCTCAGTGCTACATTTTCCGGCCAACCAAATAAATACTGTATTTGTTGTATAACAAATACAGTATTAATTTAGTTGGCTGAAAACTGTAGCACAAATGAGATAGAGACAGGGTAGACGTCTTTTGTTTCATAATTCTAGTTGTAGAGAGCTCCATTAAAGCTGAATAAACAACCTAACTGACCAATGTATGAAATAAAATTAGTTAGTTAGTTCATTGTTAATGATTGGGTAAATCAACCTTAACGCAATCCTCCCTAAAGAATATGGGAGGCCACGATTTAAAACGTTACCTTTCCTCATAAATCAACCGTTGTAAGGGATATGGACATGAATCACATATTCATTCACGGAAGTGTGCGGAAA
>OY294045.1:55470247-55582771 GCA_958510825.1 Brachypterus glaber | reverse complement strand
CCGTAAATCAGATTTGGCATAAATCGGTTGATTTTATAAAATTTCTTCTGCCATCTTGGATCCGCCATCTTCAACTTTCCAAACCTTAGATTTGTATCAGCGGCCTTAAAAACCCCCACATATCAAATCTGGCATGAATCGGATGATATTAAAATTTTGTCCGCCATCTTAGATCCACCCTATTAAATTTAAATCGGTGGATTTTAAAATTTTCGTGCGCAATCTTGGATCCGCCATCTTGAATTTCGCAAATCTAACCTCAGATTTTTAATCACCCGTAACAAAAACCCCGTATATTAAATTTGGAATAAATCGGTTGTTTTTTTTTAAATTTTGTCCGCCATTTTAAATCCGCCATCTTAAATTTCACATACTAATCTCGGATTCGTAATCAGCGACCACAAAAACCCCTTTCACCACTTTGACTTGAATGTGAATCTCAAAGGGTTAACCCTCAGCACTTGATTGTTATGCCTCAAATCAAAACTGTAGCAGTAGGTTATAAAAGTAAAAGTCTTAACAAGTTCTCTGAAAAAAAAAAAAAATAGGAAGATCGATTCAAAATTTACCATTTTCTGGAATCTAAAATAAAAAACTTTGAAAATCCCAACTGTGCGCCGCAGTTAATTTTTTTTATAAATTTCATGCATGTTTAACAAACTTGAATAATAAACATGTAAAAGGCCTAACGCCACAGGCGAAATTTTTTACAAATTTCAAAGACCTTACCTTACCTTTTGGTTTACGATTATAAATAAACAAGCCGTGAAGATATGTAATGCTACGCATTCCATTATATACTATTCACAGTAAATAGTATATTGCAAATCTGAGGTTAGATGTGGGAAGTTCAAAATGGCGGATCCAAGATGACAGACGAAATTTAAAAAAATTAACCGATTTATGCCAAATTTGATAAACGCGGGTTTTTGGGGTTGTTGATTACGACTCTGTGGTTAGAATTGCAAAATTTAAGATGGCGGATCCAAGATGGCGTACTTTTTTTACATACATGTACTAGAAAATATACTTATAATTGGATTTTTTTTTAATTTAATAAAAACACTTTTTACATATTCTACATACATTTAAAATATAAAAGTGACATATTTTTTAAATATTTTTATTCATGCGTTTTATCTTAAGGTTACATATATTTAACATGCACATCATCAATGCAAGACAAAAATATATAAATTATACTTCCTTACCCTTTCCTCACCCTTCTCAACTGGACGCAGACTAAACCGCCGCGTGTATGGACGCTCGATAACCCTTTACACTGATGCATCCATAATCCATAAACGCGATACATAAACACCGTACGCAGACTAAGACGCCGCGTGTATGGACGCTCGATAACCCTTTATGCATCCATAAACGCAATACATAAACACCGGACGCTAGGTAACAATGTTTGTGGTCTGGACGCTGAGTGGTACTACATAGCTATATATATATATATATGTTAATAGAACACATGCAATATATTTTAATATACATTAGATACATATCCATTATATAACATGATTTTTTGCTTACAATATATAATAGAAGTTGCAAAACACGCAAATGTGATGTATAATTCAACATAAAATAAATATGAAATGCAATATATCTTAATTATATATCAGATACATATCCATTACATAACATGTTTGGTTGCAATGTAATTGCTATATGGCATCAGCTTCAAAGAAGCGGACATATGAAAGTCCGAGAACTTTGCATGTAGACTACAAATAATCTGTCTGTATATAACTTATAACAGTGGACAACATCCATAAACTCATGAGGCCTCATGAGAGCATCATGTTATGATTTCCACGTTTTGTACTCATACGAACATCATGATGAGCACATCTCATGATTTTGTGATCATGTTATGAGTTTGTTATGAGTTTGTCATGAGGTGTATACATTTAACGATAAATCATTAAATGATGTCATAATGACTTCCACGTGAAATAGCAAATGTTGCCCGGGACCCGATTGAGAACGATTGCCGAATAGTACAGTATAGTACAGTAATGTTTCAATTTCAGTGCACTTGACAGCGTTATGCTATAGGTGGCCGCATATGTTATTTTCTACCACTAACTTAGCTTATTAAACGAATAAAGTCGCCTTCTAGGAATACTAGTATTAAAAGGCAGCTATAAAGAACTTTCACTTTCGGGTTTAGACCGTGTTAATGCATTTTTCACTTTCCGACGTTTCGTCTCACTACTAGAGACATCTTCAGGGATTAATCTGAAACTAAGTTTCGAATCAACTTGTGTCACTATTTATATATCAATATTTTTAATATTTGACTTCTTCAAAAGTTTACCTATTTTATCCGTGATACCGCTTACATAGGGAAGTATAACTTGTGTCTGTCTGTCATTGTCACTATTGTCCTGTTGTTTGGGTCTGGGATTTCTGTATTTGTATATGGTCTTATTAATGTCTTTTTTGGTATAACCGTTCATGGTCAAGGCTTTGGTTAGTTTAAGGAGTTCTGTGTCTAGGGAATTCTTGTCTGAAATCATGAAAGCCCTATGAACAAGTGAATTAGCTACCGAGCGTTTTTGAGAGGGATGGTGATGTGAAAATGCGTTTAGGTATCTGTCAGTGTGGGTTTTCTTCCTGTATACCGAGTGTCCTATTGAGCCATTTTCCGTTTTGTAAACCAAAACGTCCAAAAAGGGAAGTGATCCGTTGTTCTCAATTTCCATCGTAAACCGTATAGATTTATGTTGGGAATTGAGGTGATTTAGAAAACCTTGAAGGCTTTCCATGCCATGGGGCCAAATAGCATAGACATCGTCTACGTATCTGCGCCAAATTTTAGGTTTTAATGGAAATGACTCAATAGCTTTTTTCTCGAAGTATTCCATGAAAGCATTGGCCGCAGGGGGTGATAATGGGGATCCCATTGCGGCGCCTGACACTTGTTCATAGAACTCTCCCTGTATCAGAAAATATGTAGATGTCAGACAAGCTTCAAATAATTTACATAACTTAGGGTCAAGATTTCCAGTTGTAAGTAGGTCTCGTATAATATTTATTGTATCGGGAACGGGAACGTTAGTAAATAGAGATTCTACGTCGAAACTGACCATTATGTCCGAGGGGTCCAGGGTCACTGTCGATAAGGTTTGTACAAAGTGTCTGGAATTTTTTACATAAGACCTTGTTTTTCCAACTAACTGATTTAAGATTTGGGCAAGGTGTTTGGCAAGTTTATACGTAGGGGAACCTATTGTGCTGACAATTGGTCTAAGAGGGGCACCGTCCTTGTGAATTTTAGGTAAACCATATAATTTTGGTACGCGGGAGTCTCGGGGGGTTAGATTATAAATTTAAAGAGGTGTAACGGAGGATTGTTTAAGTAATTGTGTGATTTTTCGTTCAAATTTTCCAGTAGGATCGGTCTCGAGTTTTTCGCAGCTGTCTTTATAAGGATATACTACCAGTAATAACTAGTAATTAACTTACTGGTCAGCTAATTCGATACACATTATCGGATTGGTATGGTGAGCCGTAGATATCTAGAGGCTTTAGCCTAGAGGAACTAGTTCCTACAGTAATCTTATGGAACATTTCCACTGAGAAGTTCCCAGTGGGAATATCCCGGAGTCGTAGATATCTGGAGGCTTTAGCCTAGAGGAACAAGTTCCTACAGTCATCTTGGGGAACATTTCCACTGGGAAGTTCCCAGTGAGAACATTCCGGTGTCCTCAAGTTGTTGAAAATGGACCTAGAGGGTCGATTTATTCGTTATTTTTTTGTTATCTCTTCGCGTTTTCAAGATATGATCAAAAAGGTGTGTGTGTATTTGATCTTTTTAAGCAGGGTAATTTCCTCTCTTTTTTTTTAATTTTAAATTTCGCGGTCAATTTAAATTTCGCGGTTAATTTAAAGTTTGCGCATGCGCATTCCGTATACCGCTGCTAGATCTTCATGACATGATCTCGTAATGACTTTACAATGAGGAGTCATCTGTATGCGTTCATGAACTCAGAGAAAATCATTAAATTATGTCATAATGACTTCCACGTGAAATAGCAAATGTTGTCAGACATAGATCCGTATTTATGGGGTAGCGTCTAAAACCTTGGATTAATTTGAATTAAACAGATAGAAGCACTGAAAAAACGTTGAGGTAGGGACAACCAATAGTTAAATACGGACCAACTATTTTTCTGGTAGCTGCAACCAGAAATCTGGTAAGGACAACAAGACAACTTGTTGGGGTTACCAGAAACAAAACTTATATTTTAAGATTAAAAAAAATCACCGTGTACTGTAACAGTGATTTGTTTATTTAAAACTTTGATATTATGCCATATAAATACAATAAAAAACATACACTCAAATTGGATTCAGCCAAAAGTTCAGGTAATTAATCAGTAATTTATAAATTGTGTTAACCTTCTGAAATAAAGAATATTTATCCTTAATAATTATAAACTAAAAAAAATTAGCAAATATTGCAAAATAGGCGAATATTTAACTATTTTGCAATATATAATTAATGATTCTTTTTTAAAATAAATCAGTTTGTTAAAGTAAATTAAAAATACATTAGTATCAGACTACACTGTGCGACAAAATCGAGGTTGATCTTTTAGGCAAGGGATCTGTTAACGTCATTCGAAAATAAAGGTCTAATATAGTCGAGTCCCCATGGGGTTTTGCTACTTTAGGTCATTTCAGTGACTTTTTTTTAATATAGTGTCTTTAATTCACGGTAATATGCAAGACACATTTTTCAAGTTAGCTTCTCAAAACTTTAATAGGCAAATTCCCATCAAAAGACGTGAAAAAAAGTTTATATAAACTTAGGGAACGTACAAGTATTACGTAACGCAAAATTTTATCATTTTGGTCCCCCACCACCCCCCCCCCCGTATGGTACACCCCTGGCTGAACTTACTACACAAAAATATGATATAGTAGTTGTTGGCCTTATTGATGTATGAACACATGCATAAACTCGTTTCTGTAGCTTAAATAGTACCTGAGATATTAAATAAAAATTTAATTTTCAAATTGAAGGGACTTTTTACTAGCTACCTTACGAAGCATTTTTGGACATATGTTTATGGATATTTTTTTTCATGCCTTTTGATAAGAATTTACCTCCCAAAGTTTTAAAACTGTTAATTGAAAAATGTGGCTTGCATATTAGGATGAATTGGAAACTTTTTTAAATTTAAAAAAATCGCTTAAATGACCTAAAGTAGCGAGGACTTAACTATAGTGGTCCTAACTTAACAACTGACGTTGACAGATCTCCTGGCTATTTTTTTTTGTCGCACACTGTTATTAAAAATATATATCCTTTATTATAGACTAACCTTTTAGTCGCAAAAATTCTAATAAAGAGATTATAGGAATCGTATTTTATAGACAGGGTGTTTTTAAGGAAAAGAAATGATAAACTGAATCCGGATAATGTAAAATTATAAGTATAATTTCAATAAATATTATTAATTTATGGGTGTTAATTCTGATAGATAAAATATGTTATTAATTTATAGGCGTTACTTTGGATAGATAACAAATGCATCCCTCTTATAGATAAAAATAACTCGTTATCATCTAAGTCATTGTTTACATAACTATTGATAATGAAAATTAAATTTCATAATAGGTATTATGACTGAACAAGCAGTTTCTAAGAAATTGTATCATAAAAGGCGTCATATTATTAGGGTAGGTCCCTCAGCTTTTGTGATTCTTTAGGTACCTATTCCAAGTAAAAGATTACAAATTCTTTTAAAGAACCGCTTTTTCTGACCCACGATGGATAAGAATGTTGCCGTTTTCAAACCAGAGGTGGAACAGACAACTTTGTTCAGTGCATACACTTGAATTTTTATAGAGACCATTTCTTATGCAATCAAATATTATTTTTTCTTCTAAGTACCCAATTAAGTACTAGCTTATACAGTGTGCGTCAAAAGTCCGCCTCCCACCCTTTAACTTTTGAACTGTTTAGGATATCAACTGGAAATTTGGAACACTTAAATAGAATAGCCCAAATAATTGTTTGGTATATATTTGATATGTTTAGGGCGCACAATGGAGGTTGAAGGGCAAGGGAAAACAAAACGGTCTAAACCCGAAAATAAACATTTATCAAATGTATGTGACCGTGATCTTAAATTGTAAGAACAACATTATTTATCGAGGAATTTATTATATCAAAAAGTAAAGGTGTAAAAGTTTAGGAAATCTAGATGAGCCTGCTTAAAAAGTTTCAGTTATAAAATTAGGCCGGCTGTATTTTATGTATGTCTTAAAGTACATTCAAATTAAGTAATTTACAAATTGACAGGCCTCGGATCCGGTTCCTTTGAGTTCTAGAAGCTCCAAAAGCTATGCCAATGAGCTATCAACAAACCTATTTTTAACTTGCCGAGTCATATACATTACATTTATTACATTTAAATTAAGATATTTTCATAGTTATATACAATAATTCTTGGGCAAAGGAGGTAAGAACAGTCTTTAAAAAGTGCCTTTGACATAATATGTCACTTTTTAAAGACTGTTATTATTATGTTATTCTTAATTTTTTAAAGAAATAAGAATTTATCAAATTTTGATTAAATGAAAATACATTCGACTTTTAAGTATTGACATACGTCAAATAAACTTTTTAAAATATATTTTTACCTCTTGGCCTGCTAAATAATTGTGTAAAACTGTGAAAACCTAAATGTAATAAATTTAATGTTTGACTAGTTAAGGGCATATCCACAGGCTCTTATGCAAACGTTATAAGCCAATCACGGAATCTTATGTTATGTATTATGCTTCTTATGAGAGTCTCTGGATAAGCCTTAAGTTAAAAATACATTTTTCGGGGACCGCATTTCACCACCTTTTTGGGACTTCTAGCACCCAGAGGGACTCGTTTCAGGACCTGACGATTTGCAAATAGCTTAATTTGAATGTACAGCTTTTAAATTAATATACCGGGTGATCCAACGAAAACTTTAACCTAAATAAAATCGAATCTAATGAGTTTTCGAAAAAACGCCGGAACAGGTCAATTTTTATTTTAAGGGGGACTTTTAAATTTTTGTAATACGTTTTCTCGAACCGATTTAAAAAAAAAATAACCTTTGTTATTACTAGAATTAAAAAACCTTTTTAATAATGTAGTACATGACCCACATTCCTATTTGAGATTCTTGAACTGGTAGCTCCTGAGTGGTGGGTGTAGTTACGTCAATTACTGGTTACATGTCAAAAGATGACTCCGTTAAAATAAAAATTGTCCTGTCTAGGCGTTTTTTCGAAAACTCATTAGTTTCGTTTGGACTTTTTTACATTAAAAAGAGGAAAACAAAACTCAATCATACTCACTCATACCGAAATTCCGATTTTACCTATATTGCTCGCTATATTGATACTGAAAGTTTACCCGTATCGATTCCCGGATTTTACTATATTTAGTAAAAGTGCAGTTAGAATAAATCGATACCCCCAAGCAACAAAGCCGTACCTCATATATTGTCATTTTTCACGACAGCTAAATTTCTATTTTTTTTTTTTTTTTAAGGGTGGGTAAATGATTCAAGTAGAAAAGGAAGTCATGTGATACATCATTTGAAAGCTTATAAAATTCTCTATTTAACTGTTTAAGTATTTATTGTTTATTTACTGTTTGTTTCTGATAATATTCAAGTTTAGAATTTCTTACTTTAGTGATTTTAAGTAAACTTTTGCTTAAAGTGGACTGTGGAGAAACCTGAGTAGTACCACCATGTGTGTCTTTTTTCAAGGCGTTTACCTATGAGTATAACTCAAAATGGGTCTAACTTGAGTTACATCCTTGTTGCTTGGGAGTGCCGAAATGGCAATTTTGTTTTTTTTTTTCTACAATGTAGGTAGGTACCTAAGTACTTAGTGAACGTTCAATTATTACGTAATGAAAATTTTTATCATTTTGGATCCCCACTACTAGCTATTTTCCTATACCATTAACATGAGCGTAACACTCCAAAATTACCCCCCCCCAGGAGCGTTACGTAATACTTGAACATTCCTTTAAACAGAAAACTTTTCCAACATAAAAATGGGTAATATCTTTTTGCCTTATCCGTAAAGAAATATGACTGCATACAAGTCCGCGACAGATATTTTAAATGCAGGTGGCTTTTATGGTGTAATGGAAAAGTACCAGCAGCTTCTTACATTTTAAGAACCGACTATTTAGGAAAGGGAAAGAAGTACGCTTGTCTGGCTATATCTTTTTAAGCATTTATTTTCCTTGAATTTTGCATATTATTATATTATTCACAGCGCCTGCGCTAGCATAATACTATACGGTAGTTTCGAATTTTCCAAAATTGCGCAAAAAACGTCCTAGACAACAAAATCTTGGATACAAATGTGTTTCATAAAAAAATAAGAAACTTTAAAAATGTCCGTCTGTCTGTCTGTCTGATGTCACGTTTTTTGTAGACACGATAACTCAAGAAAGAAGAAAGAAAGAAAGTTTTGTCAGGCACAAAATTCTTACGTTTCCTTGCGCTTATATTCTCGAATGTCTTCTTTATGTGAAAGAAAATGAAAACAATTTTCGTAGGCATTGTGATAATCACAGCTATCAAACACGTAATAGCAAAAATATAGCTCCAGTCTTTTTGAGACTAACAAAGTCAAAAAAGAGTTATGAACTTACTGGGATTAAACTATTTAATAAACTACCAAATGAAGTCAAAATCCTTCCTTTGGAAAGATTTAAAATTACAATGAAAAGACTTTTGCTGCAAGAAGCCTTTTATTCTATAGATGAATTTTTATACTTTAGTTTTTGAAAACTGCTTATTCTGATATTTTGTACTTTTTTAAATTGTGTATTTTTTTAAATTATTTATTTAAATTATTTATTTATTTGACGTTATTGTATATTGTATAACGAATAAATCTTGAATCTTGAATCTAGAATCAAGAACGAACAATCCGATCGAGTTAAAATTTTTAGGACAAATCAAGTTCTATGAGAGGAAGATTTCTATTGTTTTTCAAAGTAATCCCTCCAAAAACAAAAAAGTTATGGGGGTTAAACTTTTTTAAAAAATAAAGACTATCATTTTTATTTTTTTTTTCGAAGTATTTGGGAAAATGCAATTTAACATTTACTGTGAATAATATGTAATGGAATGCGTAGCATTACATATATTCACGGCTTGTTATTATTTTAGATATTAGTACTATCTAGTTACCAGAAACATGATTATTTTTCTATGGCGCACAAACAAAAAGGATAACGAGGCGATCTATTAATTACATTATACAGGTAGGTTGTCAGGGAACTGAGCTCCCTCTGGAAAAATTTGAGCCCACGAGGGCCCCTGAAGCATTTATAATATGTAAATATTTGGATTTAAGATACATTTCAAGAGATTTTTGAATCAATTTAAATAATTAGTTTGCCACTTAAAGCCAAAAGGCGCTTTGGTATAGAACAAATATTTTTGAAATCATCAGAAAAATGTGTCATCATTTGGTCAAAAAATAACTTTTTGAAGCAAAGTTAGGGTGACGACAAAAATTTCTTCCAAAATTTGCATATTTTCTCTTTATCCGTAAATACACAAAAAAAATACTGCCAAAAAAATAAAACTTTCCCCTATAGGCCTAGGTTTATTAAAATCAAAATAAAAAAAAAGTTTTTCAATTTTTTTTTAAACAGTCGCAGCCTAGAACTTTGGAGAATCAACCTATGGTCCAAATTTGAAGTCTTTAAGCCGAAGCGTTCTTGAGTTATCGTGGTCACAAATTTCCCGGACCCAGACAGACAGACAGACAGACCGACCGACATACCCACATACAGAATTTTATTTTTGACTGAAATCAATTTTTTTAGATATAAAATTTCCAGACTCGTAAAAAACACAATAAAAAATTTTCGATTTTTTTTACTAACGCAAAACTTTCTTTTGGGAAAGTAATAATTTCGAAGACGTCAGTATTGAGTGAGTTAATTTTTGGTTCATGCGACCTATTTATTTGCTGATTTTACTTCCCTCGAGGAAAGTCATGTGTTGGTTAAAAAATTTCAAAAACAAATTGTTGCTTTTTTTTACGTTTCTTGACGTTTTATATCCAAAAATTGTGATTTTCGTCAAAAAAATTCTGTCTGTGTCCGGGAAATTTGTAGCCACGATAACTCAAGAACGCTTCGAGCTAAAAACTTAAAACTAGGACCATAGGTTGATTATCCAAAGTTATAGGCTGGGATTGTTTTTGGTAAAAATCGGGGTGGGAAAAGGGGGTAAAATGGGGTAAAATTTTTTTTTAATTAATTTTTCTTTTACGAAAAAAAAATGTTGAAAAATTTTTTTTTTTTTAATTTATTTGATTTTCTCATATTTTAATCAGCCCAGTTCTATACTGCCCTACTAGGCTAGAAAGTAGTAACTCCATTTGTCGCATAGCAGAGTTTTCAAAATATTCAGAGTTGACGTGAAAACGTCGCTATGCGACAAATGTAGTTAATGCTTTCTAGCGTAGTTGGGCAGTATAAGGGGATAGTATTATTTTTTTGGCAGCAGTGTTTTTTTTTCAGAAATAATAAAAAAATACTACCAATTATAATTATCTATTATCTATCCTATTATATTATGAGTTAAAATTATATGTGATAAATAAAATAACCTTAGCAATTTTACCAATTAGGACTCCCTACAATACTGTTAATCATTTAAACGGGAAATATTTTATCTAGCATTAGTATTGTACACAGAAAAAGATATATCTGACAACAAAACAATACTTTCCAATATACATATTGTGGATTAAATAAAAAAATCGAAAAAAAATGCAACGAAAACCTTTTTGAAAAAAATTATCAAAAAATACATCAAAAAATATTTTACAGCAAAAAAATTGTAGTGACCAATACGAGAAATAAACCACTACAAAATATTTGTACAAACTTCCGAAATTTTTGATGACTTCTGAGATTTTTGGAATTTTGAGATTTTAGATACATAAGAGAGATTTCTGATAAATATTACAAATCTTCTCAAAAATTACCGAGGTTATTGTTAAGATTTTTAAAGGATCACTATAATAGGTTTTTATTTTTTTTTGGACAAACCGAAATTTTTCTTTATGAATCAACGTACCAAAAAATCAAATAAAAAAAAAGCGCCAGATAGATTTTTTTAATTTTTACCCAAAATGTTCCTAGGGGCATGCCTAATCGATTCATAAAGAAAAATTTTGGTTTGTCGACAAAAAAAAAATCTGAAAATTTGTACACTGACTTACTATAGGGGAGAGTGGGGATGTTTTGACATCTTAATGTTTAAATCGTTTTATAAAATATTTAATAAATTATTTTATTTACCAATCTATAGTTTAATATGTTTTCTATTAAATAATATAGTACAAGTTGTATTAATTTAAAGGATAATTAGTTTTATAAATTAAAATAAAAATAGTTACAGTTGGTTGAAACATCCCTCTAGGGTGGGAGGTTTCAACCAGATGGTGGAGATGATTAAACCAGGGTAAATAAAATTATAAATTTTATTAAAATATTTAAAATTTATTATTAAAACTTTATAATATAGCTCTAATATAGTTATAAAAATATAGAACCAACATTAAAATGAACCAAAAATTATTAATGTTTTATTAAAAATAAATAGAACCTGAACAAATAATATTGGACTAATATTAAAAGGAACCAGAAACTATTTACCTAATATAAAAAAAAACAATACAGAACTACCTAGTAAGTAGTAGGTAATCTGAAAATACCAACCAATATTTAAAGTATATTGGAAAACTAAAAAACGGATTGGATTTTTAATATGATTTTAATTTATCGAATATTCCATCCAGTGGTCGAATCATCCCTATATGCTCATATTTTAAATAATATGATGGTAAAATAAACGAATTAGGTTAGGTTCAACGCATGAAAATGAAGCCAACAAAAAACTTGTTTAATCATATACAACCGATTTTAAATAGATTTTACCACTAGGAAAATATCAATAAAAAAATGAAGAACCAAAACCTTACCTGATTTTCACAATAAAATTGATTTTTTCGTAATTTTTCTTAGACCTTTCGGAATTTGACCAAACTTTAACTAGGCTCCATAGACACTAAACTTATTAGTTGGCACTACTGGAAGCACGCAAAATTTAAATAGTTTTTAAATAAAATCAAATGGTTGAATCCTCCCACTGGTCGAAACATACCCACTCTCCCCTACTGCCATGTTAAAGTAATATTTTGAAAACGCTGCTATTTACCAATGTCACTTACTGCCCTTTACTTTATCAGGGCAGTATTGGTTCATCCCCCAGGAAAAAAAATAAATAAATAATATGTACAAAAAAAAAATGCTAAAAATATACGTATGAGGTTAATATAGGCCTTATATTATAGGCTCGAAAAAAAGGTACTTTTACTTAATTTTCAGTAAATCCGAGTTAACTTTTGAGAAAATGTACAGGGTGTCCAGAAAAGCATAAAATCTTAATAAACGTTAAAAGTTGTAATAAAAATAATGTTTTATAGCAAAAAAATAAAATATATTTTTAATAAAAAAAATGGTAGAGCGAGCCCAACCCCTTATTTGGCTAAAAAGTATATTTTTCCTCGGTTTGTTTTTTTTGCTCTTAAGAAAATTAATTATAATATAATTTATATCATATTTTTTTAATTAATAATGGCATCTCGAAAAAAAAGAAATATTTCCTAATTTTTGTATCCGTAGAAGGAAAAAGGGCAATAGTACAGTCACTATTGCTAAAACTCAAATATGTTGTCTGGTATTGGCAATAAGAACTGTTATAAAATTGGATTAATAACTACATTTTTGACAATAAAACCAAACAAACTGACGTATAAAGTTATGTAAGAACTTATTTTTAAAAGCTTAAAAAAAATTACATAAATAAATATATTTCAAAGTAATTTATGAACTCTTTGACAAGAACTTATATGTTTATTGCAAATAGGTATATATTTTTGACTTTTATTGAGATTTACAATTTTTTTTCGGGCACTCTGTACATTTTATCAAAAAAGTAAATACGTTGCCTTAAGTCGGACTTTGGCAGGAATCTTTAAAAAAAATTGACCCATGAAAATAAATGTTATATACCTTTTTTTCGTGCCTAATGCGCAAACTTTTGCAATTTTTAGGACCTTATTTATATTTATTTATATTATTCAGTCATTATCCAAAAATAATTTTCCATTATAGAATCGTCTGAAATTAACGTTTTGTTATTTAAAAATTAATAATCCTTACCAGGATTTTTTTTCAAAACAACGCCGGGCGCTACTTCAGAACTATACTCATGTCAATCTGAGAATGCGACTCTGACGTCACAGCGCGTAAATTAAAAAGCACTTTGTAGTGTAACTAAAACGTATTTATTAAAATTTCCAAACGAAATTGTATATAAACAAAAATCATTTATTACATCTTAAGTTTCAATTAAGTTTTATGTTTTTTTTATTGGTCATTTGGCTATTATAAAAATAGATTGACAAGTCAGGTTTCTTAACTAAAATAATATACAGAGAAAATATAAAACATAATATATAGAGATAAAAATTAATATACAGAGGAAGAGGGTGGAAGGGCTGCTTTCTTGTAAACAATAAAAAAACGGCTAAGCTGAAAAAAAACCTTACAGAGTGGTATTTAGTTTAAGCGCTGTAACGTCAGAGTCGCGTTCTCAGATTGACACGAGTATACATTATTTAAATAATCTGAAAAAAAAGGAAGTTTGTTTTTTGGCCTAAAAATAAAAATCTAGATCTAGAATTTCGATGGTGATGGAAAGTCAAAGGCCATACTTAAAATGCGTAACGAATTTTTTTGCTGTTTTGACCCCCCTTCCCCATGTAACGCTACGTGGGTCACCCCATCTATAAATAAGTAACGCATGCCAAGACCCCCCTAAAAAAAATAATAAAAAAAAAACAAAAATAGTATTATTTTTTATAACTTATATAAAACTATTATAAATTATAAGAAAGAAGATCGACAAGTTTTTGTAAAAATAAATTTGTTTGACAGCCGAGCGCCCAAAACTAGCTAAGAGCACCACAATAATACTGAACCCGAGTAATAAAACGGCCAATCTCCATTTTTAGCTATCTGACATAGGCAGATTAAAAACTATATATACAAAAAGGTCAACTTCTTTGTATACTTGATTTAGATCTAGTATTTAAAAGTGAGGCTTATCTCCAAATTAAATAATATTAAAGACATAGGACCCATATCTTAATTTTAAACCAAACCTATTATGGAGATTGGCCTTCCTTCTAACCCAATACCGAAAAAAATATTTGGACCTAAAACCATTCTCGGTAATTGATGGCAACGAATACCCTGCCTTAGCTAAGCCAGGAATTAGAGGAGAAATATTAAAATATTTCAATTTTTGTAATTTGGATTTTTTATGTTATTAAAAATATTTTCCGAATAAACGTTTTTCAGAATTTATGCTTTTATTCATTAAAAAGCAGTAATATGTTATTTTATTTATATTATTTTGCTTTTAGTTGACAAAAATATCAGTTAATAAACATAACAACAAATTTAATTGATTGTGTAATTTAAAACATTTATTTCTCAAAACAAAGAAAATGGAGTTTGGCTCTTTTAATACTCAGGTCCAGAATAATGTATCACTTTTTCTCCGATAAAACATTTTTTTTTTTTAAACGGCAATAATAAGCAATAAAATTATCTTTTAACGATACAAGTACATAAAATAACACGTCGACTCTTCTGGACTATAATTAATTTCTTTTTGAAATGGTGCATTTTGTGCGTAGGCATTAATCGACAACCACTTTTGTTTCTTTGAAAATAATAAACAGCGTAACGCTGCACTGAACCCCTTCCCCCCTCATAATACATGGTAACGCTAAGCACTAACCCCCTCTCCCCTAGGTGCTTAACGTATTTTATTCACAATCATTTAGAAATAAGCTAATTATATACATACGTTGAAAAATCAATTATTGGTAACTTCTACTACCTAAAAAGTTTGAAACACCACATTTGCATCCCTTGGTCGGGAACTGTATTGTAACTTCAATTCACTTCAGTTATGTCAAAAACTTAAATGTATTAAAATGTTATGGAAAAAATAGTTCTAAGTACTTATTTTTTTTAAAATAACATCAGATATAAATTTAAATTGCAATATTTTCGTATTTCTAGAATATATTAAATTTACCACCAATTTAACTGTAATTTCTGGAAGTTCACTGATAAGTGCTGCCACCGCCGGTAATTTAACGAAGTAAATACATAACGTTATTTTTATTAATATTTATTATTAATTTTGAATTAATATTTATATTCAATATATTTTATGTTTTAAAATTGTTTTTAATTTTAAAATTGTTAATAACTTTTATTTAATAAAAGTTATTTTTTATTTTATTTTTGTGGAGATCGCCACATGCATTGATAAAGAAAATATGTGTAACTAACTTCACCAGTATTTATAAATTTAAATTTTTTTCGTGGAATATAAAATGTACAATTGTTAATAAAATATGTAAAATTTGTAAATAAAATAGTATACAAACCTCGGCGGAAAATTTAATTTGGACGCCCCTTGGTCAGCTAACTTTTCTTCAGGAATTGAAACATTTTCCACCTCAGTATGTAATATGCTATTTCCTAGGACCTAGTTAGTAGTTAGTGTCCATTTTCCACCCGTTGACAACGGTTGGGAAGTGACAATCAGCTGATTTTACATATCTACTGTCAGAAAATTAGTAAACGTCGAACACATAACCTCAAATTTACAAACTAATTTTAACATAATTTTTAGCGTTCTTTTGGGTGTTTAGGTATTTGGTCTTAGGAAAAAAAGTATACACACCTCGACGCAAACCATTTTAGTGCACATCGAGTGCAAAAAACGCACTCTCGAGCAATGAAAACTAGGTTGGCTTACTCGGTACGTAATATACTATTAAGTATAGCCCCTAACACCCGGTCGGCCTTTTCACCAGTCCGCCACTGTACATTTGTCAATCAAATCTTTTAGTAATGCTAAAACAATTGCAAAAACTGCTTAACCTTTAAAAAGTGTTTGTGTAATAAATTTGACTCTGTCAAAACATTGTTGTTTTAAATTTTTTAAAAATTTAGTCTACTTGTGTAGATTAAAGTAATTTCTTGGCGGCCAAAGTATTATTCTAAACATTTAACGTAGGAGTGTGTCACTGATGACGCAATAACTGCGAGATTCATTCGTTACAAAAATTCTTATTTTTGGCGTCAGTTTTTTTGGCACTGTGCCAAAATAAGTTTTCTGTTTACATTTAACCACTAAACGTATTTTACCGATGATTACAATATTTGTTTTGTATTTAATAATAATAATAATAATAATAATAATAATAATAATAATAATAATAATAATAATAATAATCTTTATTTCATAATTTACAATTGAAAATACACTGGTGCATAAGACATTTATGCATAGACAATCATGAGTACGAAACTAGTCAAAAGTACAAAAAAGTTAGTCTATAATAAACTAAATTAAATACAATAAAAAGTAATTTAAAACTAAATATTAAAATAATCGGCCAAAGAATATGGCTCTAAGCGAATTAAAAATGGTAAAATTTGTTTTTTAAAAGTTCTAAAGTTTGATAATAATTTTAAATGTTGAGGTAATTTATTAAAAACATAAATACAAGAATAAAAGCTACCCTTTTCAAACTGTACTAGTCTATGGCGGGGGTAGTTTAAATTATGATTTCTTTCACTTAAAGGTTTTACGGACTCAAATAAATTTTTCTTTTTAAACAAAAAGGTCAAAAGTTCATATAAGTATAAACCAGTTAATGTTAAAATATTATTATTTTTAAAATGGCCCCTACACGATTCATCGTATCGCAACCCTAATATTGTGCGCAGTGCGCGTTTTTGAATTTTAAATACATCAACCACATTGGTGCTTTGACCCCAGAAAATAATACCATATCTAAGCAACGACTGGAAATTTGCAAAATATATTGTTTTTAAAGTTTGGGAATTAATATATAATTTTAAAAGACGTAAAGTATATTGAACAGAATTAAGTTTTTTATTTAAGTAGTAGATTCCAATTTAAATTTTCATCTAACACTAATCCCAAAAATTTTGTACTGCTTGATGTATTTATAAAAATGTTATCAAATGGTATTACCTCTGGGGTCTCAATGTTTGATCTAGATGTTTTAAACAACAATATATTGTTTTTTTCCTTATTTAAAAGTAACTTGTTTTTTAATAGCCACCTAAGTATTCTTTCCGTAGCAATGTTTACTAAATTCAGCAGTTCTTTGTGGTTTTTTGCTTTAATTAAAAGATTTGTGTCATCGGCGAAGTTTACCAAGTTACATGTTAAATTGTACAAAGGCTTTATGATGTCATTCATAAATATAATAAATATTTATGTGAGTATGAAGTCAAATTTAAATAGGGCCTTACTTCCCATTAGGCAACAGTTACCAGGCAATTGCCTAAGATAGAAATTTTTTAGTATGTCGAAAAATCGCTTTTAAAGCTACTATGGCCCTTTAAAAGGCAACGAGAAGGCAGACGAACTTGCCAGGCTCGGAGCCGAGACTCCGTGCATGGGACCCGAACCCATGCTTGGTATTACAAGGAAACAAGTCACATCAGCCCTCAACACGTGGGCTGGAGAAAAACTAAGGGAAAGCTGGTCAACGGTCACGAACTGCAGACAGGCAAAGGACTTCCTTTCCGGTCCAAGCAAGTCAAAAACCGCGTGGCTACTAGGAAGAAGCCGAGCCACGATCAGCCAACTCACAGGGATCCTCACGGGTCACTGTGGACTAGGAAGGCACCTGTTCAAGATGAAGGTCGGTAACGACCCCGTCTGTTCGGGTTGCGGGATAGACGAAGAATCGCCATTCCATTTCCTAGGACAATGCGATCGGTTCGGCAGAATACGACAGGAGATCTTCGGAGTGGCAACTCTCCGAAGAGAGGAGTTGCGTACCCTTGCCTGGACAGATATCGCGACCTTTATAAGGAGGTCCGGCAGATTTAGGCAGGGAGTAGGGTAGATGGCTGGGACAGCTCGGGGCTGGCAAAAAGGGCCATAATGGCCTAGTTGCCTGGCTTGTAGCCTCCCCACCCTTACTACTACTACTACTACATGGCCCTTTAAAAATGGTGAATTTTTACGAGACCATAGCTCCCTTAGGATTGGTTTTTGGAAGTACGTGTATATGACTTTTGTTCTTAGTTTTTAATGTATATTTATGGGACGCATAGCGTAGTGGCTAGCGCGTATGCATAGCAAGTTTACTATCGTGAGTTCGATTCTCACTGGCGCCGATTTGCTTTTTTCAGTTTATATAATAATTGAAATTTGTCGAAGGCGATAAGTGAAACGGACACTCCCTAGAAACTGGTTCGAAAGTCAGTATAAGCCGGTGGTTCCCTCTACTACTAGCCCACACAAGTCCTGGACTTAGGGGATGCTTAATTAAGTAGAATAGTACGAGGTTAAACAAACAAACAAACAAACAAACAAACAAACAACCCTGCATCATTGAAATTTCGGTTTTCAACATTTTAGTATTTAATTTTTCGTCCTCGTACCGTGAAGTTTCACCTTCAAATTAACCTACCCTATTTCGAATACACCGTGTTTATAAATATTATGTATGTGTTGTTAAACGAGAGGACAGCTTAAGTTATGACGCCAAAAGGTTTAACAAAACCTAATACTTAAAATAAATAATAATTATAAATATACGTAAAGTTTTAGGGGGGGCTATGTATAAAATTCATAAAAATGTGAAAAAAAAAGATTTTTTAGTACATAAAACTTAAAAATTTCTTTTTAACCAAATCAAAAAGATACGGGTCTAAAAAGTTTTTAAATATTTCAAAATATTTTACAAAAAAAATTGGACGATTAAAAAAAACTTTCACCGATGCTCATTGACCCTAAAGTTAGGGCCACGTCGGAAAAAAGTATCTAAAACTGGTATTTAAGTAAATTTATCTATAAAAAAACATTTAGTTTAAAAACGTTTAACAATTTCTTAAGTTTTGCAATATCGAACTCTTAAAAATATATACAGGGTGTCCCAGCTTTCTGTCAAACTAAGATATTGACTATTCCACATTTTTTATGTTTTTTTGCAAATATCTCCAATTTCACGTTCCGAGCATCAAAAATAAAAACTAAAAAATGCACCAATAAAAATCTCAATACAGGAGAGAGATTCTACATGAAAAACTACGAAAAAAACTCCCCATACACAAATATCAAAACATCGCTTTTAAGGGAGCTAGGGCCCCTTAAAAAGTGTTACTCTTTAAGAGGCCGTAGTACTCTTAAAACTGATTTTCGAACCTACATGAATACGAGATTTTTTTCTCAGTTTTTAATGTAGAATCACCCTGCAGTATTGAAATTTTTATTGGTGCATTTTTTAGTTTCTATTTTTGATGCTCGGAACGTGAAATTGCCTCTTTAATTGCAATTTTCTCGAAAATGGTTAGCCCTACGGTGTTACTTAAAGTGTACCTTTTTTTATGTATTTTTAATTAAAGGTTAATATTTTATTGAGAAAATGTTAAAAAATCTACGGATAAAAAAGTTTGGGAAAAAAAGTGACATCGGCCCCCCATTTGGCACGTCCCTGGTTAAAATTGCCAAACAAAAATTATATGAAATAATAGCCTTTATCAATGCTAAGGCATGTGCAAAAATTTGTCACTGTGGTATATAGGGTTCAGAAATATTAAATAAAAACTACTTTTTAGATGTACCCTTAGGAGGGTCGTAGCTCCCTTAGGGCTCATTTCCGGACCAACCTTTATACAAACTTTTTTTCATATATTTTAACGTAGAATCACCTCTTAAATTTCTCTAACTTTTTAAAACGTAAAATCTGGGCGGTTGACCCCCAAAATTGGGTTTCTTACAATTTAATGGAGCTTATTTTTTTATGAACCACTTAGGGTTTTTTTTGGTTAAAATCGGTGACCAAACATTTTTCGGCCCAGCCTACTACAAAATAAGCTGGAAAGGGGGGTTGTGTAATACATATTTTAAAGCTTGTAAAATTCTCCATTTAACTCCATATTTTTAAATTAAAAAAAAAAATAATTTGGGTTTAAAATGGGGTTGAAAATGGGGTTGAAAATGGGTATTAATGTCAAAATTCCTCTAAAAAAAACAAATAATTTTTTAAAAATGCCTAATTTCATCATAAAAAAATGTTAATTATACTTTTAAACTAATTTTAGTTGACATAAATAAAAATTTATAAAAAAAAAACGTAAAAAATCGGATGTTTTAGCACAAAAAAATGAAAAATCAAAACCTTAAAAAACATTTTTTAAAAATTTAAAAATGTTAGTTTAAATAGAGAATTTTATAAGCTTTAAAATGATGTATCACACGACCCCCCTTTCCGTTTAAAAAGATATCCCCCATGCCCCCCTGCCTACATTTTAAGAGCTGAAAATATCAAATATATGCTAAAAGATAGTTTAAGTTGTCTTATTTAAGAGTTCTAAATTTGAAGTCGATATCTCAACTAGTTCAAAAGTTAAAAGTGGGGGTGACTTTTGGACCGCACTGTATAAGGTATATACACAGTGGCGTTGATGATTCCAACTTTAAAGTTCAATATGTAACAAAAAACTATAAAAAAGAACTACAAAGTTAAAATCTTCTTAAAAATATAGGTATAAAACTAATAAATAAATCGATCAATCACAATTTTGAATCATTCTTGTGTAGTTATACCCCATCTCTTATATTTCATGTTTACCTAAATATACAAAACTACCCTTCCATTTTCATGCAAATTTTTATAACCCCTTTTAACAAAAGTAGGTATTGACCAATCCAGTGAGTAGGATTAAAGATTGGCCTTGTAAATAAGATAGCAATCATCATTGATGTTTCACGCTAAAAGGAAGAGTTGCTGAAAAAATAAGAATTGTGTAAATCCTTTTTTTCTACGAGCTTGCGAAAAGATATATCTTTCCGCACGCATATGCCTGTGGAAAGAAGGTCTCTTCCGCACGCATAATTATTTCATAAAAACTAGTAGCTTGATTATACAAACGTGTAGTATTATTGGCTAAGACACTTGTTTTCATGGTGACCTATCAACATGATAGCGTCTTAAGCTAGTTTGTTCGTGTCAATTTTAATTGTAAAGTTTTTATAAAAGAAAATGATGATCTTAAAGAAGAAGATGTAATGTTACCTGAAGGAATAACAGAAATGGCAAATGCAAATGAATACTGCAACAAATTTATCATTATTCTTCAACCAAAAAAGAATTGATAATAACTAATGTTAGATTCTTCTTGATAATTGTTAAAACTATTTAATATCTTAATTCTGTCCTGTTATTCTTGATATATTTATTCATAAAATAATAAAAATGTTTAAATTTCTTAATTGTTAATTGTTTTTCTATTGAAAAAAAAATATAAAAATAAAATTTATTCAATTAAGTATACTTATATATAAAAGTATATTTTATTTTTAACTCGCTAGTAGAAAAAATATTGACGCTACGTCGTTCAGGTAAATGCAATCTAGTGCGGACAAAATCCTCTTTCCACAAATATAGCTATATTCGCAACTGTATATGTAATACATACATTACATGTATTAATAAAGTTTGGGAAGTACGTGATTTCTTGTCCCACTGTTTGCCACGCCTTGACCTGACCTGTACTAAACTAATTATTATTACTGGTCTGCAATTTAAATCATTAATTTCCGCTAGATGGCTCCACCGATTAAAATATCATTATTAATGCTTAAAGCAAGATGGCCGAACTGTAGTTGTTATGATAAACACGAATATAATCTAATAAATTTCGTTTAAAAAACTTAAATGCACAGTTTTAGTCAATGTTTTCTACTTTTGAAAATGAGAAGAATAATAAATGTTATAAACGGTGCCTTGTGAGCTATCAACAAATGTTTTTTGTCCTTGTTTATTTGGGTTACGCGTATGTGGAACTTAAGTTTTATATCATTGTACTTCTCTTGTGAAATGCAGGAAAACATATTTGTGGTAAATATGAAAAGAACTAAAAAACTAAGTATTATAGTATTATTTTCTTCATTTGAATTCAAACATTTAGGTTTCAAAAAAAATAGTACTTTATTTTTAAATAAAAACAGTTGGTAATAAAATAATATACAGGTCTCCCGGAAAATTGTACTTTTCCGAGACCTTTATTAATGGGCGAGGCACGAAGTGTCAAAACCATTTATAGGTCTAGATCTAGGAGCAAAAACGCGAGCAAGAATTTCTAAAATTTAGTTTTTTACTATAATATAAAACATAAGTTAGTAAATTAAAGTTACCAAATCGCACCACCTCGTATGCTAAATTTGAACCCTGTCGGGTATAAATAGCTGCCACCATACTATCACTACTTATTTTTATTGGAATCTGGTTTCCCCCACCCTAATTAATTGATTTACTGTGCAAAATAGTTGGAAAAACACCATACACATGTACTGAATTTTTTCCATACATGTGTCCAAATTACGTCACTATGGTAAACTTTCTATATATTACTCGAAAACTCGACTACACTGACATGCATATACCTACCATTAATGAATAAAATTTTCCGATACCACATAATTAAAGAAAAAGACTAACAATTACTAACTTGATAAAACTTTTGAAAGCTTAAAAAAAAAATAAGAGAAAAATGAGTCAAAATAGGCTTTCTTTTATAGTTTTTCTTGATATCAAGAAAGCGTTTGACACCGTGGACTAGGTATGTTTAAAATAGATATTTAAGGCGTCTTTTCACGAGGCAACTTTTACGCAAGGTGGTGCTAGGCAAGTTTCTGCAAGATATAGCAAAAGGAGAATCGCACGTTTATTTGTTTTGTTTGCTACCAACCAGATAATTTGGATTTTGTTGACAAAAACACGAGCAAAAACATAACCTAGCATTTGCTTTTCAGCAAATAAAACACTGGGTCCAATTGAATTCAATTCAAAACACAGAAATACAATCAAACCTAATCTAACATTTGCTTTTACAGAGAATAAAACACAGGATCCAATTAAATCCAAATGCAAACAAAGAAACACAATAAAAAAACAATTAAATACGACAAAACAATCAAAAACGAAAAAACGATTGCTCGAAAATAACATCAAACTTGCCTTTAGGCATACGCAGTGACTTTATCATTCTTGAAACAAACTTGCATAGCACCAAACATTCGTACAAATTGCTCCGTGAAAAGGCGCCTTATAAAAAAGAGGCGTTGTTTTCTTTTTGGCCTATATCCCACAACTCAACCAATTTACAAAGAAGAGAATTGGGGGAATACTGATTACAAATAACAAAGGATTCAGGGCTTTGAGGTTTTAGGAAAAGTAAATAAACTGGCTGAGGAAAAAGTGAGATAAAGAGATGTATTAACTTGGGACTGATAACTTGATGACGATGATGATGATAATAGCTATAAATGCTATTAAATGCTATACTTTTTTGACATTTTTTTTTTAATCTTAAAGTTTACGCAAAGTAATATTTTAAATTGAAGGGGGTAAAAAATATAATTTTGTAAAAGTGTAATTACTTTAAGGTCTCTTTGCGCTTGTAACGTCACATAACCAAAAATATGGAGTGTGTCTGTGGGGGTGAAAGTTTTCATTCACAGGAAAACAAACGACGTCAAAGCTATGACGTCGCGACGCCCTAGTCTAAGCGACGACTAGACTGACTGTCTCCCTTCATATTTAAGGGAAGCTCCAAAAGAGCATTTTTTAAATCGATATAACCGTAAAAAAATACTGAACATTAAAGTACCAATACTTTCCCATAAGGTTTATCTTTTCAAAATAATATAATGAAAAATAAATACAAAAAACAATAAATAAAAAAGCATGTTTTTATAAAACAAAACATAAAAAAAGATTTTATTGAAATAAATAGTTATTTATATACCAAGGGACTAAACTGGCTGTTGTAGTCCCGCTGCATTAGTGTTTCCTGAGCGAGCGTAACGAGCGAGGGAAACAGAAATGCAAGGGACTAAAACAGCCAAGTTTAGTCCTGAGGTATATACACTATTTTTTGCAGGACCAAACATAATTTAGGTAGGTAGATAAAATTAAAATTAAAAACCACGCGTCTAAAATCGGTTGTTTTATTTTCGTAATTTAATCAAGATGCCTGTAAATTGCGAAAAGTCAGTTTCATGGCTATCGCGATTTCAATTGTTTTTTAATATGGTTGACACAAACGTCAAAAACATGGACGAAGATGATAAATTTTAAGTTATGTATAAATTGTTATAACAATGTAAAGGTTTTAAAGGTTTTCTTTGTTAAAATCAAATAAATTGGTTTGAATCGCTAATTTATTATAAAACACCACCAAACCTAATTTTTGAACCAGCAAAGCACATAGTAAGTATAATATTTTAATATTATCAAGGTTGCCGTGATTTTTATTCCCTAGGGAGAAAAACGGCAAGTTTAGTTCCGAAAATGAAAGCGTAAAATTAGGTTTTAGTCTTGGTCGTGCAAAAAAGTTATTATGCCCACTTTCGAGACAGACAGACAAAAGTGACGTATAATTCTGCCGTACCGACAGTGTCAGTACAGCGCGAAAAAACAATTAATTTTATCTAAGGATGTGTCAAATTGTAAAAAATAGGTTTGCTTGACACACAAGTTGATTATAATCAACGGATAATTATCCGTCAACGCTGAGAAGCTACCAAAAACCTTCTAGAATTATTTGAGGTTATATCGGGTGTTTTTCAAAGGTGGCTCGCCCCTATAACTTTTTATTTCTAGAGATAAAAGAATCAAATTTACAGGGCCTAAAAGACTATGTTTTGAATTATATCATCCAACGTAATTTTTTTCAGTTTGGTTTAACCGAAAACGATTCCTACTTTTGTTTGTTAAATGGAACACCCTGTATAGTTTTACATATTTAAATTCTTTATTAAATTCTGTGTAAAAGTTTTTCGTGTTATACATCATTTTAAAGAAAATAAAATTCTCCATTCGACTATATTTTATTTTTTTAAACAATATTTTTTTTGTTTTTTTTTATATTTAGGTATAATTTTATTAAAAACGAATAAGTATCTGCCGAGCGCTTTCGGAATTTTATTCCATCTTCAGGGCTGGCATTGTCAATGCCTTACAGGATGCAGCAAGGGAAGTATGGTTGTTTTAATATACATTGAGAGCAATAAGGACAATTACAAACACTTTAAAACTTAAAAAGTGGTCAGCGACTGCGAATTTTGGACGAAACCGTAACTTAAAATAAACTAAACTAAACTACACACTGTGTAGGGTGTAGTGAAAATGGTACTTTTTGAAATCAAAAATGCTTGGGTCCGGAAAGTGTTGTACACCTTGGTGGTACTCCGTTTACAAAAAATGAGTTTTCTAGCTCAACATCTTTTTGTTGTGAAATTTGAGTCAAATATTGAGTTCCATGTATTTAATCCTAGGTTTGGATTTGTAGACCTAGTCTGGTTTATTCCAAATTGGTAATTAAACATGTTTAAAGTCATAAGTGTAATTTTTTTGATACGGTGTAATTTTATCACTTCTCTGCCAAGTTTCAAATAAAGCATACAATTATTTTTTTAGAGGTTTGAATCATCCTGGGTTAATTTTAAGTCAATTGGGTTAATTTGAGTTATCATAAAGACGTGTTAATTCATGAATGTAATTTTTTGAACCTAAACAGGGCGAATAAGTCACATTTAAAGCCTATTTTTTTTTGCGAAAATTCGGCAAAAAATCAGGTTTTAAAAGTGACTTAATCGTTTTGTTTAGGTGCAAAAAATTACATTTATAACTTGTCTAAATGACAACTTAAACCAGCGCAATTGATTTAAAATTAACCCGAGATCATCAAAACCTTTAAAAAATAATTCCAGGTTTTATTTCAATATTCGCAGAAAATAGATAAAATTACACAGTATCAAAAGTGTCTTTTTCGGCCTTTTGTATGTACAAACAATATATAATATTTATAACGTAAACATGTATAATTACCAGTTTTTAATACACCAATCTGAGTCCGCACGAACCTCTGAGTAAATACATGGTGTATTACGGAACTCAATATTTGACTCAAATTTCACAACTTTAAGAAAGTTATGGGGGCACAAGATGTTGAGCTAGGACTCTCATTTTTTGTAAATGGAGTACCAACAAGGTGTTCAACATCTTCCGGGCCCAAGCATTTTTGATTTCAAAAAAGTACCCTTTTCACTACACCCTAGTACACAGGTATGATTACATTTAGGTGTATTTTAAAAAGTCCAATTTGTATTAAATTAAATAAAATGGAAGTTAAAAAAATCCCTATTTTAAAATTTAATCAAAGTAAGTTTTCCAAGACCCCCTGCACCCTTGTAAGATATTGTAAGATAAAAATAAAAATCCTAATTTATACCTTCAAACCATTTAGGGCAAAGCACCGTCTTGTCATTAGAATTATTTTTATAATAATTTTTTTTATTGTAACACCCTGTAAATTATAAGTATTGATAAAAAAATATGAATTTTATAATAGCAATCCAAACATGCACTTATTCATTTTTTTATTAATAATAAATTATTATCCAAATTACTATTATTTTTTACTATTATTATAAACAAAAATAATCGTGGGATATTTGATATATTTTAGATTAATACGCCTGATTACTGAAATAAAACTCTACACAATGTAAAATAAAAATACGTAAAATGTTTACTAGGTTTTATAAATGTAAATTTAGATCAGAGTTCATTAGAAATAACTTTAAACTTATATTTTTAGAATGTTTACCTTTTACTCATATTATGTTAAATATTGATGTAGCTATTTAATTTATATTAGTGAACTAATTAACTAAATTTAATGGTGATTTATTAATTTATTGTGCTTTATGCGACTCAGATATAACAGAAAAAACCTACAAAATTGTGTTAATTGCATATTATTTAAACTGTACCTAATTAATGAAATGTACAAAATGTTTGCCTTTAATATTATTAACTTGAGTGAGTTATTTGTTGCCAATGTTTTTTTGGCAGTTTTTTCCATCAAATGATGGCTTAACCTCCATATAAACTAAGGTTTTAAATACTGGCGTTATTGACGTCAATGCCCAATTTACTATGTTTTTTTAAATGCTTTTAAAAAATACTGGCATCTAGGGATCGACCGATATGGATTTTTTTGCCGATACCGATAATCGGCCGATATCGATATAGACGTTGCCGATATGCCCATATATATCGGCATATTAAATATGAATAAAACAGTAGTTAAAAAAATGTTGGTTAGCTATAATAATTACATTTAAATTTCCAAAATGGGATATAATAAAAAGTAAAATACATTTATTAAGACCAGGCAATATAATATACAGGGCGGTACAAAAGTCACTCAACTCGCCTTTAACTTTTGAACGAATGAAGATATCGGTTTCAAATTTAAAACATTTAAATAAAACAACTCAAACTATCTTTTTGTATATATTTGATATTTTCAGCTTTTCAAGGGAGCATAAGAGGCATTTTTTAAGTTAAAAGAGGGTTCGTGTGGTAATTAATTTTAAAGTTATTATAAAGCTATTTGACAACATATTTTGTTATTTTTTTGATACTTTTTTTGAGGGTGTAAAATAGGGTTGAAAATGGGAATTTCTTTAAAAAAATTAAAAAAATTGTTAATTTCAGGATCATGCATCAATGCAAATAATTAAACTATGCTTTTAAACCAATTTTAAATGATATAAATAAAATTTTACAAAAAAGTCTTAAAAAATTGTATTTTTTAGCAAAAAAAATTTAAAAAATAAAACATATGTAATTATAATATATAAATATAATATAATTATATTATACATATTATGTATTACTTATTAATTACCATTTGCCTATATGCCGATATGTACTTTCATATCGGCCGATAACAATAATTGGTAATCCTGCTGTAAAGTAATAAAACAAAAGATGAAGAAGAAGAAGAAGAAGAAGAAGAAAAAGAAGAAGAAGAAGAAGATCAAAAAAAGAAGAACAATATGAAGAACAGCAAGAACAAGATAAAGAACAGGAAGAAAAAAGAATCAGAAAAACCAGATAAGGTAGAAAAAACAGAGGAAGCAGAAGAATAAGAAGAAGCAGAATAAGCAGAAAAAGCAGAAAAAGCAGAAAAAGCAGAATAATCAGAAGAAGGAAAAGAAGAAGGAGAAGTTTTAAAGTAAGTAAAACTGTCTCATTAGAATCCTCGTTAGAATCAGAACTGATTCTGGTTTAAAGCGTTACTTGTTATGTATAACTATAATCAGAAAGTTAGTTATAGGTTATGTATTAGGTTCTACATAGTGCCTGTTTAGATGAAAAGTTTATGTTTATATTGTTTTTTTTTTAATATGAACTTTGGGATACAACTTTCCGTCTATCCAGCCAGTAGTCTGCATACTGTAGACAGTCAAACACATTGCAAATAATCTTAATTGTATTGTGTTAATTGATATTTGAACTTTGAACATTAGTTAAAATAGAAACTAATACGAGGCACTTAAATGATTTGATTGACATGCCAAATTATCCTAATAAGAGTGAGTTTACAATACAGTATTGAATCAGCCAGTTCCAAAAGCCAAAAAATCCCCCGTTCAGATTTATCTTAATTTATCTACACAGTGTGTTCCATCCTTTTTTTCATCAGAATGCTATTTTTTTTATCACACCAGAGACTACAATTTTTATCTCTGATCACACTGTTATGTTAGCTTTTTAAAATATTTAATGGGCTTATTGATTGCCCAGACTTACCAAGTCAAATACATTTAAATGTTCCGGCTAGGGTCATGCGCAACTTTTCTCCGGTTTTTAAAATCCTATATCACCGTACAAATTACGGTTGTAATTCTCCCATGGATAGAGTCATGACTTTAGCCAATAGTTTGGATAATTGTGACTTTACTTTTTCCACTTTGAGATCGTTTAAAACCTCTTTAAAAAGCATTAACTTCATTAATGTTTAAATTTCTTATTAATGTTTAAATTTTTTAATTTTAGTATTGTATAGTTTTTTGTTATTTGCAAGGTTATTTGTTCTAATTTTTTTTTTACAATTATTTTTTTTTTACATTATATTAGGTTTCTATTATCATGTTATCTCATGTACATTTAATTTTTGTAGTGGGGTTTTCCCGTTAATAAATAAAAATAAATAAAAAATAGCACATCAAATTACAAAAAAAAATATAGTTTAGTTTTTATAGTAGTTTTATAAATAATTTTGCATCCAACTTGGAAATTTCAAGATATACATACTATTTTTTTTCATGTTTTTAATATTTTTTGTTTATTTTGTTCCGCAGTGTCATGCCTCCCATATGCCATATTGTATTTTTAAACCTTTTTTATGAAGCAGTTATTTATTTGAATATTAAAAAAAAGTAATTTATCAGTTTTTGTATCTAGTCTACTCAATTATAATTATTAAAACTGGCTTAAAGTGGAATATTGATTGATTTTGGCGCTTGGTTATCGACTAAAATTTATTGTTTTTCATTAAGGTGATCAATTTGCAACTATAAACCAGATTCTGGATTATAATCACATTTTGAGAGCGAATTGCGTATAACGTAAGAGAGCATGCCATGCATTACTGCTAACAGATCTAACAAAAATATTGTGAAATAGTAGTTTTCGTACAGGAAATAAAGAAAAATGCATGTTCACTATATATCCTCGTTAGGATATATTTCTATCGCACGAGTCCATAGTGCATATTTGAATGAAATGACAACTATGCACACTCATTTATCCAAACGAGTTCACATAGCTTTGATTTTGACAAAAGTGGTTTGACGTTTATAAAAGTTTGAAATGTCAAAATTAAACACAGGTAATTCTCTAAAATATACATTTTTAAAGATTATAATTTTGCATTAAAACTCATGCATGAGTTTTAATGCAAAATTATTGTACCGACAGGAAAAGAGCTGAGATTTTACTAAACCGAGTAATATTGAAGTTAGTTTAATAAATATTCACATTCTGACATGGTGAATTTGCTTTAATTTGCTTTAATTATTACGGTTAATACTGCTGAAAGATTGACGGACAAATTTAAGGTGCGACAGGAAAAGAGCTGAGATTTTACTAAACCGAGTAATATTGAGGTTAATTTTAATATATATTGTAAATTCACGTTCTGACATGGTGAATTTGCTTTAATTATTACAGTTAATATTACTGAAAGATTGACGGACTTTAGAGTGTGCGTAGCATTACATATCTTCACGGCTTGTTTAATAAATTTCATCAGCAACATTTGAAATTATGGCGAAGGCACCATTACAGGCAGCGTGTAAGACGAACAACGTGTTTTATAATGTAATATTATTAAATTTACCTGGATTATAAAAAAACGGAATTTTACCAAAGATAGTAAAATCCTGGTATGGATACAGGTAAAATTTCAAGTACCATTATACATGGGGAAAACCAGAATTCCTGTTCGTATGACTGGAAATTTTTTCTTTATTTCTTTTAGAATTTGGATAGTTATATGTTTTTTTTTTTCAAAATATTACAAAACCATGAAAAGCCAGGTTTTGGCTTGTGCCAGGTGGCCCTAGTGGGGATATTCATTTCGAAAAATTATTAAAAATTAAAAAAACATAAAAATAAATGTAAATTTTAATCATAGTAGCATTAAAAAAAATATTAATGTAAAAAATACTTTATTAAAAACAAAAACTAATGATAAAATATCAAAGCTATTATGAAATATTTTACCAAAATAAATTTAAATATTAAATGTACATATACAGAGTGTCCCAGAATGTTTCCAAAATTTCTTAGGGGTGATTAGATCTCGTTAAAATAATGTCATAAGTTCATATAATTTTTTTGGCTACTCTGAGATATTTGCCCCTCAAGATGAAATAGAAAAATCATTTTTTTGGATAACTTTAAATTTTAGATTTTAATATTTTTTAACTGTTTTTTCAGGGTTTGGTTTAAGAAAATTAATTCGCATCGAATGATTTTAACAGAAGGTTTGAAAGTTATCAGAAAAGTCAAGGGCGGACTTTTGTTATGGGTCCAAACCTCTAAGTTTTTTAGGGTTACAAATTTTCGACTTTTTATTACTTTTTTACATTTTGTGACCAATTTTGATCAAAAAAGTACTCTACGCAAAATTCGATAAAATAAAGCAGCCCACACAGGTAAAAAATTCCAAAATAAAACGGAAAAAAATCATGAAGCGTCGAAAGCTAAATATTTATAAACCTTATAGTGTCCTCTAAATGATGTATATAAATTTTTTTGAAAATGTTTGCGGTCTAGCTTAAAAAATTAAATTTAAGTGACACATTGCATATACAATATCTTACACTTATTTTTTTTAGGGCTGTATTTTTTAAATTTTAAAATATAGTACAAATATGGGGTATTAAATCATAGAAAGGTATTATCTCCATGTCCGGACGCGTCATGGCGCGTCCGGACGCGTCAGGTAAAAAAAATTAAATTTTTGGAAAAAATTCAGATTTGATTTCTTTTGTATATTTTTAGGTTTAAAACAATGAAGTAAACCGAAACAATAGAGAACTACTAAAATATTCAAATTTTTCAATTTTTTTAAATGGCTTTTTTTTATTTAATTTTTTAATAGCCTAATTTGAGGTTGAAAAAAAAAAACTTTTTCGGTCAATTATGTAATTTTTTATACTGCATTTGAATCTGAATAAAAAACACCCAAATTCCATTTAAATTTTTTAGGTAACCCCCTCTCCCGCCTAAAGGTGCGGATGCAAAAAAAATCTGCTTTGATATTGAAGCTTAGTACAAAATTTCAAAAACCTATCTTATACTTTTTCTGAGATATCGACTTTTAATCGTTTAAATGGCCAACTTGGTATGCAGTGTGCCACTTAAATTTAATTTTTTTCGCAAGGCCGTAAATATTTTCATAAAATGTATTCAAATCATTTAGAGGACATGGTATTTTTTACCTGTGTGCGCCGTAACCAAACATTTTATATATATGAACTTTATGAACATTATTTTGATCAGATCTGATTACCCCTAAGAGATTTTGGGAACATTCTGGGACACCCTGTATCAATAAGCCCAATATAATTAATTGAAACACCTGGTATATATTTAATGTTGCTACCAATTTTAATACATTAATATATTTAATAGATACAGCTTTTTAAGTATCTCGTTGAGTAACTTTTTGAAAAGTAATAACTAAATATGTGAAAAATATTTGTTTTTTGTAAATTATTTATTTCAAAATATTTACAAATTTTGTTTACTGTAAATACACTAGATGTGCTAATATCTATCGGAATTTTCAATTTGTTCAAAGCTTAAAACTAAAAAATTATTTATAAATAGTAATAATAACAAGCCGTGAAGATACTCTATACACACGGATCTATGTCTTATATGTATATGGCTACTAGATACCCAATGTACAGAGTCTGAAGTACAGACATATAATTTGTACTCAACATGCAAAGTTCTCGGACTTTCTTTGAAGTTAATGCCATACAGCAATTACATTGCAACCAACCATGTTATATAATGGATATGTATCTGAAATATAATTAAGATATATAGATATGGCATTAATGTTGATTTGTTTTATGTAGAACATATACAAAGCCAATATAGCGGTGAGGTTTCGAGGAGGTGAAGTATAACATATTTGTTAACAAACCACTATAGCGGTGGGTGGTTACCAGAAGCGGAAACGTGAAATCTACCTTGATATAGCAATGAAAACATTTCGGTTTGACGTGGACTCAAGGCGCATCTATGTATATATGATCTAATGTTCTATTAATACTACATAACCTGTTATAATGCCAATACATGAATGTTATATATCAAGTTATATGGCAAAGGTGCCCTAAATAATCTCTCTTTGCCATGTTGCTGGCATAAGTGCATTTACTGGATATGCTGCGAATGTTATAATGTACATTTCACAGTGGATAATATATTTCGTTTCCTCTTGATATATTAAAAAGAAGAAGTTATTTTGTGTATTTCGGTATACAGGGTGTTTCAGAACTCCCTTCGTTTCACTGCTGCATAGTTGATATAGGTAGTTATACTTGATAGGGTCAGATTTAACATTAGGTAATACCAGGCCTTGGAAGGAAAATTTTTAGTTGACGACCTTTTTTTTTGGTCATCTTGGTCTAAGACCTTTTTGTTCCTTTTTTGGTCACCACTTTTTTTTTTTTTGGGCGGCACATTATCTATTGCCTAGGGCGGCAAATTTAGTAGACCTGGCACAGATACTTCCAAAAAAATTTTTTAGCCATAAAATAAACCTCCTCGACAACTGCGGCTGCCCGCTTTGCCCGCCCCTTTGGTCTGCCCTGTGCCTAACCATAAAGTCTATTTTAGGGTCAATTAATCAAATTTATCACTTTTTCTAATATTTTGCCCTTGTCCAAGTTCAAATCATATTAACTGTATTTTTATAAGCTTACTAAAATATTTTCCACGACTATTATTTTTTTTTTCATCATAATATAATTTTATGATACCGTAGGTCTATGAATTGTAAAATATTACATTATTTTTATTATGTACTTAATACTAAAAACAATAAATAATTGATAAGGACAGAAATTTTTAATTTTAAACAAAATTATAAAAATATTAATTTATTATTCCATAAATCTATTTTCTAATCATCTAGCAATAGATGGCGCACAAGTATACATAAATCTGATGACTTTAGTTCTTTTGCGTGTAAGGTCAGAAACTGTTTTCTTAATCAGCGTACAGAGATGGCTCTTGGTACTGAAGAGGGCCAGCAGCCCGAAACTGTCAGTCTACCAATATCACTCTGTACGATGATTAAAAAATAGATTGGTGGAATAATAAATAAATAATGAGATAGTTTCTAGACAACAAAACTAGGTCTACAGTGCTATCTCTTTCTAACATGTTAACTGCAGTTTAGCCAAATTGGGGAAGACAAATTAATCAGATTAGCCAATATAACCAATAAAAAATATTTATATTTACCTTATTTATTTTAACCCTAATTTAATTTTATATTATGCTGTTAAAAATATAAGTTAATACTATGTATCAAGTACTAAAATTTTTGCATAAGTCACTGTAATTTGGGTTCTTTTTGTTTATATTATTATCATCTGTTCACAAAGACTGGAACTACTACTATTTCCATCTGGGTATGTATTCTCGGACTCGAGAGAACGCATTCCCGGGAGAAAGGTAGTGTGGGTTGCATATTCTTTCTCTCGAAACGCAAAACTACTTATTCTTGAACTTCACTTCGCACGAAAATTGAGGAACTTTACTTCTACTACTCCGGATCGTGAGAAGCGGTCGTTCACGGAAATTTTGACATATAAGTTAGTCGCGCGCATTTGAACATAACCCTATTTTCGCTTTGGTTTTGTGTTGTTATTTGAATACCGTTTTATTTTATAATAGTTAATAAAATAAGCTTTTTGTATTTAGAAATTATTATACATATTATAATAATAATAATATAACGATGGACGATTTGGAAATTGTGGGGGCTGTTGCCCTTTTGGGAGATCTGCAAGATGCGAAAGGCCAAATGGAGAACGAAGAACGGGAAGTGTTGGCTAGGATCGAACCTTTCCAACAAAAAAATTATAGGGAATTCAGGACTAAACAGCACACTATTGACAAGAGGGCTGTCCTGAATAAAATTTAAAAGTATTTTTTTTGTTGACTGCTGGTGGGCGCAGATCTTTTTCTGTTTTTATTTTCATTTTCAGTCATTTCTTACACATTAATTTTTGGATATTAATTATAAAAATTATTCAAACCACAGCAACTTGTTTACAAATAATGAAAATAATGACATCCTGCGCACGCAAACTCGTGTCGCATAATCTGATTGGTTAAAATCCGCTAAAACACTCGGCAACGCTGCAGCCGGCTGCAGAGATCCCATCACGCTCACTACTGTTCAAGAATAGGATTTTTTAACTTTGGGGAACTTTGATATGATGTGATCAGTTCCCTTCCTACGAAAATTGTTCACGTTCTCTCGAGCCCGAGAATAGATACCCTGGTCACAAAACTGAAAGTTTTAGCGTAGTTTTTACATAGAACAGTAAGTGACGTTTTTAACAAATGGACTCGCCCGGAAAAATATCCCATTGAATAAAAATCGATAAAAATATTATAGATTATTAAATTTTTAGTCTGTAACTCTATACTGTAAAAAATATTTCCTGTAAATAAATTAGCGGCTCTCGGCACCCGAATTTTAAAAGAAAGTGTAAAATTTTTGGCGAATTTTAAATAATATTGTAATTTTAAAACTTGATTTTAACACTTTAACTACCATGTGTACCATATTGGTGCGCACCCTGTTTTCTGCACGGACCGTGTGACTCTATTTGGGTCACACACTAACACACACACACATCTGGTTGCTAATGTTCCAAGTTTAATAACTCCAATTTGATAATTTAATCTTAATTTTACTGTCTAATATTTTTATTTTTTTTGAAATTTTAGGTTTATATTTTGTTGGGTAATTTTCGTTTGTTAAGGCTGGGTTTATCAATATGAAATTAAAATTTATTTAACGGATAAAGTCTTAGGTAAGAGCAAATTCTGGCTTTTTGCAGTTGCCATGGTTATATAGTTCTCCGCATGAAAGAAAGTCTCCGACGAAAGGGGAAGGAATCATTCGCGCTCTCTTCTTTCAGTCAAGAGCGTTATAAGGCGTGCGTGCGTGCACACACATTCCAAACATATTTCCCGTAGCCACAGATCCGTGCGTCAAACTATAACGTGCAAGTTATAAACCAAGCCTGAGAAAAGTAAATATTGATAAACCACCCTATTGAAAATGACGGGTCTGCGCAGGCATAAATGTTGAAACCGGACTTGAGAGGATGAAATTCACCCGCTCAAAAGTCCGGTTTGTGAACCATTTATACCCGCGCAAACCCGTCATTTTTAATAGGGCAGCCCTAAGAAAAGTAAATGAAACCTGGAAATTTCAGGTTGCACACAATAATTTAGATTAAAGAAAAAATAGCGCTTATCATATGCACAGCCAGGTGAAAATTTTGGGAAGCCTACTTATACAATTAGGAGGCTAATTAAGTATTAAGGGGCTAATTATAAATATGTTGTCTTTTTATTGAATCAGCATACAAAGTTGACTCTTGATACTGAAGAGGACCAGCAGCCCGAAACTATCAGTCTACCAATATAACTCTGTACGATGATTAGAAAATATATTGATGGAATAATAAATAAATAATTGAATAAAAATCGATAAAAATATTATAGATTATTAAATTTTTAGTCTGTTTGTCTGTAACTCTATAAGTATACAGGGTGTATTTGAAATAGCGTAGGAAATTTTAACAGGTGATTCTACATGATAAAATATGACAAAAAGTATAAACATATGTCTAAAAATGCGTCATAAGGGAGCTACGCCCCTTTGAAATTGGCTAAAAAAATCGGTTTTTATTTAATAACTCAGGAACCCTTTGAGATATGTTAACGGGGTTTTGCACGTGAATTAATCCTAATAAGGCTCATCTATGTATATCATTTTCACGTACTTATTTAAACCAGGGGCTTATCAGTTTTTTGTCCCAAACTTTTTTCTGTCTAACTTTTTTGCAATTTTATTTTTGAAATATGATTCCTCAGATCAAAATATATAAAAAAGTACTCCTGTTGTAATGCTGTAGGATTAACCGTTTTCGAGAAAAGTTCATTTGAAGGTGAAATTTCACAGTTCGAGGACGAAAAATTAAATACTAAAATGTCGAAAACCAAAATTTTAATGATGCAATGTTATTCTAGATCAAAAACTAGGAAAAAAAGTTTCCATACATGTAGGTCGAAAAAACGCTTTTAAAGCTACCATAGCCCTTTAAAAATGGTGCATATTTAGGAGACCATAGATCCATTAGGATTGATTTTTGGAAGCACCTGTATATGAGGTTTTTTTCTTAGTTTTTAATGTACATTCGCCCTGCATCATTAAAATTTTGGTTTTCAACATTTTAGTATTTAATTTTTCTTCCTCGAACCGTGGAATTTCACCTTCAAATGAATTTTTCTCGAAAACGGTTAATCCTACAGTATTACAACAAGAGTACCTTTTTTATGTATTTTGACCTGGGGAATCATATTTCAAAAATAAAATTGCAAAAAAGTTACACAGAAAAAAGTTTGGGACAAAAAACTGATAAGCCCCCCCCCCCCGTTTCCGCACTCCTGGTTTAAATAAGTACATGAAAATAACACATAAAAACGGGCCTTGGTAGTGTTATGATCTGAATATTTTATATGTTGTTAAAATTTTAAAATAATATTTATTTAATATTGCGCTATGACATAATCTGGCTTCACGAGATTCGGCTTCGGAAGAGTTCGGTGTGTCCTACATTTGATCGGACCCCTCCTCGGTAATTCTTGTCGGTATAACTTAAAAGTTGTCTAGTAGTCCAAATTCTTTATACAAATTGAATTTATGGTTAAAATGATCGTTTCAGATGTCAGAAATAGCAATTAGTTTGCAAATTGATGAGACTGAAACTCTTTTGTCGGGGTAATTAAATATGCGCGGTATCTTTGTAGATATTTTGCGCTAATAGCATTGTCAAATAAATTTAACTAGTGGCCTTCTTATTAGCTATATAAACTCATGAAAATATTCATTTTTATCCAGTTTTAGTTAGACTGCCTCCACGCCAGTTTTAAAAGTGAAAATGTAGTTTCTGTGAGAATTAATTTTGAGATTTATTCTTGAATTAAAAATAGTTCTTAAACTTAGAAAAATTTTGAGACTCGTTTTATCAGACATAAAAATAATTTTGGACACTTATAAATATTGATAGTATGAACACTGATAGAAATTTTGACGAATATTAATTAACTTTGAAAAATATTTTGTAAAATAATTTAAATGACTTATACGAACCAGTTTTAATATACACTAAGAAAAATGTGGAAAATAAATTGGGATTTGAAAATGATTGCGAATAGTTGGGATTTCAAACATAGAATGTTTTAAGTTAGAAGTATTTAATGGAAAACTAATATTTAATGGAAATTAAAATTTAAGGGCTTTGCATAGAAATAGGACTTAGAAGTAAGAATTGATCTTTCATGTTCTTGGAGAATTTATTCACATTTATTTAATATATTATTCTTAAGTTAAGAAGAAATCGTTTTATCTGTTTCCTAAGCGCCGTCTTCTAGAATACCCGCTCCCGAATAAAGTGATAAGTGGTTAAGTATATTCTCCGCTCGGGTATACTTTAAATATGACAGAAGATTAGATGGCCAACCTAAATGAGTAAGTTATAATGAAAGTTATAATATCTGCTCGGCTATAACCGAATTATATACCACTATCACAACATTAGTGAAGAATTCGACATCACTACATTAGTAGAAAAATATTTAATAGTAAAAAAACCACTTCACTACAGTAGGATTAGTTGACGTGCAAAACCTCGTTGATATATCTCAAAGGGTTCCTGAGTTATTAAATAAAAACCGATTTTTTTAGCCACTTTCAAATTATGACGCAATTTTAGACATATGTTTATAGGAACTTTTTGTCATAGTTTATAATGTAGAATCATCTGTTAAAATTTCCGACGCTATTTCAAATTCACCGTGTAGATCTATAAATATATTGTCTTTTTATTGTCACAAAAATTGGGGACTAATTTTTATTTAGGGGGATGCTAAGCCCCCAGCTTCCCTAATTTTAACTTTTGAAAATAAATCAGTAGCTGTCAAAAATGCCAAAAAAATAGTATCGCGAGAGAAAGTCTCGTCTCAGAGGGATAAAAATTTCCGTTTTTGTTTAGCTGGTGGGCAATCAGTCCTATCGGCCCCCACCCCTGAAACTGCGCTTGTGTATCTGCGATAGTGATAAAAAGTATGAAGAATTTTAAATTCGAATAATAATAATTTTTATATAATTATAATAATAATAATAATAATAATAACATAATTCAATTATTATAATAATCATAAGTATTATTTTTATTTAGATGAAAAAGTAGGCTTTTAGACACTGGCCCCATCAATTATGTTCCATTTAAAATTTGTAAATACATTTTTAATTCTAAAACCTAATTAATATTAGGATTTATAAATAACTATTTGTACTATAACTTCCTACGTAACTATCCTATTAGATACAGGTTATTAATAATGTTATTTTCTTTGCTATAGGTTAATGTTTAATTTGTTATAATTGTCTAGTCAAATATAATTTACGTTTTATTTATATTTACTTAAAATATTTGCTAAAATATTAATAGGTAAAACAACTGAAGATAACCCAAATAGTACCGATGATCTAAAAATATTCTGTAATTATTCCGTTGGGAATATTCTTAGAATAAAATTTTAGATATGCTATGCTCGGTTGCCGGGAAACGGATTTAACCCCGTCACAGTGCAATGAAAATAAAGTTTTCGTGCCAAAAATGTACAGATTTTTTTTTTACAATACATGATATCATATTTTATGTTTTTGGGTCGCTGAATCTGAACCCAAGGCCAGAATTTAAAAGTTAGCGTCAAAATGGTGGATACAATATGGCGGATTAGATTTTTTAAAGTTGCTCGGATTTGCTTGAAACTTGTTACTCGGCGATTTTTGGGGCCGCTGATTACGAATCTAGTGCCAGTTTTCCAAAATTCAAAATGGCGGATCCAATATGGCGGATTAGATTTTTTAAAGTTGCTCGGATTTGTTTGAAACTTGGTACTCTGGGGTTTTTGGGGTCACTGCTTATGAATCTGGTGCCAGTTTTTCAAGATTCAAAATGGAGGATTTAATATGGCGGATTATAATTTTTTAGGTTTCTAGGAGTTTTGGCATATGGCGGATTAAATTCTCCTAGAAACTTAAAAAAATCCGCCTTAATGGATCCGCCATTTCGAATTTTGGAAAACTGACGTCAGATTCGTAATCAGCGTCCCCAAAAACCCCGTGGTGTTACAAACTCATGGAAAATAAACTAATGGTAAACTAATAATTTTAGATGCTGCTATAGCGGTCATACACATTAATGGCACTAACTTTTTTTGCCTCTATAGAGGTCAATCACTGTGAAGGGGTTAAATAAAGATTTCGCACACTATACCCCATATTAAGAGTTTAATACTAATTCCAAAAGTAAAATACCGCGTATAATATTAAAAATTTAATGTAACTTATAGTTATTGACATCACTGATTTCAAATCTGGCTATAAAAAGTCAAAATGCAAAATGGAGGATCCGAGGTAGCGGGTGAAGTTTGAAAATTTAGTGTGATTTGTAGTTTGGTAATTCCTGGTCGCTGATTTCATTTATTATATAAATTGTAGTAAATGAGGTCCCTGATTTTAAATCTGGGTTTAATAGTGGATCTAATATGACAAAAATAATTTTAATTTTGTATCCAATTTAAACGATTATTTTTTTTTGAGTGTTTGATTCCCTTACTGATTAAAAATAATTTAAAAATTTAAAGAAAGTTACAAGATGTAGGCCTTAATATATCTTTGGGAGCTAAGCAATACAGATGCAGAAAAGTAGTGCAATGTGGAAAAAGAAGTTAGTGCAAGGAGATCACAATTTAATGGAAACTCATGTAATATATGTATATAGGCATTACATACATGAATTTCCTCCAATTCGTCCAATTCTTTAGGAATGTTTCTAAAGAAATTGGACGAGTAGCGAGGACTTTTTTGCATAAGTTGCCTTCAGTACGTAGATATTCTGGAGAAGTCTAAACTGGTAGTCGATAGCTGTTTTGGAACAATTCTAAAATCCGATTTTTAAAATGCAATTAATTCATTTAAGGACAGTTACACATAGATATCGATAGTAATAACGCCGTTTGTTTTTCTATGTCACTTTGCTTAAGTTATTAAATGGGGTTGGGATTCTTCAGCGAACAAGTTGTAGAATCCATAATGATTTTCGATGATTTTAAACCCATTTGGGCAAATTTCGATGATTTCGATGATTTCGATGATTTCGATGATTTCGATAATTTTAAACCCATTTGGGCAAATACAAAAAATAATGAAAACTACGCTTATTAAAAGCTGTACAGCAGCCAAGTATGAACAAAATATATATTTTTTGTTTAAAGTTATTGTTAGAAATTATTATTGTAAAAATTATCATTTGTTTTTTAGAATAAAACTAAAAAAGTAATTATTTATTTTTATAAAACTCCGAAAATTATTTAAATCGCACACAAAATTCATAATTTTCCGCTATGTTGAATCCGCCATTTTGGATGTTGACGTTTTATAGACAGATTTAAAATTATTAATATCAAATCAAAAAATATATATAGACGGTATTTGACTTCTGGAATTAATATAAAACTCTTAATATCAGGTACAATTGTGAAATTTTAAAAAAAAGTCGATTTTTTCAAAAACGGCCCCGGGGAAGATTTTGATTTATATCACGTTTTAGTTACTAAGGAAAGCCTATTTAAATAAATAAAAAAAATAGGTCTATTCGAAATCTTTATTTAAATCCGTTTCCCGGGAACCGTGTATGGTTATGGTTAAAATTTATTTATTATTCTTCTAATGCATACTCTAAGAAATGTCTGTTACGAATATTCTTATAAATTATTTGCATGGTTATTCTTAGTATTTTCTCATTTAATTATTCTAATACATATTCTAAGAATGTTCTGTTATCATCCCTTTGGTTGTTAATTTAAATTTGTAGCTGTTCTGCAATGCATTGTTAACATGTTGATAACACCATGGTGACTTTGTCCTGCTTACATTTAAAAAGAAATTATTATCCTTAAAAAGAAAGTACATACTTTTACCGTTTAATTATTATAGAAAAAATAACATGCTGGATAATGTTTTTAAAATAATTTTAATTTTAATAATAACTGCCTCAGCTTTAAGCTGATTTTAATAGTCTTGGTCTCAGCTGTAAGCTAAAAGCTTAAAGCATATAAAACCTTATTCTTAACTTTTTATACTCATTATTTATGAAATATTTAAAATATAATTTATGAAAAATTCAATGATCATTTTTTGTGATATCATTAGGGTTGTAGCCGTAAATTTTGACCTTACATCCTGGTAGAAGGATGAAGTTAAATAATTTTTGTACCCTACAAAAAGGGCTTAAGATTTTTTAGTTTCTCCTAATAGTAATCGATGCGTGTATGGTCTAAGAAATCATATACGTTATTAACTTAGTTTGGCCAAAAATGGACAAAAAATTGATAAGATTGGGGTCTCGGGACATTTAGAACACAACGATTTAATATACAGTGCAGTCCAAAAGTCACCCCCCCTTTTAACTTTTAAACGAGTTAAGATATCGACTTCAAATTTAGAACTCTTAAATAAGACAACTTAAACTATCTTTTAGAATATATTTGATATTTTCAGCTCTTAAAATGTGGGCAGGGGGGCATGGGGGGACATTTTTTTTAAATGGAAAGAAGGTCGTGTGATACATCATTTTAAAGCTTATAAAATTGTCTATTTAAACTAATATTTTTAAATTTTTTAAAAATGTTTTCTAAGGTTTTGATTTTTCAATTTTTTGTGCTAAAACATTTGATTTTTTAAGTTTTTTTTTATAAATTTTTATTTATGTCAACTAAAATTAGTTTAAAAGTATAATTAACATTTTTTTATGATGAAATTAGCCATTTTTAAAAAATTATTTGTTTTTTTTAGAGGAATTTTGACATTAACACTATTTCAACCCCATTTTAAACCCATTTTTTTTTTAATTTCAAAATATGGAGTTAAATGGATAATTTTATAAGCTTTAAAATGATGTATTATACGACCCCCCTTTCCATTTAAAAAAATGTGCCCCCATGCCCCCCTGCCCACATTTTAAGAGCTGAAAGTATTAAATATATGCTAAAAGATAGTTTAAGTTGTCTTATTTAAAAGTTCCAAATTTGAAGTCGATATCTCAACTGGTTCAAAAGTTAATAGAGGGGGGTGACTTTTGGACCGCTCTGTATAACCCAAACATTAGGTCCTTCAATCACAAAACTCACAAAATACTAGATTAAGGTACTTACTTTTTAAATCACACGTCCGCTCATACAAACAAAAAACAGACTAAACTAATTGGATTTTGTTATTCATATATATTTATAAAAACATCTATAGTTATTGAGTAAATAGCAAACATTTCAGAACGTTTTATTTTTTATTATCATATATTATTATTATAATATATTTAGATTGTTGTCTTGGCCAGAGGCTGGTTTATACATAGTTATAACAATTAACTTCAACAAAAGTGATTAAAACAGTTTTAATATAAATAATATAATAAATAAATCAAATGTCAGATTTTGGTTTTTTCTTGTTTGGTTTTTTTTTTTAGTGAGGGCCCCTTGGTTTACCTTAACGTTGGTTTGGCGTCTGTTTGGTGTTTTTTTTTGTAAAAACATGTTTTTTATTTAAAATAACATATTGAAAAACGGTCAGCGCATGCGCAGTTTATCAAATAGCTGCATAAGGAGCTGCACATAGGCGCTCCTGCCGCCTAAGGCTCTTTGTAATTTTTAGCTTTTTAATGTTTTTTTTTTCATGGAAATATTAAATTAAACCTAAAGGTATGCTGTATAAAACGATATTCTCAAAAAATATTTAAATTGAAATACAATTTTTTTACAATATTTAAAAAAAATCTTACAAAGCCCGGCATTACTCGCAGGTTGGGGGTAATTATGGCATAGGCCAGATTTACCCTTATTCAAAAATATATATATATATATATATATATATATAAAAATCACAAACAAATACTTTTTCTTCAAAGTTTGTGACTTCTTTGTGTCCATAGTAGAATTTAAGCAGCATATCCTTAGCTCACGGTCTTTACTAAACTCACCACACATTAGACATAGTTCGTGATTCATTTCCGTGTCATTTTTATCATCACTTTCATCCCAAGAGAAGATGTTCAGACGTCCATTGTGCTTTTCCACTCATTCTTTTATAAATTCGGGGTATCTCCAATATCAAAACTTAAATATGACCTATCTGGTGTAAGAGTATCCGGCCGGAATTACCCCAAAACAAATGGCTGTTATAAGTTATAACTTATAACCCCAAAACGTACGTTTACAAATTTTTACCCAAAACACAAAATTAACTGAATTTAATTATCATTCTATTACATAGTATTAAACTACACTAGAGACATACTATATATACCACAAATGTAACTAATTAGGCTCAATTAATTCATTATATTCCTTTGAAATTAGAAGTGTGAGACATCAAAACTGGCAAATTGTAATTTTCTCTAATTACTTTCTACTTTACCGATTGAGCGCATACACAAGGAAAGACCTCCAAAGCCGCTGCGGAAAAGTGTGATAAAGTTGTCTTGCGCATCTGTGATAAACTTTCACATGCGCACTATTATTGTTGTTTTGACAAGTATTTTTTAACCTTAGCTTTATGTGTCAAATAAAAATTGTAAAAAATGCAACAAAAAACAAAAAATATCTACAAAGAAACGTCGAAATAGTTTTCTTTTACTTCTTTTATAAGAATTTTTCGAGGTGTGTTTGAATTTCGGGATTTTGTACACCTACTTTAAGTACACCAGGAATTGACCCTTTGCTCTTCATAAAGCAACAATACAGGTCATGTTTAAAGTTATAAACAAATGCAGCAAAAAAAAAACAATTAAAACAGTGGAAGTCGAAAAATAAACAGAAACAAACGACAATCTGACAGTACTGACAGTATAAACAAACTACTAATAATTCGTCACCCCAGTATTGGTTTGCCATATCTCTATTTTCGTACATTTTGAAATTTTTACTGGGGGATTTTTGGAGATACCACAAATGAATACTGGGGTGACGAATTGTTTTACGACCGACAGTATTTCACAGTTGACATGCGTACTGCGCAAGGTCAGATAAATTGCGTTACGTCATTTCGCTGCCCCGTTCTGTCACAAAATAATCTTGCGCAGGCTGGACTTTTAGTCCTCTTTTCTTCTCTATGATTGGGCGTCGATCCCATTCTAGGTACACTATGAACTACTCACGAGTACATGGAGCATCTAGTATTTAAATTAAAAAATGAATATACAACTGAGATATACGATGGCCGACATTCCCCCTTTTCTCATACATGCTATCTAATTAAAATTAAATTTTCTTAATATTTTTGGTTTAAATATTTCTAATTAGGTTAGAATTTTTTTAATTTTTCTAGTGCTTAATTTTTGTAATATTTCTAATAATATTTTTAATTTTAATAATCTTTTTAATAATATTTCTAATAATATTTCTAAGTAGGTTAAATTCTTTTGAATTTTTTCTAGAGCTTAATTCTTGTAATATACATCCTGTTCCAGAACTCGCGTACAGAAATTTGAGGGTATATTAAAAACCCTCTGGAAAATATGAAAAAATGTAAAAGAAAATCCATCTTCGTTCAATTCAAAAATAAGAACTCTTTAAGTGGACCAATACTGTTGCTGATGTTAAATTACCTTTAAAAGTTGAATTTGTAGCTATGGAAGCAAATTTAATTACTGCAGGTACATATTATGTAGGGTGACATGGTGATTAATGTGACATAAATATTTATTAATGTCAAAAAACCACCGCCGGATGGACTGACCCTATAAAAATAGAATATTTGATAGCCTCTGTCGGTTTTGTCAAAATATAATAACCTAAAAAGATTCTAAAGTTGAAAAGTCCAAACCATAGTTACTAAGTAGGGAAAAACTAATTTGTAGGTAATTTAACATCAGCAACAGGATTGGCCAGATTAAATAGCTTCCTTTTTAATTAGTATTGAAGATAGATTTTTTTTTGAATTTTTTTCATATTTTCTAGAGGGTTTTTAATATACCCTCAAATTTTTGTACGCGAGTTCTGGAACAGGCTGTATATATACAAAGTACATATCTGACCCTGCATAAAGAAACCCGGTTACTGTGTCAAATTTAATTTTTCTTTCTTTCAGATTCTTATATAAAAAACTTTTTTACATAATAATCCGAAAGATTTTTTTTTTAATTTGACACATTAACCGGATTTTTTATGCAAGGTCATCAAGTAAATACCTGAGACAAAAATTTGCTAATAACTTCGGTAAATGCCATAGACAAGGAAAGACCTCCAAAGCCGTTGCGGAATACTGTGATAAATGTGCCTAGCACATCTGAGATAAACTTGCACATGCGCACTACTATTGTTGTTTTTGACGAGTATTTTTAACCTTAGTTTTGTGTGTCAAATAAAAATTGTAAAAAATTCAACAAAAAACAATAAATATCTACGAAGAAACGTCGAAATAGTTTTTTAAAATTATTTTATAAGAATTTTTTCGAGGTGTGTTTGAGTTTCGGGATTTTGTACATCTACTTTAAGTACACCAGGGATTGACCCTTTGCTCTTCATAAAGCAACAATACAGGTTAGGTTTAAAGATATAAACAAATGCAGCAAAAAAACATTAAAACACAGTACAAGTCGAAAAATGAACAGTAACAAACGACGATCTGACAGTACTGACAGTATAAACAAACTACTAATAATTCGTCACCCCAGTATTGGTTTGCCATATCTCTATTTTTGGACATTTTAAGATTTTTACTGGGGGATTTTTGGAGATAAGACAAATGAATATTGGGGTGATGAATTGTTTTACGACCGACAGAATTTCACAGCTGAAAGAGATGCGTACTGCGCAAGGTCAGATATATTGCGTTACGTCATTTCGCTGCCCCGTTCTGTCACAAAATAATCTTGCGCAGGCTGGACTAATGGTTCTCTTTCCATCTCTATGGTAAATCCGTTCCCTAGGTATGACACCAAAATTAGCGTCCAAAATTCTAGCGTCCACTTTTGACGTAAGTCAGACTACAATTATGGGCTATTTCCCGTGAATAATTTCAAATTTTGGTGTTTTATGCGTATAAATCGTATATTAAATTATGCGAATAAAAACACAAAAAAAAATATTCATTGTGGACGCTAGAATGTTGGACGCTAGGCCTAGCGAACTTATAGGTTCATGTTTTTAAGTTTGGTTTTAAAAAATAAATTAAAAAGTCAGAAGACTTTTTGCATAAATTATTTAGGATGTATAAAAGTTTAAATTAAATTATTCAAATGAAGTGATGAAAAGCATATTCATACAGTATGTTAAAATTAAATTTTAATCAAACAAATATATGATGCGGGGGTTGTTTAGAATGAACTCCAATGATTTTATTCGAATAAGATTTAAATAAACAAGTGCCGAATAGATAATAAGGTAAAAACAACCTGGAACAACCATGGAATTTTGAAAGAAGCCGTGACTGTGATTTTACTTTAAATATTGTTTGTATTTAATATTTTTTTAGCAAAAACTTTGGGATTTTATCCTTTTAATGCTGTTAAAGTTTAAAGTATTTAAATTTGTTTTACAAGAAGGTGTTTTGAAGAGTTTTTGCCTTTATTTAAGTGAGGTGTTTGCGCACAGCTGTGTGCCGTATTTTATTTACGAATTTAGAAAAATATTCTGTAAAATGTGATATTCTTATAGAAACGCAAAGTTAATGGAATGGAATATAAGGGCCTTTAATTCACACGAAAATGATTGGAAAAATATAGTCATTCATTAGTACTTGAATTGAGAAAATATTTTGGCAATACAAAGAAAACTTTCCATATGATAAAATGTTAACAAATTACCTTCTCAATCCTGTTTACTATCACTGTAAAATTTGAAAATCAGTCGGCATCTTCTAACAGGATATGAAAATCCAATAACTTCCTTAAAATACGGAAATTATTTTGGCAGAACAAAGAGAAAGTACCAACATAAAATTGTTAGTCCTTTTAAGATACTACGTGCCTCTGCTGCCTTATATTATACCTATCTATTAATTTTGTTATGTTATAGATAATAAATTATTTATTGTTTACCTAATTCTCTTTTAATCAGTTATAATTAAATTAAAACTTAATAAAATTCAACCCCCTCTTCTCAAAATTTTTTATTTATCTAGTGGATCCGGATTTCGTTTATTTATTTTATCATCAGCACAAACAATTACAATGTATGTGTTTTTCAATGTTCCATATTTTTTTACTTGTTCGAGTTTCTTTGTAATTATGTAAGTTTTTAATTGTGTACTGTTATTGTTTATTTTATAATTTATTTTTTTTATGTGTACCTATTATTACTTCGTTTTAGTGTTATTTATTGTTTGTGCTGATGATGGAATAAATAAATTCACGAAATCCGGATCCACTATATAAATAAAAAAAATGAGAAGAGTGGGTTGAATTTTATTAAGTTTAAATTTGCTTCTCATAATGGTTAATCTTTCTAATTAAATTAGATTAAATTAAATATTTTGTTGGGTCACTCCATCCGGCAGCGGTTTTTTAACATGGCCTTCTAGTTTGCATGACTTTTGCCCTGCAGTGTACTTACCTACCCAACAGATGAAAAAAAAATTCATAGAAAAAAAAATCCCTTCAAAAACTAAAAGTTAGCGTGGGCTAGGCTAAGCTTAAAAAAAATGAAAAGAAGGATAGTTTTTTGTCTCAAACTGTCTAATATCACTTTAGGTCTAAAATTAAATTAAAAGCCCAAAAATTAACTTTTATTATTAACAACAATTTTAAGAATATTTGTAATCCAAAGAACCAAACCTATAAAAATTAAAATAATATAGATGCCATATTACTATTCTAAAAACATTCCCTTAATAATATTTTAAGAATATGTATTTGGTAATATTCTAATCATGCATAGTATGTGCACTATAGATTATTACAAAAATATTTCCTTTAAAATATTTTAAGAATAAGTATTTGAGAATATTCTTAGCAAAATACTCGGATCATGCTAAGAATGTTAAGAGTAGAAGCAGTGCACCTTTGTTTACAGCTTTATGCTAAGAACCCTTTCAAAGGAACGTTTAAAAAACCTATTTAGGATGAAGTGTGTAATCAGGGTTATAGGGAGTGCCATTAGAAATATCCTAATACAATTGCACGGCTTTTTTAACTCAATATTTTTCTATAACTAAGGCCAAAAGATCCTAAAATGCATGTTATGAAAATAAAACTGAAAAAATGGGTTGGTTGTATTTTAAGTGTATCTATATATGAACGTTGATGAGCAAAATTTCTAAACAACCCTCGTATATCGTCGGCTTACAAGTAAAGAGTCAAAAAACATGATTTTGAGATATTGACAAACTTAACTTTCATTTTTGTTTTTTTTTTAATTTTTGTAATAATTGTTTTAGGAAAAAAAAACTACCGCAAATCGCAATGACATGTTTGGACATAATAGTATATAATATAATGTCACATTTGCAGTTAAATAATTTTTTTTTGTGATTTAATTTAAATAAATTTGAAAAAAAAAATCGACTTAGTGCGCTTTACTTGTAGAGCTGTTATGGGAAATTTTAATTAAACACTTTTTTCTTCTCTAATCCCCCTGGAAGGGAGTTAAAAAATTCTTATTATCAGATTCAGTTTCGTCGACCTCAAAAACCTCTATAGGTATACCAATTTTGACGCAAATATTGAAAACATCTAAAAATATTTATTCCTCACCCCCTCGGGGGTGGAGTTAAAAAATTATCACATAAAGTCTCTAGCTTAAAGCTTTCTTAAGTGTTCGTGATTTATATCGACATAAAACGTCATAAAACGCAAAAATACTCAAAAAATACTGCTGCCGACAAGGATAATTTCTCTATGGGCCTAGGTTCATTAAAGCCAAAAAAGAAAAAAAAAATAAATAAAATAAAAAAACATTTTTTAAAAAACTGCTTTTTTAACAAGTTTAAATATAAAAATATTTAGTAGAATACAAAAAGAAAACGAAAATAAAACTACAAGAATGCACTAATTAGTCGATGTGTTATTAATTCGTCTACAAAAACATTCGAAATAATAAACGTATTAAGTGACTTAATGCCTATTGCCAGATGAAATTTTAATCAAAATCAAATTGGTGCGTTTTGTATAGTGGGTAACTCTCTTGGCAGTCCACCTAGAAGTTAGTTCGGTTTACCTGTACATAGATCATCAAAAATTAATTACAGTGCCATTTAATTCCCATTTTTTCAAAAAACTGACTCAGTGCCTTTTACTTGTAAGCCCACGATATATTCTCATAAAAATAAAAGAAGAAAAAAATGAAAACCACTCACATTTTAGTGTGTTATCATCACTTGTCACGCTATGGAAGATTACCTTTTTCATTTCCGCTAACTCCATGTTGAACAACACAAAACTTTCACCAAATCACCAAAATAAAAGTTTTACGAACCACAGCTAATTAATTATTTTCAATTGTGCGTAAAAAATGTTTCTAATTAAATTTTGAAAATAAGTGTATACAAACAGTTCTAGTTGCATAAGAGGCACCAACTGTATCACAAAACAATCGCGTGAAGTTGTATAGACAAAAATTATTTTGGAATAGACAATTCAGTAAGAGTTAAATATAATTGGACACCACTACTGGACGTCACTTGTTCTATTTTAGAATAGTGTATTCTAAATTTTTGACTTTTGCTAACTTGAGTGTATAGTGTAGACTGCGAACTGATAGTTCATGTATTTCGGTCCGAAAATTTCGGAGGAGGACGTAAATTATGGAATGCGAGTTGGAGAAAACATAATTTGGCAAAAACTAGGCAAAACATTAAATCAATATTGTCCCATTTTCAAAAGAAGGTAGAAAAATCTAAAAATAGTACAACCAAACGTTGTTGTAACAAGTTTGAGGTATATAATACCATTTTTACGATTATTTTTTTTTAATAAAAAATAAATTTATTTCGTAAATTAAAATGGAGTATCCACAGAGGTACAAGACATAGAATAAACAGAATAGCTAAAAAACATAATAGCATTTAGAATAAATAAATATATAAATAAAATACAAAAAATATATGTAGGTACATAATTATGTTACAGGTAAATAACACTAGGCAACAAATCGCAACTTTTTTTTTGCCCCGATCGGAAAGTAAATTTTTCTTACTAATTCGAGGGCGTAGAATCCGAATCTGACCTTAGAAAATTTCCAGCACCTAAAATTTTTGAGATATAAGTTTAGGTAATAATGACGTTTTTTTCAAAATCTTTAAAAAAAATAGTAGAATTTTGAAAATTTTAGTGTATATTAAAAAAAATACGAGGAATTCAAAAATATATATGTCAAGAACATACTGTCAGAGTAAGTACGCGAAAAAAAATAAAAAGGTTAAAATGAAAGTGCAGAGTTTACTTAATCGCTCATTTGTGGCAAAACTATCAAATTTTTTTAAAAACTTTATAAAACTTAATTTGTAGATTATAAAATTCTCTACAAAAATATTTATACAAATATTTTTTTATTTTGCTTAGTTTGTTCCTTACTTTTTATGAAAAAGATATAAAATTAAAATACACAGTGTAAACTTTTTTCCCGAGCCCAAAAAATATATTTTTCTTATCAATTTAAAGGCGCAGAATCCAAATTATTTTTTAAATTTTAGTACATGCAATTATGCCAATTTAAAAATAATTTATAAAACAAAATATTTTGTATTTTTTTTTTTTTGTTTTTTTAATGGTTCTACATCATAAAAATGTTACTTTATTACATAAGAACCATAATACGTAACATTTTTTTAGTTCATTTTTGACTCTCTAGTAATGATTTTTGACAATTTTTAGCATGAGTACGTGGCGATAAGCTTGTCCCCTTATGCACCCTTCTTCTTACCCTCCACCCCTACTTAGTTTTGTCACATTATCCATTTTTTTTAATATTTTTTTTTTCATAATATCCCTATTTATTCTACCTATGAATTTAAAGTTTCTATGTTTTAAGTTGGGTATTTTTTAACTAATATTGAGTCGCCGAATCCAAATTTGTCCTTGGCATATTTTTGTCTCCCATGATTTTAGAACAAAAGAGGGATAAAATAATGATTTTTTAACATTTTTATCTTATTTTTCTCAGAAAACTTAGGTAATAGAAATATTCTGAGGCCAGATTCGGTTTCAGAGACCCAACATTAGTTAAAAAACATATGACTCCAACCGGGGCAAAAAACCGTGTTGCCTAGTGTAATCAGACAACTTATATGGCTCGAGTTGAACCAATAAACAAACAACCAATTTTTTAAAATTATTAAAATTTCCAGTGCGCTTAACGTATTCAGGAAGCTTATTAAATAAAATTATTGCTGAATAATAAAAACCCTTTTCAAAAGTGGCCAATCTGTGCCTTGGTACAGTATAGTTAGAATTCCGGTTACTGGTGGTTCTATCAAAAAGATGTCTATTTTTAAACATAAAAATCAACACCTCATAAATATAAACTCCAGTTACTGTTAATATATTGTTTTGCCTAAAATAACCTCTACAAGAGGCGCCACGTCTTAACCCTAACATTACTCTGAGTGTGCGCTTTTGAATTGTAAATAAGTCCCCCAATCCGGTGCTATGGCCCCAAAAGATTATACCAAACTTCAGCAGAGATAAAAAGTTAGCATGGTACACTATCTTAAGTACCTCGAAACTTACATAAGGTTGCAGTACTCTTATTATTATTAAATATACTATTAAAATTGTAGATTCATATTATTTAATAATACAACAACGTTGTTGTAGTTTTTTTGAGGAAGGATGATCATCAATCATCCAATAAAGATGGAGACAATCAGCTGATTCTAATAATATATTGAAAGTAGGCAGTTTGGGCTAAAATTTTTATATGCATAAGTATACTCAACGATAAGCATGTACATTGTACATGTACAAGTGATATGTAGTTTCTATGTGCACATAAATGAATTTAAATGCATTCCACCAAATATTGAAACGCAATATAGAGCGGACGCACCCCAGGTTCAGCTAGCCAGCCGCACGGATGGATCAGCTGAATTGACTGCGTTTTGAAGCGAGGATCGTGACATAGTAATGAGCGGTAATCCGTCGCTGCAGATGTGCAAGCCCCGCCCAGCTCGCTATTTACGTTATTAATTACGCTATTGTTCTATAACTGTATAGGAATATTTTACTTTCCCTTATTATAACAAAAGTTAGTCAAAAAATACTGTTGCCATCAATAGAATACTTCCTCGTCTAGGCCTAAGTTCATTAAAACAAAAATTTATTAATTTTTTTAAAAAACATTTTTAATTCTCTTTCGACTATGGAAAGTCCGTGTAAATCTTTTAAAAATCTAGAAATATCGAAAATCTCATTTATTTTCCACAAAATTTTGGATTTTTCATAAATTTTGAAAATCTTATCGAAAGACTCAAAAATCTTAGATGTTTTATGTTAACAATCTCGGGAGTTGTACAACAATTTCGGAAGTCCGTATACGGAGTAAGTTATTTTTCAGCGCCCAAGCGTAAAAAAAATATAGGCTGGTTTGTTTGTGTAATTTATTTTAACTGCTTGTTTATTTATAAAAAGATCTGTTAGGTATTTTCAAAATACATTTAAATATAATGTATTTTAAATCAAAATATTTTTGAACAAACATTTAGTTTTTTGAGATATCCATCTTAAAAAACAATTAACCCTCACACAGTACAGAATATTTTTCCTACGACCTAGTTAGTAGTAGTGTAAACAGGTTGAGAGGTATCACGATTTTTTTGAATGCGAAAATTTTTAGAAATCTTAAGGTATCGTATTTTCCAAAATCATATGCAATTATTTAATAAAATCTATTAACAAATATTGTGATATTAGACTGTTGGAAATCAAGTTAAGCGCCGCAGGCGATTTTTTGTTATTTTTAAGTTTACGTGTTTTCCTAACAACAACAATTTAAAAAGAAAATTATTTTTAAAACCTTTAGGAATATTTAGGTTTCGCATTTCTCAGATACAGGTATGTAAATTATTGAATAGAATATATTAATTAAAATTTTTGTTTCACCTTATTATTCACAGTTTATCGCCGCAGGCGAAAATTTTTAGGATTTTTAATGATACGCTTTTTCTAAAAACCTTAAACTTGAAAAAAAAAATATTTTATAGATTTTATTCCCTGCACTCGAACTCGGCTTGGTAAACATACAGTGCGGTCCAAAAGTCACCCCCCCTCCCCTTTTAACTTTTGAACGAGTTGAGATATCGACTTTAAATTTATAACTCTTAAATAAGACAACTTAAACTATCTTTTAGCATATATTTGATATTTTCGTTTGGAAATTCATCAAATCGTATAATGTGTATACAATGTGTATACAATTTCCTTATAATAATTTACTCTATCAACATCATCTTATATCGATTTTTTTGCTTCGAACGTCGGTGAGAAGCAAAATAACATGATATTCACGTGAAAGCCACGTTAATATGTGACATGCGATATATTCACAGCGTTGCTAAATATTTGTTATTAAATAACATGTTTGTCACGTCACACGTGTTACGTTGCAAATGTGATGTTAAATACATGTTATTTTTCAATATTATGTGATGTTATGATTTAGTTTAAAAATACACCCAAAAGTGATGTTAATTTCTTGTAATATAACATCCCTTGCTACCTGGGCTATGTAAATAATATATCCACTAAAAAAAATTTTTATATAAGCTCGTCATTCTCTGCTTATATACAGTGCGGTCCAAAAGTCACCCCCCCCCTCTTAACTTTTGAACGAGTTGAGATATCGATTTCAAATTTAGAAACCTTAAATAAGACAACTTAAACTATCTTTAAGCATATATTTGATACTTTTATCTCTTAAAATGTGGGCAGGGGGGGAAATTTTTTTAAATGGAAAGGGGGGTCGTGTGATACATCATTATAAAGCCTTTAAAATTCTCTATATAACCATATATTTTTAAATGTTTTAAACATGTTATTTAAGGTTTTGATTTTGCAGTTTTTTGTGCTAAAAAAATAAATTTTTAAGTTTTTTTTTGTTAATTTTTATTTATGTCAACTAAAATTAGTTGAAAAGTATAATTTACTTTTTTTCATTATGAAATTAGGCATTTTTAAAAAATTGTTTGGATTTTTTAGAAAAATTTTGACAAAAATACCCATTTTCAACCCTATTTTAAACCCAAAAAAAAATGTTTAAAAAAAATAAAAAATATACAGTTAAATGGAGAATTTTATAAGCTTTAAAATGATGTATCACACGACCCACCTTTCTATTTAAAAAAATGTCGCCCCATGTCCCCCTGCCCACATTTTAAGAGCTAAAAGTATCAAATATATGCTTAAAGATAGTTTAAGTTGTCTTACTTAAGAGTTCTAAATTTGAAGTCGATATCTAAACTCGTTCAAAAGTTAAGAGGGGGGGGTGACTTTTGGACCGCTCTGTATATGCTATAGCATTAACAAGTTTGTTAAATAAAACATAACAAAATAAGTATTGCATCGTAAAAAATATTGCGTCATACACTGCCTGCTGCGTTCCAATTATGTATTTATTGTCCAAATTTGTACAACCCCTTTTCCTGTATTTTATTTTGTCAATGAATTAAAACGCTATTGAATAAAAGAGAGAATACTCTCAGAAAACAGAGAGTGGTCCAGCCAGTATGACAAACTACTGTGCCAATCAAAAAAGACGTATTATTCCAGCAGATATTTTTACCGCCTAAAGAGATACTGCACTTTTATTCCAGTTTTGAAAAAAAACATCAAATACTTATGGTAGTTATATGCAGGGGCGGATTAATTTCACTTTAAGGGGGGGGGGGGGGCATCCATAGGGAAAAAAATTACGCCTTCGCCAAAAATATAATTTGGAATATATTTCTATGCTATCTCGTCTAAATCCGCCCATGGGTATATGGTATATGGTAATTATGATAATGAGGGTCCAAAAAATTTAAATTCTGTATTTAGAAACTGAAAGTTAAATTCTGTAATTTAGAATTAATTTAATTAATTGTACAGACACTTGGAAGTTCTATACCAATTACTTGAAATTTCTATAGAAATTTAATATAATTCATTGGAATTTCCGAAATATTGTAAAAATTTGTATTTTACCTCTCACTAAAAACCAAAAGTTTTTCCCCAAACTATAAAACATTTTTAAATAAAGTAATTCTCAATCAATATTAAATATATGACATAGCTCTCAAATTTAATAATTTCAGGAAACAAAATTTGTCAATTGACAATTTTTTTTTGATGCATCAATAATTATTAAAACCAAATTGAAGCCAACCTAACCAGCTGCATATTTGGCAAGGAATATTTAAACAAACAACTATGTCTTTAAATGAACTTAATACTGGGCTGTAAACCCTGTAAACCTTTTTTTTTTCTTCCTGGAAGACTGCTGAAATATTACATAAATATAATATAAAAATTTAGAGAAAGAATGAACTTATTAATTAACGTCTAAATTTTACTTTTCCAAATGATAGGTAGCAACGCGTACTGTATTTACAGCCAGATATTAAACTAACTTTTTAAAACAGTAGTTATTTAAGGGTTATTGTGTAGTTTCTAATTTAAGCCTTTTTTAGCATATCAGCCATCAAGTAGATGTTATGTAATAGTATATTACTAACTAGTGTTTAAAGGGATATATTTCACGCGAGTGGGAAGGTTTACAAACCAGCCATCAGGCGAGTGAGGAAACCCCACGAATGTACGAAATACACTTTCCAACGAGTTATGTACACTACTTTTCCTACGATCCTGAATAAAGTTTGTTAATTTAATATTTTCTAATTTTTATTACATATTCAAAGAATTTTTGAGAAAAGCAAAGCATACAAAGCAAAAAATAGCATACAAATTTATGTATGTTAAACAGGAAATATGATTTTCTTTTACTTTTAGTGTTTCTGGTTTTTAAATTTAATACAATATTATACAATGCAATACCTAGCTGTTTAATAAGTTGCCTATAACGCAGGCCTCTTGTGTAAATAAAGGCAAGACAGTTTGCTAATTAAATTAGATTTCTTTAGATATGTTCCCATATGAAACAGTAAAATTGTACTTTTTTACGATTTCATAACAAAAAGATCTTGTTTTTTTAATGTTTTTTTATAAAATGTAAGGTAACAAAATCAAAAATTAAGTAATTTTTATAAAATCTAGACATAAAAAAAAACATCCCAAGTCATATCTTGGTCAATCTAGTAAGGTTATAACTATAGTTTCTATTTTTGACATGAAAAACAGAAATATTTGGATTGAAAACCATAAAAGATATCATAAAATGATGAAAGGTGGAATATGGCATATAAAACGAGATGAGCTAAATGCGTAGAATCTACAACGTAAATTCAGGCAAACCTACATACGTGAAATTAGGCAAACCCACATACATAAATATTAAACTAGGGTGATGAAAATATCAAACAAGTGTGATATAAGACGTTCTCTAAAGAACAAAAGAGTGTGCTAAATGTAATTTTTATAGGGGATCGTAGGAAAACGTACAAAAACCATTTAATAGAGTTTTACACACTGTATTATTGAAAAAGGTACAAGTAATATTGCTGATGATTTTGAACTTTTAAGTCATATACTGAGAAACCCATGTAAGTAATATATTGAGTAAAAAAGCTTTAAATTGGAACTTTATATTGCTTCTACCAGAACGCCCCATATTTGTTTCGAATTTTTCAATAATGTACACTTGTCAATTCCTGCAAGTTATTCTATTCAAATAAATTAAAATTGATTTTTGTGATTTAACATTTAATGATGATTGTATAACATGTTTGTTTGTTTTTAACCTCGTACTATTCTACTTAATTAAGCATCCCCTAAGTCCAGGACTTGTGTGGGCTAGTAGTAGAGGGAGGGCTAGTAGTAGAGGGAAAACAGATCTTAACAATTTAAATAACTAGTGGTACAAAAACTTTTAAAATTTAAAACTTATAAAAATGGAAACAGTAATAAAATAATGAATTTTTGTATATATTAATAATCTGTCAAATAGCCCATATTAGTAGTAGTAGTAGTAAATCTTTATTTACCACCTAGAGGGAGGGGGGGGGGGGAGCTATCGACCGAAGTCCTTCCGCTCATGTTATTAATTTAAAAGATAAACATTTATATATTTGTTTCTTTAAATTTATTTATTTGTATAACTATATGGTATAATCTTCAAAGAATGTTATATCAATATATCACAAACAAGTATCTAAAAATACGTTATTTTTAGTAAGCAGGGTAATATTATGTCGGCATAAGTAAGAACCTCGTATCTAATTAAGATTTGTTGGACATAAAAATGTTTCAAAATCTTTGGATTTGATATACATTGATCAGAATATCCTAAAACTAAATAGAGGATTAAGTTTAAGGGTACATGTACCATACATGGACTAGTTAATTTAAAAATTTATGTTTTCTCTTAATCTTGTGTAAAATTCGAGAAAATATCGATATAAATAAGAAAGAAATTTCGATACTTGTCAAAAATTAAGTTTTTAAGAACCAAGTTCATTTTAAGTAAGCACATACGTCTACAATGTTAGTTAATGATACTTATAGAGCCACTTGCAACAATGATGGTTTAACTTTAAACTTGAATGGTCATTTAATCAGAATGCAGCCAGTAGTCTCTGATGCAGCACTTTATGCTTAAATACAGTTTATTCGAGATAATCCCAGTCTAAGAGTTGGTGTAAGTGGTGTTGTTTTTAAATGGATTAGCTCACATTACGTTTAAGGTTATCTCAGGATGTATGTATCCATTGTTCAAACAGTTTTTTGGAACGGGATAACGAAAACAGAAAATTTAAAATGATTTTTTAATATAAACTATTGGTCCAACAATAATTATTAATCACTTATTATAGCTCTATACAGCACTAAAACTTAAAAAGTAACATTAAAAACTTATATTAAAATAGCAACTTTGTACCGTAATTAATACGTTCACTGCCAACGGCTAGTTTTGACAGCGGAGCAATGGGTATGGGCAAGGGAAAAATAGAAAGAATTGATTAATGTTGTTAGGGGCGCCAGTTACTTTAGCTTTTACTCCTTTAGGTAAGTAACAACCTAGTGTAAATACTTAAGCTTTTCAGTTTGAGAAAATATAACCCCTAAATAAAATAAGATAATTCATTTGAGAAATTTATTATAAATAAACTTAATGAAAGCACATCAAGTAATGTATTAATATATATAAAAAATATGTGTAATTATATTAAGATATAATTAAAGAAATCTTAATAAAAATTACTAAATTCAGAAATCATTCGACTTAAATGTATAAAGAAAACATGAAGTTCAACAAGCACCAAGAAATGTATGTAAACAACAATCATTTCTTGCAGTGTATAAAAGTCATGCTTAAATTAGAAATCATTTAATCAAAAGTATGATATTTAATAATTAATAAATGAGATTAAATGTTTTAAAATAAATAAGTACCTAAAAATGAACAAAAGCCAGAAGGGCATATAGTATTAATCAATACTATATCAGATCTGATAAAGTTTACAGTTATAAGAATATTGAAATAAAAGAATTTAAAAATATGAAATATTGCTTTCAAAAGTTTTCAGAATGAGTACTTAGCTGGTTTCTGCAAAATCCATGAGGTATGAATTCCATCGTCTCCATCTGTGCAAGTCTCCCCTATGCTGATGAATTCATTTCTCAAATGAAAGAAAAAAAAATATAGGCTGTCCCATCTACTTTGGAAAAATTATCTTCCAGGATAAAATGTACGATTGAAAATGTTGTCCGGGATAAAATATACTTTTGAAAATTATGTCCAATATAAAATTGTCTGCTAGACGGTTACATAGAATTTATCTATGCCGAAAATTACAGAACCATGTTCCAACAGAACATCACTCCATGCGGAGAACTTGTATATCAAATATACCAAAATAAACTTCAACTTAAATTAATGTAATTCCATATTAATGGTATAGAAATGGTGAGTAATTAATGGTAATTAATTAATGTAGTAATAATGGTGCTAAAACAATAATTATATCTCAGAAATATTCTAAGAAACAGAAAAACTTAACTTACGTGTCATTCTAAGTCTTCGATGTCCATCGAAACGTTATAAATGCGTAATTGTAGAAAATAACAGTTATAATATCTTCCGCATTGTTTAAATATTCATTTTCACTAACTTTAAATAAAAATACATGAAGGATTACTTCGATGATTACAGAAAATAAACACTCGTCAAAATGACACCACCATTGTACAGAGTTGCATCAAGAAGGAGCGAAAATCGACCTTATCAACCGGTATGAACCCTTCAGGTAAATAAAATCCTATTTCTGAACTATTAGCGACATCTATGCAAGTCATTATCAACTACAGTTTTACCGTATAGGATTCCTAATAAAGGTAACGAAAACTACACCAAAAATAATAACAAAAAGACTATTTCCTAATAAATCCGTATTAGTGATATCTAACCTCAAAATATTACTCTAAGAAACAAATATAAACAATACTTATTGTTTATCAGCAAAACTAATAAAAATACGAACAGAATACTAAGTGTCCTGTGAACTAAGTATAAACAAAATACTGAATCTAAGTGAGCAGTTCCAGCAAACTATTTTCAACAAATTCTGGATTATCCCGAAGCAATAAGCATATGAAACTTTCCAGGAGAGACAAGCTACAAATGAAAGCCAGTGAAATCCAACCCTCAATAGACTCTGAAACATATAAAAACCAGGTAAGTCCATAGACAAATGCACTATAGAGAAATAAGTCATATGATTCTTTATTATTAAAAATCATATTCTAATTATGTTTTCTTTATGTTATTTTCAGGTAGAACTATGGAATAGAGACTCATATGGTTAGAATTCAGTTCCTGCTACAAAATAGTCCCAGATACAAAATAGTTCTGTACGTACGTAACTATTTATATACAAAATAAACATAAATTATAACGTAAGTAAACGAATAGTTTAATTAACCCTTGCTATATTACAAAGTGACGATTTATATCGTTACAACTTTATTGAAAATAAATATTTTGCTAGCTAATTTATTTTCGATAAATTTTCAAAAATATTTATTGTCGAGAAATTGTCGAGACCAGATAACTGTATTAAATTTTCTTGTCTAAAATAATTAAGACAAGCCAAGAAAAGAAATGTTATTTCTCGGTTCCCGATAAAATAAAATACATAATAGGCCTCTGGTTCTAGCTCGTGTTCTAGGTAAGCAAATATTTTTTTAAAGTTAAAGGTCAGCTAATGTATTATCAGGGTTTCTACATATAAGGTAAATCAGTGAAAAGTCAAGGAATTGAGAATTGTCTGTAAAACTGGAATTTAGTTAGGTACTTTTCGTGTAAAAGTAGGCAAACTATTAACGGTGTTCAAAAATCTTTCTAGTTTAATTACTTTTTTAATTAAGGCATGTGTATGTAATAGATCCTTGCGTAATATTGTAATTTACTTTTTACACCCCGAATGTAACTTGCAGTAATTTTATTTGACTTGATATTCAACCCCTAACTTAGGAATTTAGGCCCCCTGTCTAAAGTCATCGAATCTAAATACAAATAATAAATGTATGAAAAATAGTTGTTTATATAATATATTATTATACTGATATTATCAAGGGAGTAAATTAGTTGTTTTAGTCCCGCAGCATAAATGTTTTTATTACAAAGTTTCCAAGAAAAAGTAATAAAAAATTGGATTTTGATGACATAATGCTACAGCCTATCCAATCTGGCCCCATGGTGGTTATTAAGATACAGGCAGCAGAAGCTATTTTAAATTTATTAAATCAGGAAAAAAGTGTACAACTTTTAAGGATAACATGATTCAGATTCTGGATTAAAACAGTAGGTTTAGCCGCGCAAAAGAGGGAGTAAAATAACGTTTTAGTCCCGGTCGTGCAAAAAGTATAATTTGGGTATAATTATTATTATTTTTATGTTTAAGTCAGGGAATTTTATGATTTTGGCCAGGAAAAACCTAGAAAAGTAGGGGAATTTGAAAGATTAATAAATATTAGTTAAAATAATTATGTATGTTGGGAACCCTGATTAAGTTATCTTCTTAGCAAATACGGGGTTCTTGCCTGTAGCGGTGTTATTTAAGTATCAAACAAGTCTGCACGCTATGGATATATTATGCAAGGTCAACATCATCTAGCACAGAGAACAGGGCATTGCAAATCTTTTCATTCAGTAAAGTCGCGTGAGACCACGATCCAATGGAATATTTTATCCCAAAAAATAACTATAGATTTCACCTACGGTCATATTTACAAGCACCTAGGTATAACAAAAAAACAAATATTTTAGCATGATGGCTGATGCAAGGGATCAAGCATTAATTAATTAGTTAAACTGCAGTTTAACAGCCGTTATTTGAATCGTCAGTTAAACTAGAGTTAAACTTGAGTTAAACTTCTAGTTAGTGAACTGAACTATTACTCGCTATTATCTAACCGTTAGTTAACTACTTGTTGGCTATTTTAATGGTTATTTTACTACGAAACTAACAGTTTTTTTCAAATTTTATTAATTTGGTATGAAATTTTATGAATTTTATGGATTTTGATCATACCAGAAGCAGAAGAAGAAAAGACTTTGTTCAACTAGTATGAACTAGTACTGTTTAAACTGTGTTGTGGAGTTCATACGTGCAACCGTCAACATGTCTGCGGCGCGATTCATAATTCGTTTAACGGCGTTGAGTCCCAGTCTGACTATTTTATGTTAAAATGATTTAAATTGATTTTGCAATTGAATATTTGCTGTTTATGATGTACTTTTGTGGATGAACCCGGATTAGGGTTATCCAAGTTTTTTTTTCAGGTTATGTTAAGAAGAAATAATATTTATTTGAAAAGAGTAGAGAGACTCACTTCAAGTCTCTAATACTTGGTCAAAAATAACGTTCAAGACCATTAAGTCTCTTTGGGTCACTTTAATTTAGCGTCCAAAAGGTTATTTTGAAGAAGAAGAAGAAGAACAAACTGTGTTGTATGTTTGCCATAGAAAAAGGAATAAATACTTATATTTTATGCTTGTTGACTACCGTTTTATATAAATTTTAAGGTAAATATTATCTATATTTTTATTTAATACGGTTTTTGGTGTAAAGTAATAATTATTCATTATTAAACCAATACTTAGCGCTAGCAAAAGTTGATATTGAGGAGACAGGCAGTAATTTCTAAAAACATTGTATATATAAGTACCTACCTATGTTTAATTAAAAAAAATTATTTCATATCTGTTCGTGGGATATAAAATTAAATTTTCAAATTTACCAGCAATGCGCTGCACTGTAACCTTTCTGAGCCAAAATCTTTTGAAGAAATCGACCTCATGCCACTCTTTCAAATGATTGGGCCTATAGTATAAGGTCTTCTGGGTTCCTAGTCATCGCTAAATGCATTAATATTATATAGATAATCCTTTTTAAAAAATAAAACATCGCCATTTAAAAAAAAATATCACAGGAAAGTCCAAACCTCACTTTTTTGCGCAAACTGTCAAGAAAGTATTAATTTAGAGATTACCCATACTTTTTTACCGGTTAAGTTTAACTATGAATTTACTATCGAATTGTGTTTAACCAACAATTGAAATAACCAATTATTGTAGTTATCTCCTAACCAAGACTTAACCAATGTAACTTAACTAAACCAACACTTAACTATCGATTGATATAAGGTCGATTCAAGCATAATTATCACTATCTTAATTAAGCCGTTCCGTAGTTTTTATTGGCCAAAAAAAAGATGGCCGCTCACCTAGCCAAGAAAAAGGACAGTATAGCTTAGTTTAGTTAGTGATAATTATGCCTGAATCGGCCAATAACAGCTGTAAGTGTCGACATGTCAAATCCTCCAGGATTGTACACATAGATTTAACTACTAAATTTAAAGTTACCTTGCTAAAATAAAAATATAACTATGAGAAATGATGAGGACCGATGGATAAAAACAATCAAACTTGATGATGAAGTTTTACTTGGAATAAGATAGCTTGTATCCGAGTGAATACAATAAATTTTCTTTACTAGCTGAATTCAAAAACAAATATTATTTCTGCTGCTCCTACATAAAGTTGCATATAATATTTTTTTATTAAGTTCCATATAAATTTTTCTTATTAAGTTTTAGTCATCATCAGCTATGAGCCCTAGCTGTTAAATTGATAGGTAATTCAATTTATAAATTCAATTTATTAATGTTTTCTTGACTTTTTAAAAATATGGTGAATTGTGTCAGTTCAGGAGATAGGTATAACTGCTTATACTGTTTATATATGGAAATTTCTTATCAAAGTTCTTAGCAGGCATTAAGACCAGAATATACTCCTTATATTTGCTGCTAACTGAAAAGATTTTTCAAAAACTTTGTTTGGTTTTTGCCGCTTCCGAAAATTACTTGGAAGTGAGGAAAAAAAGTAACCCGTCACGATTTTTTGTAAAGAAAACTTTTGAGTATGGTTGTTTTAACAAACAATTGTCTCCATAGCTATTAAAATATCCCATTAAAGAAATCACTGTTAAGTAAATATATATGACAGTTGATGAGGATATGTTTGAGGAAAAGTTTTGTTAACATTTAAATACATTAAACAAGAAATATGTATGATGGAATATTCTGATAAAAAAAGTTTATGTAAAAATGTGTTTAGAAATGTTTAGTTTTTGAGGTATATTAAAATTTATTTAAAAACAAAAGCAAATATAGAAAAGTTTTAAAGTTATTTGAGTTTTTCCCTCATAATCACTATTCATTTTTTAAGATATTATGCCGTACTATGCTATAATTTATTTTAGATAAAAAAGTTTATACTGTCTGATTTTCCCCAATCGTCACCTAAGTGGTATGCGAGGAATGCAATCGAACACACACAATATTTTGAATAACATCTGTCCCTTGCCCTATTCCCCGGATGCTAATTAGAAAATTTTTAACATGCATAGTTCTGGAGTTATGCGCATTTGCCCGGTAAAATGCATATATGCATACAGTCCATTTAACATGACAATCCTAAACAACTTTAAAAACCCATGGTTCCATTAAAAAAATTAAGGTGTGGCCCCTGAAGGGGAGCATTTTTTTATATGAAATATGTACCCTAAAAATAAAAATCGACCTTTCCGATGATTTTTCCTAAAAATGGTTAATAGTTGTTTAGGATTTTCAGTTTAAATGGACCACCCCGTATATACAGTTTGAAGATAATTAGCTATAAGAATTAGTTCTCAGATTCTATATACCACAGTTCTACAATAAACAAGTTTTCATTTCAGAACTGTGTTATTCAACTGATCGCACCGTAGATAAAGTCAACATTGCTGGAAATGACATTGGCCTTTAGGCCATTGTATCGACCATAAAGAATACCATAGTACAACATGTCTGAACTTGTCGAAAAGATATAATAGGTTCGAAAGGATTCATACGGCTTCCTCTTTTTTATTCGTCTACCTATAGTCTATAGGTAAATCAAATAAATGGATTATTAATATTTTTATTTAAATTTTGTCTATACTTATTCCATGGATGGATGGATCCATAAGGTTTCTACCGAATACAGCACTGGTTAAAAAAATACATGTCAGATAGCTAGATATCGGATTTTAGCGAGTCGTGACGTCAAAATGCATACAAAATTTTAATATGTTGCCAAACTACTACATTACATACCAAATAAAATTATATAATTATTATGAAAATCCCGAAACGTTTTATTTAAGTAAAAGAAAATTTAAAAAAATACATTTCTGAAAATTACGATTTAGTTGGGCTCTTTAATAATCCAAATTTAATCTTATATGATAGTATTGTGGCATGGTGGCTGGGTATTACTTTTACCTTTTACCAAGTTAACTTATCTGATTTATACATTTTGTTTTGTTTTAATTATTTATTTCCTTTAAAAAAAAATAATTAAAAAAAATGTAAAATTATTCATCTTACTATCAGGAGAGGGTAAGATGACGAAGAAGAAAGAATAAAAAAAAAACTTTATTAAAAAAAAATAAGAATAAGAAAAATAGCTTAAAACTTGTTAGGATAATGAAGGGTATTTTAATTTTCACAAAAATCACAAATCCAAATTTTATTTTGGCTTATTTTGAACTCCTTTCATTGCGTAAGAATGGGCCCATAATTTGCAGCTAAGGGCATATCCACAGGCTCTTATACGTTATAAGCCTGCGTACAAGATAGATGACGGCACATTAAGCCAATCACGACATCGTATGTATGTATTATGCTTCTTATGCAAGCCTCTGGATACGCCTTAAAACCATACCTGATTATCTTTACCAATATCCCCGCATATTAGACAGTCCTTTTTATTAGAAACGTCTACATCGATATTTTGTATGTATATTATAGTATCGTCATCTTACCGGCATTTGGTATTCGTCATGTTATCTGCCTGGGCTGCTATTATTTATTAAATAATTATTATTATTGTTAAAAAACCTTAATTTTAAACTTAATTTTAATTTAAGTCATTTAAAATATAATAAAATTAACAATGTATATATAAATTTCAGGCCAATTCTCACCGATAACATTTTATTCACTAAAGTTGGTACACTTGAAACGACATCGAATCACTCATTTAAACAAAAATGGCATCTACGTCGACAAAATTCGTTTTGGTTTTCAACATTTTAGTATTTAATTTTTCGTCCTCGAACCGTGGAATTTCACCTTCAAATGAATTTTTCTCGAAAACGGTTAATCCTACAGTATTACAACAAGAGTACCTTTTTTATGTATTTTGATCTGAGGAATCATATTTCAAAAATAAAATTGCAAAAAAGTTACACAGAAAAAAGTTTGGGACAAAAAACTGATAAGCCCCCCCCCCCGTTTCGCACACCCCTGGTTGAAATAAGTACATGAAAATAACACATAAAAACGGACCTTGGTAGGATTAGTTGACGTGCAAAACCTAGTTGATATATCTCAAAGGGTTCCTGAGTTATTAAATAAAAACCGATTTTTTTAGCCACTTTCAAAAGGGCGTAGCTCCCTTATGACGCATTTTTAGACATATATTTATAGGAACGTTTTGTCATATTTTATCATGTAAAATCACCTGTTAAAATTTCCTACGCTATTTCAAATACACCGTGTATACAGGGTGTTCCGTGAGGAAAGGGAAATATTTTAAGGATGTATTCTAGAGGTCAAAATAAGAAAAAAGTTCTCATAAACAAATGTCCAAAAACGACTCGTAAGGGAGCTACGCCCCTTCAAAGGGGTCCCAAAATTTCGATTTTTATTAATAACTTCGGAACCCTTTGTGTTATAGCATCAAGGTTTAGCACGTGATCTATGCTTTATAAAGCCTATCAGCCAATGGTATTTGCATGTAGTTACTTTAACCAGAGGCGTCCGTAATGGGGGGTCTTATCACTTTTTTGCCCAAAACTTCTTCTGCTCAACTTTTTTGTGGGTTTATTTTTAGAATATTATTACCAAGGTAAAAACCCATAAAAAAGGTACTCTTGTTTTAATACCATAGGATTAACTGTTTTCGAAAAAAATACAATTAAAGGCAAACTTTCACCTTTCTAGAACCAAAAATTAAAACTAAAATGTTAAAAACCAGAATTTTAATTTTGCAGTGTGATTCTACATCAAAAGCTAAGAAAAAAAGTGTTATACATGTAGGTTTAAAAATCGATTTTAAAGGTACCATCACCCTTCAAAAATTTTGGAGACCATAACTCCCTTAGCATTGATTTTTGGAATTACCTGTATACAATTTTTTTTTCTTAGTTTTTGGTGTACAGTTAACCTACACCATTGAAATTTTGGTTTTCAACAATTTGGTGTTTAATTTTTGGTTCTTGAAACTTGTAATTTTGCCTTTAATTGTATTTTTCTCGAAAACGGTTAATCCTAAAGTATTTTAGCAAGAGTACCTTTTTAATGTGTTTTTACCTAAAGAATACTATTCCAATAATAAACCCACAAAAAACTTTAACAGAAAAAAGTTTGGGGCAAAAAAGTGATCAGACCCCTCTTGTCGCACGCCCCTGGTTTAAGTGACTACATGCAAATACCATTGGCTAATAGGTCTTATTAAGAATAGATCACATGCAAAACCTTGTTGGTATAACACAAAGGGTTCCTAAGTTATTAATTAAAAATTTAATTTTTGGTACCCCATTTGAAGGGGCGTAGCTCCCTTATGAGCCGTTTGTGGACATATGTTTATGGGAACTTTTTTTCTTATTTTGACCTATAGAATATATTCTTTAAATATTTCCCTTTCCTCACGGAACACCCTGTATATTGTTTTTTTCTGAATACTCCGTATATCTAATTTAAAAAAAAATATAGTGGTTTTTATATAGGGACATATTGGGCTACACGCACAATATTTTAAGACTGAACAAAAAATTGTGGCTGTTATTACGCCCAAAATGAAGCATTTTCGAACTTAAAAGGGCACAGCTCCCCCAATTTAAAAGAAAACTTTCTGATTTTTTTTAGGTTATCCATTTACTATCCTTTTATACCGTGTCGTGTAAAAAAAATTAAATAAAAAACCCTTAGGCATTAAAAAAAATAAAAAACTTAAAAAATATATCTTTTTAAAAAATGGCTAGTAGATTTTTTTCATAAATTCTGAAAAAATTTAGGGATCATACTCTTACCCCAATAAACAAATTTTAGGGACGAGACCTCCAAATTTTTCAATTTAAAATTTTGGTGTGTCGCCCTAATAGTATACAGTGCATGTCTAAAGCCCGCCCCTCATTTAACTTTTGAACGGCTTAAAATATCAACTTTTGGAACAAGTAAATAACATAACTCAAGTAATTTTTTGGCAGGGGGGCAAGGGGGACATTTTTTTATAGAAAGGGGGTCGTGTGATACATTAGATCAAATCTTATAAAATTCTCTATTTGATCAAATACCTTTTTTTAATTTTGCGGAGCAATTTTTGGTTGTTTAAAATAGGGTTAAAAATGGAAATTTTCTTCAAAATTTCTTTATTTTTTTTTTTTTTTTGAAAAATGTTTTATTTCATGATAAAATAAAAAATACGTTAATTATATTACTTTTAAACTGATTAAACAAAATACAAAAAATTCTTTAAAAAACGCATTTTCTAGCAAAAAATATTAAAAAATTAAACCGTAAAAAAGAATTTTTAAAAATTTAAAAATATATGGTCGAATAGAGAATTTTATGAGGTTTAAAATGATGTGTGAAGCGACCACTCTTTCTATTAAAAAAAAATGTTCTCCTTGCCCCCGTCTCCATTGTACCCCCTAAGCATATCAAATATATACCAAAAAATTATTTGGGTTATATTATTTACGAGTTCCAAATTCCAAGTTGATATCTTAAGTGGCTCAAAAGTTAAAGGGAGAGTACTTTTAACACGCTCTGTAAATAGTCTTCTTAGAGGAAATGTTTAAATCGTTATGATAAAACCTAATTACTTGTTAATCGCTGCTTACATAGATTTTCTGTAAATGCAAATGATTATAACCAAGGTGTACCTTGCATAGAAAGACTTTAAACTGTGCCAAAGGTCAATTGAAAAAACGGAGTCTATAAAATATTTAGGTTTGGTAATAAACAATACTTTAAAATGGTATGATCATTCAAACTATATTGACAATAAGTTAAAAAAACTGGTTTTCACTTTTTATAAACTTAGGGAAATGATTCCAATGAAGGCATTGAAAATGGTGTATAATTCCCTGGTTGAATCTATCGTATCTTATGGAATTATTGTGTGGGGTGGTACATACGAAAATCAAAAAAAAAAATTAATAATAACTAAAAAATGGATTTTAAAAATAATTTTATCAAAAAAACGAAGTACCCCGACTGATGAAGTTTATGAAGAGAGCAACGTTTTAAATTTTAATCAATTGTACGCATTTAATGTAGCCAAGTTCGTCTATAAAAATGAGGAATTAAGAGAAATTCAACAGCATCAATACAATACTAGACAAGACAACGTCGCGATAATTCCAAAAATTCCGACAACATTGTTTGAAAACACTATAATCGTGAAGGGTCCAAAAATATATAATATTTTGCCACTTGAACTTAAACGCATTCAATCTTTCAGTCTATTCTGTAAAAAACTAAAGCTTTTTTTTCACAAAAATAAAAATACTATAGAAAATGCACTACTTTAGACCAACATAGATACGCATCTAGATATAAATCTTTTACACAAGAACAAGTTATTTCCTAAATGCTCCTTCACCAAGAAAAAAAATGTATGTATATATTTTTTAGAATTTTTTAGAATTGATAATTTTGCAGTAGTAAATTGTGATAATATTTTTGATAGTATTTAACTATTTAATTTTTTTTAAGATATAATTTTTTCCCTGCTATTTGCTTTATATAATACTTATGTAACGCACAACCCAAATAATTGTATTCGTAATCTATTTAAGCACGACACGATTTCTTTCGGGAAATCAGGTGCACTTTAAAAATTTAATATCTACATTTGTAAACAGACTTTGTATATTTTGCTGAATAAATTTATCTTATCTTATCTTATTATCAAGTACAACCGGAAAAATAACTAATTTCCTATAATCAGGGCCGGATTTACTCAAGTTGCCGCCCAGGCAAAAAAAGGCAAAAAAGGCAACAAAAAAAAAGAAATTTATGATAAATATTGCTGCCATCAAAAGAATACTTTTCCCTATGTTTATCTTAAAGAAAAACAACATTAAAAAGCATATATTTTACAAAAAATAAAAAAAAAATAGAAAAAAAAAATAAAAAAATAAATAGATTAATTCTTTATCGCAATCTAATTGGTCAAGTGGTAGGCGAGGTCTCTTGCCAACCCATTAGTAGTATATCCCAAGGATGTCCCGAAAGGTATGTCCTGAGGATATACTGTCCGTATATCCCAACGATATACGGTATGTCGTTCGTACATCCCAGGGACGTCTCGAAGGGTTTTCCCTCGGATATCCTACTATGGCTTTTCATTATTTTAAATTAACCGCGTTTTTCATGACTTTAATGGCGGATGTCGGTGTTTGTGGTCTGTTTATGTGTCTAAGTTTTTATCCACTATTATTATTAAATATTTATATTGTTTTTTTTTTGTTCTAAAATTTCGTGAGTATTAGCCCTCCCTGAGGAAGGGGCTTTACCTTTTTTTATGGACGAGACCATGAAGAAAGGTTAATCGTACTACTTTTAAAAAAAATTATGTAGAAAAAGGAAATATATTTCGTAGATAGGTTACTTATGTACAAAATTTGTAATTTAATGTCCCGGACAAAAGTGGCTATCAAATATATTTGATATATTAATGCTTTTATTTTTTTTGTAAAACTGTTAGCTTAAATTTAAATTGCACCTAGATGTCGGGGATAGTTGTACATAATTATCAGATATCTTTAGGGCAGACTTAAAGTATATCCTCAGGACATACCTTCGGGATATTTTATGGGATATACAGTAACAACGTATATCCTGAGGACGTCCTACGGATATCTAAGGACGAAATCTTATATCCTGGGAATGTCGGAAATCCCAAAACAGATATTCTGGGGATATCCATTATATATGCCTGTGCTATCTAGGTGCTAGCTATGTGTCAGAGCTGGAAAATATCGTACCTTTCTATGGTCTGTTTCATCAAGCAAGATGGTAAATTAAAAATCGCACAGTAAATATTTTTATAACAGGTTTGAATAGTATATAGTTGTTTTATAAAATAAACTACGCAGTATATTCGCACATCCAATATTCGAATCTGTTTTGAAAATATTCACTGGGCGATTTTTAATTTACTATCTTGCTTGATGAAACAGACCATAGAAAAAATATTTTTGACTTTTATTTACGTATTATATTTTTTCAACTCTGCTTAGGTGCTTTCAACGAGTTAAGGTAATAACCACAGATTGTTAATTTGTGGTAATAATTATTATCGAGGTAACATAATAAGTTAAACTTAACACTGCTGCATGCAGTAAAAACGTGATAATTTGTTTTAATATTTAATTCTAGTTTTGTAGGATAAACGCGCCAAAAGTCGACGTTTTTAGTACTTTTGTTTCTCCATTATTTAAAGTTTTTCTGCATCATTATATTTTGAAAATTTATGTTGATTTGAAGAATATGACTGATTACTTAAGGTATGGCCCTATTTAAACTTTTTAGATGGCGTCCCTTGACGGCACTTATGTGATCACGTGAATAAAGTCAAAAGATATCTCGTCCTGTCCCACTTAAAGCGATTTACCGAATTTAATAATTTTAAAAATTCTTTACCCTATAAATTATACATTAAATGTACTAGTAAGGACAGAAATTTTTAATTTTAAACAAAATTATAAAAATATTAATTTATTATTCCATCAATCTATTTTCTAATCATCGTACAGAGTGATATTGGTAGACTGACAGTTTCGGGCTGCTGGCCCTCTTCAGTACCAAGAGTCAACTCTGCACGCTGATTAAGAAAACGTTTTTAGACTTTACTCGCAAAAGGAATATAGCCATTAGATTGATGTAGACTTGTGCGCCATCTATTTCTAGATGTAGACAACTACTCATACCTCTCCTTATCTGGAGACTTTGAATGGTAGCAAGTTGAAGACTTGTGTGTCTCAAGCACATAGTACCACTAACGGGTGGTTAGACGTAAAATTAGTAAGGACAGAAATTTTTTATTTTAAACAAAATTATAAAAATATTAATTTATTATTCCATCAATCTATTTTCTAATCATCGTACAGAGTGATATTGGTAGACTGACAGTTTCGGGCTGCTGGCCCTCTTCAGTACCAAGAGTCTACATCTAGAAATAGATGGCGCACAAGTCTACATCAATCTAATGGCTATATTCCTTTTGCGAGTAAAGTCTAAAAACGTTTTCTTAATCAGCGTGCAGAGTTGACTCTTGGTACTGAAGAGGGCCAGCAGCCCGAAACTGTCAATCTACCAATATAACTCTGTATGATGATTAGAAAATAGATTGATGGAATAATAAATTAAATGTACTATTTCAAATTTTGGCGAAGGCGCTTATGTGTAATAATCACAGCCCGGGAATATGCGAGCTATGGGTCATCTTTTGTTATATTTGTTAACTTTTATCAAAGATACACTGGCGACGCATTGTTGCGCTACGCTCATGAACATATAAACAGCTCGCTCATGACCACAGTTGGGATAGTAATTTTTAAATTAATTTTTTTAATGAATTAGGGAACGTTCAAGTATTACGTACGAGGGGCTGACCGCGAGGAAATCTTTTGTACAAGCCAAAGGAACTCAGAAGGAACTCTGAGGAACTCTGAAGAACTCTGAAGTAACTCCGAGGAACTCCAGAGGAACTCTGATGTACTCTTTGCAAAAAGGAACTCTTTTGTACAAATTTCAGACGCGGTCAGAAACAATTATTATTTATTTCCCATGCGGATTAACGTTTGTATTTTCAAACTAGATGAGCCGTTACAAACACCTTATCAAAACATCCTACCTATGGGTGGGCGCCATTTTTTTTTTGAAGAAGGGGCGCCAAGTTTGGTAGAAACCGTCAGGGAAAAAGATTTTTTTCTTGAAGGTAAATTTGGGGCGCCATTTTTTATTTGAAGGGGCGCCAAGTTTGGTAGTAAAAAGCTTTTTTCACGAAGGTATTTTTTGGGCGCCAACTTCTTTTTTTGTTTGTAGGGGCGCCAAGTTTTGCTTAAAACTGTCAGGGACAAAGCTTTTTTTCATGAAAGTATTTTTTTGGGCGCCAATTTCCTTTTTTTTCTGTGGGGGCGCCAAGTTTTGGTTGAAACCGTCAGGGACAAAGCTTTTTATTTTGAGGGTGCCTTATTGGCAGTAGTGCTTGTATAGCGGTAATTTCTACGGCTTAATCCAAAATGATCAAAATTTGCATTACGTAATACTTGAACGTTCCCTTATAGGAACAAGTATTGTTGGTAGAATTCACTTAAGTGTTTAAAGGCGTATTGAACTCTATAAATAAACAAGCCTTAAAGATGCCACGCATTCAATTTTATACTCTTCACAGTGGATGGTTTGGATATTATTAACGCAAAATAAATAAAAAAGTAAAAAACAAATAAAAAGTGGTAACAGAGGATGAGATTCGAACCCTCGTTAAAATATTAGTATCCTACTTTCATTAACTAAGCTAATGACGACTTTAACTTCTTATTGTTTGTAGTAAACACTATGTTCTCGTCATGTTATGGCCCTACAACTTTTTTATTTTTTACTAGATTTTTTCAAAATTGGTACTTGTACAAATATTGTAATAGGAAAAAAAACGTTAATCGGACTTTCGTCTCAGTCTTTTCCGATTTTTTTAAAGATTTTAACGCCTAACTTTTTTGTTTTCGGGGGGTTTACTTTCAAAGCAATTTTGGAAATTTCAAAACTATCAAATAATAATTTTCAAGTCGTGAAGAGTAAAATAATAATTTTAAATAAATGTTAATTAAATTAGCAACTTTTTTTTCTTGGAATAAGTAAAACATATATGCATACGTTACCACGCCTGACAAAAGGGACAATGGGAATAATTTTTGGGGCACAAATACATTTTTTCTTAATTTACTTTTTCTTTGTTCTCGCCCGGAACTTCCGGGCTTTATCTCTATTTTACTGGGTATGCCTTTTTTGCTGTACCAAACCATAAAAAAAATAATTATAAGTAGGCAGAAAGCTACCAACCCACATTGTAAGATGACAGGTAGGTTGCGAAACAGTTTACCCAATATCTTTTACAGGAATTGAATTAAAGATTACATATTTTGTACATGTTCTGATACATGAACACGTGAAACAAATGTTTAATTTTAAGTGTTTTAGTCAAAACGTTTAAAAGTTATTAGGGAAAAAGTTCAACAATTTACTGTCATCTCACAATGTGGGTTGGTAGGTATCTGCTTAGCGCCAATTATTATACCTACCTACTGAAGGGGGTAATATGTAGCGCGGTAAAAATTCTACGCGTAAAAACTATGGCTGTATTTTTAGGGTAAGGTACCCCAAAAATGAAAAATAAAATCCTTATTGGATTGCTCCGTTGTCTGTCTGTCCTTTTGTGCGTCTGTAACAGTCGTTAGTAACCGTATAACTTAAGAACCTGAAATTCGGAAAAAAAATTTAAGAAAAACTATGGAGAAGTCCTTCATTGTATCGTCAAAAGAGTCAAAAAGGGGCAAAAACTATGTTTTTTATAAATAACTCGATTTATAATAATTATAATTATAATTATTATCGTACGAAAAAAAATTAAACCAAAAGAAGGCTCAAATAAATTTCTACAAATAATATCATAGGCATTTTTGAGCTTCGACTTTTTTATTAGTAAAGGCGGCAATTTCGCAGATATAATAATTTTTCTTAATAAATTTCTAGAAATGTATTACCTATACGATTTTTCTTCGTAGTATAAAAGTTAAAGTAAGGGCATATCCACAGGCTCGCATAACAACATAGTACATAACAATGCGATGCCGTGATTGGTTTGATGTGCCGCCATGTATCTTGTAAGCTAATCACGGCATCGCATTCTTATGTTTTATGTTCTTATGCAAACTTCTGGATAGGCCTTAAGGTGCAAAGATATTAAGAAGTGGAAAACTCAAATTTTCAGATACGACCTTCTTGATTAGTCCGGCAGTACCTTTAGTTGTTTTAATAATAATTAAAACTTATTTATAGGTATCATAATATCAAATATTTATAGATTTTTTTTTGTTCGAATTCCTAGATTTAATTTACTAATTCAGTACCAAAATGATTATTTGTCTTTAAAATTCTTTAAAAAAAAATAGTAATTATTACTATGGTCTGTTTCATCAAGCAGGAGAGTAAATTAAAAATCGCACAGTAAATATTTTTACAACAGGTTTGAATAGTATATGTTTGTGTATGGAATATAAACTACGTAGTATATTCGCACATCAAATAATCGAATCTGTTTTGAAAATATTCACTGTGCGATTTTTAATTTACTATCTTGCTTGAAAAACAGACCATAATTATTTATATTCAAGGCCGTTATCAAAACTGATTTCTTGGATTAAAAGATTACTTGATTACTTGGATTCAAGGTAAATTGTCAGATGTTGAAATTTCCCAGATTTAAAGGATTATGTCAACATTTTGACAATTTACCTTAAATATAAATTATTACCTACATAAAATACCTTTTAAGGTTACTATACATATTAACCTTAAACTCTTGAGTTAAGAATTTAGTATGAGGATGGTACATTTGGATCTTAGAATTAGAATTAAGAAAAGAAAAGCTTATTTAAGCATGAATAGAATTAACGTTAGGAATAATTTTTAACGAATTCACAATATTTAATAATTTCAAGAATAGACAAGGAGATAAATATTAAAAAAAAATAATAATAATAATTGCTTCAACCGTTAATGAGTTATTGGCCTGTGTACTGGAAGTTGGATCACCTTTGATGGTCGGTATGTCAACAAGAGAACCTTTTGGGCTAACCAGTTATTTACTTAAAATGATGCCCATAGTCGTGGGTTCGATAACGAACACCCCCCCCCCCCTCCCAACTATCTTAAAAAAATCGCCAAAGGAAATTTTTGGACTGTTTTATTAAAAATGAGGGTGAAGTAAGGGATGTCAAAGGGGGTAAGAACTATTTTTTTATTATTTGTAATAAAAAAAATACTGATTTTTTTTTACAAAAACAGTATTTTTATCTAAAACAATTTGGGACATTACGTAAATTTAATTTATTATTTAGAAATGCATGCATATTTTTTTACAATACTTTCATATAGGTATTAATTTGCAATTTAAATAAAAAGTTCCGTAAACTTATAAATAATTATTCAAAGGTCGTATCTGTGGTATAATTCATTCATTCATGTATTATAATTTATAATATACAATTAACTTATTCCATGTACGATCCGTTAAGAAAGGTATGTAATCGTGTAAATACATATTTTTCATAAAATGACTATAAAAATATTTTTTATTCGATTGATTCTAAAAGAAACACTTTTTGTTCATGTTTTACGGGCCCTAGGGCCAAAAAGTTTTTTTCGCCCGCTAACTAAAACTTTTATTGTTATTTTTAAGCTTTTTAAAAGAAGTTGCTTTACCCTTAGTGTAATATTTATAAATATATATGACCTTTAGGTCACTTTTGGTCTTAAACTAACTGTTATTTTTGACCAGATACAGTTATTATAATCATTTCATACAAAATAAAAATTTCTTCTATAACATAACCTCAAAATATATGTTAACTGATTAATCTGTATTCATCCACTAAAATAAATTAAAAACACAAAATTTCAATTGTAAAATCAATTTCAATATTTATAATATTCACAGAACGGTTCAGAAGTATTACTATTTTCATAACAGAAATTATTCAACAAGCTATAGCTTTTTTAATTTGAAAATGGAACTGCACGCAAAAGAAACAATTCAATTGTGTTTTAGCGATTTGATAGGATAGCAATTTATCATGGATAACTAGATAAGTAATAAGACACTAAAAAGAAATACTTTTTGCAATTTAAAATTAGGTATATTTTAATAATTTATTTTAATTATTAACAATCGAATAAAAAATATTGTAAAATACACGGGAAAAAAGTTAAATTTCGATTTCGTAGGTTTATTACCCTCGGGCCGGCCCAATCGGCCGGCCCTCGGCTTCTAAAAACCTACTCAATCGAAAAACTTAACCTTTTGTCCTTGTATTATAAATAACTATTAAAACTCAGTCTTTTAGACTGCCATAGCTATTCGGTGGGAGTATTTTTTAAGAGAAAGGAGTAAAACTTCATTTCAGAATATACATTCGGTTCATCTACAGATCGTGTAGATTACACATTTTGTTTTATTTGACAGATAAAATAACCTCAAAAACAATAGGAAATTGTTTGTATTCTCAATTTTAGCACATTATTTTTATCGTTATTGTCTAAAAAATGGTAGTGGCCGATACCTCTTGTTGGTCTTTTTGCGAGCCTCGTACCTCGTCTCGGTAAACATACTCGTCCAGCAAAGACGTTCCTTTTGGCATTGACACACAAATAACACAGGCACACAAAATAAAAAAGTGGTCTGTAATTTAATAACCACATATGTACCCCCATGTATTTTTTTCCGCCGGATCCGAATCCGAGGTCAGAATTGGCCCATCACCCAAGGATTTTTACATAACCTCAAAAATTGCTAAAATTTAGCTTGTTTTTGATAAAAGACATTATTAAGGACTGAAACGAGCAAACTAAAATATGTATACGTATTTAGAGGCGCTGAAACGAATCTGCACTCAAATTGAACCAAGCACGTCAAGGTGTGGACATAACCTCAAAAAATACCTCAAAATAACCTAATTTTAGATAAAAGAGTTTATTATAAATTTAAATCATGCTTTTTATACATATTTTGGGGCGCTGAAATTAAATCCGAGGTCCAAATCGGGTGATCATCCTAGGATTTTGAATGCGAGGCAAAAAAACACGTGAAAACCGGCCAGAATAGGGTTTAAAAAAAAACATTTTAAAATTGCCTGTAATGATGTCGAAAATTCGATCACTAATGTTGTTAAGTGGTATATAATTCGGTTATAGCCGATCAGAGATTATAACTTTTATTATAACTTAGTCAGTTAGGTTGGCCATCCAATCTTCTGTCATATTTAAAGTATACCCGAGCGGAGAATATACTTAACCACTTATCACTTTATTCGGGAGCGAGTATTCTAGAGAGACGGCGCTTTAGAAACAGATAAAACGATTTCTTCTTAACTTAAGAATAATATATTAAATTAATGTGAATAAATTCTTCAAGAACATGAAAGATCAATTCTTACTTCTAAGTCCTACTTCTGTGCAAAGCCCTTAAATTCTAATTTCCATTATGTAATAGTTTTCCATTAAATACTTCTAAATTAAAACATTCTATGTTTGAAATCCCAACTATTCGCAATCATTTTCAAATCCCAATTTATTGTCCACATTTTTCTTAGTGTAAATATTAGAACTGGGTCGTATAAGTCATTTAAATAAGTTTAGAGAATATTTTTCAAAGTTAATTAATATTCGTCAAAATTTCTATCAGTGTTCATACTAACAATATTTATAAGTGTCCAAAATTATTTTTATATCTGATATTACAAGTCTCAAAATTTTTCTAAGTTTAAAAACTATTTTTAATTCAAGATTAATTCTCAAAAATTATTTCTCACAGAAACTACATTTTCACTTTTGAAATTGACATCGAGACACTCTAAGTAAAACTGAATAAATATGAATTTTTATATATACAATAAGTAGTTCAATCACTATATTTAATTACCCCGACATCGGCTAAAATGCGGCTGAAAACTACCCAGCAAACATTGGTTCGTTGCCACCAATTAGCCAAACATTGGCGTGCCAATGTTTCCTACATTGGACCAATGTTGGCAAACCCATATTGGGCCTACATACTGAGGAGACATCAGCAGCCTTAAGGCCGCATACGATAGGCCAATGTTGCCAAAACTGCATTGGTTCTACATTGGCCGCCCGAACTCCGCTTTAAAGCCAACGATAAATTTTTCAATTTCGATCGCAAAAACGTACATTGGCCAGTCTAAGACCGCAGTCTTATAGACCAACGTACGTGGGCCGCCCGAAGGCCGCTTTAGGGCCAACGATAAATTTTCCAATTTTCAAGTTGGAATTTTATCTGTTGCCTTAGATTGGCCAACGTACGTGTGCCTATAAGACTGCTGCCTTAGATTAGCCAATGTACGATTTTACGATCGTGGCTTTAAAGCGGCCTTCGGGCGGCCAATGTAGGACCAATGCAGTTTTGCCTCCCTTAGGGCGGCTGATGTCTCCTTAGTATGTAGGTCCAATGTGGGTTTGACAACATTGGTAAATTTTAGAAAACATTGGCACGCCAATGTTTGGCCAACGGGCTGCCAAACAATGTTTGCTGGGTGATTTTCAGCCGCATTTTAGCTGATATTCGAACTCTCGGATTCGGATTCAGCAGAAAAAAATACATCGAAATCATGTCGATACCCCCAAGCAACAAAGCCGTAACTCATATATTGTCATTTTTCACGACAGCTAAATTTCTAAAATATTTTTTTTTGTTATTTAAGGGTGGGTAAATAATTAAAGTGGAAAAGGAAGTCATGTGATACATCATTTGAAAGCTTATAAAATTCTCTATTTAACTGTTTAAGTATTTCTTGTTTATTTACTGTTTGTTTCTGATAATATTCAAGTTTAGAATTTCTTACTTTAGTGATTTTAAGTAAACTTTTGCTTAAAGTGGACTGTGGAGAAACCTGAGTAGTACCACCATGTGTGTCTTTTTTCAAGGCGTTTACCTATGAGTATAACTCAAAATGGGTCTAACTTGAGTTACATCCTTGTTGCTTGGGAGTCTCGATGTATGGCACTTTTAAAATCTTCAATTTTCTTTTTAAACCCTATTCTGACCGGTTTTCAAGTGTTTTTTTTGCCTCGCATTCAAAATCCTAGGGTGATCGGCCGATTCAGACCTCGGATTTGGTTTTAGAGCCCCAAAATACGTATAGATAGCATGATTTCAATTTATAATAAACTCTCTAAAATTAGGTAATTTTGAGGTATTTTTTGAGGTTATATCGAAACCTTGACGTGTTTGGTCAATTTGAGTGCAGATTCGTTTTCAGCGCCCCTAAATACGTATGCTCGTTTCAATCCTTAATAAAGAAGGTAAATTCATCGAGGTCAAAATTAAAATTAAAAATGATAGGAAATGCCCCGGTTGAATTTTTATTTATTTTATGTCACGAAATAATAATAAATTCATGCCTATTAGCTTAAATGTTCTTGAGTTAGCCAGTGTAATATGACAAAATGCTAAAAGTTGCCTTTTAGAAAACTGCAGCTCCTTTCTGAACAAATGTTTATTTTTTTATATTTTGACGTAAAATCACACATGTTTTATATTTTGCATTTTATAAAAAAATACTAAAGTAGGTTTGAAAGAATTATTTTAGTTTTGTCCTTAAATTATGTCAAAAACACCCCACAAAGCATAGTGCAGCGTAAAGCGCTATTCACAGTCTTCCATAACCAAACATAATGCATAACATAATAACATAATTTGCACAACCCATAAGTCATAAGACTATCCACTCGCTATCATAATACATAAGCACATTAAAAAGAAGAAGAAGAAGATCGTTATGATATTATGCGTAATGTTTGGTTATGCAAACCTGTGCATAGCGCTTAACGCGTCTAAACGAGGCTTAAGAATAACGTTAAGGAAGTATTCTCACGTTTGGACTGAACAGATGGTCGCACATTTTGCAAAGAAACTCCGCCCAGGACATGTATTTTTAGATCGGAAAAAGCTTTCGAACTGGTTATATTCGGTTTGCTTGACTTATTAGATTGTATCTGTTTTAAAATACAACATAATTAATTTTTATTCGATACAGAGCAGAAGTCCGATATTTATTTATTATGGTACTAATTTACACATCTTTTGTCCGTTTTTTTTTTGCTTTTTTTTCCGAACCTTTCAAAAAAAGAATCCCGAGCTGTTTTCGAGATATTGATAATTATAATTTTTTATTATTTTATTCTTACCAAAAGTCTAAAACGAATTTAAAAAATCATTCCTATTTCCTCAAGAATTGAAGCACTGGATAGGCTGGTTTGTTGGGGTAGATAGCTATGCTTCTGCAGAAACAATCAAACTACCCACCTACCCTAACAACCCTAGTGCTCTAGGAAAAATAAGATTTTGTCTTAAAAAATATTCGTTCTTTTAAAAATCTATGTAACATAAAATACAAATGGTATTTTCAAAAAAGCTTTAATATATTCTTTGACATATTTGGAATCCCCTTTAGAATTATAACTACGGGTCGGATCGAAGTAGCCATTACCGGGGGCATGCAAAAATTAGAATTTTAAAAAACTCTTCAAGTTAACATACACTTGTAAGATTAAATAATCACAATCTAAGATTAAATAACCACAACAATACCGGTTTTTTAAGGATTATATTCATGAAAAACAGTTCGCACAAAGATAAAAAAATACACCGTACACAATTACGTTAACCATCCAACAACTGTCTCACTGGGGATTACCCGCACGGTGTTCTAGAAGAACTTTTAAATGACATGACAACTTCCATTTTTTTTCTTTTTGGAATTTGTTATAGCTCTAATTAAAAAAATAAGATCAAAATTTTAAAAATCTTTAGAGCCGTTTTTGAAAAAAATGTGTTTTTTAGAAAATATCTTTGATATTTCACGGTAACATACTCGGGTTACCCTCGATGTCTCGGATTTTGACCAAACTTGGCATAGTGGTACCGCTATGGTACCTAAGCACTCCCACCAATTTTTTTTAAAAACGCTCCATCCGTTCACTATACTGGGTGTCCCACCAAGTTCTTGATATAGCTTATCTCCGTTATTTGAAAAGATATTAAATTTTTAAAAAAATAGCATTAAATTAAAGCCAAAGAAGATTTTACTATCTTATTCAAAACTGCCCCTTGCTTATCCACTCCCTTGAAACCACCCCAACTTCTGTTTTTCAAATAGCACCCCCCGAATCTCATTAAAGACTATGAAAGTGCACTTCATTCTGAATTCAACCATTTATTATAAGTGGTATCTTAGATATTAAGGTGCTCTAAATAACAATTATTATTTATTAAAAGAAGGGTGGTATTTAAAAGTTGCGTGTGGTTCCAGGAGAGAGAGGGTTATTATGAGTTGGACTTTTTTTGGATATATTAATCAATATTCTTTTGGGTACAATTTAATTTAAGTTTTTGGAAAATTTTCTAGTTAAATTTAAAATGAATTGTGATTTCATATTCTTTAGTAAAATAGGGGAGTGCTATTTAAAAAACTAGTTGGAGGTGGGTAAATAGGGGTAGTTTTGCATATGTCAGTAAATTTTACTTTGTCTACAATTTAATTTAATTTTTTTTAAACTTTTATATCTTTTTAAATAACGAAGATATAGCCCGTCTAAAACCTGGTGGGACATTATTATTACTAAATAATAACTGTTATTGGAAGCCCCTTAAAAGTATAAGATACTACTTATTAATTATAATTTATAATACATGGTTTAATTCAAAATGAAATATAATTTCATATTCTTAGATAAAAATGGGGGGGTTGCTATTTGAAAATCAGAGGTTGGGGCGGTTACAAGGGAGTGAGTAAGCAATGGGGGGGATAAATCAATAAAATCTTCTTTGGACCCATTTAATGCTATTTTTTACAAAAAAATTATCTTTTTAAATAACGGAGATATAACTTGTCAATAACCTGGTGGGACACCCGGTATCGTGAACGGATGGACCGTTTTGAAAAAAAAAATTGGTGGGAGTACATGGGTACCATAGTGGTACCACTATGCCAAGTTTGGTCAAAATCTGAGACATCGAGATCAAACCAAGTATGTTAGCGTGAAATATCAGAGACTTTTTTCTAAAAAACACATTTTTTTTCAAAAACGGCTCTAACGATTTTTAAAATTTTGGTCTTGTTTTTTTAATTAGCGCTTATATAATAAATTCCAAAAAGAAAAAAAAATGGAAGTTGTCATGTCATTTAATAGTTCTTCTAGAACACCGTGCCCGTGCTCCCTGCTTCTCCGGCCGGCTACAGGGTGGTACTTTTACTTCAATTCTTAGGTAAAATTGGGTCCTTACACACTTTAAACTATTGTTCACCAAGCGGAATGTCATGTCGACGCACAAAAAATGTTATAGTTTAAAAATTTTATGTTTGTATAATATACAATGTGTATATCAGAATTTGTCAAAAAAAAAAACTTAAAAAATTGAAATTAAATTGCCTAAAAACCGCATTTATCTTTCAAAAACGCTAAAAAAATATATATATTATTTTTTTCTGAATACCCCGTATATCCAATAAAAAAATTATAGTGGTTATTATGTGGGGACATATTGGGCTACACGCACAATATTTTAAGACAATGAAAAATTTTTTTTTATACCTGTCATTAGTACGCCTAAAATGAAGCAATGTAGTGCATTTTCGAACCTCAAAGGGCACAGCTCCGCCATTTTGAAATAAAACATTCTGATTTTTTTTGAGGTTATCCATTTAATATCTCTTTATTTATTTATTTTTTTATTAATTTATTAACGGAAAACCTGTTATGATCCGAATATTTTATATGTAGTTAAAATTTATACAATCTAGCTTCACGAGATTCGGCTTCGGTAAAGTCCGGTTTGACCTACATTACATCGGACCCCTCCTCGGTAATTCTTGTCGGTATAACTTAAAAGTTGTCTAGTAATCTTAATTGTTTAAACAAATCTAATTTATGAGCGAAATGATCGTTTCAGATGTCAGAAATAGCAATTAGTTTGCAAATTGATGAGACTGAAACTCTTTTGTCGGGGTAATTAAATATGCGCGGTATCTTTGTCGATATTTTGAGTTAAAAGCATTGTCAAATAAATTTAACTAGTGACCTTTTTATTAGCTATATAAACTCATGAAAAGATTGATATTTATCCAGTTTTTAGTTAGACTGCCTCCACGTCAGTTTCAAAAGTGAAAATGTAGTTTCTGTGAGAATTAATTTTGAGATTTATTCTTGAATTAAAAATAGTTTTTAAAAAATTTTGAGACTCGTTTTATCAGACATAAAAATAATTTTGGACACTTATAAATATTGATAGTATGAACACTGATAGAAATTTTGACGAATATTAATTAACTTTGAAGAATATTTTGTAAAATAATTTAAATGACTTATATGAACCAGTTTTAATATACACTAAGAAAAATGTGGAAAATAAATTGGGATTTGAAAATGATTGCGAATAGTTGAGATTTCAAACATAGAATGTTTTAATTTAGAAGTATTTAATGGAAAACTAATATATAATGGAAATTAGAATTTAAGGGCTTTGCATAGAAGTAGGACTTGATCTTTCATGTTCTTGAAGAATTTATTTACATTTATTTAATATATTATTCTTAAGTTAAGAAGAAATCGTTTTATCTGTTTCCAAAGCGCCGTCTCCTAGAATACCCGCTCCCGAATAAAGTGATAAGTGGTTAAGTATATTCTCCGCTCGGGTATACTTTAAATCGATAGAAGATTGTATGGCCAACCTAACTGAGTAAGCTATAATAAAAGTTATAATTAACCGCTCGGCTATAACCGAATTATATACCACTTCACTAAATTGGTGATAGAATTCGACATCACTACATTAGTAGAAAAATATTTAATAGTAAAAAACCACATCACTACAAACCCAACTACAAAAATTAAATGTACATGTGATAACATGATAATAGAAACCTAATATAATTAAAAAAAAATAATTGTAACAAAAAAAAATGGAACAAATAACCTCGCAAATAACAAAAAACTATACAATACTAAAATTAAAAATCAAAAATCAGGGATGATACTCTTGCCCTAATGAACAAAAATAAATTAAATAATTATAAATAATAATATGCCAACGAGCGGCCCTTAGTAAACTTCGGGTGGGGCCAGGGCCGCTTCTGCGGCCCAGCGGCCTGTGCCAGCCCGCCGCTAAATATAAACGCCAGTGGTCTATATTGTTTTTATATTTAAATTTTATAAATACATGCGACTATGGTCCCGAAATGGTTAATAACAAATGAGTGCTTAAGAAAAAAAAGGTTTTTTCTTCTTTTAGGGCGTTATATTAATACTTCCTTAGCCTGCAGTGGCGTAGCCTCAAGCAGGGGCGGATTTATTTCACTTTAAGGGAAGGGGCCATCCATAAGGAAAAAAATTGCGCCTTCGCCAAAAATATAATTTTGAAGGTATTTCTATGCTAATATATCTCGCTAGGGGGGGGGGCATGGCCCCATGCCCCCCCCCCCCCTAAATCCGCCCATGGCCTCAAGTATTCTGTTTCAGTCTTTGGAGTCCGTTTTGCTTCATTACACTCAATATAACAGGAAATATAATTTCGATAATTTTTAAAAATAGTTCAGAGAAAAAATAGTTTAGCGAAAAAATAGTTCAGCGAAAAATATTTGTTTCTAATTTAAACATATTATATATTATATAATTTATTATACCCACCTAGTTAGGTTACTGTTACCGTGTATATAAAATAATTATTAAATGCCAAATCATAATGATGTCATTTCTATGTAAATACTTTACTATAAATAAATGTGGCGACATCTCTATTTGCTTATAGAAATACCACTTTTAAACATGCAGAAATAAAGATAATTTAGTTTAATATCAGTTTTAGTTATTAAATGCGTTAACAGGTGGACATTTATTTATATCATAATAGTTATTATTATCTACGAGGGGACAGCAATGAGTTAGAGGAAGAGCTTCAATTCTGCGCGAATGATTTATATAGGTGGCATTCATTTTAAATCTACACCGTACAAAAAAAATCTCGAGGGCTGCAGACCAGACTAATCAATTCTTACGTATTTTGAGTAGCTGAATCTGAATCCGAGGTCAAAATTTAAAAGTTAGCTTTCACTTTTTTCTAACCTCAAAAAACGTACTTTTTTGGTAAATTTTGTGCTGTAATGAAAAAACGCCAGTTAGTTCCGAAATTCTTACAGCGGATTTAGATGCAGAAGTTTAAATTACATAACAATTGACTATATTCTTAAAATTAAAAATGGCGGATCCAATATGGGGGACAAAAATGGCGGAATATTTGAAAATTTATCCGATGGAAAACTGGCAACAGATTCGTAATTAGCGACACCAAAAACCCCCGGGTACCAAGTTTCAAGCAAATCCGAGCAAGTTTAAATATATAATCCGCCATCATGGATTCGTCATTTTGAACGCTAACTTTTAAATTCTGACCTCGGATTCAGATTCAGCGACCCTAAATAGAATAGAATTGACTAGTCTGGTCTGCCGTACTCGAGATTTTTTTTTGTGTGTGCCGGTGTATGCCCAATATTTAAATTGTCAAATTGGGATTTATTACCAACTGTAACAAAAGCCCCTAGAAATTACAAATTTTAAAATAATAATGTAAAATAGATATTATGTCGTATCAGAACAACAAAGTGTCAACTAACATTTTTTCAGATTTTCACTTTTTTGTATTCTTGAATAAAGCTTTTTACTGCCTTTTTGCCTGTACTTAAAAAATATGCACAAAGCCCATTTTATTTACAATGCAACCAGGTTCTTACACTTAAAACTGATTTTAATTAGTTTCTTTATATTACTGAAGCAAGTATGTCTGATTTAAAAAAAAAATAGCGAAAAATAATAAAGCAGTGCAGGTTTTTCCTGAAAATCTAGTTATTGAGAGTAATGTACTTAAAAGTGTTATGTTATGTACACAAAAAAAAGGTCGTGACATAATATTTTATTCTATTTTTTTTTACTTTTAAAGTTTAACATGTTCGCTTATCCCATGTACGGACTATAATAGTCTGGTATCTGTCATGAGCGTATACTTTAAAGTATACTTTTGTGCAATATTATTCAAATATACAGTGAGCCCGCCAGGTGGGCTCTCGGCATTGACTATGAGTCAATAATGGATCAACCAGGTCGGTTGTCGGCAGCGAACGTGTTAAGACAAAGCATTTTTTTGTTGTACTTTAATTTAAAAATTTTAAAAAAATCGATGGTTGTAGATATAGTAAAATGCGATTTGTTATGTTTTAAGTATAATTTATATAATTTATGGAAGGCATAGTGTAGTGGGCTAGCGCGTGTATATAGCAAGCCGACTAGCGTGAGTTCGATTCTCACTGGCACCGATTTGCCTTTTTCAGTTAATTAATAATTGAAATTTGGTGAAGGCGATAAGTGAAACGGACACTCCCTATAAACTGGTTCGAAAGCCAGTATAAGCAGGTGGTTCCCTCTACTACTAGACCACACAAGTCCTGGACTTAGGGGATGTTTAATTAAGTAGAATAGTACGAGGTTAAATAAAAAAACAAACAAACTTTTTCATGCGTGCATAATTGCTCATTTTCAACTTTTGTTATGTAAGATACCAAATTTTGGTATTTAATTTAAATTTAAATACCAAAATTCTGTATATAGAATTTTGGTATTTATAAATATTATAATATTTATATAAGTTTAATAATTACACAGCCCCACAAAAAAATATCGTGACTATGGCGATCCGACGTATTTTTCGATGCTAAAAACGAATCCGATCTCAGAATAGCCAATATACTCTCAAAATTTTGCCCAAGGGCTAAAAAAACCGTAGATTAGGGTTTAACCATACAAGACAATAAATAGGTCTTAAAACTTGTTGAAAAATCGCCCTAAAATAGGGTTAACCAGCCTTTAGGTGAAAATACGATAAATAAATGAATAAAATGGACGAAGAACGAAAATCTGTTTTATTTAAACATTGACCTCTCGTATATAGTTTAAAATACCACCCTCTCGATTTTACCTCTCAGGTGGTTGAACTACCCCAAAATGGGTAGAAATCACCCCTTAGATTGAAAATCGTACAAAACTGCAAATGTTTGATATTTAGGTATAAACGTCTGGTATATGTCCATTTTTCCATTTTCCCCCTTCCCATATTCCCCCCTTAAGGAGATGGGTAAAACCACCTCAAAATATAAAATAAAATACATGCAAGTAAATAGAGACAATGTATATTTATGCATCCAAAGGAAAAACTTTCAAAAAAATAACTATAGTTATAAATTCTGAGGTGTCTTTAAAATATGTGATTTCTACCCTTTTTGGGGTAGTTCAACCACCTGAGAGAGAGAGAGAAAAATCGAGAGGGGGTATTTTAGGCTATATACAAGAGGTCAATGTTTAAGAAGAATACATGTTCGTTCTTCTTCATTCATTTATTTATCGTATTTTCATCCAAGGGGTGGTTAACCCCATTTTAGGGCGATTTTACCCCACTTTAGGGTAGTCTGAGCCCCTCGCTAAAATCAGTACATTTTCAACAATTTTTAAGACCTATTTATTGTCATAATGTGCCAAGTATGGTTTAACCCTATTTTAGGTTTTTTTAGCCCTAGCGCAAAATTTTGAGCGTATATTGGCTATTCTGAGGTCGGATCGTTTTTAGCATCGAAAAATAGGTCGGGTCACCATGGTCACGAGATTAAGTCACGACCTTGTTTTTTGTGGGGCTGTGTTATTAATAGTTTTTTTTTTTAATAAAAAACGTGTTAATAAAAAGTTTTTTTGAAATAAATTATTTTATTCGAATAATTATCATAAAATTCGTTAAATTTTTTATAGAATCTGGGTCATGCAACATTTGTACCAAGGCTGTTACGAACATTGAATGAATATTAAACTACAAAGTTTTGTATTATTTGTAATGATAAAATCTAGGTACATTTTACTTAGAAATACAGATAGGGTAAACCCCCAATTATTGGCACTTTAAGAAATTTTCCACGTATATTTCATTATAACTTATTAAATATTTCATGTTATCAAGAATAAAATATTTTACATCATTTAGTAGTTATTCTATTTTATATATTATATAAAATTTAAACTGAGATCTTTATAATATTAAAGAATTTTTTTAATTAATTACAAGAATACACAATTTCGTATTATTGGCACCTTTTTGCTAATAATTGGCATCCAGATTTTCCTATTATTGGCACCTAATTTTTGCTTTGAAGCAACGGAAAAAAATTACTGAGTACCTACTTTTTTTTGAATAATAAACAATTTAGTATCAAAATAAAATATTTAAATTGGAATATTGCAGTTTTATACATATTAACTAAAGGCTGTAAACAAAAACTCAAATTTATTTTAGAATTACAAAATTTTAAATATCTCTATATTAAAATTAAAATATTAGTTACCTAATACTAATTTGTATCCATAAAATAATCCCTAGTTACCTAGGTACACTTATCTAAAAGAATTATTAGGTTTCAAGACTAATTTTGATGCGCAAGTTTTGCATACAATAAACCTGTGCCAATAATAGGAATTTAATATAATTTAGACGCCTATTATGGGCACCGTGATAAAAAATAAAATTCTAAAGAAAAATTAAGTTTATAGACAAAATTAAGTGTAAAATGTATATACGCACATATTTATTGAGGAAAAACTGTAAGTTTTTCATTAAACGCTGTTTAGAACTCATTTATTTGAAATAGGTTTTTGGCAAAAACTGTATCTTTTGTATAATAGCCCACCCGCTTTAAAATATGGATTTGGTTTTATCTTATATAAGATGTGGCAATACGTATGTATATTTAACCGAACAAGTAATAAATCTATTCAATTTAATTTAATTTATTCTATTAATTTAGCATTTTAACTGGTTGCCAATAATTGGAATAGGATTTTTACTAAAGAAGCTAATTATTGGCACCTGTGCCAATAATTAGAATTTAGTTTAGTTTTGTATACCAATTGTTGGCACCGTCGAAATTAAATAAAAATGTAAAGAAAAATAAAGTTTTTAAGGCTAATTAATAAGTAGAATGCATATATATCAATAAACATCTTTTACTAACCTTCTATTTAAAGCACTTCCTTAGCACAAACCTTACAAACTCACACTTACGTAGTTCACACGAAACTGCTAAGACTCTAATGCCCGGGAGGAAAAAATATGTTAATCGCATTTAAAGTATAATATTTAGAAATATTGCCACTTCGTAAAAAATATAGTTAGATTAAGGTACCAATGGAGATTTTTTTTATATAAAAGAAAATATCACTCCAGTGCCAATAATTAGCGGAGTGCCAACGATTGGGGGTTTTACCCTATATAAAGGTGATATAATAACAACAAGCCGTGAAGATATGTAATGATACGCATTCCATTATATACTATTCACAGTGGATGGTATAGTGCATTTTCTCAAGGTAAAACCTTTTAAAACGCAAGCTAAAATATTGCTAGATACCAACAAAAGAATACTTTCCCTGACGGCGGCCTACAGTGGGCCTAGGTTTAATAAAACAAGAAATTTAAAACAAAAGTTATTTTTTTTTTCTTTCGAGACTAAAATTTAAAAAAAAATAATTTCTTTTTTTGCAAAACGAAAAGTAGTTAAAAAAATTTTATAAAAAAGGTTAATTTTTGTTTTCGAAATTTTGAAAGAAAAATCATTATTTTTTTTTCAAAAAAAAAAAAAAAATATATGTTTACATTAAAAAAAAAAGATTTTTTTAAATCGAATAATTTTATACTTTTTTTTCAAAAAGATTTTTTAAAAAATAAAAAAGAAATAACAAAATTTATTTTTTCAAAAAACGAAAAAATAAAAAAAAAGTTTACATTTTTTTTAAAAAAGGTTTTTTTTAATCGAATAATTTTAAACTTTTTTTTTTTCAAAAAGATTTTTTTTTATAAAAAAAAATAACCAGATTTCTTTTTTCAAAAAACGAAAAAAAAAATGAAAAAAAAATTAAAAACATATTTTTTTCAATTGTTTCAAAAGTTTAACTCCGCATAACTTATTTGTTTTTAAAGGGATTACTTTCATAAATAGGGAATAATACGAGCTGTGAATAGTATCTATAATAAAGGTCCCAAGACCGACCGTTGTAACAAACTCTCAAAAAAACAACCAAAATACAGAAATAAGACCACAATATGATACATAGTGACACCGACCACTAAATATCTAAGTACCTAATTAAATTAAATTATAAAGTAGTTTTTTATAATATTTTAAAACGAGTAACTTTATTCAGGCCTATTCACACGTACCATTGAAATCTATTCAATATTGACAAAAACTACAATCCCATGCAGTTTTAATACAGTTGACATAAATGACCTTGCAATTTTCGTCAATATTGCCACAAATCTCAATCTCAATGGTACATGTGAATAGGCCTGAATCAGGATAGTTTCTTGACGACAAAGACCGTCAAAATTAATTCTACAGTTTTTAACAGTTTAGCCAACGTAAGAAAGACAAAGTAATCAGAGTAGCCAATATAGGCAATAAAAACTATTTATATTTACCTTATTTATTTTAATTAATTTAATTTAATTTTATATTATACAGTTAAACATATTAGGTAATAATATGTATTGGGAGATTAGCTCAGCGGTCTAAGGCATCGATATAGCATTGACACTGAGCTAATGATCGTGAGTTCAAACCTCACTGGCGCCGATTGCCTTTTTCAGTTAATAATTAACTAATAACTGAAATTTGGCGAAGGCGTACTCCCTAGATATATTGGTTCGAAAGTCAATTAAAGCCGGTGGTTCCCTCTACTACTAGCCCACACAAGTCCTGGACTTAGGGGATGCTTAATTAAGTAGAATAGTACGAGGTTAAAAATAAACATAAACAAATAAACATTCAGTACTAAAATTGTTGCACTCGGATTACAGACAAACTATTTATTAAAAAAGCCACCTGTTCACAAAGGCTAGAACCTTTGTTTTGCATTCTTTTTAATAGTAGTGACATTTGTTTGCTGGAAGGTGAACTTTTAGCATTGAATTTTTCCTAGAACAGTTTGAGGAAGTTTTCAATAATGGACTCGCCCGGGAAAATATCCCATAGGACTTAGATATGCAAAAAAGAACCAAGCGACAAAATTCTGAAAATAAGTTATATTGAGGGGGCCTCAAAGGCCTTCGTTAAATCGTAAATTACGTCTGCTTGTATAGTTTGACACACGGATCTGTGGCTACGGGAAATATGCTTGGAATGTGTGTACAAGTGGGAGGCCCGTTGTAAGCACGCACGCCTTATAATGCTCTTGACGGAGACTTTCTTTCATGCGGAGAACTATAGTTATGCAAAAGATTAGTAGAATTTTTGTTAGCCGATAGCTAGAATTAGTCTACTATCGGTGACAAATGAATTGACACGTGTGTTTGAGATAAGATTTTTCAAAATATACTTAATCAATTTAAATAAAACTAAATTTAATGCTAAATTTAATCGTTAGAACATTTATTTCTATATCTAAATATCAAATAATAAACAAAAAAATACATGTTTTTAACGATTAGATCTGAAACACACGTGTCAGTTCATTTGTCATCGATAGTAATAAGCTACTAAGCATAAAAAAGCTTTTAAAACGGAGGTATCAATACATACACGTAAAAAAAAATTAAATTGTCTTAACAGGTTTTAACTCAGGGAGTTGCAAAAATCGAGAAAGGGGGATCAAAAATGATTATAAATAGCGTGAAATAATTAATATATATAGCCCCTAAAGTAAAAATATCTAATGTAAAGAGCGATAACTTTTTTATATTTATATATTTCCACTGAGTTTATCTCTATTTTACCATTTTATTTATTTGGAAATTTTCCTACGATGATGTAGTCGAGTTTTCAAGTAAGGTGTAGAAGTTTTACTACAATGACATCATTTGTACACATGTATGCAAAAATTTCAAAACTTTTGTATATGGTATTTTTCCCATTATTTTTTACGGAGTAATGTTTCCTAATAATAAAAAATATTTAATGAACCAACATATTTCTTAAAAATATTTTCTCAGTCTTTCAAAAAAATACGAGACACGTTTACGAATAAATAACTTCTATATTAAAAATAAACTTTGGACTTTATCTACTATTCTTTAAAGGTTTTTAAAAACTTAAAGTTGGCTTTACCTTTTTATTGGTTTTAGATTGCTTTTCTTATAGTCTAAGAGCTGGTGACCATTTTTATTTCATTATTTACTCACAGCTGTATTTTGATTAATGTCTTAAAGTACATTCATATTAAGCTCCTTGAAAATCGTTAGGTCCTGGATCGGGTTCCTTTGGATAGTAGACGCCTCAAAAATGAGGTGAAATGGGGTCTCCGAAAAATATATTTTTAACTTACCGACTCGGTAATACCGAGTCAAACAAACTACATTTATTACACTTAGATTAGTCTATTTTCACAGTTTTACACAATTATTCACTAGGCTAAGAGTTAAAAAAAGACTTTAAAAACTTTATCTGACATATGTCAACACTAAAAACTCTTTTAATTTTCATTTAATCAAAATGTCCTTTAATAAATTATCATTTCTTTAAAAAATTAGGTATCACATATTTTAAAGGCACTTTTTAAAGACTGTTCTCACCCCTTGGCCCTAGAATTATTATGTATAACTATGAAAATAGCTTAATCTGAATGTATTAAATGAAATGTATGTGACTCGGCAAGTTGAAAATAAATTTTTTGGCAGCTCATTGCCATAGCTTTTGGAGCTTCTAGCACCCAAAGGAACCGGATCCGGAGTCTACTAATTTGAAAATAGCTTAATCTGAATGTACTTTAAGAAATATATTAAATATAGCCTGGAGAAAATAATGAAATAAAAATGGTCACCAGATCTCCGACTATTACGTCAGAAAAAATACCACTTCAGAAATTCATAATTGCAGTATTGTAATAAACTTGTTGCGGTTTATATAATTATATTTAAATGTGTGAATTTAAATATACCTACAGTGTCGGACTGGGAGCATGCTTGTCTACCGGGCCAAACAAATTGGTCAAGTGTAAGACTTGCTATGTTTTTTTCCGTGCCTCTACTCGTAGCCTAAAAATGCATATGACATGTTTCAGGTGAGTTAAGGATAAAGGTTTTTTTACTCTTTATACTCCATTGCTAACTTAATAGCAACTGTCACTGAACAATCTTTGATGACAGTTCGCTAGGGGTAAAAAGAGTAAAAAACGAATTTACGTTTTGTATAAAAAAAATACACTTTTTAGATATTTTTATATACATTTTTACGGAAAGACCTTTTAAATACCCAACTCAATAAGATTCTCTAAAACTAGGTGGTGAAATTTAATAAAAATATTTTTTTTAGTATTTATTTGATAAAATTATAAAATAATATTAAGTGCCTTATTTAAAATTATGGGTTTTGTTTCATTTACAATGTCCAGTGACCAGAAATATTTTCTTTAGCCTTCTACTCAGTAAAAAGTTATGCAATGTCTTATATTTGCAATTTAAGACTAGACTTAACACGTATGGAGTAGCCATTCCCTTTCGCGGAACCGCCATGCTCGCCTGAAGGTTCGTATGCCAAACTTTCCACTTGCGCAGAATATAGTCTATTTCATACTAGTTATACAATATACTATTCTCTGATTCGTGGCCAGTATATTCAAAAATCATATCAATTTTCTAGTATATGTTGTATGTTGCATATATTTTGATAGTTTAGGTTTTATTAATTAAACAAATTCTATACAACGTCATCGTGTTTAATACGTCAGTAATATGTTGTCAATATGTATGTTACAACAACACGATGTTTAAAAAGTAATAAAGAAAAAACTCCTCTTGCGTTTTCTGCCCTGCTAAGACAAGTTCTCATATTTCTGAAATTCACTTTTTGAGATAAGCACACCATTGTATTGCTTTACACTAGCCCCAAGTTCCTGCCTATTAAAAAGAAATGTCCCATCTAAAAACCAAATCCTAAATTAGCCTAAGATGTTTGTCCTCAGTCAAAAATTTTCAATGTTTTCTAAATAAAATTGTCCTAACTAGTGTTTACTAGACGAATAAGTCAGGACTAGGACTAACTTTACAGATCTTAGTAATTTGATTGTATTTTTAGATCGTTTTGTCCTAACTTTCTCAGATAGAACAAATGCATTTAGTATCACAATTTATTTTTCTGACAACAAAATTATATTTTTTTTTCAAAGGAAATCACTTATTTTTTATTTATAATAAAGCAGAATCCAACGCCATATTTATTTAAACAAAAACAATAAAACAGGCCATATCTCAAAACATATGATTTGCAGATAGAACAACTTGTCTTAGACGATTCACTCACCGCAGTAATGAGGAGAATCCAGCGCATGCGTACTGATTTTCTTATTTTTGTTTTAACGTATGCCAAAAATTATTTTAAGCTTATGTAACATTCTTTTGCAGAATTTTACAAAAATATCTACTTTTTTCTTATGCATATTGTTACACCAGGCGAGCATTAGCTAAAGCTAAATTATTTAGCCTAAATATCCTATTTGATTCCTAAAATATATCTGTATCTGAAAAATGCCTCCATTTAAAAAAAAAAACACCAAACCAGCAAACTACCAAACCATTATTAACGTAAACCAACGCCTTCCATTAAAAAAAAAAACACCAAACCAGCAAACTACCAAACCATTATTAACGTAAACCAACGCCTTCCATTAAAAAAAAAACACCAAACCAGCAAACTACCAAACCAAACCATTGTTAACGTAAACCAACGCCTCCCATTAAAAAAAAACACACCAAACCAGCAAACTACCAAACCAAACCATTGTTAACGTAAACCAACGCCTCCCATTAAAAAAAAAACACGAAACCAGCAAACTACCAAACTACTACTACCAGTACACTAGTTTTCTTGTTAGAATATATAGAAAAATATTGTTAAAATACTCAAGAATTTCTGTTTGATTTTTTTAATGGGGGCATTGGTTTACGTTAACAATGGTTTGGTTTGGTAGTTTGCTGGTTTGGTGTTTTTTTTAATGGGAGGCGTTGGTTTACGTTAACAATAATTTGGTTTGCTGTTTTTTTTTTAATGGGAGGCGTTGGTTAACGTTAATAATGGTTTGGTTTGGTAGTTTGCTGGTTTGGTGTTTTTTTTTTTAATGGGAGGCATTTTTCAGATACGATATTTCAGAATTTAGAAGGCGATATATTTTAAGAATCAAATAGGATTATATCTAGGCTAAATAATTTAGCTTTAGCTAATTAAAAAATAAATGCTTGCCTGGTGTAACAATATGCATAAAAAAAGTAGATATTTTTGTAAAATTCTGCAAAAGAATGCTTCATAACCTTAAAATAATTTTAGGCATACGTCAAAACAGAATCAGTGCGTTTTTTGAGTTGATCTACCGGGCGTTTTGATTGCCAAACAGGGCAGTCCGACACTGTATACAGGTAAGTATATAGGTATATTTATGCATTTTATAAACAAACTAACCTTTCTTATATCTAGAGGTCAATAAGCATAATCATTACTTACGATATAAATACGTACTTATTTAATTGTTTTTTCAATAAATTTTTTTTGTTTCCATTATAGCAAAATTCTGAAACCTTTCTAGACGAGTGGCAATATCTTTAAATAACTATCTCAGGAACTAATATATTTTAAATTGCTTAAAACTACACGCTTTTCACTACTTTTGTAAGATATTTAATATGGAGGGTAAGCTGGAAATTTGCGCCGTGCCGAAAGGGTTAAATTAACTAGAAAATGCGATCAGCGCAGGTGAGAACGTACTCACCCAAGCCGACGATCCTAGTAAAGGTCTAATAATAATTATAATAAATCAGACGCCTTAGCTCGGTTGCCTAGATGGCCCATGGTCCATATGGCTATATATTTATATTATTAACCCTCCAGTGGTGGCGTCACGGTGTCAGGGACCGGGTTAGTTAAAAACATGTGCTGTTTTGCAGCGAAAGCTCGTGGAAAACCGACCATGCGAAGTGTAAACTATAGTGTCGATTTAGTATTGATTAGTCAAGTATGTGAAGCGTGTACGAGACCTGGGCCACTACTCGCCTACCATTTTTTGTTTTATAAAGTGGAATTTAGCTTATGATAATTTTATACATTTATATATTTTTATTATAATTTTTTTATATTTTATTCTGTTTTTATTCTTTTTAATTTTATTTTATCTTATAGAGGGAATTCTGTTTTTATTTTTATATTTTTTACTTAATATTACTATAGAGAATTAAATTTTAATTTTGTACCTAGAATCTTTTTTTTTACTATTAATATTTATAATAAAGTGATAATAAAAATAATTTAACACGTTGACTATCACATGAATCAAATAGGATTCATGATACGTTTTCAAACACGTCCATGAGTCAGATATAATTCATGGACGTATGAATTAAATAATATACTAATACGTCCATGAGTAATATATAAACATGCACTTAAACACTGAAAAAATGGTATAGATTTTTTTTACATAGAAAAACGTAATATGCAATGACTATAAAACTAAAATATTGCAAAAAAACGTTTGGCGTAGGGGGACAAAAAAAAACCTAATGGGGACAGTTAATGTGTTAAATATACTTTTTGCTAACATCTCTTTACAAATATTTTATAACAATTGGTTAAAAATGTAATTATGACCATTTTGTGATAACCCGGTTTCTGAGACCGGGGCCACCACTCACGTCATTAAATAAGCGCCACTACTGGAGGGTTAAGGTATTGCAAATACACTTTTTTCTAATTTTTCATATGCACCCCTCCTATGTTGTTTCAATTGAAAAACTACGCTTGAGTACCTTTCAGGTTACTAACTAATTCCCAGTATTCCTAGTAAAATACCACGTTGGGCTGATTTTTTACCAAGTGCAAAAAACTATCCTTACATTTCGGCGCCAATAACTATGGTAAATATGATGTTTAAGCAATATAAAAAGATACGTTTTTAACCAGAATTTTATATGAAATATTTTTAGTCCAGTGACGTTTTTTCGTCAGATCTGCGGTTTTGGAAAAAGAGGCGGAAACCAGTGAGGCGTCTCATCCAGGGGTGTTTAAAAAAATGGATTTTGCGCCCATCGCTTTGGAGGGGACGCTACGGTTCTTTATTCTACTTTTTATAGGAATCATAATTCTAAAATATCAAGACTATATTAGTTTTTCCGCTATTTTTCCTAATTTTCCAGAACTATTGGCACTGTACTGCTGCGCCTTCGCCAAAATTGTAAATTTCGTAAAGATTCAGGCATAATTATCACTAACTACACTAAACTGAATTAATAAATTAAGAAATTAACAAAATTAAGAAACATAACCTCAAATTTTATAATAAATGTTCCCAGGTATGCAACAATAAGGTAACTGCTAAATAGATAATAGGCATGTGTAAATACGACTGAAGAAGTAAAAAAACAATTATCTATTGCGTAGAACGATTATTACTATATTTGCAGTTGTTGGGTCTAAAAATTGTGTTTTAAAACCTACTTATCTCCAAAAGTACCTTTTATTTTTTATGTAACTACTGTGTTTTTCCTTAACCTGAAAATGTAGGAATTTTTAAAATACAGATGTGTCGCCATCTTCATTTTTATTTTGATACTTGGATAACGATTCTTTATAAAATGTTGCACTAAAGTTTGTGTATTTCAGAAATTCTTTTTCTATGGTGTATTTTAAGATTCTATTATTATTTTATGCTATATTTTTTCTTTTATCTTAATTGTTACATACCACGGGAAATGTATTATAGAATTTAAGGTTATGTTTCTTAATTTTGTTAATTTCTTAATTTCTTAATTCAGTTTAGTGTAGTTAGTGATAATTATGCCTGAATCGACCTATAAAATGTGGTCAAAATGTTGGTCAGAAAAACTAACAATTTTTTTTTGAAATTTTCAACATCCCTAATTTCAAATCTAAAATAAAAAATTGAAAGATTCAAAATGGTGGATCCAAGATGGCGGACAAAAGTTATAAATATTATCCAATAATGGTATGCTAATAGTTTTGACATGGCAAATTTCAAATCTAAAATGAAAAAAAAAAGATTTGAATGGCGATCCAAGATTGTGAACAGTTTTTTAAAATAATTGATAATTTTCATAAAACTTAAAGCGCTTATATTTTTGAGGGTTTTGATTTTAAATCTGATAATAAAATTTAAAAATTCCAAATAGCGGATCCAAGACGTAGGACAAATTTTAAAAACATTGGCCAATTTTCACGAAATTTAATAAGCTTACTTTTTGATTGTGTCATTTTAAATCTGATATTAAAATTAAAAATTAAAATGACGCGGCGGGTCAAGATTGCAGACATTTTAAATATATTTTTTTCAGTCTGATTTTCTGTCTTCTTTTTTTTCTATTAGATATATTACACAGCTTTTCGAATTACCAAAACCAGCAGAAATTAGCGGACTAATTTTATTATAATAAGTGTAGTAACACGCATATATATTTTAAAACTAAACTGTATTGTAGGTATACTTTTTTGTGTTATTATATTTAAAAACCTAAAATTAAAGTATAAAAAAGTTATTTGACTCTTTTATGAGATATGGTCATGTAAGTATTCTTTCATCAACATAATAATAATTATCGATAAACAAATATTTATATTCAGATAAGTATGCATGTTATGTTTCACTTTCTGAATTTAACTTTTTAAAAAAAATTATAATATTTAAAATACTTTATTAACTTTTAACTTTTACATTAAAGACTTGTTTAGCTAAACAAGTCCTGTCTGAATCTTAACTATATTAGAATATTATTATTATATGGAATAAAATAGAATTGAATTATTTGGAGCTTAATCGCTATTTATATGTTTAAAAAGTGCTGAGCTGTCATTTGGAACTTTCCGTGAAAAATATAATATATTTCACTATATTGCACCATATTGGTTAATGTGGTGCAATATTGCATCTTCTTACTTGTTTGTCTCTTAAAAGTGCTGAATAAGCTATTAAATAAGAAACTTCGTATTAGAGTTGTAAAATGTTGCACAATATTGCCCAATATTATATTATTGGAAATAAATAAGTTTTAACTTTAAATTACGTCTTGGAAAGTTTCAATAGTCAGCATAAACAAATATCATATTACATCTTGAGGGAATATGTAACAACTTCCCCCTAATTAAAAGTTTTGGTCTATGGAAGAGCAAAACTGAGAAATAAAAAATTAAAATATTTAAAAGAAAAAAAACTTAAAACTTAAGATATTTAAACTTAAAATAACTAAAAATTTAAGCAGGAATATATTTTGATTGTCTTTGAGAATGATTTTCATCAAGTTCAAAATTCTGTTCTTCTTGAGCTGGATCTCTACTGAAGAATCTTCTTATACTTGGTCGTATTAAAGGTCTGGGACTTCGTAAATGACGTATTAAAATTGAAGGTGGTGGAGGCGGATTATCGTCCGTATTGCTGTCATCATAATTAGCAATAGCTCTTCTTTTTCGTTTAGTTACATAAATTTTATATTTATAAATTATATAAAGACTAGTTATCAAACTAATAATTGTAATTGTAAAAATTGTAAACCATGACCAATGTTTTTCTGCAAAAGATTGATTTATGATTTTGTCCAACTGTTCGCTATATTGATTTAATTTATGTTCAGCGACATTAAGTTCATCTAAGTTAAGTTTACTTATTTTCAATGGGGTTAGTTTCGGTAAGTTCTCAGCATCTGGTAAATGATTACAACAATTGAATGGAATGTTTGGAGTTTCCATAAATGACGTAATATTTGAAGTTTTCTGTTTAGTAGCAACAATTCTGGTAGCACCAATATATCCAGAACATTTTGGTTTTAAATATAGAATTGAATTTTGTTGTATTATAAGACTTGTAGTCTCCATATTTGGACAACTTAAGGTTAAGGGTAGTTTTTCTGAAATAATAATTAACCATTTGTTGACATCAACCAATTGGACTTTATAATCTTCAAAAGCAAATGTATAATAGCTGCATGATTCAGGAATCTTCAGAGGGTGATTCAGGAGTTTAGCTTCACATGTAGCTGCAGTATCAATAGGGTAGGTAACTAAATCATAACATATTCTCGTGTTTCCTCCAGATAAACGTTTGCAGTTATCCAAAGAATTAATATGAGTGTAATATCGATCATCTTCAGAAACAGCCAAATATTTTGAGGTAAGGAGAATTGTATGGAAAAGTTTAGTTCTTTCATCTGGGGTAGGTAAGGAATAAAGATGATTAAGGGTATATTTATCTCTATTCACTAATGGAATATTTAAAATAAAAATTAATTTATCATCAGTTTGAAATGCTTCTAAATGAATTATTTCTATATAATAAGCAATATTATGAAAAGCTGGAGGTAAGGGTAACAACCCTTCTGTAACTTGAGAAATTTTTGAAAGTTGATCCAATAAAATAAAAGGATCAATAATAGAAGGATGAAGTACTTTTAATTGGGCAAAAGTTATGCTATTAATAATATCATTTAATTGATCTTCAATTAATAAATATGATTCTAATAATTGTTCACTAGCATCAATTACTTTAAATTTAGCATAAATTAAATTCTGATTATCAGTAATATTTAATATTGAACTTTCAATTATTTTTAAATCTTTATTAAACGTTTCTTCATCAATTTGAAGTTTTTGAAGAGTATAATTAAAATTTTTAATAGTTTGTGTTTGATTTTTCATTAAATTTTGCATTTCATGTTCATTTTGAGTTATTTTATTGATACATTCTTCATAATACTTTCCATCACTGGCATCTAAATTTCCAGTAATAGATTTCCAAATTGTACCTATTCCATTTATTAGGCCACGTTTACTTATTTTATGTAAATTTTGATACGAATTAGTATCACTTTTAATTTGCATGAATTTATTTTTCAGTGTATTTGAAATTCGTTCTAGATTTGAAACATGAACAACAACTTCGCTTGCAAAATATGCTATGCGTATATTATTTTTACGAGTAAGCAAATTTTTAAGTTGAGTTAAAATATGATTATTATTCTGATAAGAAATTCTCAATAAGGAAATGTCTTTGTAGACTAATAGTTTCCATTTGTCATTTGATATTCGTACTTGTCCTTCATGTTGATAAAATAATCCAAAGGTATTATTAATAGGGTTTAGGGTAAAAGGACTTAAATTTTGAGTTTTCAAATTCCCGAGTATCATTAGTATGTACAGGGACCTGTAATAAAAACTAAGTGTCAGTTTCATTTATATTTTCAATAGTATTACGTTCATGATATGGTTTTAAATGATCAAAGTTTACATGAGTACGCATTGTTTCATTAGATATAATTGCTGAGTTAGGTTGTTTAATTTCTTCGATAATATATGGACCTAAAAATTTATTTTTAAATTTATGTCCTATTTGAGATTCTTTAAGCCAAACTTTTTGTCCAATTTGATAATCTGATTTTTCAGAAATATGTTTGTCAAAACGTTCTTTCGCTTTTTGTTTTGATAGTGCCGATTTGGCTCTGGCAATTTTATATTTATAAGAAATTTCATTATTTAAATCACGTATATATTTAGTAATTAACTCTTTTTCATTATAAAGTTTTTCAGGACTTCTAGCAGCTGTATGCCCAAAAATTAATTCATAGGGTGTAAAACCAGTAGTTTGACACTTACTATTATTATGAGTTATTAAAGCATAAGGTAAAATTTCTAAGGGTGACTTATCAGGAAACTCATTTAAAAATATACGAAAAGACTCTACTAGAGTTGCATTAAAACGTTCGGCGGAACCGTTAGATTGAGGGTGAGCTACTGAACTATAAGTTATTTTAAAATCATATAATCTTGCTAAGTCTTGTACAATATGATTATTAAATTCTCCACCGCTATCAGCATGAATCCTTAAGGGGGTACCATAATGCTGGAAAAATAAAAGTAGTCCCTTAACTACTTCTTTAGCACTCTTTTTATTTAAATGATATGCTTGAGTAAACTTAGTTAATTCATCTCTAATTATAAGAAGATAAAGTGATTTAGGAATTTCTAAAATATCTACATTAATTCTTTCAAAAGGAGTTTTTGGTATTTTAGTAATAACCAAAGGTCTATCAGTATTTTGTCTATTGATTTTAGAACGATTACAAGTTTCACATGATTTAACATAATTTTCAACTTCTTTTTGTAAGTTAGGCCAATTATATTTGGCTCGAATACGTCTATACGTTTCATTTATACCTCTATGTAAATTATTTTTACCGTCATGATATTGTGAAATTATTATTGGGCGTTGATCTAAGTCAGGCTCTATGACAATGTCTTGACAAATTACAAATTTAATTTCAGTATCAGCAAAAATAAAACTAAGGATTTCAGGTAATAAGAGGTTTTTAACATTTTCAACATAATAAATAAATTCAGGTTTAAAATGTTCTTTATATAAATATAATAACTTAAATAAATGTTTTTGAGCATTTTCTATAACTTTAGAAACTGGAATTAAATAATATGTTCGACCGGGAATACTAGCACTAGGCGTAGTACAAATTTCATTTATACTAAAAGATTGATCTGCTTCTATAAGATCTTCAATAACTTTGTCTTGAAGGGCTTCAATTTTCCGTTGCTGGAAAACTACTATTATATGTTTATGTTGCTTATCTAATAATTGTTCATTTGAATATGCTATTTTAGAATAATCAATTAAAGAAACTGATTGGTATTTTTCCTGAAAAATTTCAAATTCTTGTTCAATAGTTTCAGGGGCTATTTCTGTAACAAAAGAGTCAACGTCTCCTGAAAATGAAGTCTCAGGCTGTACATTTTGATTTGAAGTACTAGGAGTATTATTATGAAATATTTTAGAAGTATTTAGTTTTATTTTTTTACTTGGAATAAAAATTTGTATATAAAATTTATCTTCATTAAATATGATCTTTATAAGATTAAAAACTACTTTCCATGAAAGTTTATCTTTTCCACATCCTATTTGAGGGATTGCAATTTTAAAATTTTCATTTAATATAAGAGCTATTTTTAAGCTATTTAATGCCAATATAAAATCTTTATATTTAGGTTTATCATAGTAATGAGTTTTAGTTATAAGGTAATAGATATTTCTGTTTTCATAATTCAAAAATGCAACATCACCAACTTTTTTATGTTGAGCTAAGAGTTTATCCACATTATTAAATTTATTTTTGAATTGCTTCGCAATTCCTGCGTTCATATTAAAATCTTCTGATATACAGTGTACTAAAGAAAACTTAGGATTAAAATTAAATAAATCATCGTTTATAATTTCTATTTTGCTTTGACTTTCTATATTGTTGTCAAACAAAAGATCAAATATATTAATAAAATTATTGAATTCTGGGTGTGTTTGATACAAATGTATTCTACTTAAAGCATCTGCGTTTTTATTAATTTTTCCAGGTTTATAAACTATTTCATATTCATATTCTTCTAATTTTAATCTCCAACGAGCTAAGCGAGAACCAGGGTCTTTTACTGAGAAAAGCCATGTTAAAGGTTTATGATCAGTAACTAATTTAAATTTCCTACCAAATAAATATGGTCTAAAATGATTTACGGACCAAATTATAGCTAATAATTCTCGTTCAATGACAGAATATCGACATTCTGTGTCACTTAATGTTCTAGATGCATAAGCTATTGGTAAATCTTTGCCAATTACGCCTTGAGAGAGAACCGAACCTATGGCAAATAAACTACTATCGGAAGTTAATATAAAATCTTGTGTAAAATCAGGGAACTTTAATATTGGAGCAGTAGTTAATAACTTTTTACAAGTTTCAAAAGATTCAATACAATCAGAATTAAATTTAAATGGTACATTTTGTTTTAATAATCTAGTCATAGGCTTAATAATTTTAGCAAAGTTTTGAATAAAACGTCTATAGTAACCAACTAGTCCAAGAAAACTCTTAACTTCTTTAGGGTTACGTGGTTGAGGAAAATTTACAACACAAGCTACTTTATCTGGATTAGGTTTAACACCATCTTTAGATATAATGTGTCCTAAATATATTACTTCACGTTGAATAAATTCACATTTGTCTGGTTGTATTTTAAAGTTATATTTACGTAATCGCTTAAAAACTTCTTTAAGACGTAAAATATGTTCTTGAAGAGTTGCAGAAAAAATTATAATATCATCCATATAAACACAACAACGTTGTAAGCAGTAAGCACATTATCTAAAATTCGCTGAAAAGTTGAAGGGGAGTTCTTTAATCCAAAACTCATTCGTGTGAATTCATAATGACCATTCTCTACTGAGAATGCAGTTTTAGGAATATCTTTTGGGTCAATCTCTATTTGATGAAATCCGGATACTAAATCAATTACAGTAAAATAAGAACATTTTCCTAACTGATCCAAAAGGTCAGAAATATTTGGTAAAGGATACCTATCACCAACAGTTACCTCATTTAGTTTTCTATAATCTATTACCACGCGCCATTTTTGTTTTCCAGAAGCGTCCATTTTCTTTGGGACTACCCAAACTGGACTATTCCAAGGAGAAATTGAGGGTTGTATAATATTTTGGTCAAGCATTTTCTTAATTTGTGTTTTAACTTCTTCTTTGTGTACATGCGGATATCGATAAGACTTTGTATAAATTGGTCTGGAATCCCCTGTATTAATTTCATGTTTAATCTGATTTGTAAACGTAAGAGGTTCATTTTCAAAATAAAATATATCAGCAAATTCTTGACAAAGTTTTATTATCGCGTCAGCTTCTTCTAAAGTTAAATGATCTATTCGCAATTGCTGTTTTATATTACGTAAACGGTCAGGGTCAAAGTAATCTATTGTAACTTTATCCTTTTCATAACTGGAGTTTTTATCTTGTATCCAATAAACAAATACTGCATATGTATTAAGGGGCTCCATTTCTAAATTTGGTAAAATAATAGATTTTTCAATAGGACTTAAATTAGCAATAGTTGTATTAAACTCTCCATTCTCATTAATATGAACAATTGAATTAGCGACTTTAATTTTTCCAAAATTTATATTAGGACAAATAGCATCAGTATTTTTCAAATTACATTTCAACTTAAAAACCTTTTCACAACGTGGTTCAATAAATATTTTATTTTCAATTTGTATGTCATTAAATTGAGTATTCAAAATATCAGGTCCTTTTTTTGGAAACTTATAACTTTGATTTAAAATATCTGGGCTTTTTTTAGGAAACATATTTTTATTAATATCTGGTCCTTTTTTAGGTAAATAATTATTATTATTAATATTTAAAGTATTACAAGAAGTATTAAAATCATTTGAGTTATCGGTACTATAGTTAGATTTCATTAAGGGAATACAATTTTCCCTAGAATAATTTTTATTATATCCCTTAGGTACGGGAATACTTATAACAGGCATATTTATATTTTGTCTGTAACATTTATTTATATAAATAGGTTCATTTTTAACACGAAATCCTTTTTTAGGATTCACAAAATTATTATTCTTGACAGGTCCAATCAAACCGACCGGATCAGATTTAACTTGGTTTCCTGTATTAATATCATTGACAGTTTCATTTTCCACTGTGGAAAATTCAGCTTCAATATTTTTAACAACACTTGATAATTCAGCTTCATCCTCCACGATGGATGATTCAGCTTCATTATATGTAATAATATTTTTATCATCAATATATTCAGTATTTATACTATTATTTTCAAAATTTGATAACTCATTAATCTTGTTATTTTCAACATTTATATTAAAATTAGTGATTCCATTATATGATTCAGACGTATGAAATTCAGAAAGCTTAAAAAGAGTATATGTTTTATACTTAGTATATAATATTTTATATTCACAATCGACAATACAATTATAGTGTTCCAAAAAATCGATGCCTAAAACTATATCAAAAGGCATATTTATATCAACGACATATAATTTATGAGGATCTTCCGTATGTCCATTAACAGTTAAATAACTTACATTATATATATCAAGAATTTCATTTGTAATACCTTGTATTCTTAAGTATTCTTCCTCTAAATACATATTTATATTTGAAACAACATAGGGTCGAATTAATGAAACAGACGCACCACTATCTATTAGCATTTTATAGGTGTTTGAAGCATCAAAAGCAAAATATAAGTTATCATTATTAACATTATACAATTTTTCTATTTTTTTATTCAAAAAGGAAGGCTTCTTTTGATATGACTGGCTGATGGGTTTTGAGTCGAGCTGCCAGCTAAGGCCCGGCTCTTTTCCTCGTTTAAAGAATTAGTATTAACATTATATTGTCTTGATTTATTTTGTTCATTATTACGATTTTGTCTTTTAAAACACATTTCAATAGTATGTCCTGGTTTTTTGCAATATGTGCAGTTTTTGTAATATGATATACCATGAAAACCTTGGTATTCACGATTAACCTTGTTACTTAGAGTACTAGTATTGTTACTTAGGTTGGGACGAAAATTATTATTACGATTAAAATTTGAATTCTGTGGTTTATAATTATAATGATTATTATTTTTGTTAGGAAAATTTATAGGACGATTGTTTTGAAAATTAGAAGGACGATTATGTTTCAGTCTTTGTGACTCTAGATAATTAAGTTGTTGTTCGCGTTTTATACGAACAATAGCATCAATCATATTTTCAGGATTAGAACCCCGGACTACATCTCTTATTTTGGGATCCAGCCCTGTTAAAAGGGTATCCAAGCACATAGTATCAACTAAATCATACTGTGAATCTCGTTGTTCTTGCGTCAAATCTAAATTTTGATTTATAGCACTATAAATTTTAGCACTTAACGTTTGAACCCGATTAATGTATGATAGAGCATTTTCATTGGTTCCTTGCCTAATAAGTTGTAAATCATGCATTAAACCACTTAAATCTCTTGCATCGCCAAAATGACTCTGTAAGAGTTGTTTAATTGAATTCCATGTATTTACATTACGACAATTAATTAATTCTGAAGCTTTTCCTCTCAACCTATTTTTAATGTGAACATTTATTAATGATTTCTGCTGAGCTGTACCCAAACGATGGGCAGTCTCGCACGCATTAAGAAAACCATTTAAAAGTACTTGATCACCAGAATATTCGGGAATCAAAGCAAACAATTCATTTAAATTATATAATGGTGATGTAACACCTCCAGTGGCAGGTACAGTGTTACTAGTAACGCTTGAAACATCGTTTTCTGCGTTTTCTATCATTATTAATTAATTATAAAATATAAAAATAGAGATAAATAGTGGGAAAAATGAAAAAAATTAAAGGAAAAATATAACTGTAAAAATATCGACTTACACACATAGAAAAACTCGTAGGTAATCCATGAAGTCTTAGAAGACAACGTTTTACCAGATATCTAAAACGTTGGATTCACGGAACTGGAACTGGAACTGGATTTCTTATTTCTTGATTTCTTGATCTTCTTCTTTACTAAATTTCCGTGGAATCCTACCGACTGCGCCAATTTGTTATGTTTCACTTTCTGAATTTAACTTTTTAAAAAAAATTATAATATTTAAAATACTTTATTAACTTTTAACTTTTACATTGAAGACTTGTTTAGCTAAACAAGTCCTGTCTGAATCTTAACTATATTAGAATATTATTATTATATGGAATAAAATAGAATTGAATTATTTGGAGCTTAATCGCTATTTATATGTTTAAAAAGTGCTGAGCTGTCATTTGGAACTTTCCGTGAAAAATATAATATATTTCACTATATTGCACCATATTGGTTAATGTGGTGCAATATTGCATCTTCTTACTTGTTTGTCTCTTAAAAGTGCTGAATAAGCTATTAAATAAGAAACTTCGTATTAGAGTTGTAAAATGTTGCACAATATTGCCCAATATTATATTATTGGAAATAAATAAGTTTTAACTTTAAATTACGTCTTGGAAAGTTTCAATAGTCAGCATAAACAAATATCATATTACATCTTGAGGGAATATGTAACATGCATGTATTGTATAATAAACAATCAAGTAAATAATTTATTAAAAAATAGGTACCTAGACATTTTCATTGGTCAGCCAATATTTTTGCTTCAAATAAGTATAGCTGCTCTTATACAGAGCGGTCCAAAAGTCACCCCCCCTCTTAACTTTTGAACCAGTTGAGATACCGACTTCAAATTTGGAACTTTTAAATAAGACAACTTAAACTATCTTTTAGCATATATTTAATACTTTCAGCTATTAAAATGTGGGCAGGGGGGCATGGGGTCACATTTTTTTAAACGGAAAGGGGGGTCGTGTAATACCTCATTTTAAAGCTTATAAAATTATTTAATTAACTCTAATTAATGTCAAAATTCCTCTAAAAAAAACAAATAATTTTTTTAAAATGCCTAATTTCATCATAAAAAAATGTTAATTATACTTTTAAACTAATTTTAGTTGACATAAATAAAAATTTATAAAAAAAAACTTAAAAAATCAAATGTTTTAGCACAAAAAATTGAAAAATCAAAACCTTAACCAACATTTTTAAAAAATTTAAAAATGTTAGTTTAAATAGAGAATTTTATAAGCTTTAAAATGATGTGTCACACGAACCCACTTTCCATTTAAAAAAATATCCCCCCATGCCCTCCTGCCCACATTTTAAGATCTGAAAATATCAAATATATGCTAAAAGATAGTTTAAGTTGTCTTATTTAAGAGTTCTAAATTTGAAGTCGATATCTCAACTCGTTCAAAAGTTAAAAGGGGGGGTGACCCCACTGTATAGTTTTTGTAAATGTTTGAACATGTTTTCTTTAAAACAGTATATAATTTAACTACTTTCCACGTGAAAACTTTTGGACAATTGACTTCTAGCCTATAGGGCAGTGTTTTTAGTGTCGGACTGGACTATTGAGGTTTATAATGTAAGGGTAAAAGTTAATATTTTTTTGTTCCGCAAATAAAAGTAACGTTATAAATATCGTAATTTTTTTACAACATGATTATAACGCTGGATGATGAAAATATGTTATTTTCTGTAAATGAGTGTATACACTATACCTATAGGTATTAACTATGTATAGGCTTGCCATACGTCCGTATTTAGTACGGACAGTCCGTATTTTTGATGCTCTGCCCGTACTAAAATTTATGCCCGTAGAATGTCCTTATTCAAACGTTTGTCCGTATTTTGTCCGTACTTTAGACATAAAACAAACGTAAATTAAAGTACTTAAGCTAATTTATGTAAAATTAAGAAAAAAAATCGCCTGCGCTGCTTTTTCCTAGGCTTCTGTTTTAATTTAAGGAAAAGGTACAAAATCACCTTGAAAGTTTTTAAATTTTGTGGAATGCAGTAGAACTTTTTTGAATACCTTAGGCATTGACTGGAACCGCCCCTGACAAAATACCATAAAACCTTTGTTAAACGAATACAGGGCCGCAAATAAAGGAGGGAGAGCCCCACCAGAACGAGAAGTAAGCGGCGGCAAAATACGCTAAACGGGCATTCTTTAAAGCATAGGCGCCGACTTGTGGGGTCAGGGACCATGCCCCCTAGGACTCATAACAAGGGGGGCGGCTCCCCTTTGGAATATTTTTTTTTCATTTTATAAAACTTTATAATTTTTAAATATTTTTGTTTCACAAATCGGCCCTATGTCACCGCCTTGATCACCAATGATGACTAATCAAATTTTACTTACAACTAAAAAAAATATTTGTCCGTATTTTGAACAAAAAAAATATGGCAAGCCTAACTATGTAGTAAGTTACAAAAATATTTTAAAAAACTTGCCTATTAGTTGCCCTCTTTGTCAACATTTTTTATTGTTAAAAGAACAAAGCACACCGACCGACACGTCGATATTTGCATATTAAACACGTTAAAGTTAAAATTTAATGGTTAAATGATTATAATTATCAATAAAATAACTTGATTTGGTAATAAGACAGCGCGGAATATAAGTTGTAATATTTTTGTTGGAAAACGATTTTACAACAACATATTTCTAACGTTAGAAATACGTTTTTTAACAACATTCTTCTAACCTTAGAAATATATTGCAAGATTTATTTTTTCAAAATGATTATAACGTTGGACGTTTAAGGGGTCGTTCATAAAATAATTCAGTCAAATTGACCAAAATTCATACACTTCATTTTTCGTTTCTCGCGTAGCCAATATATGAAATCTCTACATCCTTTAATAACGCAAGGACCGGGGTATGAAGTGTATGAATTTTGGTCAATTTGTGTGACGTATTTTGTGGACGACCCCTTACATAAAATAGTCATTACATAAAACAAATGTTTAACGAAGTAGATTTCATGTTATTTTCTGCAAGGGAATGTATTAAATATGTAGTAATTTATAAAAATATGAAAACACCTTACCTTTCAGTTGCACTCTTTGAAAACGTTATTTATTTTTGAAAGAAAACGCAGAAGACCCGACGATATTATCAAGTTAAGGCAACTTAAAGCACGTTAAAGCACGTCGAAGTTAAAGTTTTCGGTTAAATAACTATAATTATCAACAAAACGACTATAATTATCAATAAAATAATTTGATTTTGTTATACGAGAGCGCGGAATGTTTGCACAAGAAATGCGGCTTTTAATAATTGTAATCAAGGATATTTACTACTTCAATGCAAACCGATTTATGGTTGCTAAATGTCTTGCATCTCAGGTGAATTTTGGTACCACATGTTTATAAAATTAATGGGGGAGAGTAAAATTTCGCAAGTTAGCGTGGTTCCCCGAATTTGCATGTACGCAAATTGAAAGTGAAAAAATACTACTGAAGACAAAACGATTCTTTCCCCTATAATTATATTCATATATTTTATGCTTAATTATAATTATTAAAAAAAACAAAAGGAATATCGCAGTGTAACTTTCTCAACATATGAGACAAAAAATCGATTTTTGGCTCCTTGCACTAATCAACTCTGTAGATAATTATAATTATTAATGAGTTTCTTGAC
>OY294045.1:55210024-55470047 GCA_958510825.1 Brachypterus glaber | reverse complement strand
TTCCACTTATTACTTTATTTGCTTTTAATTTATTGCCTTTTCTTTGGAGTTAAAAAATCCCTTCTAACCTTTCAAAAAAAATTGATTGGTAAAGTAAGTTTTAAAATGTTTTTTCTTTTTCTTCCGATAGTCTGATATCTCTTTTTTAAGCCGAAAGTAGAGATTTTAAAGTTTTAGGCATAATGTATTATAGAAATATTATGTACTTAATTATGTATGTATAATTATTAGATAAAGTAAGTCTCTTATAAGAGACTTCTTTAACAACTTTCAGGAAAATATAAACCAAATTTGGCACGTACGCGTATATAATAATATTATTATTATATATCTTTTTTATATTAATATATAATAATAATAACAATATATAATATAATATATAATAATATATATTATATATTATATAATAATTTTCCCCCAAACCGACATTTTAAACACTCTTACAATATCTAGAAAATATTTATAATATTATAATATTTTTTGTACATTAAAATTCTAAAAAAAAATCTGAAAATTAGCTCGAGACCCCCGAAACCCCCCTATTAAAAAAAAATATTTAATATACTACTAGAATAGCTTATATTGGTATATAAATAGAGCATACAAGATAAACCCAGGAAAATTTAAAAATTTAGGCTTTCGTCCTCTTTAAGGCCCCCCAAGGGGGTCCTATTTGTTAGATATTATTTAAAATTTAATTTTTGAGTTACAGGTAAAAAGTTTAAGCAGAAAAAAGTAAACTGTAGCGAATATTGGTGAATTGGGAAAATTATAAATCAGCGTGTATCTATTCTATAATACTCAAAACAAAAAAGTGCGATAAAAAAAAATTTTGTCGTTGAAATTTTTTAATTTTTGCTTTTTCTATTTAAGGAAAGGGCCAGGAATCAAATTTTATTTTCAAAGTTCTTAGGCAATTTTTTATTTTATTTGACCTTTTTTGCGAACCGTGTGCAGTTTAGCCAATGTAAGAAAGACGAAGTAATCAAAGTAGCCAATATAACCAATAATAAAAAATATTTATATTTAGCCTATTTATTTTAACCTAATTTATTTTTATATTATGCAGTTAAAAATATAAGTTTATAATAGCCAATTTTTTGTGGGGTCACCGGAACTAACCAGGTTACTAAAACTCGTTTTTGTGAGAATCGGTTACATACGGTAAGTGAGGGGAAGCGATGACGTATCTAACCGGCAGTAACCGCGTCTAACACAGTTTCGGAGGAGAGTTAGATAGGGTTAACCCTAAAAACTTAACCTATAAATTGTTTATTTACACCATAATTCACAGGCCTGTGGGATTTTTTTTTTTCGATTTGTATGTAAGTGTAAAAAATAGAGTAGATAAGGTATTTCAACTTTTATTTAGTAGTAGTACTTCTAAGTGTTTGCTTATGTGGTTTATCTAATAATTAATTAAATTCTTATATAGAAAACTATTTAAACTTATCATTGTTGTTTGTTACCTTCCCCATGAGCAAATAAACTTGGAAATGTAGTTTAAGTGCTTTTTTATAATATCTTATCCAAACGATATAAAAATATATACCTTATCGGTTTTTTGGGAGAAGTTAGGTTAGATACTTGTCAAACCAGCAAGAAAATAACCAATGCGTTTTTGTGAGAACTGTCGGTTATACATTTATACAATTTAGTGGTGGGGATAAAAGCCGTACGGTTAACCGGTGTCTTCACAAAAAATTGGCTAATATATATCAAGTACCGTAATTTCACACAACTATAGTCCGGTCACACAACTATAGTCCAAGGCCCCCAGGGGGCAGGGGATAATTATTTTTAAATGTTTACAATTTCTTATGAAAGTTGGTGTATATGGGATATACAGCAACACGTTTTCAGTTTTTTTAAGTACGCTTTTAAATATGGAATATAGGTGTGAAGCTGGACCATAGTTATGTGAATCTGGACTATTGTTGTGTGAAATTACGGTATTAAAATTGTCATTGTCATTTGGGTTTTTTTGTTTATACTATTATTGTCATTTGTTCACAAAGACTGGAACTTACTGTCATTAAGTAAATGTTTTAGAGTTCTTATTTTTTACTACTATTTCCATCTGTTTACAAAACTGGAACTTTGAGCTTAGATTTTTACCTAGAATAGTTATTGACGCTTTTTGGAAATGACCTCGCCCGGGAAAATGTTCCATTGGGCCGCGTTAAGCACGTTCCCTAATAACTTTTAAACGTTTTGACTAAAACACTTAAAATTAAACATTTGTTTCACTTGTTCATGTATCAGAACATGTACAAAATATGTAATCTTTAATTTAATTCCTGCAAAGTGTTTTAATAATATGTATTAAGTTTAGTTATAAGATATTATATCGTCTTGCTATTTGTCATGTAAATGTAAAGATAAAACAAGCCATGTAATACTTGGCATTAACTTGTTTGTTTAACCTCGTACTATTCTACCTAATTAGGCATCCCCTAAGTCCAGGACGTAAGTGGGCAAATAGTTAATGGAACCACCGGCTTTAACTGTCTTTTTAACCAGTTTTAGGAGGTTTTTTGTTTTACCTGAAGACTTTTTACGCTGCAGGTGATTCTTCATTAGGCACTAAGCAAAAAAGGATTCATCACCGAATCAACTTTTAGGTAATAATTAAGAAGAAATAGCCAATTAAAAACTAACATTTTTGGTGGCACAAAACATTACTTATTATCAATGGAGCTCTCTACAACTAGAATTATGAAACAAAAGACGTCTACCCTATCTCTATCTCATTTGTGCTACACTTTCCAGCCAACCAAATAAATACTGTATTTGTTTTTCATACAACAAATACAGTATTTATTTGGTTGGCCGGAAAGTGTAGCAATGAGCGGCACGAACGAACATAGCTAATGCGAATTTGTAGAATAAGATAATTCTACTAAAATTTAGATGGCGCCAGTAATTTCTTTAATAAAAATATTATAGTTGCACTTTTCGCCCGGCCAAGTAAATATTGTATTTGTTCAACAAAGAACAAATACAGAATTTGTTTGGTTGGGTGGAAGTGGGAGTGTATGTATGTCTTCTATCCTTTTTGGGTAGAACTTTTGTCCCTGTCTAATCTAACGGGAGAAATCGCCATTGCATTGTTTTTTCAGACAGTTGCTCCTACAATGTTTCACTATATGATATTTTTTATGTATAAAAAAGTTTGAGAGAAAAATGTGTTAAGCCTTACATATTTTCTCCGTTTAGGCACGCCTCTGAATAGATTCAAAAATATAAATAAACTTATTGTCTTTATTATTAGTATTAATAGTATACATGCAAAACCTCGTCGCTCTAGCTTAAAGGGTTCGAGAGTTATTAATTAAAAACTATATTTTAGTACAATTTTAAAGTGTCGTATCTCTCTTAGAGTTCGTTTTTGGACCTGTGTTGCTGGTTTTTTATATTTTTTCATATAGAATCGTCCCCTTTATTTAATGCCAAAAGACTACACCGTGTATAGGTGTTTTATATTATCTATTGTATGTAACATGTAATTGCTTTTTAACCATAAAATGATTATGCAATAACATTATATTAATATTAATACCTAATGTTACCAGGAAAAATAAAAATAAACTTTTAAAAATAGGGAAAAGATCACCGGGGTGTAAATCGACTAATTTCTTTAATAAGGTTGTGGCTCAAGTTTTCTTAATTTTCAGAATTTTAGTTTAAACTCGGAAGGCTCTGGATCCGGTTACGCTAGGCCTGTGGCGTAGCTAAAAATTGGCGGCCTGTGTGCAAAAAATGCTCTAACAACGTTTTAAACTGTAAATATTTACTTTTTAAACAAATTTTCAAGAAACCAATGATCAAGCAAAATTTTGGAAAAATCAGCTTTTATAAAATTTTGCTATTAGACCAGGCGGTATCTGTTTCAAAACACCCATGTTTGGGTAAATCGGATAGTATCCTACATTTTTGGATTAATGGGTCCAGAATATCACTAGAAATGATAAATGTTACAAAATCGAGAAGAAATTGTTTATTTTTTCTCCTTTTCGTTCATATATCTCTGGAACTATTCATTTTAGACAAATATTGAAGCGGAAAAAAGTTTTGTAATTGAATTTTATACATGATAAAATTGGTTGCAAATCGAAAAAATTATTATTAAAATTAATCATAAAAAAGGGGTAAAAGAAACTAGTTTTATGGGATTTTTTTTTCTGATACTTATAGTACACGTAGGACCTTCAATATTGGCCCGAGAAAACATTATGGTGTGCTGAATCATCACACCAAATTTCATCAAAATCGGTCTGATAGTTTTTGCACAAAAATTTTGCAATCCAGATTTTAAAAAAAATTGCAAATTTTCAAAATTATGAAAACTTTAAAACAAAGCCTTTAGAAACTTGAAAATTTAATCACATATAGAAGAGAGCTTAAACTTTCCAATGCTTTTTGAAAAATTAAAATCCCTTATTAGGAGAGCCTTGGTGGTTGTTTCAACATTTGTCGAATTTTTGCGCTTATAAACAATTAGAATAACTTTTTGAATTTTCCATAAATTTGTTTTTTTTTTTTTAATATCTATTGAAAGTACTCAGAAAGACGCGTTCTTTGAAAAAAAAATATGATGATTCGTTCATTAGTTTCGAAGTTATGATCTTTCATATTGCCCGCCATTTAGTTTCAGTGTAAATGGCGATCAACTTTGAACGGTCATAACTTTGAAACTAATGGACGAATCATCATAATTTTGTTTTCAAACGAAGCGTTTCCCAAGTACTTTCAATGTATATTAAAAAAAAACAAACTAATCTAAAAATTAATAAAGTTATTCTAATTGTTTATAAGCTCAACAATTCGACAAATGTTTAAACAACTGCCTAATCTCTCCTAATTAATGGATCTTAATTCTTCAAAAAGCATTTGGAACTTTAAGCTGTCTTCTATACGTGATTAAATTTTTAAATAACTAAGGGCTTTATTAAAATTTTGCATAATTATGAAATTTTGCAATTTTTTTTTTCAAAATCTGGATTGCAAAATTATTATGCAAAAACTATCAGACCGATTTTGATGAAATCTGGTGTGAAGATTTCGCACACCATAAAGTTTTCTTGGGCCAATTTTGAAGATCCTACGCATATTTAAGTATCCGAAAAAAAATCCCAAAAAAAACTTTTTTTTCTCCAAACTAGTGATATTCTGGTCCCATTGCACTATGGTTCGGGAAGCCCTCATTTTTGGCATTAATTCGCTTAAAACTAAGACTTATACACTATGTCTTTATAATTATGGATAGTTAAACTATGTTTAGCATATGTGGAGGTGAATTTTAAAACGCAGTTTTTGACTTTGTGACATAGCAGCTTGTCAATTACTTGACAATCAAATTCTATTGTTTACTAAGTGACAAGCTGCTATGTCACAAAGTCAAAAACTGCGTTTTGAAATTCACCTCCTCATATATATGAAATAAATTTATTGAGTACTTTATGCCTAAAACATATTCAAACAATTATTTTAAAAATTTCATTTAAATTTACATTTTGTAAATTGTATATTCTCTTACTTCTTTTTACTGTAGACTTACATCATTATATGAACTATAATTTACCGTAATAATATACAGCCTGTTCCAGAACTCGCGTACCGAAATTTGAGGGTATATTAAAAACCCTCTGGAAAATATGAAAAAAATTTCAAAAAAAATCCATCTTCGTTCAATTCAAAAATAAGAACGCTTTAAGTGGACCAATACTGTTGCTGATTATAAATTACCATTAAAGGTTGAATTTGTAGCTATGAAAGCAAATTTAATTATTGCAGGTACATATTCTGTAGGTTGACATGGTGATTAATGTGACATAAATATTTATTAATGTCATAAAAAAATATCAAAACTTTCATGATGTTTACTTCAGAAGAGTATTGCGAAATGCTAATTTTATATGGCGAGTGTGGCCGGAGTGCTTCGGCTACATCTGTAGAATATTCTATTCGTTTTCCCAATAGAAAACATCCTAGCAGAAATGTTATTTTAAGATTGGTGCAAAGGGCAAGAAATTCTGGAAATTTAACTCCAAACAAAAAAGAGATTGGAGGCGCTCCGCGAACTGCAAGAACTGTTGATAATGAAGAAGCTGTCATTCAGGCTTTTGAAGAAGAACCTGAAACAAGCCTTAGTATCGTGGCTAGAAATCTTGATATGTCTAAGACCTCTGTTCAACGAATTCTAAAAGATGAAAAAATGCATCCCTTTCATTACACTCGAGTACAATGCTTGACACCGGAGGACTATCCTTTACGAGTCGAATTTTGCACATGGCTGTTGCAGAATTTGGCGAAGTGTCTCCAACCACTTTTCTGTTTGCGTTTAAACTTCCAAAATTCCTTGCCCTCTGCACCAATCTTAAAATTACATTCTAGCTAGAATGTTCTCTTTTCGGAACACCGATAAAAAATTTTTCCTTTGTAATTACTTTGAAATAAATAAATAAAATTCAGTTATTGTATTTTTATTTTATTAATTTGTATTAAGAATTTATAGCCAGTAAATCAATTAAAAGATCTGAGTTTCTAATAAAAAAAAACACCACATTCAGCGCGCTGAATGGAGTTGCAGCGGCAGTTTGTTGCTGCCGTCTAAGACGGGTATTATAAAACCACCGCCGGATGGAGTGACCCTATAAAAATAGAATATTTGATAGCCTCTGTCGGTTTTGTCAAAATATAATAACCTAAAAAGATTCTAAAGTTGAAAGTCTTAAACAATGCACGAGTCAACCATTAAAATGCAACCATAGTTACTAATAAGTAGGGAAAAACTAATTTTTAGGTAATTTAACATCAGCAACAGGATTGGTCAGATTAAATAGCTTCCTTTTTAATTAGTATTGAAGATGGATTTTTTTTTTAATTTTTTTCATATTTTCCAGAGGGTTTTTAATATACCCTCAAATTTCGGTACGCGAGTTCTGGAACAGGCTGTATAAAGGAATTTGTGTACGTAATTCTTAGGCTATTTCTTTATTGACCTTTGGATTTTCTAGCTTATGACATGCTTCCCTCTAAAAGTTCCCGAAGTTCCACAGGATTTTTTAGATTTTTTTTGCACCAAATTGTAGCTTAGAGTATGCCGTTTCTTAAAAAGTGGTGGATTTTTGTCAATTTTATGGTTTCTCCATGAAAAAAAAAATAGTACGTAAAATGATACACGGCTGAATATTAAAAAAATGGAATATGCATTTATCTTACATTTTTCGAACGGTAGGTCGTAGAAACTCGAAATTTAGTATGTAAGGGTAAAATGACAAACTAAAATCAACAAAACCAAAAAACAGGATGGCGGACCTGTGAAAGTGACATTTTTTGAACTGGAGGTCTTAGAAACTTGATATTCGGCATTTAGCGGCACAATGGAAAACAATACATGTATATCTTTCCAACGAGAGGTCGTAGAAATATGAAATTTGGTATGCTGGTAATTGATAATAATTATAAATCAAAATAATAAAAATTAGATAAAGCTGTAATCAAAAAGATATATTTTTGTGCAAGAAAATAAAAAAGTTTAATGCTTAACATTTAAGGATTATTGACACCATTTTGAATACGCCATTTAATATTTTTTATTCTTATTGTCAAATTAAATTGAACCCAACCCAAAAAAGCACATTAAAAATTTAAATTGAAACTTTATTTATAAATTTATACTATTATATTTGGACCCGCCATTTTGAATTTTTGACTTTTAATTTAATATTCGGTTTTAGCATTCTAAAATACCTCCCTACACCTATTTTTATACATATAGCGTAAACAGCCGAATTAATGCCATTTATGGGTATCGCCCGGACCATAGTGCATTGATCCAAAAATGTAGCATACTATCCGATTCACCTAACCTAAAACAGATACAGCCTGGTCTACATGAATTAACATAATGTAATTACAACCTCGGGTTCAGCACCGCAGGTGAAAGTTTTTAAAAATTTCAAGGTCATAAATTGATTTATAAAGCCTTTAGATACATGTTTTCATATGTAAAATACCGAATCTGGAGGTGTATTTGCAGGACTATTTTTTGAAACAACTTTTTAACAATTTAAATCTTCAAAAGGAATTTGAATAATTAATTAATAATAATTAATTTGATGTTAATTTATTTTGACACAATAAATTCATGTTTGACATTTCTAATTTTTGGAATAATAAAGATCTAAATTCGTTAAATTTTATTAATATTAAATAAAAATAAGCTAACAAGACATAAAAATTGCCTTAATTTTGCATTTTAGTTGATATTTTGTTATAATATTACATTATCAAGCTTGTCATATCAAAGAACTAGAAAACTGGTATATATTCGATTTTCTGGTATATATTCGATAATTTTTCTACTGTATTAAAAAAATATATTGCTTGACAATTTCCTTAAGCAAAATGTTTTTTTATATACACCCTGCTGAAAATGACGGATCTGTGCGGATATGATTTTCGAATGATATATGCGGAAATGCCGGATATATGCGGGTGTGTTTTACATCTGCTTTTGTCGGCAACCAAAAAAGCAAAAAGTCTCCGTGTGTCTGTTTTGTTGTGTTTTAGTTCCGGTTAGTGCACCACAACCGCGTTTATCCGCCCATGGACGCGTTGACTCGTCATTTATGTGGGTCCAGACCAGCATATATCGTCCGCACAGATCCGTTTAGGTGTGCTTTATACCTGCCCAAGTCTGTTTTTGACGGATCTTATTTATTCCGCTTAAACATGCTTTTGACCCGCAATAGTCCGCACATGTCTGAAATTGTCGCATATACGCGGGTGTAAACCAGTAGTCCGCGTGTATCTGTTTTGTTGTGTTTTAGTTCCGGTTAGTGCACCACGACCGCATTTATCCGCCCATGTACGCGTTGGCTCGTCATTTATGTGGGCCCAGACCAGCAAATATCGTCCGCACAGATCCGTTTAGGTGTGCTTTATACCTGCCCAAGTCTGTTTTTGACGCATCTTATTTATTCCGCTTAGACATGCTTTTGACCCGCCACAGTCCGCACATGTCTGAAATTGCCGTATATACGCGAGTGTAAACCAGTAGTCCGCGTGTATCTGTTTTGTTGTGTTTTAGTTCCGGTTAGTGCACCACAACCGCGTTTATCCGCCCATGTACGCGTTGACTCGTCATTTATGTGGGTCCAGACCAGCATATATCGTCCGCACAGATCCGGTTAGGTGTGCTTTATACCTGCCCAAGTCTGTTTTTGACGCATCTTATTTATTCCGCTTAGACGTGCTTTTGACCCGCCACAGTCCGCACATGTCTGAAATTGCCATATATACGCGAGTGTAAACCAGTAGTCCGCGTGTATCTGTTTTGTTGTGTTTTAGTTCCGGTTAGTGCACCACAACCGCGTTTATCCGCCCATGTACGCGTTGACTCGTCATTTATGTGGGCCCAGACCAGCAAATATCGTCCGCACAGATCCGTTTAGGTGTGCTTTATACCTGCCCAAGTCTGTTTTTGACGGATCTTATTCCGCTTAGACATGCTTTTGACACGCAATAGTCCGCACATGTCTGAAATTGTCGCATATACGCGGGTGTAAACCAGCAGTCCGCGTGTATCTGTTTTGTTGTGTTTTAGTTCCGGTTAGTGCACCACGACCGCATTTATCCGCCCATGTACGCGTTGGCTCGTCATTTATGTGAGCCCAGACCAGCAAATATCGTCCGCACAGATCCGTTTAGGTGTGCTTTATACCTGCCCAAGTCTGTTTTTGACGCATCTTATTTATTCCGCTTAGACATGCTTTTGACCCGCAATAGTCCGCGTGTATCTGTTTTGTTGTGTTTTAGTTCCGGTTAGTGCACCACAACCGCGTTTATCCGCCCATGTACGCGTTGACTCGTCATTTAGTGGGCCCAGACCAGCAAATATCGTCCGCACAGATCCGTTTAGGTGTGCTTTATACCTGCCCAAGTCTGTTTTTGACGCATCTTATTTATTCCGCTTAGACATGCTTTTCACCCGCCACAGTCCGAACATGTCTGAAATTGCTGTATATACACGGGTGTAAACCAGCAGTCCGCGTGTATCTGTTTTGTTGTGTTTTAGTTCCGGTTAGTGCATCACGACCGCGTTTATCCGCACATGTACGCGTTGACTCGTCATTTATGTGGGCCCAGACCAGCAAATATCATCCGCACAGATCCGTTTAGGTGTGCTTTATACCTGCCCAAGTCTGTTTTTGACGGATCTTATTTATTCCGCTTAGACATGCTTTTGACCCGCCACAGTCCGCACATGTCTGAAATTGCCGTATATACGCGAGTGTAAACCAGTAGTCCGCGTGTATCTGTTTTGTTGTGTTTTAGTTCCGGTTAGTGCACCACAACCGCGTTTATCCGCCCATGTACGCGTTGACTCGTCATTTATGTGGGCCCAGACCAGCAAATATCGTCCGCACAGATCCGTTTAGGTGTGCTTTATACCTGCCCAAGTCTGTTTTTGACGGATCTTATTTATTCCGCTTAGACATGCTTTTGACCCGCCACAGTCCGCACATGTCTGAAATTGCCGTATATACGCGAGTGTAAACCAGTAGTCCGCGTGTATCTGTTTTGTTGTGTTTTAGTTCCGGTTAGTGCATCACGACCGCGTTTATCCGCCCATGTACGCGTTGACTCGTCATTTATGTGGGCCCAGACCAGACCAGTAAATAACGTCCGCACAGATCCGTTTAGGTGTGCTTTATACCTGCCCAAGTCTGTTTTTGACGGATCGTATGTATTCCGCTTGGATATACTTTTTACCCGCCATAGTCCGCAAATGTCTGTACAGGACGGTACTAAATCTAAAAATATTGTCGGCGTACACCCGCCCAAGTCTGAAATTGTCGCATATCCGCGCGTATCTGTTTTGGTGTGTTTTAGTTCCGGTTAATGCACCACGGCCGCGTTTATCCGCCCATGTACGCGTTGACCCGTCAATTATGTATGCCCAGACCTGCAAATATCGTCCGCAAAAATCAGTTTAAGTGTGCTTCATACCTGCCCAAGTCTGTTTTTGACGGATCGTATGTATTCCGCTTGGATATACTTTTTACCCGCCACAGTCCCCAAATGGCTGCATAATACGGTACTAATCTGAAAATATTGGTAAAAGTCCAAACCTGGTGATATCGGATATGGTAAAATAGAAAAATTAATTAAGTTAAATGAATTTTTTTTTATAGAGATATCTGTTTTTAAAGTTAAAAATGTTTTAATTGAAGACATAGAAATTACAAATTAATTCATTTTGGAAAATGCATACCCAATTACTGTTCGTTTAAATAATGATTTAATTTTAAAAAACTGTTGATTCAATGTCCAAAATTTAAAAACCTAAAAAGTATATTTTTGTATTGTCCAAAATCTAAAAACTATTTTTGTACTGTGCATAAGGAATACAATAAAATGGGCATGGTCAGACATGGGTGGGCGTTGTAATAGAAAAAAAAAAACAGATTTGGGCCGGTATGAGCCGGCACAAAATTTGGACGGGTAAGAGCTGACATAACAGTCAAAACCATACTTGGGCGGTTATGACAGAATTGACTTTTACCGATACTGATATAATAGACAAAACTAGACAGAACACCCACCAGAAACCCATAATGGCGGCTTATTCAAATTAAAAATATTTTTATTTTATTTGGATCATTACTTTGATTTAGGCATTCGACAAAATTGCCGAACGCCTAAATCAAAATGATGGTTGTGTGGCTAATAAAAAAAAAAACAAGAAATTAAAATAAAGTATTTTTTTTTTTTAAACAAAATTGCAATATAACCATAATACAAACTCTATGTAAATACCTCGAAAAAAATATAAGTATAAAGAAAAATAGTTTATCGAACAGGTGCGTAGATATGGGGGGGGGGTAGAGGGGGTATTTACCCCCCAAGAATCTTTATTTGTTATATATTTTTTTGTTATTTTAAATAAAAAATTAAAAAATTAAAATAATGGTGGGTGTTTTTTGCCTGGGGCGCTAAATTTTGTAGAAACGCTCAGGGACAAAGCTTTTTTTCTGAGGGTGTTTTTTTGTTTTGGTAGGGGCGCCAAATTTTGAATAAAAAAATTTATTTTGAAAAGGAAAAAAAAATAACATTTTTAATAGCTGGTCCCCCCTAGGCTAGAAATCTCACTAGCCTTGGGCTTCCCAGTCCGACACTGGATGCTGACTACGCGCCTGTTATCAAAAGGGTCAAAAAAAGAAAAAATACATTCATGAAAAAATGCTTTGTCCCTGACGATTTCTATCAAATTTGGCGACCCTGTGAAACAAAATTGGCGCTCCAAAAAAATACCAGAGGGATCAGCGAAAAAAAATTGTCGCCCCAAAAATTAAAAAAGCTTTGTCCCTAGCAGTTTCTGCCAAAATTGGCGCTCCTGCAAAAAAATAGCGCCCCAAAAATTACCTTTACAAAAAAAGGTTTACCCCGACGGTATCTACCGAACTTGGCGCCTCCGCAAATAAATGGCGCCCCAAAAATAACCTTCAAGAAAAAAGGCTTTGTCATTGATGGTTTCTACCCTGCAAAAGAAAATTGGCGCCCCAAAAAATATCAGGGGGGCTCAAACCAAGGCCAGGGGGGGCTGTCCTGGGATCCCATTAAGTTGAATTGTATCTTCCTTTATCCATCTTGTCTCATCTCCAACTTTTCCTAAAAAAACAAGAGTTGTTTAAATAATTGGACAAGTACGACTTTGTTACTAACAAATAGTTGGTTATTATTTCAGGGTGAGAATATTTTTTTTAAAGAAATTATGCGCATATCTAGGGGGGCTTAGCGGGGCCTAAAATAATAAAAAATACTGCTGTTGGAGGTCTGTGTGGTTAACAAAGGTCCCTAGAGACCAGGTGTTGAGGGCTATGAATGCTGTACTGAACAAACAAAACTAAAATAAACTAAATAAAAGTGGGGCATTTTGGTATTGTATGTCATTTTCTTATACACTTGCTAGAGGCTGGCTGGAGAAATATTTTTTATGTCAATGTTCATGTTGAAACCAAATAGGGCCCATCAATTTTCTATACAGTTTTTTTCACTAAAGGCTGATTGGACACTTGTAGAAACTTTGTACGTTTTGTGCACAGGCCTGTATGGCATATATGGTAAAGATTTTATTTAAAAATACTCGCACTAACAAAAAACAAATACTAAATTGTGACCTTCCAATAAAGAACAAATTTCATGACATAAATTAAAATTGTCAAGGGCATTCTAGTAGTAAATAATAAAACAATATTAAGCGATATTTATTAATGTATTTAAACAAATTCAGGTGTACTTACTTTTAATAGAAAAATCTATGAACGTTGTTGCTTCTTTTGGTCCTATCACCTATCTATCCAACCAAACATTCGTTTATTCATTCCATAGTACTAGAATTAGTTAAACATAATTGTTATTTTGCTTTATATTTATAATTATTGCTAGCTTTACTTACTCTTATCACAGAACACCCATTTATTTATCTCATTTACTTGTTAAAGAACAGGCGCCAAAAGCAACAGTAATTATAGGTTATGTGACGGTCCAAGGTTGGTGATTAGAAGAGGTTAGCTCAACATACGTAAATATTATTTTTTAACAGAAAAAACATTATATTATAATAAACTACATGTTTAAAGACAACAAATGTAATAATAAATAATAACAATAAAAATAAAAACATATATATAATAGTTAAATTCAACGAGGGGATTGGGGGGTCGAGCCAACCTTGTTTTTTATATCTCGAACATCTAAGAATGATATGCGAAAAACAGAACACCCACTATGCGAACTATTTCTTCCTTGTTGCTAGGCCTGTAATACCAGTCGGAACCCCCTGGTTTAGAGCGCGTACATGGTCTGATAAACGCGAACATGGGACAAGCGCCTAAATGCAGCTCTCTATGCAGGATTTTGTTTTGGTTTGTTGTTGTTTGGTCTTTTTTTTAATGAGGGGGCCTTGGTTTACGTTAACGTTGGTTTGGCATCCGTTTGGTGTTTTTTTTTTTGTAAAAAAATGTTTTTTATTTAAAATAACATATTGAAAAACGGTCAGCGCATGCGCAGTTTATCAAAAACCTTGCATAAAGAGCTGCACATAGGCGCTCCTGAACATGGGCGGGTGTATGCCGACATAGTCCGAAAAAGAAGACGACCGAGCGCGGATATGAGCGGACTGGGGCGGGTACATGCCGACAAAATTGGGAAAGATTGACGGATAATGTCAGATAAACGCGGATGTACGCAGACATAATTCGAAAAAAAGACGACCGAGCGCAGATTTGAGCGGACTAGGGCGGGTACATGCCGACAATATTGAAAAATATTGACGGACAATATCAGATAAACGCGGATATACGCCGACATAATCCGAAAAAAAGACGGTTGAGCGCAGATATGAGCGGACTGGGGCGGGTACATGCCGACAAAATTGGGAAAAATTGACGGACAATATCAGATAAACGCGGATGTACGCAGACATAATTCTAAAAAAAGATGACCGAGCGCAGATTTGAGTGGACTTGGGCGGGTACATGCCGACAACATTGGAAAATTTTGACAGACAATATCATATAATCGCGGATATACGCCGACATAATCCGAAAAAAAAAGATGGTTGAGCACAGATATGAGCGGACTGGGGCGGGTACATGCCGACAAAATTGGGAAAGATGTCAGATAAACGCGGATGTACGCAGACATAATCCGAAAAAAAAAGACTGTCCAGCGCAGATATGAGCGGGCCAAGGCGGTTACATGCCGACAAAATTGGGAAGGATTGACGGACAATATCAGATAAACGCGGATATACGCCGACATAATCCGAAAAAAAGACGGTTGAGCGCAGATATGAGCGGACTGGGGCGGGTACATGCCGACAAAATTGGGAAAGATTGTCGGACAATGTCAGATAAACGCGGATGTACGCAGACATAATTCTAAAAAAAGACGACCGAGCGCAGATTTGAGCGGACTTGGGCGGGTACATGCCGACAACATTGGGAAATATTGACAGACAATATCATATAAACGCGGATATACGCCGACATAATCCGAAAAAAAAAGACGGTCCAGCGCAGATATGAGCGGACCAGGGCGGTTACATGCCGACAAAATTGGGAAGGATTGACGGACAGTGTCGGATAAACGCGGATATACGCCGATATAATAAAAAAAGACGACCGAGCGTAGATATAAGCGGACTAAGGCGGTTACATGCGGACAAAATTGGGAAAGATTGACGGGACAGTTTCGGATAAACGCGGATATACGCCGACATAATCCGAAAAAAAAACGACCGAGCGCAGATATGAGTGGACTAGGGCGGTTACATGCCGACAAAATTGGGAGATTGATGGACAATGTCAGATAAACGCGGATATAAGCCTACATAATACAAGCGCAGATATGAGCGGATAAATGCCGACTAATACTCTGACAGACAAAACCACTTAGGCTGGTGTAAGCCGACATGATCGGACGCGCATAGGCGGATATAAGCCGACTTAATGAAACAGAAAAAAAACAGACTTGGGCAGGTAACAGCCGACATAAATTATTTTGGACATACGCGGAATTGTGCGGAAGTACTTCTATTGTGAAAAAGCCGGACTTATGCAGATATAAATATTTGACTGCCAAATTAGGATAAAAGCAGATGTAAAAATAACAAAAATTGCGGGTATCAGCCGACAAAAATTATATTTCAACGTTCCGGATCTAAGCGGACTTGTGCGGACAAAATTCTATGTAGAAATTTCGGATGCATGCAGACCTAAATGTCTAACTGTAAATTTAGGATCATTGCAGATATAAATAACACCTGCTATAGCCGACTCAATGCAACTGAAAAATTTGCCGACTTCTGCGGATCTGATTTTAATCCTAAATTGCGGGTGAAATGCAATTGACGGGTGAACGCGGATGTAGCGGGTCTAAAACATATCAAAACGGATTTGTTTTTTCACCCGCACAGAGCTGCACAGATCCGTCATTTTCAGCAGGGCAGTAAAAAAATTATGTATAATTCAACATGCACGAATGGTATTTTGAAAGAATATTTCACAAATAAAATAAGGAAGTATATAATTTTACCATGTTTAATGTTGTTTCATATTTAAATTAATAATTTAAGAACTAAACAACAATATTACTTTACAACTATAATTAAAATTTTAAATCTCAAATTTGCCGCGCTTTTTAAAACCACGATTTTCACTTGTTCGCGAATGTTGGCAAGTCTAAACTTAACTTGGGGGACATTTTATGCTTGAGATTATTCCAATAAAATAGCTGTTATCATATATTTCAGCATTTAAACAAAAATCATTGCTGTTTTTGTTTAAAAAGTTTAGTTTTCAACTGAAAAGAAATAAAATAACGGTTTTTTCCACCAGTAAAAAAAACAATTTGCTATCGGTTTATAATAAAGTTTGGCAACGGTTTTGCCCGGTTAAACTTTACCAGGGAGGACGCTAACTGGGGAAAAGCTGACTGGGAACGAGTTCTTTGAGCAGATGAGTCCAGATTTTGCCTGCATACGTCAAGTAGACAAGTTCGTGTTTTGAGAAGGCCAAATGAATGATACGCACAGTTTAATATAGCGAATTCCACTTTATTCGGTGGAGGCTCATCTATGGTGTGGGGAGGAGTTTGGTTAGCGGCACGCGCGCACCTGGTAGTGTTGAATAATGGCAATATTAATGCTAAACGCTACATATTGAAAATTCTTGAGAAACATGTTTCCCCTTATATCGGTCAAAATTTTTTGCTTATGCAAGATAATGCTCGACCCTATGCAGCCCCAGTAGTTCGAGATTATTTTTTGGAAGTTGGAATTAAAACTATGGTTTGGCCAGCACAAAGCCCCGACCCTAATCCAATTCAGCATGTCTGGCATATACTCGGAAGACAATTACGTGCTCATCCCAACCGACGTAACAAATTGGAGGACTTGGAGGACTTCTGGTTTAAATTTGGAATGGACTAAATCAAAACAGCATACGAAGTCTTATTTTAAGTATGAATCGTCGCTGACAGGACACGATTAGAAGCAGAGGTGGAAAAACCCAGTATTAAGTATGATTTTATGTTTCTTTAAATAATTTAAATTCCGAATTTTGTTTTTTTATATTTTTTTTTAATTTTTTATGCTTAATTTTAGAAATACATTTTAAGAAAGTGTTTAATTTACAATTTAGTAAAAGTTATTGAAATATAGAGTTTAATTTTTTTCTTTTTTTGTTAATTAAATTTTAAAATTAAAATAATTACAAATTTATTAGTGGTGCGTTAATTTCTTCTTGGAGAAGTGTATATATTTAATATAAAGAGGCTATAAAAGGCCGGCACTGGCCCTGTAATGTTATGCATAAAACATAAAATTCCAGATAAGTATGATAATAAACTTAGCCCTAAAACTAATTAAAATATTAATAACAAGCTGTAAAGATATGTATTGCTTCGCATTCCATAGTGTTATCTTCACAGTGGATAATATATTGCTTTTTATCTCGATATAGTTCCCAATATATAATTTCTTTAATCTCGTTCCAGCACTTTATTATACTATTCACACCTAGTAGCGCTAGAATAGTATTATACGGTAGTTTCAAATTTTCCAAAATCGCCAAAAAACGTCCTAGACAAAAAATTCTTGGATACAAATGTGTTTCATGAAAACATAAGAAACTTCGAAAATGTCAGTCTGTCCGTCCGTCCTCCTTCTGTCTGTCTGTCCAGTGTCACGTTTTTTATAGACACGATAACTCAAGAACGAATAATCCGATCGACTCGAAATTTTCAGTAGAGTGTCTGTCTATCTGTCTGCCTCTCCGTCCAGAAGTTTCGTTCATACTTTCCAACTAGCTGGAAATCTGAAACTTGGCAGGCCCGTTAGGAACCTGGGTCTGCTGATAAGTAGACATCGGATTTTATTGAGTCGTGACGTCAAAATGCATAGCCGGGTACAATAAGTTAACAAATTCATATTAATTTTATAAAAATGTTTAATATGTTGCCAAACTACTACATTACCGAAGAAAATTATATAAATATTATGAAAATCCCCTAACGTTTTATTTAAGTAAAAGAAAATGAAAAAAAAAATAACAATTCTGAAAATTACGATTTAGTTGGGCTCTTTAATAATCCATATTTAATTGTATAGTATTGTGGCATGGTGGCTGATTATTACTTTTACTAAGTAAAAAAAAAAAAATCTGCCTTGCCAATCGTTTTTTATTTGCAATAAAAAGTCACATGACGTTTATAACTTGTGATTAAAATTAATTTTGTATTTTTTTACTTACTTTAAATATTAAATTCTCCTTGCTCATCATCTCCTTTATGGATTTTTGTATTCACATGTCTTAAAATATTAGTTTTTCTTTAAGTCTTTTTACAAAATGTGCAGTGTACAATATTGCTGTCGAACTCTAGTTCTAAATAATCTTCAATCCACGATTTAACCGTAGTAAGTAATGGTTTTACGAACATTTTATTAAAGGATTTAACTAATGAAATGAATATTAGATTAGGCCCAATAGGTATGTATATTAAAAAGAAAAAGAGCAAAAAAAGAAATTAATTCGCATTGCTAAGATAAGTCAAACAAAATGACTCAATTTAAGGCCTATCCAGAAGCTTGCATAAGAACATAAAACATAAGAATGCGATGCCTTGATTAATTTACAAGATACATACTATGTTGTTATGCGAGCCTGTGGATATGCCCTTACTTGCAATAAAAACCTTGTTGCCGCATGCGCGTGTTTCTAACCAATAAAATAACGTACATGGTACACGCTTGATCTTACATCTCACTTATTTCGTCGCACGCATACGGAAACAAGTTTAAAGCTTTTAGATCTCTTCAAAGTACATGTTTATAATGAGGTCAAATAGATTTCACCTCTTCACAAATTGAATAAAACACAAAAAGATTTCGTCGGTAGTTTGCTTTTTCTACAAACACTATATGTTTTAGTTGTGTAATTTTGTATTTTATTTATATTTTATTTATAATCTGAAAAAAAAAGATTTGAGTAAAAATCATTATTTTGAAGAAATTTTTAAAAACATTTTTCACAAGTTATAAACGTCACGTGACGAGTCACGTGAGTGGTTATTGCAAATAGAAAAGGATTGGCCAGGCAGATTTTTTTTAACTTGATAATAGTTATAACCAGCCACCATGTTACAATACTATTAAATATAATTTGGATTATTTAATTTAACTAAATCATAATTTTTGGATCTGTTATGTTTTTTTTTTTAATTTTCAACGCTAGGGGATTTTCATAATATTTATATACTTTTCTTTGTAAATATGGTAGCTTGTAAAACATTTTTATAAAATTATTATTAATTTTTTGTACCCGGCTATGGATTTTGACGTCACGACTCGGTAAAATCCGTTAAGAAAAGTTTAAACCCCCAATGTTTTTTCAAGGGGGGCCTGTGGGACAAAAAAATATTAAAAAATCATTTAAAATGTTTGCGGAGGTGCAACCACTCGTGTTTCAATAAGAGATTTTCTGTTAACAACATAGACAAAGAACATAGATGAGCTGTCATCCCAAGGTTATATACAAATTTACGAGTCCTCCATTTTGATCGGAAGTTACGTCAGAAATCAGCCGGGAAATTTAAATTAGTGGGTAAAATGTAAATAAATAAACGATATAACCTTACTTTTTAATGTTTTCTTATGTTATATTAAAAAAAATCAAACTTACCTAAAAAATATGATACTGCTGTCTGCAGGTGGCAGTCGTTTTATGTTTCTACAACTTTTTATAAAACACGTCATTGCAAAGACTTTACTAGTTCTTTGAAAAAGCACTATAAAATATACAAAAAACACAGAAAGACTTTAAAAGTTCAAAAACGCTATTATAAAATAAAATGTTCACCCTTCTAGCACAAAACACCAAACGCGTAGAAAAAATAACAGAAAAACCTCGAAAACAAACTCAAAACATACATAAATTAGGTTATGTTAACCTGTTGCACGAATATGTTAGAGGTGTGTGCGAAGAATTATATTTTTATATTTAAATTACTGGTAAAAATAAATAAATATCTGTGTAGTATAACATATTGATTTAGTTTTTACATATATAACAAACTGTTGCAACAAAACAACGACAAAAAGAAACTTTTACTGACTACTGAAGTGAAATGAAAAGACACATCTCTAACAAAAAAAATATTCCTATCTAATGCAAGACAGAGTTACCAACATAATATATATATTTTTTTACTTTATGTTGGACAATTGGAATCAAAATGGAGGACGCATTTAGTCGGGACGCAGAAGTATGCGCAGACGCTCAAAAATCAATCTATTTGTTTATTTTGTCTATGGTTAACAACAGGCTGGTTGGTATAATGTTCTTCAAGCTGGGCTTGAGAGCTATGAAGAGTATACTAATTAACTATATAAGTAAAAATGTTTACATTTATTTAATAAACATGACTCCTTCTACTCCTGAATAGTTATTTTCATATTGCAATTTATGTAATGTATCTGATATTGTTAATTGTTTGCATATTTTTTATTAATAGTGTACTATTGTATGATGATACTGTCAACTATTATGCTAAGTTAATAACAGAAGCCAACATTAATGGTCTAACTTATCAACTGTCTGAGAATAATGAAATTTATAGAAATTATAATAATGAAACCAAAGGTAATCACGGTGCTTTTCTGGGATGTGGAAGTTTTTCCATTTTTTTAAATTTATATTGTCTAAGAACTTTTGAACGGTCTAAGATATCAACTTGAAATTTGGAACATGCAAATAAAATAACCACACAACTAATTTTGGTATATATTTGATATGTTTAGGGGGCACGATGGAGGCAGGGGAGCAAGAGGGAACATAGTTTTAAAATTACAAAAATATTTTTTATTTAGGTGTATTTTAGATATTTTTTTTGTTAAAAATTCGATTTTCTTAGATCATTTAAAATTAGCTTAAAAGTATAACTAACGTTTAATTATTATGAAATTAATCATCAAATAAAAAATTTTCTCTTTTCAACGCTTTATTAACCCATCAATCAAAAATAAATGTTTGGGTAAAATAAAATATAATATATAATATATTATATGGTCGGATGAGAATTTTATTTGCTTTAAAATACTCCTATCACATGACTGGATTTAGCTTAAGCGACCTTAGAATCTCCTAGATATAAATTTTATAAATATTTTAAGAAAAAAAAAACAATAAAAGGGATATTTTTCACCACTGGGGGTGAGATGGAGGGGTGGTAGGTCTTTTTTTACTTCATCAATATATTTTCCGCATCCAAATACATAAGTATGCAAAGTTTTATCTTCTTATATATTTTCACCTACGGGAAATTCCTTATTTGCTAGGCCTAATATTGGAGATACGAGGTAGTTACAGTTATTTATTTTAAGTAGTAAAGGAGATACGAGGTAATTAGTTCCACATAACTTATAAACCAATTGAAATTTTAAATTAGGACTTTGTTTAGGTTATTACTAATCATGTAAAGAATTGATTAGAGCAAAAAACCGAAAATCGAATTTTTGGAGATACAAGGTAGTTAAGGTAACACGACGATATTGAGCATTGCTCAATATCACTGGTAGTTGTTGGTAAAAGTTCTCTGCCGATGATCATATTTTATTTTTTTTTGCCAGTTTTATAATCTAGTAGAACTTTTCCCATGGAATTCGAATACGTAACAATGCTCTATCCCTTTCAGTTTAAAAGATAATGGTTTTTGACCAAAAAACAAATAAAAATAGTTTATTTAAAATATAATTTTATGATGTGACTCTAATAATATCCAGTAATATTCAGCATTGCTATACTCACTTAACTTAAAGGTCGATTCAGGCATAATTATCACTAACTTCACTAAACAGAATTAAGAAATTAAGAAAATTAAGAAACATAACCTCAAATTCTATAATAAATTTTCCGTGGTATGCAACAATAAAGATAAAAGATAAAATATAGCATAAAATAATGATAGAATCTTAAAATTCACCATAGAAAAAGAAGAATTTCTGAAATACACAAACAAAAGTAAACTAAATTCAGTGCAAAATTTTATGAGCAATCTATCCAAGTATCAAAATAAAAATGAAGATGGCGACACTTGTGTATTTTAAAATGCTTACATTTTCAGTGTTAAGAAAAATCACAGTAGTTACACGGTTCGCAAAAAAGGTCAAATAAAATAAAAAATTGCCCAAGAACTTTGAAAATAAAATTTGATTCCTGGCCCTTTCCTTAAATAGAAAGAGCAAAAATTAAAAAATTTCAACGACAAAATTTTTTTTTATCGCACTTTTTTGTTTTGAGTATTATAGAATAGATACACGCTGATTTATAATTTTCCCAATTCACCAATATTCGCTACAGTTTACTTTTTTCTGCTTAAACTTTTTACCTGTAACTCAAAATTTAAATTTTAAATAATATCTAACAAATAGGACCCCCTTGGGGGGCCTTAAAGAGGACGAAAGCCTAAATTTTTAAATTTTCCTGGGTTTATCTTGTATGCTCTATTTATATACCAATATAAGCTATTCTAGTAGTATATTAAATATTTTTTTTAAATAGTGGGGTTTGGGGGGTCTCGAGCTAATTTTCAGATTTTTTTTTAGAATTTTAATGTACAAAAAATATTATAATATTATAAATATTTTCTAGATATTGTAAGAGTGTTTAAAATGTCGGTTTGGGGGAAAATTATTATATAATATATAATATATATTATTATATATTATATTATATATTGTTATTATTATTATATATTAATATAAAAAAGATATATAATAATAATATTATTATATACGCGTACGTGCCAAATTTGGTTTATATTTTCCTGGAGGTTGTTAAAGAAGTCTCTTATAAGAGACTTACTTTATCTAATAATTATACATACATAATTAAGTACATTATATTTCTATAATACATTATGCCTAAAACTTTAAAATCTCTACTTTCGGCTTAAAGAAGAGATATCAGACGATCGGAAGAAAAAGAAAAAACATTTTAAAACTTACTTTACCAATCAATTTTTTTTGAAAGGTTTGAAGGGATTTTTTAATTCCAAAGGAAAGGCAATAAATTAAAAGCAAATAAAGTAATAAGTGGAAATTATATTTTGTATTAAACAAAATTGAAATATAAAAGTACAAAAAAAAGCAAAAATATTTTTTTTTAAAAAGCTGGGTAAATAAACATAATAGAGAGTAGAGATCTTAAAGTTTTAGGCATAATGTATTATAGAAATTTTATGTACATAATTATGTATATATAATTATTAGATATAGTAAGTCTCTTATAAGAGACTTCTTTAACAACTTTCAGGAGAAATATAAACCAAATTTGGCACGTACGCGTACATAATAATATTATTATTATATATCTTTTTTTATAATAATATATGATAATAATAATAATATATAATATAATATATAATAATATATATGATATATTATATATTATATAATAATTAACCCCCAAACCGACCTTTTAAACACTCTTTTACAATATCTAGAAAATATTTATAATATTAAAATATTTTTTGTACATTAAAATTCTAAAAAAAAATCTGAAAATTGGCTCGACACCCCTCAAACCCCCCTATTTAAAAAGAAATATTTAATATACTTCTAGAATAGCTTATATTGGTATATAAATAGAGCATACAAGATAAACCCAGGAGAATTTAAAAATTTAGGCTTTCGTCCTCTTTAAGGCCCCCCAAGGGGGTCCTATTTGTTAGATATTATTTAAAATTTAATTTTTGAGTTACAGGTAAAAATTTTAAGCAGAAAAAAGTAAACTGTAGCAAATATTGGTGAATTGGGAAAATTATAAATCAGCGTGTATCTATTTTATAATACTCAAAACAAAAAAGTGCGATAAAAAAAATTTTGTCGTTGAAATTTTTTAATTTTTGCTTTTCCTATTTAAGGAGAGGGCCAGGAATCAAATTTTATTTTCAAAGTTCTTGGGCAATTTTTTATTTTATTTGACCTTTTTTGCGAACCGTGGTTACATAAGAACATAAAAGGTACTTTGGTTGGTTTTAAAACACGAATTTTAGACCCAACAACTTTAAATATAATAATAATCGTCCTACGAGATAGATATTTGTTTTTTTTTTACTTATTCAGTCGTATTTACACATGCTTATTATCTATCTATTTTGCAGCTACTTTACTCTTGCATACCACGGAAAATTTATTTTTTAAATTTTAAATGATTTTTTAAACCAAAATTACAAAAATAGGGCATTTTGAAAAAAAAAATATTAAAAATTTGGCAAAATATGAAAAAAAATTCTATTTAATTCATATATCAAACAAAATTAACCTAAAATAATTACAGATTTACAAAGAATAACTATTGAGTTCCAAACATAATTTATTTTTAATATTTAAGGCAGAAACATCGCAATAAAAAACTTCTAAATTGGTCAGAAAAAATAAGTGACAAAATTCTTTTGGACCGCTAATTATGAAAAAAAAAGTGAAAAAACGGAAAAAATAAATTTGTCATTAGGGTTCAAAATTTGCCAAAAAATACCGATTTTGCAGAAATTTGGTACAACGCGTTCTTTTTTTAATATTAATGTGGAGCAATGCTCAAAAGCTTAAAATTAAAAATGGCAGAATAAATATGGCCGATTTATTTTTTAAATTTTAAATTATTTTTTATTTAAACCAAAATTACAAAAATAGGGCATAAAACAAATAATTATGAAAACTTCAGCCCATTTTTTTTTTAATTGTGAATAAAATATTAAAAAATTGGCAAAATATAAGTAATTTTTCTATTCTATTCCAATATTAAACAAAATTGCCATAAAATAATTACAGATTTACGAAGAACTGTTTAGGCACATACATAAGTACATTAGTACATATTTTTCCAAATTTTTAATATTTTTTCTTTTCAATTTTTTTTCCTGCGGGTTATCTATTGTTTTTTTCTGAAACCCTGAAATTCCTTTACCATTCGATAGTACTGTCCATTTATATGATTTTCAGCGAAAATTAAAAAAATCTACCGAGCGCTTTGTTTTTTATTAAAAAAAAAATGCTAAAGGAGCTGCGAAGAGTAAAACAAGCCGTAAAGATATGTAATTCTACACATTTCATTATATGCTATTCACAGTAAATGGTATATTGCTTTATTCCAAATACTTAAACAAAAAATAAAAAACATAAAAAAAAATCCAGCAATTTTTTTATTTTCTTTTTGCGAAAAAGAAAAAAAAATAAAAAAAATTGTTGATTTTTTTTTTAACTATTTGGAAAAATGCAATACCATTTACCGTGAATAGTATATAATGAAATGCGTAGCTTGACATATCTTTACGACTTGTTTCACTCTTCGCAACTCGTTTGGCATTTATTATTTTTTTTAATCTTTCATTATTTAATACGGTAACGAGCAACACGAGGGCCCTAGGGGTAAACCGCTGACAGTATCTTCAAAGATTTCCTCGTAACCTTCAAAGATTCCCTCCAGATTTCCTCCAACTTGTACACTTGAATTCCTCTGCGGAATTAATAAAATAAATTACTTTAATAATATATATATATTTTTAGATTTTGGAACCTTTGATTTCGTCATAATTGGAGCAGGCTCCGCTGGAACTGTGATAGCCAATCGGTTAAGCGAAGTTAAAAAATGGAAAGTTTTGCTCTTAGAAGCTGGTAGCTATGGCAACAATCTTACAGATATTCCAAATATGTATTTTCCCGTAGAATTTTCAAATTATAATTGGGGGTACCACTCCACACCTCAAAGCACCTCATGTTTAGGTAGTTTATACTTTTTTTATTAATTAAAAGCTAAAACTAAAAATCTATCTAAAAACAATCTTTTGGCATAAAGATATTTTTAAATAAAAAAAATTGGCAATGGCGTGGGGGTTTTCTAATATAGAGAGGGAGGTCACTTTAAAGACACATTAATTTTTAATTCAACTATGTACAGTTACAACTATAAATATGTATAGTTTTCTTTTTTGTGGAAGCTTAAAATAAAAAAATGTTAATTTTTTAATTTAAATCACTAAATTAGAACGTTCTTATTTAATTTTAAAATTAGGTTAAACGATTTATTAAACGACTACATATTGTAAAAACAAAAAAAGGTAGCGCAAAGGGGGTCAAAATTTAAAAAAAATGCTTCACGCTGACGCGTTCAGTTTTGTAAAAAATATTTACTACAAACCAGTGGTCAAAGAATACAACTTTTTATATTTTTTTTTATGATTTTGTAACATTTATTAAAAATCAGTTGCAAAAAAAAAATATTTTTGTAATAATTTTACAATGTTTTGCGTATATTTGTAGCAATAAGCATGGGTAACTCCAGTGGCGGACTGGGTACTTAGGGAACGTTCAAGTATTACGTAACGCAAATTTTGATCATTTTGAACTTGTGAATAAAAGTTTTTAAGAACCCCAACCTGCATCAACCACGTCTATGAGCAAACGTGTTACCCCTCCAGTGAAAAGACCACATCAACTGCGTTCATAAAACAGGCACACTAAAAAAAAGGTCTTGTCCACCAGACAGGACAAACATTTCTATACGTTTTTGGGGTCGCCGAACCGAATCGGCGGTTAGTTTGGCAAGATCAGATCGCACTTCGTTCCTAAAATCAAAAAAGTAATGAAAGTTGAAACACGTTTCATCTGTTTTTTTGATATTAGGAAAGAAATACGATCTGACCGAGGCAAACCAACTCCCGATTCGGATTTAGCGACCCCAAAAACCTATAAAAATGTTTGTCTCGTCTGGTAAACAGCACCTTTTTTTTCACGGTCCCGAGCACAGACAAACGAAAAAAAAATTTATTGTCCACCAGACTATACAAACAATTCTAATCATTTTCGGGGTCACTGAATTCGAATCGGGAGTTGTTTTGACTCGGTCAGATCGCATTTCATTCCTAACCTCAAAAAAGTGATGAAAGTTAATACATTTTATCACTTTTTTGAGGTTAGAAACGAAATACTATCTGACCAATACAAACCAAACCCAGATTCAGATTCAGCGACCTCCAAAAATGTATAGAAATATTTGTGTCGTCTGGTGGACAATACCTTTTTTTTTTCGTGTGCCTGTGTAATCAACTTTGGACAAAAATAAATGACAATAAGCTTTGCGTTTCTGATGCGTTTCTGAAAATTACATTTTAGTTCAGCCCAAAAAGGTGCTTAAATATTTAAACATATAATATTTTTGTTTGTTTTAGGAATGATTAATAATGAATGTCCAATGGCTCGTGGAAAAGGAATAGGTGGAACTACCCTTATTAATGGACTAGTCTACGCCAGAGGCCATAAAATCGATTTTGATAGATGGGCAGCAATAGGCAACCCAGGGTGGTCTTACAAAGACGTTTTACCATACTTTAAAAATTCTGAAAAAATGAACCCAAGCGATGTACCAGTAGATTATGAACTTCACGGATTTGAGGGAAACTTAAATGTTGCGTACCATTCCCCTAGATCTCCTCAATTACTAGCTTTCCTCGAAGCTAACCAACAACTGGGAGTACCAATAGCTGATTATAATGCCAACAAAGTGGCTGCATCACCAGCACAAATTAACACCATACATGGCAAAAGATGCGATGGTGGAAAAGCGTTTATTATACCTATTTTAAAACGAAACAATCTTCATGTTAGCACCGATAGTTATGTTACAAAATTAGAACTAACGAAAAGTAAAGCTTCAGGGGTTATATTTAATCTTAAGGGACAACTATACAGAGCAAAGGTAAGAAAAGAAGTTATATTATCTGCGGGAGCAATAAACTCACCACAGATTTTGATGCTTTCTGGTATTGGGCCAAAGGAGCATTTAAAATCACATGGTATAAAAGTGATAGCTGATTTGGAGGTTGGTTCAACCTTAAAAGATCATCCATGCTTTTATGGTATTACTGCTCGAACAAATTATACTGAACCCATAAGGCCATTGGAAGAGTATGTAGAAGAATACCTTCAGGGTCGAGGACCTCTAGCTTCCCCTGGAAATAACCAAGGAGTAGGATTCTATGAGTCCAGTTTTACCAATGGCACTGGGTATCCTGATATTGAACTAATGATGATACCAGCTAACGCGACTGCAGATTTGTCACAAAGAAGTTTTAGGTTAACTGATGAAACTTATGAGGACTTGTGGGGTAAAAATAATAGGGCAAATAGTTTTATATTATACATAGTAGCTTTGCATGCATTATCCGAAGGAAGTATAAGACTTAAAAGTTCTAATCCTTATGATCATCCGCTTATAGACACAAATTTTTTATCGGATAAAAATAATAAAGACATTGATACCTTATACCAAGGCGTTAAACTAGCTTTAAAATTAATTTCAACAGAGCCATTTAGAAAAATGAATACAACACTTGAAGGAGGTCCTTTAAGAGCCTGCTCAGGCCACATATATATGTCAAAAAAATATTGGTATTGTGCTATAAGACAAGTTACCATGAATCTGTACCATCCAGTAGGTACTTGCCCAATGGGTCCGAGTAGAAAAAACGGAGCCGTGGTAAATTCAAGGTTAAAAGTGCACGGGGTTGAAAATCTGAGAGTTGCAGATGCAAGTGTATTTCCTTTTACACTGGCAGGGCACCCAAACGCCGCTGTTGTAATGGTGGGAGAAAAAGCTGCTGACCTTATAAAAAGTGATAATTAGATTAAAATTTTAATTATAAAATTACCCATTTTTGTAAATATATATTTAAGCATAGATTTTTTTTGTTATTATATCTAGGAGTAAAATTTTACCAGTGGTGTTAAGTATTATGATCCCCTAACTCCCTGAGTTTGGTATATATGCAGAACCCGGAATAAATATGAGATTGTTCGTATACAGGCCCTGTTAAAAATGACGGGTCTGGGCGGGTATAAATGGTGCACAAACCGTACTTGAGCGGATGAAATTCACCCGCTCAAGTACTGTTTGTGCACCATTTATACCCGCCCAGACTCGTCATTTTCAGTAGGGGGTTATTCTTTTAAGTTGTACAGTACCTTTATCTTTTTTATGTATTTAGATAGAGATGTGCTTCCTTGAGCAAAGTTTTATCTGAAAATATATTCTACCTTTTGGTGTAATTTTTTGACTATTGGCACTTCCGAATTCACCGGAATCAACTCTAACTTTCGTTTTTTAAATAGGCCACCGTGTATATTTTAGAATTGTTTGATTAAGGACACAATTTTAAGAAAAAAGTCAAATACAACCACTACTTTAAAATGAATAGTTTTTGACATATTTAAGAATATAAATTTTCTCCAACATGTGTTTTTGTCAATAATACCCCTCTAACTTTTTATTTGAGGAGGGAAGCATTTGATTCTTTGAAAAAAGTTTTATATTAAATTATGGTTTAAAAACTATGTAATTTACCAAACTCTGCCGCTTCCGGTTTTGCGGAAAAAAAACTATAACTCTGAAATTTTAAATAGAATGACCCATTTTTTTTTAGTTATTCCAAATAAAGAATATAAATATAAAAATAAAGTTAAATATAACCATCATTCTAAAATTATTAGCTTTCAAGTTAATTAACAAAACGTAATTGTAAATTTTATATTAAGTGTTTAGTTAAATATATTTATGCGCAGATGTGATTAATAATGCATATAAATGTGCAAAAGTGTTCTGGCAAACATGTACAAATATGCCATGCGCAGAAGGGTTTGGTAGAACTTATTTATGCCCAGATGTGTTTCATAATACATACGAATGCGCAAAAGTGTTCTGGCAAATATATACACATATACCATGCGCAGTCCCTATTAGCACGGATGTCCTCAGGATATTCTATTTAAAGCCTCAATAGCCCAAAATGGTATATCCCATTTAGTATATCCCTAGTCTGGCCTGAGGCTGGCCTTATATCCTATTATATCCTATTTATGTCCCAATATGGGATATCCCAAGGATTTCCTTTCTAATGTCATTGAGACAGTATATCCCTTTTTAGGATATATCTAAAACCTAATTAAGGATAGCCTATGGATATCCTAATTAGGATAGCCTATGGATATCCCAATTAGGATAGTCTATGTATATCCCAATTACTATATCTATTGGTTATCCTTAATTAGGTTTTAGATAGCTATATCGTAAAACATGCAGATATAGCTACATATACATGTATATGTATATGCAGCTTTAGTAAAAAGAAACTGCGAAAAAATATTTGTAACAAATTTTTTTTGGAAAGAAAAATTTACAAAAACCTTTTTCACAGAAAACAGTGTCAAATAAATTTTTAACAAAAAGTAATGCCAGCAAAAGAATACTTCCCCCTATAGGGGATGACTGCAGTCATATAAAAAAAAATATTTTTATTTTTTTTTAACAGGAAAAAAAAGGAAAAATTAAAAAAGAAGTTATAAACCTACATTTAAATAAAGATTCATTTCTTTTTCAAAGACAAAAAAACAAAATTAAAAAAAAAAAACGGAAAACTATATTCCAAATTTGAGTTCTTTTAGGATAACACAACATTTTCGCGGATAGACTTACAGAAAGAATTTTATGGCAAAAAATACATTTTTTGCAAAAAAAAGTAAAAAATATTTCTTTACTGCTGATTTCAAATACTTTATTAAAATTAAAATCTGCAGTGCCATTTTTGATAGTGATTTAGGTAAAAAACATTTTTTTCAAAAAATTGTAGATCCGACATTTTTTAATATATTTTTTTGAAAATTGATATGTAGTTTAAGAAATTCTTTCTTTTTAAGGCCATCTATGATTTACATGCAAAGCATTTTTCAATTGTTTTTCACAAAAGAAACAATTTTTTTTTTAATTGTCAAATTTTTGAAAAACTGAGTCTTTTTATGAATTTAAAATTAAAATATTCATTAATTTTCGCTCTTTATTTTGTTTTTTAAATCTTTACTCTAGACCTCTTGAAAATGTTACATGTATACAATTTAAATAAAAAGTACCAATGGAAATTTATGCATGATACCCGCTAAATTTATTTTATAAAACAGCCCGTTTCCGGTATTGGGTGTGGAACTTAAAATTTATTTATATTTTTTGAAAAAGTAGTGATAGGCCAACACAACGGTTCCAAATTTAACCTCAAAAATAGAAAGGAACCATTTTTTAAATGGTGCTAAAAATTGGTTCTTTTATTAAGATTTATTTTACTTACTTTATATAATATCTTATACTTGCTACTTTTTTACAATTAAAGGGTGTTTTCCTTTCTATTTTTTTCTTCTGGATCCAAATCTTGCTTCAAAATTAAAATCTATTTTATAGTTTCGGTGCAAAAAGCAGCTAGTCGTATTTGCTTTTTCACTCTTTCCTATTTTGATATATTATGTATTTTAGTAAAATTTACATATATTTTGACATAAAGTTCTCCCCTGAGTCCAAATGCCGTCTTAAGCTCACTAGATACGAAATGTATTTGGCTCGAAACAACAGACCTCATATACTAGATTGGGGATTCCATTACAAGATCAAAAAAATTTGACTAACTCATGCGACTCTTCCTCTCTCTCGAATTTTCGTTTCTCTGTTTACAGTAACATCCACAGTTTTATTGGTATTATGTGGTATTTCCCTAGTCATTTTTTTTACGTTGGTTATTCTGTATTGTTTTTACGAGCGCCTAATTATAGCTACCCGCACCGAGATTGTTTTGGTTTTTTGTTGTTTGCGGGACGTTAATTTACTTTAGCGTTGGTTAACGGTGGTTTTGTGCCTGTTTTTATTTTGTAAAAAATTGGTTTGGATTTAGAATAATATATTGAAAAACGGTTAGCCCTCTACTACGCAGGCGCATTTCGGGTGCGGGTAGCTATAACTAGGCGCTCCTTCGTTTTTGTTTACCTTTCAGTAATCTGTTTGGCTTGTGGATTTTTTCGCTTTGTTCATGTGTTTTGTTAACTTTTGCTGGATTCCGGGACATACAACAATTACGGAAAATGGAGCAGCCGACAGAATAGCGAATGAAGCCTGGAAAATCTCGTGGTTCGAGTCAAAACGCATTTCCGTGATTACAACCAATAAACAAAAGAAATCCTATTTATGAAGTGGAAAAAAGAATGGGACAAATTAAGGGAGTCCCTTAAAAGGACGCATGTACTGGGAAAGGACAGAATTAAAAAAGAGAACATGGTTAATAACTTAGGACTAACCAGTAAAAAAAGAACAAAAATATTTCATATGAGAGGTAAACACTGCTTTACCAACTCCCACTTGTTTAAAATTAACATAAAGGAAGACACATGGTGTGGTGCGGAAATATACAAGACATCAAACATATCCTTTTTGAATGCCCAAGACACTCCCAACAATATTCATCCTTCTATGGGGCCCTAGCTAAGACATGCCCAACCCCTATTAGCCTAAATTCCCTGCTTGTGACTCCAATAAATCCATAGCAGTAGAAATAACCAAATTCTTTCAAAATAAAAACTTAATTGTAGAAAATCAGAAGAGGAAAGATATCGGAAAGGAAGTTACCAGAATTTAGAAGGCCAGAGAGCCTAGAGCAAACCCGAATTGGATTGGAGTGTTCAGTTGTATATTTATATTCAGTTTATAATATTTTACTATTTTTTTACCATTGATATTTATATTTTCCCTTATTAGTAAAACAAACTGTGATTAGACAGACACTTTTGTGATCAAAGAGTTTTTTGACAAAAACTTTTGTGATAGACACTTGTGTAAGAATATTTTTAATATTTGATATATAAATCATATGTATACACCGTTTTATGAGAATACGAATATGACATCACAGTGCGTAAACTAAATAGCACTCTGTAGGGTCATTGGCATCTATTTCTTTTAACTTAATACATTTTTTTTTAATAGAAAATGTATACCAAAAAAAATTATTTATCAAGTCTTCAGAAATATATGCAAATATCCATACAGAGTGCTATTTAGTTTACGCACTGTGAAGTGCGATTTGTATTTTCTCATACAGTGTATAAGATATAATATATTATAAATCATATTTATAATGACCAGAGTTGATACTTTCAATACAATAACAGGGTTGGACAACAGGAATATTAAATTATTTCTAATTTTTGGTCAGTTTGTTTAATACATATTTATGCTGAATAAGATTATATGTCTGTATACAGACATAATCTTATTCTCTTATTCGGCATTGTCTGTATACAGACATAATCTTATTCGCCATAGATATGTATTAAACAAACAGCCCAAAAATTAGAAATAATTTAATATTCCTGTTGTCTGACCCTGTTATTGTAATGAAAGTATCAACTTGGTCATTATTATTTCTTATTCGGCATAGGTATGTATTAAAGAAACTCACCAAAAATAGTTTAAAATTACTCTTGTCCGACCCTGTTATTGTAATGAAAGTATCAACTTGGTCATTATTATTTCTTATTCGGCATAGGTATGTATTAAAGAAACTCACCAAAAATAGTTTAAAATTACTCTTGTCCGACCCTGTTATTGTAATGAAAGTATCAACTCTGTATATTACATAGTAGAGAATCTCTATGTTAGTTTCTGATATTATTCTACCAAATATTACATACAATTTTTTTATAATAAAATTTATTAATATATTTATATACTTAATTTATTAAAACAATTTTTAAAATTAACTACTCGTCTATCCATTTTTACTTTATACTAAGATTAATCCTATATGAAATATGTATACAGTGCGGTCCACCCTTTTAACTTTTGAACCAGTTGAGATATAGACTTCAAATTTAGAACTCTTAAATAAGACAACTTAAACTATATTTTAGCATATATTTGATATTTTCAGCTCTTAAAATGTGGGCATGGGGGGACATTTTTGTTAAATGAAAAGGGGGGTCGTGTGATACATCATTTTAAAGCTTATAAAATTCTCTATTTACACTAACATTTTTTAATTTTTTAAAAACGTTTTTTAAGGTTTTGATTTTTCAATTTTTTGTGCTAAAACATTCGATTTTTTAAGTTTTTTTATAAATTTTTATTTATGTCAACTAAAATTAGTTTAAAAGTATAATTAATATTTTTTTATTATGAAATTAGGCATTTTTAAAAAATAATTTGTTTTTTTTAGAGGAATTTTGACATTAATACCCATTTTCAACCCCATTTTAAACCCATTTTTTTTAATTTAAAAATATGGAGTTAAATGGAGAATTTTATAAGCTTTAAAATGATGTTTTAAACGACCCCCTTTCCATTTAAAAAAATGTGCCCCCATGCCCCCCTGCCCACATTTTAAGAGCTGAAAGTATTAAATATATGCTAAAAGATGGTTTAAGTTGTCTTATTTAAAAGTTCCAAATTTGAAGTCGATATCTCAACTGCTTCAAAAGTTAAGAGGGGGGGGGGGTGACTTTTGAGCCGCTCTGTATAAACATTAAATAAAAATTGATATATATTAAGATTACTACAGTAAAATTTTGGTCTTAAAGGTCTTCGTATGTCCCAAGGTTGCTCCAGCTAAGGCTATTTTAGTATTATATATTTTCTTTGATGCATACTTCCTTATGCTTATCTGCACATAAACTCGCATTTTTATTTCCATAAGTTTGTTGGTTATTATCATACTGGATGGCATAATTTCATTACTCTACAATTAAAGACATTAATACTATCAATTAAAAAGTAATGGGAAAATCCCCATCCAAAACCTATAAATATCTACATGTTTTATAGAAAGCTTATGTAATCCTATAAAATTGTTTTATAGGTCGAAGTAGGAATTTTTTTATGAATTGTGTATCTATAGGTTTTTTGGAAAACCTTTGTCCAAAAAAAAATGTGAAAACTTATAGATACTTACACGTTTCATAGGGATTGTCCTACTAAAAATTTCCAGTAGGTCTAGGAAAATATCTGTTCAAAAACATAGAAAACTTATAGATGCCTACGTTTCATACAGATTTTTCTACTTAAACTTATAACAACAAAACAAAACAATTGAATAGGTTTATGCATAGGGATTTTCCAATAGGTCTCTATAATAGGTCCTTTTTGACTGAGAAAGCTGATATGGTCACTACACCACTTGGTTTGGTTTGTTTTAACTTACCCTTTATCCATAGTCAACACAGATCTGTGATAAAACATTATTCCCCACAATCCATATCTTATATATTTATATATAGTCATATATTGTTTTTAGATTTATATTCAGTAAAAATCAAAAGTTTATTTATATTTTTCAAAGTTAACCTCATCTTGTGATTTTGACGTCTGTGTTAAAACTTCACTGTCCTAGATAACCAACGTAATAAAAAAACACCAGATAATACCAATAAAACTGTGGATGTTACTGTAAACAGAGACACGAAAATTCGAGAGAGAGGGAGAGTCGCATGTGTTAGTCACTTTGAATACGTTAATATTTTATCTAGTATGTAAAATCTGTGCTCGAAACGGATTAATTTCATTTTCTTTGCTATTTCGTTTTGCATTGGATATTTTTTGTTCCTATGGAAATAATTAAACCTTTTTTATTAGTTTTTTTCTTCTAAATCCAAATAATTATCCTAATATTATTCAATCTTGAGAGAATTTTTGCAAAAATAGGTTAAAGTGTATTTTTATTTTCTTTTTATTTTAAAAATTATATAACTTATTTTTATGCTAAATTCTATAAAAAACTAGTATTTTAAGAACAGGACAGATATCTTCATTTTGATGTTTCCCAATATGATTTACAGAATAATTATTATTTAATATAATTATAATTTAATAATATATAAGGCATTAAAATTACATTTATTTTTTATTGATAATCTAGAAAAATATATACATATATATTTTGTCTGCCTGAACGAAATTTTACCGCAAAAAGTATTTTTATACTTTTAGTAAAGTATAGTACTGTATTAAATTTTGATTTTGGGACCACTGAATTCACTCTCCACGATTTTCAACGAACTAATAACTCTTCTTTCTAGAATACGCATACCCTTAAAATAAAGTATCGCCAAAATCTCGGTTTGTTTGTAAACAAATATCAGGTATATTCAGGCCTGATTAATAACAATTACCAGTAACTGGTATTGTTGTCTCCGTTAGAACAAAGATGTGCGAGTAAGACAGACGAATGTTTATGTAGCGGACGTTTTTGTCAGTTTTTACGAATGAAATGCCTATTCTAGAGAGAAGAATTATTAGTTCGTTGACGATTTTGCTAAATTTGACCCTATAATCAAAATTTGACGGATAGCACAGTCTACAAAGTTAAGCATAAATATCTGAAAATATTTTAATTAAAGGGTCCGACAGTACAGTACATACACATATTCAGGGCCGTAGCCGTAGCTAACTCTTTTAATATGGTTATTCTAAAATAGCATTAAATGCATAAGTAATTGCATTTTTCTAGAAAACGTAGACAGTTAGCTAAATTTTACAAATGGATTCGAATTCTGCAAAAAAAATATATAAGATTAAAGCAAACTCATTTCTAAAAGTAAATGGTATTAATCGTGATTCCTCCTCAAGAGATGTTAAGCCTTTTCTCCAAAATCGCTACGTCTGGGATTTTACTGATAGTTGTTATTTAAGGTCCAGACCTTGCACTACTAGGATCCGTTGTTAGATTTTGTGCACATTTTTTTGTAACTTAATAATACTGAGGGGTACCTTGCCTTGGGCCTGCTAAGATCCTTAGGATATCCCATGGGCTGTCCATAGGATAGCCTAGGGCCAGTCATTTTTACACCACCGGGCTAGCCCCAGGATATCCTTATGCTAGCCTCTAAATATTACCAAAGAAACCCTCCAAAATTTCCTCACTTTTTATCGGTATCAGTTTTTATCCGAAAAACAGGTACCGATTTTTTTTTAAGTTTGAGTGCTTTGAGCTACCTCTAAACATTTATCGATTTGGCTCATTTTTGAGTGGCCACTGTTTTACTAAGGAGCAACTTTTAAGCCAGAGCGTTTTTAATTTTGAAAATCGCGATTTTTTGACACACCTTATTACTCAAAAAAACGTTTTTTTATCTGTCTAAAAAAGTGTATCTTTTAAGATTTTCTTTCAAATGGAAATTGATTTTTGATGTCATCAGTTATGTTTTAGTCCAAAAAATGTAGGGGTCCACGAAATTTTTGTTTAAAATCGCCCAGGTGAACCGTGTGGGGTTTGGAGGAACACATTTATGCGTAGAAGTGTTTAATGTTACTTACATACGAACGTGCAAAAATTGTTCTGGAAAACATACATATATACCATGCGCAGAAGGGTTTGGTAGAACATATTAATGCGCAGAAGGTTCAGTAGTACATACGAATGACCAAAAGTGTTCTGGCAAACATATAAAAATATACTACGCGCAGTACGGTTTGGTAGAATATATTTATGCGCAGTGCAGTGGTTTAGTTCATTTCCACTATTCTGCAGAAAACAATTTTACATCTAAAAATAAAACTTTTAATTAATTTTTTTTATTTATTAAAAAAAAAGTTAAGAGCGTCCAAGGGGGTTTCCATTAAAAAGGAATAAGTTAAGAATAAAAAACTGCATTAAAAAAAGTACAAAAAAGTACCAAATTTTATTTTTTCTTCATCATCTTCAAATAAATAAGATAGATAGATAGATACATTTATGGTTTCTCAAGAAATATACATTTCTTATAACAAGAAAATTAAGTTAACAACAAAAATATTGTTCTCCTATAATATTTATCTGTATTAGTATTTAAATATTAATTATTGTTTTTTTTTGTTATTTTATATTTAAATACTAATACCGATAAATATTATATGAGAACAATATTATTGTTGTTAACTTAATTTTCTTGTTATTATTATTTAATTTTTTTTTGTTACTTTATAAGAGATTAACAATAGAAAAGAAAATTTCAAACTGAAAAAGGAAAACCTATTCATTAATAACAAAACTACGTAACCTAAGAGCCTTAATTATAAAATAAACTAATTGTTTTAATATGCTTTCTGTACCCAGATTTAAAATATTTATTATGTCCGTGAGGTGTGTGGCATTACTTAAAATAGGAGGTCTATATGTAGCATACAAGGGACACTCAATAAGTATATGTACAAGTGTTTGAAGTTTTCGTTGATTACATATTTAGCATATTTCCTGTTTGTTAATGCAACAAGAAATCACATTATACACGATCCTCAGAAAATTTCCTGATCATGTTCGAAGCTGAGAAATTATACGTAAGATATAAAAAGAGATTTTTGAAGTTAAATGCATATTATTATGATGAAAGTTATACATTAGGGGTAAGAGGATTGCGAAAGTTTATTAATGTCTAAATTAAATAAATAAGATTTGTAGTTTTCAAGAAACTCAAACAATAGTCTTTTTTGGAGAGTATTATTATAGTGATTAAAAACTTGCAGGCAATCAATTGAATAAAAAACTCTTTTACTTGTAAAAACCAATTGTGTTTCGAAAGGGCTATTACTTAGTAGCTTTAACCGGTTAAAACATACATTCGGAAAGCGATGGTCAAGAAGTGAATTTAGTTTAATTAACCATTCCAGGGCCGACTTTAGAATTATGTAGCTAAGGCTGGTAGAGTTCGTTTCCAGTCTTACTATGTAGTCCGGGGTATTTAACGGAAGTGCCAAGATACGTTTAAAAAAGAGAACTTGTACTCTTTCAATTTTTGAGCTATAGCACAAACCCCAAATACCTAAACAGTGTGATAGGGCTGAAAGTATTGAGGACTCATAAAGTTTTATTCTTGCTGGCCACTAGTTTGTTTTAGACTTTGCTAATAGACTTATTACAGCTGATATATTTTGATTGGCTTTAACGGCGGCATTCTTCGAAATTTCAAGAAAAGGTGAGGATGACGCAAAGTCTACTCCCAGGTAGGTGTATTTGTTGACAACTTCGAGCCTTTTACAGCCATAGTAGCAAGCAGTATTTCCTGCAGAACCACCTCTCCTAAAGCAAATAAATTTTGTTTTTCTTATATTAACTTTTAAATGGTTAATTTCGCAATATTCTAAATTTTATTTTATTTATTTATTTATTTACAATCCAGCAGGATAAACCTATTTACAAGATCAAAAGAACAATAGCTTACGAACTAAATTACAAAAATTATAAAAAAAATAAATACCTAGACAAAAACATATAAAATACTGTAAGGCCCTACCTTATCTCAAATTCAAAATTATTTTTGAAAATTAACGGCCTAAAAGATCAACAGTTTTTGATCTAAATGTCAAACGTTATCAGGCAAAATTCCACTTAAAAAGATGACAACATTCACTTTCGGGTTTAGACCGTGTTAATGGATTTTCACTTTCCGACGTTTCGTCTCTTACTACTAGAGACATCTTCAGGGATTAATCTGAAACTGATTTCAGATTAATCCCTGAAGATGTCTCTAGTAGTAAGAGACGAAACGTCGGAAAGTGAAAATCCATTAACACGGTCTAAACCCGAAAGTGAAAGTTCTTTATATCTTAATGGCCTTGAAAGCTTAAAATCTAAAAGATGACAACAGTTCCGCATAGCAAAAATGCTGTTATCTCGATTAGCGTCGAAAAAGAGCGGGAGCCGATACCTGAGAGGCACGCTTAAGGGTTTTGGGATTGTTTTGAAGAGGGTCGTTTCAGAGAGAGTGCGGGGACTACGGGCTAAAAGTGTTTTGTGTGTTAGTGAAATTAAATCAGGTACGATTTTTGTGTTAATTTTAGTTAGTTATAAGTTGTGATGGTTTTATTTTATTTAAAATCTTAAAATCTATCATATTTCACACGTGAACATGTATAAATTTTATAAGCATTTTTCAGATGTTTTTAAACGTAAATTTCACCTGGTTACGCGGTCCGCGTCTGAGGCATCTCGAATGATATATTTTTCCGAAAGTTTTTAGTACATTAATTTGAGTCATATGTCTCGAAGTAGATATTATCTTGTACTAGGAAAAGCTTATTTTATCTAGGAAATTATAATCATCGTTTTCATGCAAATTTGTAGATCAGGCGGGAACTAGTGACCGATGATGACGTGTGAGGTTTGATACAGTTTTTTTTTTAGCTGATTTCTTTCATAGATAAGATTTCTTTGTTTCAAAAGCGTGTTTGACAGGTCTTTTCCGTTGGGGAAAATGTCATATTAGGGTTTTATTGTTAAAAAAGGTCTGTGGTTTTTAGAATAAGAAATTGAGTGTTATTTGACAAGGAAACAAAAGTCTGTTATAAAAATACAATATTCTCGACTGCCCTATAAAATACTACACAAATTTTAGGTAATAACTAGCCGAGTACCCGTACGTTGCACAGGGCATTAAGATTAACATTTTTTACCACCTTGGGTGTCGAAAATCGAATATTCCTGAAACATGTATCTTTTCGATTTCAATAAAGAACATTCTTGCCAAATATGAATATTCTAGATTAAGGGGCCTCTGAGATACGCACACTTTTTAAGAAATATTTCAATCCCCGTTTTGCCTCCCTAAGGGTTGAATTTCGAAAAATCCTTTCTTAGTGGGTGCTTACATCATAAAAGAAATAAACTTCCAAATTTAAAGTTTCAAGGTCTAGGGGTTTGGGCTGTGCGTTGAATACCTGAGTGCGCCTCTGCACGCATTTCGAGAACAAAAATGCGTATCCCCTACTCTTTACAATTTTGAGCTAGTCAGTCGAGGTCAAATTTTAGCAGTGGTGAAAAAAAATATATTGTGGTCCCTGGGTGAAATGTGTTGGGTGTTTTTAGAGCTTTCCGGGTATGTGAGTTAAAATTGAATCTTTAAAACTTATTTTCTAGTGTGTCGATAGTTATATTCAATGGAGCTCTCTACAACTAGAATTATGAAACAAAAGACTTCTACCCTATCTCTATCTCATTTGTGCTACACTTTCTAGCCAACCAAATAAATACTGTTTTTGTTTTTCATACAACAAATACAGTATTTATTTGGTTGGCCGGAAAGTGTAGCACTTAGCGACACGAACGAACATAGATTCAGATTCAGATTCAGATTCATTTATTAATCTCAATATTACAAATACAAGAAATGTATGAGATAAGTCATAAGAATACAGGAAATGTATGATATGAGTCATAAAATTATTGCATATGAAGAAGTATAAAATCAAAAACAATATACATAACAAAAAATTTACAAGACAATTAAAATTATAATTAAAATTAATTAAAATTAATGTACAGTGTCAGTCCCAGTAAATTCTACTAAACTATAAAAGCTTTTATCAAGAAGAAATTTTTTCAACCTTTTCTTAAATAGAATATGATTTTGAACTGACTTTAGGTCAGGAGGTAAAAAATTGAAAAGATAACTCCCCGCATGCTTTGGTGATTTTTTATAGAAAGCTGTTCTATGACGGTGTATAACAAATAAATTACTACTTCTTGTGGCATGTTCATGTTCATCAGAGTGGGTGACAAAGCTCTCCTTGTTTTATGCACATAAGAAAGTAATTTGTAGAGATATATACAGGTAAAAGTTAAGATTTGCTCATTTTTAAAAATGTTACGACAAGATTGTTTGTATTTTAAATTAAATATTAATCTTAAAATTCTTTTTTGTGCTTTAAAAATTCTTGTGTGATCAGTAGCTTGTCCCCACGCAGCAATATTGTAGCTAATAATGCTGTATGCTGTAGCATAGTATACACCAATGAGGTTCTTCTGAGGTAGGCTATTCTTAAGTGTTTTTAACGCATAAAAAGATTTGTTTAATCTTAAGCATAGCGAGTTAACGTGAGTTATGTGAATCTGTAGAATAAGATAATTCTACTAAAATTTAGATGGCGCCAGTAATTTCTTTAATAAAAATACACTTTTCGCCAGGCCAAGTAAATATTGTATTTGTTCAACAAAGAACAAATACAGAATTTGTTTGGTTGGGTGGAAGTGGGAGTGTATGTATGTCTTCTATCCTTTTTGGGTAGAACTTTTGTCCCTGTCTTATCTAACGGGAGAAATCGCTATTGTAATCACACGTTTTATGCTAAAATGTATTTCTATGTCTAATTGAGTAAATTTATGCTTATTCGGGGCCAAAATTACCTATAAACTGAGATAACTTTTTGCACTTTTCTTTTATAATTACAACTTAATTGTTTTAGAAAAAGACATGGGTTTTTACATGATTTTGTAGTTATGAAAAGCTTGCATTTTTAAAGGTTCTTGTACAGTTTGTTTTTTTTTGGGTATTTTTGAGCGGCAAAAATCTGTGACGTGTGATTATAACTGCGTATTTAGTTTAAAGCGCGCCAAAGTTGACATGAAGTTCCCGCTAGGGAAATGACATGTTAGTTCGTTGGAAAGATCTATCATTTTTAAGGTTATGTTTATTTTTAAAGAAATGTTGTTGTGGTAATAATTTTTGAGTAGTTTATTTTATGTAAGTACAATGGTTTCTTATAGTTTAAAACAAAAACCAAGGTAAAATCACATAAAATAGTAGAGAAAAACTTTTGTATTTAGAAAACCAGAGAGATGGGTGCTAAACTGAATAATGTTAAATTATTTAACGTTAATTTATTTATAAGAAGTTTAGAGGTGGGTTTTACAAACGTTTTAAATTTTCTTAGTAATTCCTAAAAGGAAATTGTTTTTTTATCACTCTGGTATCAGACTGCTGTTTTGAGTTAAAAGGGCAGTCGGGCAAGAAATAGACCTTGTTGAATGAAGTAAATGTTTTGTCGGTTTATATTTTATTTATAAAATTCATTCTTTATTTTTTCAACTTAATAGAATATTGAGTAACCAAAGGTATGACTAAATTGTTTATGTTTTTTTTTATTATTTTTCTGCTTTCAAGTAATTTTATTTACTCACATGTAAAATTTATTTCTTGCTAAATTTATTTAAGGTTAGTGGGTAGCAAAATTTGAATGGTTTTTCTACAAAAGAATTTGAGCTTTGTAAGATTGATTGAAAGTGTAGAATTTAGAAATGCCAATATTATTTCAAACTTTTCGGGTATTCTAATTTTTATTTGTTTATTTTATTTTCAACCTAGTATCCGGTTATCGTAGGGTTATTTTTACATGTCTTTTTTTTTGTAAGGTGCTGGCAATGTTATGAATAGGTGTTTTAATCTGATTTGTTTATTTACCGTTTGACAACTTATTTAATTGTGTTTTTATATTTATGTGTTTAAAAACCGATTTATCTATTTACCATTTTTTTGAAAACCCATTTCTTTATGTTTCTGTGATTTGTTTTGTGGTGTATTTCAGATTTATTTTTCAGGAATAATAATTATTATTTTTATTGTTATTATCAGCATATTTTTTTTTTCAGCATTTACATAATTTATAGCACTGCCAGTTACCTATGATTTTAAAATGTTGAGTTGGATTTGTGCCTAATTTATTTTTTTAAATTAATTTCAAAACTTTTGTTTTTTTGCCATCAAACAATGGAGGGCCGTTTACGCCGAGCAAAAGGGCCTTGTTGAATAAACTAACATTAATCAGTTAAAGAGGTGATTTGCATAAAGGATATCCGACGCAGATTGAGTATGGCTTATCCAGCTTCTGTTTTCGAGTATCTCAGACTTATATGTCTATTAATTTTCTGTCCATTTTTATTGAACTGTTTATTTATTTTTCTTACATTGCATATGTATCATCTTTAGCCGGTTACTAAGATATCTTGGCCGGTACCTACCTTCCTTACTAACTTCTCTACTGTGTAAATGTTTTCGTATGGGGCCGCCCCCATTGGGGCATAAATGATACTTTTATTGTTGAATAATTTTACAGGCAAAACATTGTAGAAACCAATTAGGCATACATTTTCCTCACCATTAAGTAATTTTAAAATTTCCTATTTTTTTTACAAAATTTAATCACGTGACAGACATGTAAATGATTTTGCGATGTCTGTTTTCTGGTTTGATTTAGGGACTATGTTATTTGGGTCGTGTTAAATAATATTTTGGTGTTTTCTGCCGAACACCTTAAATTGTTGGGTATAAAAGTTTGAGATAATACCTGGTTTTATTAGTGCTATTTTATACTTGTAATTTTCTGGTTAAAAAGAGAAGGTTTTCTAGTTGCGTACTTTCCTTCTCAGAGAGAAAAACACCTGAGGCAACTGTAACTGGCTTTATTATAAGTTTTTTTTTAATACCTGGTTTTTTTATCTCATTTCATGTAAATTATACACATCTTGATTTGATGTTTAATAAAGTTGGTTACAAGGGTTTATTTGTTTTATTGAAAATTTCCCCAATTCTCCTTTCATACGCAAGTAACACAATACAAATCGAACCAAATATATATTTTAACCTTCTGTAAACACAAAGTAGGATCCTGCTTTAGACTAATCGATCACTGGCCAGATTTGTTTGTATTTTTGTTGGGGTACTACATAGCCACCTTAATTTGTCATACTGCAGATGATAATTTTTGGGTCGGTTACATTACAATACATATAATAATAAAGACGATTAAATATCCGGAACAGTGCAAAAGTTTTTTATCGCAGATAAGAGTATTCTTTTAAACCTATTAAAGTTGTTGTCAAATATATCAATAACATCAGATAAATTATTGCATTTGTTACACATATCAAAAATTGGAAAAGGGTTCTTAGCTTTGAGTTTAAATCTGCCTGAGAGTCACGGAGAATTATTAGGTTATCTGCATACATAAGCAGCATTATGTCAATGATATTGTCAATATTTATACCAGTATGACCTTTAGACCTGAAAAATTCTTCAATATCGGCTATAAAGAGACAAAAGAGTAGAGCACTAAGAGGTTGGCCTTGTAAAACTCCTTTATTGAGCTTAATTTTTCTTGTAAAAATATTGTTGACCTTTAACGAAATGTTCCATTTTCATAAATCTTTTTTATTATTCTAATTATTTTAGACGTAACTCCTTTAGAGAACAGTTTTTCCCAAAGCAAACCTTGTTCAATTGAGTCAAACGCTCTTTCAAAATCAACAAAAACCAAGAAAATTTTACGTCCCTTAAGCCTAAGGTGAATTTGAATTACTGAACTTAGAGTAAAAATATTGTCATTGCAACCTCGATGTTTTCTAAATCCCGACTGACATTCTGGTAAAATATTATTTTGTTCAGACCATATAGTAAGCCTATTTAGAATTACAGGAGTAAAAAGTTTAGCTGTGCAGTTTAATAGGGCGATTCCCCTGTATCACTATGCAGGCCTTTTTTGTGTATCATAGTTTCGGTCCATCCTGAAGGAATTTCCTCGGTGTCAAATATTTTGTTAAAAAGATTGCGAAGGTAAAGTATACTATTCTCGGTCAGATTTTTTATGAACTCATAGGAGATTCCATCAAGTCCAGGACTTTTACCTTTTTTACATTTTTGTAAATAAATAAGATTTTATTTATAAATAAAAATAAATCTTTTATGTTAATAAAAATAAATAAGGAAAACGTACTAAAAAACATAAAAAGCTTTTGAATAATGGTTATTGAATTTAAATTTCTTTTATGGATCCAAAAATGCAAAAGTGTACAATAATTTAACCTAGACCAAACCGGAAGTGCAAAAAATAATGTTGTATGCCTTTTTATAGCCATTGTTGAGAAATATAAGCTATAAAAAATTGCTTTGATCGGATCGAAAACAACTAAGTTTTCCGAATAATTATTTTGTTTTTAAAAGCAACCTCAAGTTTGTAAAATAATAATATTATATAAGTAAACCAGCTAAACAGTTGCAAGCACCTTGTCAAAACATAGGCACTAGGCACTAATTTGAATCGTTATGAAATAGGAAGTTGTGTTAATACACCTGCGTGTTGCACAATTTGTTAAAGTTTTGAAAGTCTTTATCTCCAAAACTTTATATTCTAAAAAAACCTGTATAAAACATTTTTTGTAGGGCTTTAAAAGAGCTTTCATTTGAAATATATTTTTTTTTTAATCGGTTTATACATGAGTTATGCCAAAAAACATCAGTTTACTGCTTTAAATTCTAATAAACTTAATTATTACCAAAAACGCTAAAAATAGGAGTTTTACCCCATACTAACCCCTTACCCCCAATCGTTTACCCCCAAAATCTAATCAGCTTGTCGATAATTTTTTAGAAATGGAGTTATCTGACGAACGGACGAAAAATTTCTTTTCACTGATTTCGACTTAGAAAGGTCTAAAACGTCGAGAAATATGAAAAATACATTGTCATATACATTTTTACTTTTCGGCGAAAGATATCAATACATCGGCACCCTTAGTAGTACTAAGTGCCGAAGTAAAAAACTAAAAATACATTATGTAAAATAAGATAGTTAAGCGTAAAAGGAAAAACCAAACGGTAATTTGTGTATTAGTAGATCAATAAAGGTTGTTAAGAAAAAAATAAATGATAGTGTCAATAACATGAATATAAAAACGTTATTTAAATGTTTATGAATACTATATGATTCATTTTTCTGCGTTGTTGGGACATCAGTTGGGCCATCAGTTGTGATCTCAGTTGTGACATCAGTTGTGGACTCAGTTGTGACAGCAGTTGTGGTCTCATTTGTGACAGCAGTTGTGGTGTGACTTGTGGCATTAGATGTGACGCCAGTTGTGGTCCCAGTTGTGACAGCAGTTGTGGCCTCAGTTGTGACAGCAGTTGTGGTCTCTTTTGTGACAGCAGTTGTGGTCTTATTTGTGACAGCAGTTATGGGCTCAGTTGTGACAGCAGTTGTGGTCTCAGTTGTGACAGCAGTTGTGGGCTCAGTTGAAGCATCAGTTGTGACACCAGTTGTGGTCTCAGTTGTGAGAGCAGTTGTGGTCTGACTTGTGGCATCAGTTGTGGCCTCAGTTGTGACAGCAGTTATGGTCTCATTTGTGACATTAGTTGTGGTCTTATTTGTGACAGCAGTTATGGGCTTAGTTGTGACAGCAGTTGTGGTCTCAGTTGTGACAGCAGTTGTGGTGTGACTTGTGGCATTAGATGTGACGCCAGTTGTGGTCCCAGTTGTGACAGCAGTTGTGGCCTCAGTTGTGACAGCAGTTGTGGTCTCTTTTGTGATAGCAGTTGTGATCTGGCTTGTGGCATCAGTTGTGGCCTTAGGCGTGACAGCAGTTGTGATCTCAGTTGTAGCTTCAGTTGTGACACCAGTTGTGGTCTCAGTTGTGACCTCAGTTTGGACAGCAGTTGTGGTCTCATTTGCGACATCAGTTGTGGTCTTATTTGTGACAGCAGTTATGGGCTCAGTTGTGACAGCAGTTGTGGTCTCAGTTGTAACAGCAGTTGTGGGCTCAGTTGAAGCATCAGTTGTGACACCAGATGTGGTCTCAGTTGTGAGAGCAGTTGTGGTCTGACTTGTGGCATCAGTTGTGGCCTCAGTTGTGACAGCAGTTGTGGTCTCATTTGTGACATTAGTTGTAGTCTTATTTGTGACAGCAGTTATGGGCTCAGTTGTGACAGCAGTTGTGGTCTCAGTTATGACAGCAGTTGTGTTGTGACTTGTGGCACTAGATGTGACGCCAGTTGTGGTCCCAGTTGTGACAGCAGTTGTGGCCTCAGTTGTGACAGGAGTTGTGGTCTCTTTTGTGACAGCAGTTGTCATCTGGCTTGTGGCATCAGTTGTGGCCTTAGGTGTGACAGCAGTTGTGATCTCAGTTGTAGCTTCAGTTGTGACACCAGTTGTGGTCTCAGTTATGGCCTCAGTTTGGACAGCAGTTGTGGTCTCATTTGCGACATCAGTTGTGGTCTTATTTGTGACAGCAGTTATGGGCTCAGTTGTGAGGGCAGTTGTGGTCTGACTTGTGGCATCAGTTGTGGCCTCAGTTGTGACAGCAGTTGTGGGCTCAGTTGAAGCATCAGTTGTGACACCAGTTGTGGTCTCAGTTGTGAGAGCAGTTGTGGTCTCAGTTGTGAGAGCAGTTGTGGTCTGACTTGTGGCATCAGTTGTGGCCTCAGTTGTGACAGCAGTTGTGGTCTCATTTGTGACATTAGTTGTGGTCTTATTTGTGACAGCAGTTATGGGCTCAGTTGTGAGAGCAGTTGTGGTCTGACTTGTGGCATCAGTTGTGGCCTCAGTTGTGTCAGCAGTTGTGGTCTCTCTGGTTATATAAGTTGTAGCCTTAGTTGTTAGAGCAGTTGTGGTCTCAGTTGACACAATAGTTGTGGGCTCAGTTGTGGGCTCTGTTGTAGCATCAGTTGTGGCCTCAGTTGTGATAGCAATTGTGGTCTCAGTTGTAGCATCAGTTGTGAGAGCAGTTATGGGCTCAGTTGTGACAGCAGTTGTGGTCTCAGTTGTGACAGCAGTTGTGGTGTGACTTGTGGCATTAGATGTGACGCCAGTTGTGGTCCCAGTTGTGACAGCAGTTGTGGCCTCAGTTGTGACAGCAGTTGTGGTCTCTTTTGTGATAGCAGTTGTGATCTGGCTTGTGGCATCAGTTGTGGCCTTAGGCGTGACAGCAGTTGTGATCTCAGTTGTAGCTTCAGTTGTGACACCAGTTGTGGTCTCAGTTGTGACCTCAGTTTGAACAGCAGTTGTGGTCTCATTTGCGACATCAGTTGTGGTCTTATTTGTGACAGCAGTTATGGGCTCAGTTGTGACAGCAGTTGTGGTCTCAGTTGTAACAGCAGTTGTGGGCTCAGTTGAAGCATCAGTTGTGACACCAGATGTGGTCTCAGTTGTGAGAGCAGTTGTGGTCTGACTTGTGGCATCAGTTGTGGCCTCAGTTGTGACAGCAGTTGTGGTCTCATTTGTGACATTAGTTGTAGTCTTATTTGTGACAGCAGTTATGGGCTCAGTTGTGACAGCAGTTGTGGTCTCAGTTATGACAGCAGTTGTGTTGTGACTTGTGGCACTAGATGTGACGCCAGTTGTGGTCCCAGTTGTGACAGCAGTTGTGGCCTCAGTTGTGACAGCAGTTGTGGTCTCTTTTGTGACAGCAGTTGTCATCTGGCTTGTGGCATCAGTTGTGGCCTTAGGTGTGACAGCAGTTGTGATCTCAGTTGTAGCTTCAGTTGTGACACCAGTTGTGGTCTCAGTTATGGCCTCAGTTTGGACAGCAGTTGTGGTCTCATTTGCTACATCAGTTGTGTTCTTATTTGTGACAGCAGTTATGGGCTCAGTTGTGACAGCAGTTGTGGTCTCAGTTGTGACAGCAGTTGTGGGCTCAGTTGAAGCATCAGTTGTGACACCAGTTGTGGTCTCAGTTGTGAGAGCAGTTGTGGTCTGACTTGTGGCATCAGTTGTGGCCTCAGTTGTGACAGCAGTTGTGGTCTCAGTTGTGACAGCAGTTGTGGTCTCAGTTGTGACAGCAGTTGTGGTGTGACTTGTGGCATTAGATGTGACGCCAGTTGTGGTCCCAGTTGTGACAGCAGTTGTGGCCTCAGTTGTGACAGCAGTTGTGGTCTCTTTTGTGACAGCAGTTGTGATCTGGCTTGTGGCATCAGTTGTGGCCTTAGGTGTGACAGCAGTTGTGATCTCAGTTGTAGCTTCAGTTGTGACACCAGTTGTGGTCTCAGTTGTGGCCTCAGTTTGGACAGCAGTTGTGGTCTCATTTGCGACATCAGTTGTGGTCTTATTTGTGACAGCAGTTATGGGCTCAGTTGTGAGAGCAGTTGTGGTCTGACTTGTGGCATCAGTTGTGGCCTCAGTTGTGACAGCAGTTGTGGACTCAGTTGAAGCATCAGTTGTGACACCAGTTGTGGTCTCAGTTGTGAGAGCAGTTGTGGTCTGACTTGTGGCATCAGTTGTGGCCTCAGTTGTGACAGCAGTTGTGGTCTCATTTGTGACATTAGTTGTGGTCTTATTTGTGACAGCAGTTATGGGCTCAGTTGTGAGAGCAGTTGTGGTCTGACTTGTGGCATCAGTTGTGGCCTCAGTTGTGTCAGCAGTTGTGGTCTCTCTGGTTATATCAGTTGTAGCCTTAGTTGTTAGAGCAGTTGTGGTCTCAGTTGACGCAATAGTTGTGGGCTCAGTTGTGGGCTCTGTTGTAGCATCAGTTGTGGCCTCAGTTGTGACAGCAATTGTGGTCTCAGTTGTAGCATCAGTTGTGAGAGCAGTTGTGGCTTCAGTTGAGACAGCAGTTGTGGTCTCAGTGGATATATCAGTTGTAGCCTCAGTTGTAAGAGCAGTTGTGGTCTCAGTTGACGCATCAGTTGTGGGCTCAGTTGTAGCATCAGTTGTGGCCTCAGTTGTGACAGTAGTTGTGGTCTCAGTTGTTGCATCAGCTGTGACAGCAGTTGTGGCCTCAGTTTGGACAGCAGTTGTGGTCTCATTTGCGACATCAGTTGTGGTCTTATTTGTGACAGCAGTTATGGGCTCAGTTGTGAGAGCAGTTGTGGTCTGACTTGTGGCATCAGTTGTGGCCTCAGTTGTGACAGCAGTTGTGGGCTCAGTTGAAGCATCAGTTGTGACACCAGTTGTGGTATCAGTTGTGAGAGCAGTTGTGGTCTGACTTGTGGCATCAGTTGTGGCCTCAGTTGTGACAGCAGTTGTGGTCTCATTTGTGACATTAGTTGTGGTCTTATTTGTGACAGCAGTTATGGGCTCAGTTGTGAGAGCAGTTGTGGTCTGACTTGTGGCATCAGTTGTGGCCTCAGTTGTGTCAGCAGTTGTGGTCTCTCTGGTTATATCAGTTGTAGCCTTAGTTGTTAGAGCAGTTGTGGTCTCAGTTGACACAATAGTTGTGGGCTCAGTTGTGGGCTCTGTTGTAGCATCAGTTGTGGCCTCAGTTGTGACAGCAATTGTGGTCTCAGTTGTAGCATCAGTTGTGAGAGCAGTTGTGGCTTCAGTTGAGACAGCAGTTGTGGTCTCAGTGGATATATCAGTTGTAGCCTCAGTTGTAAGAGCAGTTGTGGTCTCAGTTGACGCATCAGTTGTAGCATCAGTTGTGGCCTCAGTTGTGACAGCAGTTGTGGTCTCAGTTGTAGTATCAGTTGTGACAGCAGTTGTGGCTTTAGTTGTGACAGCAGTTGAGGTCTCAGTGGTATCAGTTGTAGCCTCAGTTGTTAGAGCAGTTGTGGTCTCAGTTGACACAATAGTTGTGGGCTCAGTTGTGGGCTCAGTTGTAGCATCAGTTGTGGCCTCAGTTGTAGCATCAGCTGTGACAGCAGTTGTGGCTTCAGTTGTGATAGCAGTTGTGGTCTCAGTGGTTATATCAGTTGTAGCCTCAGTTGTTAGAGCAGTTGTGGTCTCAGTTGACACAATAGTTGTGGGCTCAGTTGTGGGCTCAGTTGTAGCATCAGTTGTGGCCTCAGTTGTAGCATCAGCTGTGACAGCAGTTGTGGCTTTAGTTGTGACAGCAGTTGTGGTCTCAGTGGATATATCAGTTGTAGCCTCAGTTGTAAGAGCAGTTGTGGTCTCAGTTGACGCATCAGTTGTGGGCTCAGTTGTTGCATCAGTTGCGGCCTCAGTTGTGACAGCAGTTGTGGTCTCAGTTGTAGCATCAGCTGTGACAGCAGTTGTGGCTTCAGTTGTGATAGCAGTTGTGGTCTCAGTGGTTATATCAGTTGTAGCCTCAGTTGTTAGAGCAGTTGTGGTCTCAGTTGACACAATAGTTGTGGGCTCAGTTGTGGGCTCAGTTGTAGCATCAGTTGTGGCCTCAGTTGTGACAGCAGTTGTGGTCTCAGTTGTAGCATCAGTTGTGAGAGCAGTTGTGGCTTCAGTTGTGACAGCAGTTGTGGTCTCAGTGGATATATCAGTTGTAGCCTCAGTTGTAAAAGCAGTTGTGGTCTCAGTTGACGCATCAGTTGTGGGCTCAGTTGTAGCATCAGTTGTGGCCTCAGTTGTGACAGCAGTTGTGGTCTCTCTGGTTATATCAGTTGTAGCATCAGTTGTGTCAGCAGTTGTGGTCTCAGTGGATATATCAGTTGTAGTCTCAGTTGTGAGAGCAGTTGTGGCTTCAGTTGTGACAGCAGTTGTGGTCTCTCTGGTTATATCAGTTGTAGCATCAGTTGTGTCAGCAGTTGTGGTCTCAGTGGATATATCAGTTGTAGCCTCAGTCGTGAAAGTAGTTGCGACCTCAGTTGTAACATCAGTTGTGGCCTCAGTTGTGACAGCAGTTGTGGTCTCAGTTGTAGCGTCAGTTGTGACAGCAGCTGTGGGTTCACTTGTGACAGCAGTTGTGGTCTCTCTGGTTATATCAGTTGTAGCATCAGTTGTGTCAGCAGTTGTGGTCTCAGTGGATATATCAGTTGTAGTCTCAGTTGTGAGAGCAGTTGTGGCTTCAGTTGTGACAGCAGTTGTGGTCTCTCTGGTTATATCAGTTGTAGCCTCAGTTGTTCGAGCAGTTGTGGTCTCAGTTGACACAATAGTTGTGGGCTCAGTTGTGGGCTCAGTTGTAGCATCAGTTGTGGCCTCAGTTGTGACAGCAATTGTGGTCTCAGTTGTAGCATCAGTTGTGAAAGCAGTTGTGGCTTCAGTTGTGACAGCAGTTGTGGTCTCAGTGGATATATCAGTTGTAGCCTCAGTTGTAAGAGCAGATGTGATCTCAGTTGCCGCATCAGCTGTGACAGCAGTTGTGGCTTCAGTTGTGACAGCAGTTGTGGTCTCAGTGGTTATATCAGTTGTAGCCTCAGTTGTTAGAGCAGTTCTGGTCTCAGTTGACACAATAGTTGTGGGCTCAGTTGTGGGCTCAGTTGTAACATCAGTTGTGGCCTCAGTTGTGACAGCAGTTGTGGTCTCAGTTGTAGCATCAGTTGTGACAGCAGCTGTGGGTTCAGTTGTGACAGCAGTTGTAGTCTCAGTGGATATATCAGTTGTCGCCTCAGTTGTAAGAGCAGTTGTGGTCTCAGTTGACGCATCAGTTGTGGGCTCAGTTGTGACAGCAGCTGTGGGTTCAGTTGTGACAGCAGTTGTAGTCTCAGTGGATATATCAGTTGTCGCCTCAGTTGTAAGAGCAGTTGTGGTCTTAGTTGACGCATCAGTTGTGGGCTCAGTTGTAGCATCAGTTGTGGCCTCAGTTGTGACAGCAGTTGTGGTCTCAGTTGTAGCATCAGCTGTGACATCAGTTGTGGCTTCAGTTGTGACAGCAGTTGTGGTCTCAGTGGTTATATCAGTTGTAGCCTCAGTTGTTAGAGCAGTTGTGGTCTCAGTTGACACAATAGTTGTGGGCTCAGTTGTGGGCCCATTTGTAACATCAGTTGTGGCCTCAGTTGTGACAGCAGTTGTGGTCTCAGTTGTAGCATCAGTTGTGACAGCAGCTGTGGGTTCAGTTGTGACAGCAGTTGTGGTCTCTCTGGTTATATCAGTTGTAGCATCAGTTGTGTCAGCAGTTGTGGTCTCTCTGGTTATATCAGTTGTAGCCTTAGTTGTTAGAGCAGTTGTGGTCTCAGTTGACACAATAGTTGTGGGCTCAGTTGTGGGCTCTGTTGTAGCATCAGTTGTGGCCTCAGTTGTGACAGCAATTGTGGTCTCAGTTGTAGCATCAGTTGTGAGAGCAGTTGTGGCTTCAGTTGAGACAGCAGTTGTGGTCTCAGTGGATATATCAGTTGTAGCCTCAGTTGTAAGAGCAGTTGTGGTCTCAGTTGACGCATCAGTTGTGGCCTCAGTTGTGACAGCAGTTGTGGTCTCAGTTGTAGTATCAGTTGTGACAGCAGTTGTGGCTTTAGTTGTGACAGCAGTTGAGGTCTCGGTGGTATCAGTTGTAGCCTCAGTTGTTAGAGCAGTTGTGGTCTCAGTTGACACAATAGTTGTGGGCTCAGTTGTGGGCTCAGTTGTAGCATCAGTTTTGGCCTCAGTTGTGACAGCAGTTGTGGTCTCAGTTGTAGCATCAGCTGTGACAGCAGTTGTGGCTTCAGTTGTGACAGCAGTTGTGGTCTCACTGGTTATATCAGTTGTAGCCTCAGTTGTTAGAGCAGTTGTGGTCTCAGTTGACACAATAGTTGTGGGCTCAGTTGTGGGCTCAGTTGTAGCATCAGTTGTGGCCTCAGTTGTGACAGCAGTTGTGGTCTCAGTTGTAGCATCAGTTGTGAGAGCAGTTGTGGCTTCAGTTGTGACAGCAGTTGTGGTCTCAGTGGATATATCAGTTGTAGCCTCAGTTGTAAAAGCAGTTGTGGTCTCAGTTGACGCATCAGTTGTGGGCTCAGTTGTAGCATCAGTTGTGGCTTCAGTTGTGACAGTAGTTGTGGTCTCAGTTGTAGCATCAGCTGTGACAGCAGTTGTGGCTTCAGTTGTGACAGCAGTTGTAGTCTCAGTGGTTATATCAGTTGTAGCCTCAGTTGTTAGAACAGTTGTGGTCTCAGTTGACACAATAGTTGTGGGCTCAGTTGTGGGCTCAGTTGTAGCATCAGTTGTGGCCTCAGTTGTGACAGCAGTTGTGGTCCCAGTTGTAGCATCAGTTGTGAGAGCAGTTGTGGCTTCAGTTGTGACAGCAGTTGTGGTCTCAGTGAATATATCAGTTGTAGCCTCAGTTGTAAAAGCAGTTGTGGTCTCAGTTGACGCATCAGTTGTGGGCTCAGTTGTGGCATCAGTTGTGGCCTCAGTTGTGACAGCAGTTGTGGTCTCAGTTGTAGCATCAGCTGTGACAGCAGTTGTGGCTTCAGTTGTGAAAGCAGTTGTGGTCTCTCTGGTTATATCAGTTGTAGCCTCAGTTGTTAGAGCAGTTGTGGTCTCAGTTGACACAATAGTTGTGGGCTCAGTTGTGGGCTCATTTGTAACATCAGTTGTGGCCTCAGTTGTGACAGCAGTTGTGGTCTTAGTTGTATCATCAGTTGTGACAGCAGCTGTGGGTTCAGTTGTGACAGCAGTTGTGGTCTCTCTGGTTATATCAGTTGTAGCATCAGTTGTGTCAGCAGTTGTGGTCTCTCTGGTTATATCAGTTGTAGCCTTAGTTGTTAGAGCAGTTGTGGTCTCAGTTGACACAATAGTTGTGGGCTCAGTTGTGGGCTCATTTGTAACATCAGTTGCGGCCTCAGTTGTGACAGCAGTTGTGGTCTCAGTTGTAGCATCAGTTGTGACAGCAGCTGTGGGTTCAGTTGTGACAGCAGTTGTGGTCTCTCTGGTTATATCAGTTGTAGCATCAGTTGTGTCAGCAGTTGTGGTCTCTCTGGTTATATCAGTTGTAGCCTTAGTTGTTAGAGCAGTTGTGGTCCCATTTGACACAATAGTTGTGGGCTCAGTTGTGGGCTCAGTTGTGGGCTCAGTTGTAGCATCAGTTGTGGCCTCAGTTGTGACAGCAGTTGTGGTCTCAGTTGTAGCATCAGCTGTGACAGCAGTTGTGGCTTCAGTTGTGACAGCAGTTGTGGTCTCAGTTGTAGCATCAGTTGTGACAGCAGCTGTGGGTTCAGTTGTGACAGCAGTTGTGGTCTCTCTGGTTATATCAGTTGTAGCATTAGTTGTGTCAGCAGTTGTGGTCTCTCTGGTTATATCAGTTGTAGCCTTAGTTGTTAGAGCAGTTGTGGTCTCAGTTGACACAATAGTTGTGGGCTCAGTTGTGGGCTCTGTTGTAGCATCAGTTGTGGCCTCAGTTGTATCAGCAATTGTGGTCTCAGTTGTAGCATCAGTTGTGAGAGCAGTTGTGGCTTCAGTTGAGACAGCAGTTGTGGTCTCAGTGGATATATCAGTTGTAGCCTCAGTTGTAAGAGCAGTTGTGGTCTCAGTTGACGCATCAGTTGTAGCATCAGTTGTGGCCTCAGTTGTGACAGCAGTTGTGGTCTCAGTTGTAGCATCAGCTGTGACAGCAGTTGTGGCTTCAGTTGTGAAAGCAGTTGTGGTCTCTCTGGTTATATCAGTTGTAGCCTCAGTTGTAAGAGCAGTTGTGGTCTCAGTTGACGCATCAGTTGTAGCATCAGTTGTGGCCTCAGTTGTGACAGCAGTTGTGGTCTCAGTTGTAGTATCAGTTGTGACAGCAGTTGTGGCTTTAGTTATGACAGCAGTTGAGGTCTCAGTGGTATCAGTTGTAGCCTCAGTTGTTAGAGCAGTTGTGGTCTCAGTTGACACAATAGTTGTGGGCTCAGTTGTGGGCTCAGTTGTAGCATCAGTTGTGGCCTCAGTTGTGACAGCAGTTGTGGTCTTAGTTGTAGCATCAGCTGTGACAGCAGTTGTGGCTTCAGTTGTGACAGCAGTTGTGGTCTCAGTGGTTATATCAGTTGTAGCCTCAGTTGTTAGAGCAGTTGTGGTCTCAGTTGACACAATAGTTGTGGGCTCAGTTGTGGGCTCAGTTGTAGCATCAGTTGTGGCCTCAGTTGTGACAGCAGTTGTGGTCTCAGTTGTAGCATCAGCTGTGACAGCAGTTGTGGCTTCAGTTGTGGCAACAGTTGTGGTCTCAGTGGTTATATCAGTTGTAGCCTCAGTTGTTAGAGCAGTTGTGGTCTTAGTTGACACAATAGTTGTGGGCTCAGTTGTGGGCTCAGTTGTAGCATCAGTTGTGGCCTCAGTTGTGACAGCAGTTGTGAAAGCAGTTGTGGCTTCAGTTGTGACAGCATTTGTGGTCTCACTGGATATATCAGTTGTAGCCTCAGTTGTAAGAGCAGTTGTGGTCTCAGTTGACGCATCAGTTGTGGGCTCAGTTGTAGCATCAGTTGTGGCCTCAGTTGTGACAGTAGTTGTGGTCTCAGTTGTAGCATCATCTGTGACAGCAGTTGTGGCTTCAGTTGTGACAGCAGTTGTGGTCTCAGTGGTTATATCAGTTGAAGCCTCAGTTGTTAGAGCAGTTGTGGTCTCAGTTGACACAATAGTTGTGGGCTCAGTTGTAGCATCAGTTGTGGCCTTAGATGTGACAGCAGTTGTGGTCTCAGTTGTAGCATCAGCTGTGATAGCAGTTGTGGCTTCAGTTATGACAGCAGTTGTGGTCTCTCTGGTTATATCAGTTGTAGCCTCAGTTGTGAGAGCAGTTGTGGCTTCAGTTGTGACAGCAGTTGTGGTCTCTTTGTTTATATCAGTTGTAGCATCAGTTGTGTCAGCAGTTGTGGTCTCAGTTGTAGCATCAGCTGTGACAGCAGTTGTGGCTTCAGTTGTGACAACAGTTGTGGTCTCAGTGGTTATATCAGTTGTAGCCTCAGTTGTTAGAGCAGTTGTGGTCTCAGTTGACACAATAGTTGTGGGCTCAGTTGTGGGCTCAGTTGTGGGCTCAGTTGTAGCATCAGTTGTGGCCTCAGTTGTGACAGCAGTTGTGAGAGCAGTTGTGGCTTCAGTTGTGACAGCATTTGTGGTCTCACTGGTTATATCAGTTGTAGCCTCAGTTGTTAGAGCAGTTGTGGTCTCAGTTGACACAATAGTTGTGGGCTCAGTTGTGGGCTCAGTTGTAGCATCAGTTGTGGCCTCAGTTGTGACAGCAGTTGTGGTCTCAGTTGTAGCATCAGCTGTGACAGCAGTTGTGGCTTCAGTTGTGACAGCAGTTGTGGTCTCAGTGGATATATCAGTTGTAGCCTCAGTTGTAAAAGCAGTTGTGGTCTCAGTTGACGCATCAGTTGTGGGCTCAGTTGTAGCATCAGTTGTGGCCTCAGTTGTGACAGTAGTTGTGGTCTCAGTTGTAGCATCAGCTGTGACAGCAGTTGTGGCTTCAGTTGTGACAGCAGTTGTGGTCTCAGTGGTTAAATCAGTTGTAGCCTCAGTTGTTAGAACAGTTGTGGTCTCAGTTGACACAATAGTTGTGGGCTCAGTTGTGGGCTCAGTTGTAGCATCAGTTGTGGCCTCAGTTGTGACAGCAGTTGTGGTCTCAGTTGTAGCATCAGTTGTGAGAGCAGTTGTGGTCTCAGTGGATATATCAGTTGTAGCCTCAGTTGTAAAAGCAGTTGTGGTCTCAGTTGACGCATCAGTTGTGGGCTTAGTTGTAGCATCAGTTGTGGCCTCAGTTGTGACAGCAGTTGTGGTCTCAGTTGTAGCATCAGCTGTGACAGCAGTTGTGGCTTCAGTTGTGACAGCAGTTGTGGTCTCTCTGGTTATATCAGTTGTAGCCTCAGTTGTGAGAGCAGTTGTGGCTTCAGTTGTGACTGCAGTTGTGGTCTCAGTGGATATATTAGTTGTAGTCTCAGTTGTGAGAGCAGTTGTGGCTTCAGTTGTGGCAGCAGTTGTGGTCTCACTGAATATATCAGTTGTAGCCTCAGTCGTGAAAGCAGTTGTGACCTCAGATGTAACATCAGTTGTGGCCTCAGTTGTGACAGCAGTTGTGGTCTCAGTTGTAGCATCAGTTGTGACAGCAGCTGTGGGTTCAGTTGTGATAGCAGTTGTGGTCTCTTTGGTTATATCAGTTGTAGCATCCGTTGTGTCAGCAGTTGTGGTCTCAGTGAATATATCAGTTGTAGTCTCAGTTGTGAGAGCAGTTGTGGCTTCAGTTGTGACAGCAGTTGTGGTCTCTTTGTTTATATTAGTTGTAGCATCAGTTGTGTCAGCAGTTGTGGTCTCAGTGGATATATCAGTTGTAGTCTCAGTTGTGAGAGCAGTTGTGGCTTCAGTTGTGGCAGCAGTTGTGGTCTCACTGAATATATCAGTTGTAGCCTCAGTCGTGAAAGCAGTTGTGACCTCAGTTGTAACATCAGTTGTGGCCTGAGTAGTGACAGCAGTTGTGTTCTCAGTTGTGTCAGCAGTGGTTGTCTCACTTGTAACATCAGTTGTAGCCTCAGTTGTGACAGCAGTTGTGGTCTCATTTGTAGCATCAGTTGTGACAGCATCTGTGGCTTCAGTTGTGACAGCAGTTGTGGTCTCTTTGGTTATATCAGTTGTAGCATCAGTTGTGACAGCAGTTGTGGTCTCAGTGGATATATCAGTTGTAGCCTCAGTTGTGAGAGCAGTTGTGGCTTCAGTTGTGACAGCAGTTGTGGTCTCAGTGGATATATCAGTTGTAGCCTCAGTTGTAAGAGCAGTTGTGGTCTCAGTTGACTCATCAGTTGTGGGCTCAGTTGTAGCATCAGTTGTGGCCTCAGTTGTGACAGCAGTTGTGGTCTCAGTTGTAGCATCAGCTGTGACAGCAGTTGTGGCTTCAGTTGTGGCAACAGTTGTGGTCTCAGTGGTTATATCAGTTGTAGCCTCAGTTGTTAGAGCAGTTGTGGTCTCAGTTGACACAATAGTTGTGGGCTCAGTTGTGGGCTCAGTTGTAGCATCAGTTGTGGCCTCAGTTGTGACAGCAGTTGTGAAAGCAGTTGTGGCTTCAGTTGTGACAGCATTTGTGGTCTCACTGGATATATCAGTTGTAGCCTCAGTTGTAAGAGCAGTTGTGGTCTCAGTTGACGTATCAGTTGTGGGCTCAGTTGTAGCATCAGTTGTGGCCTCAGTTGTGACAGTAGTTGTGGTCTCAGTTGTAGCATCAGCTGTGACAGCAGTTGTGGCTTCAGTTGTGACAGCAGTTGTAGTCTCAGTGGTTATATCAGTTGAAGCCTCAGTTGTTAGAGCAGTTGTGGTCTCAGTTGACACAATAGTTGTGGGCTCAGTTGTAGCATCAGTTGTGGCCTTAGATGTGACAGCAGTTGTGGTCTCAGTTGTAGCATCAGCTGTGATAGCAGTTGTGGCTTCAGTTATGACAGCAGTTGTGGTCTCTCTGGTTATATCAGTTGTAGCCTCAGTTGTGAGAGCAGTTGTGGTCGCAGTTGACGCATTAGTTGTGGTCTCAGTTGTAGCATCAGTTGTGACAGCATTTGTGGTTTCAGTTGTTACAGCAGTTGTGGTCTCGGTGGTTATATCAGTTGTAGCCTCAGTTGTTAGAGCAGTTGTGGTCTCAGTAGATATATCAGTTGTATGCTCAGTTGTAGCATCAGTTGTGACAGCAGTTGTGGCCTCAGTTGTGACAGCAGTTGTGGTCTCAGTGTATATATCAGTTGTAGCCTCATTTTTGCGAGCATTTGTGGTCTCAGTTGACACATCAGTTGTGGTCTCAGTTGTAGCATCAGTTGTGAGAGCAGTTGTGGTCTCAGTTGACACATTAGTTGTGGGCTCAGTTGTAGCATTAGTTGTGGCCTCAGTTATGACAGCAGTTGTGGTCTCAGTTGTAGCATCAGTTGTAACAGCATTTGTGGCTTCAGTTGTGACAGCAGTTGTGGTCTCAGTGGTTATATTAGTTGTTGCCTCAGTTGTTAGAGCAGTTGTGATCTCAGTAGATATATCAGTTGTGGGCTCAGTTGTAACATCAGTTGTGGCAGCAGTTGTGGCCTCAGTTGGGACAGCAGTTGTGACAGCAGTTGTGGTCTCAGTGGATATATCAGTTGTAGCCTCAGTTGTGAAAGCAGTTGTGGCTTCAGTTGTGACAGCATTTGTGGTCTCACTGGATATATCAGTTGTAGCCTCAGTTGTAAGAGCAGTTGTGGTCTCAGTTGACGCATCAGTTGTGGGCTCAGTTGTAGCATCAGTTGTGGCCTCAGTTGTGACAGTATTTGTGGTCTTAGTTGTAGCATCAGCTGTGACAGCAGTTGTGGCTTCAGTTGTGACAGCAGTTGTGGTCTCAGTGGTTATATCAGTTGAAGCCTCAGTTGTTAGAGCAGTTGTGGTCTCAGTTGACACAATAGTTGTGGGCTCAGTTGTAGCATCAGTTGTGGCCTTAGATGTGACAGCAGTTGTGGTCTCAGTTGTAGCATCAGCTGTGATAGCAGTTGTGGCTTCAGTTATGACAGCAGTTGTGGTCTCTCTGGTTATATCAGTTGTAGCCTCAGTTGTGAGAGCAGTTGTGACCTCAGTTGTGACATCAGTTGTGGCCTCAGTTGTACCAGCAGTTGTGGCTTCAGTTGTGACAGCAGTTGTGGTCTCAGTGGTTATATCAGTTGTAGACTCAGTTGTTAGAGCAGTTGTGGTCTCAGTAGATATATCAGTTGTGGGCTTAGTTGTAGCATCAGTTGTGACAGCAGTTGTGGCCTCAGTTGTAGCAGCAGTTGTGGTTTCAGTTGTGACAGCAGTTGTGGTCTCAGTGGATATATTAGTGGTAGCCTCAGTTGTGAGAGCAGTTGTGATCTCAGTTGACACATCAGTTGTAGGCTCAGTTGTAGCATCAGTTGTGATATCAGTTGTGGCATCATTTGTGTCCTCAGTTGTGACATCAGTTGTGGCCTCAGTTGTGACATCAGTTGTGGCTTCAGTTGTGAGAGCAGTTCTGGATTCAGTTGTGACCTCAGTTGTGGGCTTAGTTGGGACATGAGTTGTGGCCTCAGTTGTGACAGCAGTTGTGGCCTCAGTTGTTGCATCAGTTGTGGGCTCAGTTGTGGGATCAGTTGTCACAGCAGTTGTATCCTCATTTGTGGCATTAGTTTTGGCCTCAGTTATGGCCTTAGTTGTGGCAGCAATTGTAGCCTCAGTTGTGGCATCAGTTGTGGCCTCGGTTGATTTATCCTGGAAATGAAAAAATATTTACAGTAATATTAAAATTTCTTAATATTAAAATTTCTTAAAAATATTGATAGTTTGAACAAATCTATAGTAGACGCAACTTGTATTTTACTTTCCCCGAGGAAAGTCTTGCTTGGTTTGGTCTTGCGTTAGTAAATAAAATTCGAAAAATTTTTATTGCTTTTTTACGTTTCGGGCGTTTTATATTCTAAAAATATGATTTCCGACAAATAAAAGTTTCTGTTTGTCTATCCGTCGGTCGGTCTTTCGGTCTGTTGGTCGGTCTGTGTCTCTCGGTCTATCTGTCGGTCTGTGTCCGGGAAATGTGTGATCACGATAACTCTAGGACGCTTTGGGCTAGAGACTTAAAAGTTAGACCACAGGTTGATTATCCAAAGTGATAGGCTGTGATTGTTTTTGGTCAAAATCGGATTGGGGAAAGGGGGTAGTAGTAGTAGTAGTGGTAGTGGTAGTGGTAGTGGTAGTGGTAGTAGTAGTGGTAGTGGTAGTGGTAGTGGTAGTGGTAGTGGTAGTGGTAGTGGTAGTGGTAGTGGTAGTGGTAGTGGTAGTGGTATTGGTAGTGGTAGTGGTAGTGGTAGTGGTAGTGGTAGTGGTAGTGGTAGTGGTAGTGGTAGTGGTAGTGGTAGTGGTAGTGGTAGTGGTAGTGGTAGTGGTAGTGGTAGTGGTAGTGGTAGTGGTAGTGGTAGTGGTAGTGGTAGTGGTAGGGGTAGGGGTAGGGGTAGGGGTAGGGGTAGTGGTAGTGGTAGTGGTAGTGGTAGTGGTAGTGGTAGTGGTAGTGGTAGTGGTAGTGGTAGTGGTAGTGGTAGTGGTAGTGGTAGTGGTAGTGGTAGTGGTAGTGGTAGTAGTAGTAGTTTTTTTTTTGTGCAGGGGGAGACCTTCAAAAGGCACTTTTGGTCTTACCAACAGTAGTGCGGGATTTTTACCCTCTAAAACCCCCTGCCTCTTCGCACACTTCTATCCGGAACTACCGTGTCTTGGTTTACATCAGATAGAAGCTTTGCCTTATTAAAGTCCATCTCCCCTTTGTCTCTCGTTTCGTTCCTTCTCCTTGCATTCCATTACCTTCCTAAAATAACGTTGTATGTCATTCCAATTCCTTTCACTTTGGATCATAGTCGCCACTATGTTATCCGTATTTAAAATTCCTAGCACCAGGTAAGTCTCTTGTCTGTACCTCTCCCATCTCTCACACCGAAACAAGGTATGCTCGACTGTATCGATCTCCTCGCAATAGATACAAGTTTCGGACTGTGTAGCACCAAATCTTTTAAGGTAAGTTTGAAAAGAACCATGACCCGTTAGTACCTGCGTTGTGTAATACTCGGTCTTTCTGTGTTTGCACTCAAGCCATGCCTTCAGATTTGGAATTAGCCTTTTCGTCCATTGTGCCTTGTCGATATTATTGTCCCACATCTCTTGTCACTTTTCCAAAGTTCTTTCTTTTGCTTCCCTATTTGGCCATAGATTTATCCCCCTGGGCTTCGTGTATATACCTTCTCTCCTCTACTTTGAGTTCGATAGGTGGTATACCCGTTATGACTTGCACCGCCCTTGTGGATGCAGTACGATAGGAGCTAGCCACCCTCAAAAGCATTTTTCTTTGCACGCCCTCCATCTTTGCCTTGTATTTCTTGGTGTTCATTACCTTGTACCAGATAGGTGCTCCATACAGCAAGATCGACTGAACTACACCACAAAGAACCTCTCTCTTTCTGTTTAGGGGTCCCCCTATGTTGGGCATTAGCTGGGAGAGTGAAGCTATTCTTTCCTCCGCTTTTTTGGTGACTCTCTTAATGTGTTCTCCAAACGTCCCGTGACTACCCAACACGATTCCTAGATATGTTAGGGCGCTTTGCGGTCCAAACGAAAAATTTTTATTGCTTTTTTACGTTTCGGGCGTTTTATATTCTAAAAATATGATTTCCGACAAATAAAAGTTTCTGTTTGTCTATCCGTCGGTCGGTCTTTCGGTCTGTTGGTCGGTCTGTGTCTCTCGGTCTATCTGTCGGTCTGTGTCCGGGAAATGTGTGATCACGATAACTCTAGGACGCTTTGGGCTAGAGACTTAAAAGTTAGACCACAGGTTGATTATCCAAAGTGATAGGCTGTGATTGTTTTTGGTCAAAATCGGATTGGGGAAAGGGGGTAGTAGTAGTAGTAGTGGTAGTGGTAGTGGTAGTGGTAGTGGTAGTAGTAGTGGTAGTGGTAGTGGTAGTGGTAGTGGTAGTGGTAGTGGTAGTGGTAGTGGTAGTGGTAGTGGTAGTGGTAGTGGTATTGGTAGTGGTAGTGGTAGTGGTAGTGGTAGTGGTAGTGGTAGTGGTAGTGGTAGTGGTAGTGGTAGTGGTAGTGGTAGTGGTAGTGGTAGTGGTAGTGGTAGTGGTAGTGGTAGTGGTAGTGGTAGTGGTAGTGGTAGTGGTAGTGGTAGTGGTAGTGGTAGTGGTAGGGGTAGGGGTAGGGGTAGGGGTAGGGGTAGTGGTAGTGGTAGTGGTAGTGGTAGTGGTAGTGGTAGTGGTAGTGGTAGTGGTAGTGGTAGTGGTAGTGGTAGTGGTAGTGGTAGTGGTAGTGGTAGTGGTAGTAGTAGTAGTTTTTTTTTTGTGCAGGGGGAGACCTTCAAAAGGCACTTTTGGTCTTACCAACAGTAGTGCGGGATTTTTACCCTCTAAAACCCCCTGCCTCTTCGCACACTTCTATCCGGAACTACCGTGTCTTGGTTTACATCAGATAGAAGCTTTGCCTTATTAAAGTCCATCTCCCCTTTGTCTCTCGTTTCGTTCCTTCTCCTTGCATTCCATTACCTTCCTAAAATAACGTTGTATGTCATTCCAATTCCTTTCACTTTGGATCATAGTCGCCACTATGTTATCCGTATTTAAAATTCCTAGCACCAGGTAAGTCTCTTGTCTGTACCTCTCCCATCTCTCACACCGAAACAAGGTATGCTCGACTGTATCGATCTCCTCGCAATAGATACAAGTTTCGGACTGTGTAGCACCAAATCTTTTAAGGTAAGTTTGAAAAGAACCATGACCCGTTAGTACCTGCGTTGTGTAATACTCGGTCTTTCTGTGTTTGCACTCAAGCCATGCCTTCAGATTTGGAATTAGCCTTTTCGTCCATTGTGCCTTGTCGATATTATTGTCCCACATCTCTTGTCACTTTTCCAAAGTTCTTTCTTTTGCTTCCCTATTTGGCCATAGATTTATCCCCCTGGGCTTCGTGTATATACCTTCTCTCCTCTACTTTGAGTTCGATAGGTGGTATACCCGTTATGACTTGCACCGCCCTTGTGGATGCAGTACGATAGGAGCTAGCCACCCTCAAAAGCATTTTTCTTTGCACGCCCTCCATCTTTGCCTTGTATTTCTTGGTGTTCATTACCTTGTACCAGATAGGTGCTCCATACAGCAAGATCGACTGAACTACACCACAAAGAACCTCTCTCTTTCTGTTTAGGGGTCCCCCTATGTTGGGCATTAGCTGGGAGAGTGAAGCTATTCTTTCCTCCGCTTTTTTGGTGACTCTCTTAATGTGTTCTCCAAACGTCCCGTGACTACCCAACACGATTCCTAGATATGTTAGGGCGCTTTGCGGTCTGATCTGGACTCCATTTAGTTCAAAAACAATATTTTCCAAGTTCCTTCCTCCCTTAAGAATAACAGCTTCCGTTTTATGAAGTGACAGTTCCATGTCGTTATTTGTAAGCCATCTCCTTAGGGCTTCGTTTGCCTTGCGTATCAACGAACTTTTTGCTCTTACACCTTCACCTAGGTATATCCTTAATATAGCATCATAAATTATGTTCCAAAGGAGTGGACCTAGAATGGAACCTTGAGTTCGACTGCCATTTCCCTTAGGATATCTGCCAACTTTATCTTTCTGTCCTTGAAATAACTTTCGATAATATTTATTAAATATGTTGGTATGCCTCGATTGTGTAATTCTTCAATAATATAACTCCAGGTGATAGAATTAAAAGCGTTTTTCACATTCAAGGTTATCAGCGTGCACCATCGTTCTCTTTTACTCGTTTGTCTCACCATGTCCATGACCGTTTTCACCGCTTGGATTGTTGATCGTCCTTTTATAAATCCGAATTGGTACTCTGATAATCCCCCTGTGTTATTAATTTCTTTTTCGAGCCTTTCTCTGATCATTATTTCAAAGAGTTTTCCCATAGTGTCAAGAAGGCATATAGGTCTAAAGGCCGAAACACTTTCTGTCGACTTCCCGTTTTATAACAATAGACATACTCGGGCGGCTTTCCATCTTTCTGGAAATTCTTGTCTTTCCAACAAGCCGTTTAACACCGCTAGGAGAAAGTCAGGTGAAGTTTGTATCATCTCCTTCACAGCCTCGGGTGGTATTCCATCCGGGCCAGGCGGCTTTCCGCTCTTTATCTTTTCCCCTGCTTGTTCTAGTTCAGCCATAGAAAATAATTCTACGTCATTTACCAGACTTCCCACCGTCCATATATCCTCCTTGGCAGGAAAGAGGTATGTTAGGATTTCTTCTTTTCTTTCTCTTGTTAATTCATATGGTAATGTTGGATTTTTTAGGTGTTTAACGGCTATTTTGTAACCGTTTCCCCATAGGTTGTCATTTAGATCATTACATAGGTCCTTTCAGTGGCATTCTTTAGCCTTTCCAATTAGTTTCTTAAGTTTGTTTCTTGTAGTTGCATATTGTTGCTGTGTTTCTCCGATTTCACTGTTTTCTCTAGCTCGGCTTCTGGTTAATTTTCTTCTAGCATCAATACATTCCCTTCTCGTGGTCTCAATTTCTTCACTCCACCTCTAGCTCGGCTTCTGGTTAATTTTCTTCTAGCATCAATACATTCCCTTCTCGTGGTCTCAATTTCTTCACTCCACCAATAAGGTACCCGGGGTTTTGAAGTTCCACCACGACCTGAGCAACTAGCTTTATAAGCTTGGCTCAACGTATCCATGCATTCTTGTACAGGTACTGGATTTGATACGTCTATTTCTCTTGTTTTGTTGAGTAGTTCAGTTCTAAAGATTTCTCCATCGAAAAAGATTTTTTGCCGTTCAACTTTTCGCTTACTTTTCATTTTGTCTCCCTTAATTTCGAAGTATATAAATCCATGATCGCTCATTGGTTCATCATCCAGTACTTTCCAATCTAATATATGTCTAGATAACCCCGATGTAGAGATGGTGACGTCAATAAAAAATTTGCTTTCCCCTCTTACGAAAGTTCGCTTGTTGCCTTTATTTTGCGTTACTAGATCTAGTGCACCTATCCATTCTACAAAGTACGATTCCCTATTATCCATTGTTGGTGAGCCCCATCGTGGAGATTTCACATTTAAATCACCCATGATAACGGCTTCACCGCCATTTTGCCTTACTGCGTTCATTAGATCATCAATGTAATTTTTAAAAACTTCCAGGGAAACGTTCGGTGATCAGTAGCAACAATAAAGGTTTAATTTACCAAGGTCTATCCTGATAAAACCTTTTGCTTTCTCTATCTTTGTTACTTCCAAATTCGTGTTGTGGAAGTATACCGCTACATCCTGGTTTCGATCTGTTATCCATCTAGGGTTTCTCATTAGTTTTTTGTTAGGCTCACCAGCAACAATAATATCAATATCTTCCCTTTGAGCTACTTGAAACGCCATATCGTGAGAAGGTTTGGATCTCATTAAATTTGTTTGTAGTAATTGTACATTGTTCTAGTTTATGGCCATCCTTCCCACACTTGTAGCAAGCATTTATTCTATCTGTCCCTTTACAATCCCGTGCTATATGTCCGTAACCTTGACATCTGTAGCACCTTTGAATATCCACTCTCTCTCTCTTATTCTGCAGCTTATCCATCCAATTTTGATTCTTCCCACCTTAAGAATTTCATCAGCTGTCTTGGAAATAAACACCACGGTCGCATTTTGTTTTCCTGTTGCTGTAGGCCTCATATTTTTGACTTGGATTTCCTCCACTGGTATATTGAATTGTTTTCTAAATTCTTCTTTAACTTCTTCCATTGTACTTAATAGGTCCATGTCCATTATATGAAGTGTTTTTTGTTCTTTACCTAAGTCCCTAATTGTAACTCCTTTTATTTCCTTTTCTATTTCACGTTTTAAGTCACTAATTCCTCCTCCTTTATTAAGTGTGAGTAGAATATCTCCTTTCCTTGTTTGTCTCAGTTCTCTTACCACGACTCCCAGCTTCTCAGGGTCTACTTTATCCTTTACTTGTCGGAGCAAGTCAGCATACGATAGACCTTCTGCCTGTATAACAATGGCATCCTTTGTCTCCTATCTCTGCGTCTGTTTCTTAGTTTTAGTAGGCTCACTATTTGTTTCCATGTTCGTAAAAGGTTCGCCCCGTTGTATGTACAGAGATATTTCTATGGCTGTACGTCTGAACACATATTCTAGCACCTTTTTAGCTGTTTCAATGTCATCGTAGTCAATAAAACTTATTGCTATTTTTTCCCTTTGATCAGTTTCAGCTGCTTCTCTTAGATGTGTAAGGCATAGGTAAATGGACTCTAGACTATCTTTTTGTTCTGCGGATATGACTGGCGTTAGTCTGTACACGTGTTTTTCCTTTGTTTTAACAGGTTTTTCCGGTGCCGTTAGAGTAGCTGACGTAGTGAGACATGTAACATTTGAGTTTATGGGTTTTTCCGCCTGGATTAGTAGTGGGTAGCGGTCTTAAATAGTTCTTGCTAGACCTTTATTCGTATCTGTATTGTCTGCTATCGTGAAGGCAAAATCCCATTCAGGTGCAGCTTTCATAGGATTTCCGATTTCCGTCTTGAGTTTTCTATAGACTGTGTCTGGCCAGTTTTTTCCAACAATCTTACTCAATATACTGAAAGATTCTTCCTCTTCCATTTCTCTCCATATTTCTTCCTTAACTTGTTTCTCATCATTTTCAGGGCTAGTTTGATGCCATATAGGGTCTGTTTGCGTGTCGGTTTCCGTTGAAGTTGTTTTTTCTGTTGCTGTTGCCTTGTCTTCTTTCTCATAGTCTCTACACTTTTTACCTCGAGGTCTACCACTATGTTGTATATTTCCTCAATGCCTTTCTTTATTTCTGACTTGGTATTAGGAATGGTTTTGATTAAGGTTCTTAATGCTGTCGCTTTTTCCTTTAGCTTTCTTATTACCCCCTTGCTTTCTCCATGTAAACCCTGCTTTCCTGGGGAGTTTTCCACTCGTTTCCGTTTTGCTATCTGCCTCTCTTCTTTAGTTTTTTCACTTAGTTCCGTTTCATCATCTGTTCTTGACGAGACGGACCCCTTTCTTGAACTTGGGGGGGACCTATTCAAGGAGTTCCTTCTTATAGATGGGTCTAGAACCTGCATCCAGTTATAACCAGCAGCTAGTGCTTCGTCCGCCCCCTCCAAGGCTGGATTTTAAAACCGTTCTACTTCTGTTTGTTTTTTTGTTGTATTTTCAATATTTTTATCCATTTTATTCCCACGAGTATGGGACGAATTTTAACAGTACAGTACGGCAGTGCGCCCTTGCCGTACCAAGGCTACAGTCCCCACAGGGTCGCCCTTTGCTGTGGGCATCGCTTTAGGCTCACAATCACTCCTGAACCACGAATCCCCTCGGCACGATGGTGCTACACCTTGGGATGGGAGTTTTTTTTTTCTTTTTGCATTTTATTTTAAAACCTCGCTGCCAGGTTCATTTTCGACCGCTACATATCTGTAGAAAACCGACGTCGACCAGGGAAGCCGCCACTCTGGGTCAGACGCGCCTGGGTTTGTGTTGGTTTTTGTCCGCCCCGGGTATTTCATTTCCCCGGTATCACCCATATCTGGGAGACGTTCCTCTATCCGCAACCCGAGGAGGCGCCCGATGGGGGTCCAACAACCCCGCACGGGGTAGTAGTAGTAGTAGTAGTAGTAGTAGTAGTAGTAAATTTTTTGGGTTGGCCAAAGCCGGACAACTAGGCCATATCTGGCTCTTTTTGTCATCCCAGGCAATCCCAGCCATTTACTAATTTGAGGGTAAAAGGGGTAAAATGGGGTAAAAAAAAATTTTTTCAAAAACATTTTTTTTTTTTACGGAAAAAAAAACTTTTTTTGAAAAAAACACACACAACAAGTTATAATTGTACATACACAAAAGTTTTATACTAGCTTTTGTTTTTGAGATAAAGCTTATTTAATACAATTTTTTTAGGCATTTTTAATTTAAAAAATATTTTCATTTTTTATACATTTATCAAATAATATTTTATAATTTGTATCTAAATCATAAATAATTTCATTTGAGATAATCCTAATATAGTTTAGGTTATTTTTTACCGTGTTAAAATTGTGGCTTGGTTACTTGCAGTTAAAAAGAGAAGACATGACTATAAAATATATCAAAATATAATTTGTTCTTAGATTTTTAAACATGGCGAAAACTGTAATGCCAACCCTAATCAAAAATCCCTAAATCAGTCATCAATTTTTTCAAGTTTTTTAAAGCCAAATCTGGCCCTTTTTGTCACCCCAGGCAATCCCAGCCATTTACTAATTTGAGGGGAAAAGGGGTAAAATGGGGTAAAAACAATTTTTTTCAAAAACATTTTTTTTTTCAATTAATTTTTTTTTACGGAAAAAAAAACTTTTTTTGAAAAAAAAATCTTTTGAAAAACTTGATTTTTTTTAGTTTGACATCCCCAAGGAAAGTCTTGCGTAAGTAAAAAAAATGTTTACTATGGATTGGGATTCTGGTCCAGGAGATCATGGTTTTGGCAGAAAATCGAATTTTTTGTCAAATATACGTAATAATTAAAAATAAGCGACTTGAAAAATATCAGTCTCTCTTTTTTAAGCACGATAACTCAAGAAGGAATTATCCGATGCACTCAAAAATTTCAGGAAAATACTTGTTCAATCCTCATTGTTTTTTTTAAGTATGAAAAGGATCAAATCAGTTATATTTTGGAAAGTGTATATCCTGGGAGATAGACAAAAAAAATGACCAAAATAAATTAAAAACAAGGTAAATCATCTACCCTTTCTAGACAGGTGGAAACATTTTTAAATCTTAATATCTCTGAAACTAGTAGTTCTTCATTAGGACTATAATCTAATTAGCTAATAAGCTTTCGATATAACAAATAAAAATATTAAAAAAATATTTTTGATAAAGTTTAAAAAGCTTATTAACAGATTTTTTATAAGATAAATAATAAGCCAGTTCTCGCCAAAAAAATAGATTTTGCCCCTTTGGCATCTTAGCGTAAGCCAAGAAATTTAAACATAGGATAGATATATCGTTCCGAAGTTATAAGAAGGACAGACATACCAGGTGTCCCAGCTAAAGCAGATCAATCGTTTTTTGAAGTTATTGTTAAAGCGATCGGAATAAAATCTATGTCAGTCAGAATACACACAACAAGTTATAAGTGTGCATACACAAAAGTTTTATACTAGCTTTTGTTTTTGAGATAAAGCTTATTTAATACAATTTTTTTAGGCAATTTTAATTTAAAAAATATTTTCATTTTTTATACATTTATCAAATAATATTTTATAATTTGTATCTAAATCATAAATAATTTCATTTGAGATAATCCTAATATAGTTTAGGTTATTTTTTACCGTGTTAAAATTGTGGCTTGGTTACTTGCAGTTAAAAAGAGAATACATGACTACAAAATATATCAAAATATAATTTGTTCTTAGATTTTTAAACATGGCGAAAACTGTAATGCCAACCCTAATCAAAAATCCCTAAATCAGTCATCAATTTTTTCAAGTTTTTTAAAATTTTAGAGAAAACTAGAAAAAAAGCATACTATTATTAGCATGTGTTAAGGGTTTTAAATACCCAAACTATGTCCTAGATGAAACTACTGTACCCAGGTAGAAATTTAACCTTAGAATAACGTTTTTCTAATGTTAGAAAACTGTATAAAAGTACGTTATAAAATATGTGCAAATGTCCCTCTTTGTAACGTTAGAATCTAACGTTAGATTTTTAAGTTAGAAAAACGTTATAAGTACGTTTAATTCTAACCTTCGGAGGAGGCGTGGCTAAATAGGAAATTTCTACTTGTTGTATTGGTAGCACTGAATTTTAATAAAATGGCATCCGGAGAAAAAGTTATTCATAAAAATAAATCTTTATATATTTCATAATATTTTTGAACATAATTTCGTTACATTTATTTATGAAATAGCCATCTTTTTAGGTGTACCTAAATATTTTTCGTGTACTATGCTGTTATAGTTTGATAAATATGTTTACCTCGCAGAAAAACTTTATACGTACGTACGTATATAATATTATTGTCTGTATTGAGTATACAGAACAAGGTGACAAAATGGCGTGTGTATTGAGTGAAGTTAGTTACGATATTCTAGAATCGATTTTAATTAGTTTAACCATCCCTTAACTTATTAAGTAGAAGAAGAAGAAGACGAAGAAGAATCTTTAAGTATTTTTATCTTACTTTTTTATAATTTGCAAGGTTTTCATGGATAATTATCAAGCCTATAGGCACATAGCTGTCTGTAATGAGTATTTTCTACTATATCTTACGTATTATTAATGGAAAGTCAAAAAATATTGAAAGTTAGAATAAGGTTAGAAATAAATCATGTAACTAACGTTAGATTTATGTATTTTATAACGTTTTTGTCAAACGTTAGTTTTTAACGTTAGATTTATATATTTTATAACGTTTTTGTGCAACGTTAGAGACTAAACATAAAAATGTCATTAATCTAATGTTATGTTAAGTTAGATTTATGTACTTTTCTACCAGGGTATTTAACACTTAAATCTGAATAAAAATCATTTAAGCCTCTTTGATACTAATTATGGTAGCAGTACGTACTTTTACGTTAGCCGTACTTTATAATTGTTTAACGTTTAAATCCTAAAGGAATTCTACCGCAGTTAAAGTTTATTTAATTTTTACAATTTATATGACATTTATAATTTTGATATTCAATTCGCGCAACACTTCGATGTGATTCGCACAAGCAGAATAGTAATTATATACCAAGGTAGAGAAGACATTTTTTATAGCCGAGCGTATTAAATCCTGAGCTGCGTAGCAGCGAGGGATTTAAGAGTGCGTGGCTATAATAGTCTTCTCTACCGTAGTTTATATATTAGTTTTTTCACTACTAGCACTAATTAACTATTTTTATTCAAATAATAAAATAAATTATTAACTGAAATTAAATATCTTGAAATTTTCATAAAAATCAAGTAGCCTTGATCAATTACATTTGCTCAAATAAATACATTGGACTGACGTTTAAAAATTTAGTTTTTTTTAGATTTTTTTTTCATCATATTTAGCTAATTATTGATTGAATTAATTCGACACTCCCATGCAACAAGGATGTAACTCAAGTTATAGTATATTCAACTTCAATATGTAGTAAAAGTAAATAAAACAATCGCGCACGCGACAGCTGGCGCGTGGTTTCATTGGTTAGAACACTCGAATGTTGCGAGAGTAGGGATGTAGAAAATTAAACAGGTCAGTACGTGAGTACTTGCGAAGAAGCGTGCAAAGCATTGCAATGGACCGTTATATAGAAATATTTAGTTTTGAGTCCTACCCTGTCACTAAATCCGTTGTTGTCACTTGCGTTTGTTTACACTTACTTCATTTTGAAGTTGAATATACTATAGACCCATTTGAAGTTATACTCATAGGTAAACGCCTTGAAAAAAGACACACAGGATGGTACTACTCAGATTTCTCCACAGGATATTTTTACCAAAAGTTTACCTAAAAACACTAAAGTAAGAAATTCTAAACTTAAATATTATCAGAAACAAACAATAAATAAACAATAAATACTTTAGAAATTTAGCTGTCGTGAAAAATGACAATATATGAGTTACGGCTTTGTTCCTTGGGGGTATCGAATTGGTAATAATTATAATTAATTATATTTAATAAATAAAACGTTGGTTAAAGCTATTTTTCTACTACCTTATTAAGTGCTGGCTTACATATTATCTACCGTTGTCAAGCCGTGTTTACCTTGGCAACCAATAAAATCAGTGAATTCATTTATTATTGACCGTTGTTAAGCATTGTTTATTGACGACGGTCAATAATGAAAAAATTTTGAGACAACTACTAACTTTTTTCAACTTATTTGTCAAACTGACAGCTATGTCAAAATAATTTTTAAACTTTATTTTCAACTGATATTTGAAGTTACTAGATTTAGGTAGTAGAAAAAATACTATATGCACCACGTATGCGAACTGTCTTAAGTGTTCTCGACTGATTTTTTGCCTCGACTCCGTCTCAGCAAAAAAAACTTCAGTCTCGAACATTAAAGACTTAGTTCGCATACTAGGTGCATAATATACTATTTGTTGGGTTTAATTAGTAAAAATTGCGCAAAGAACTGAAACATCTAAAGTGACAGAAATCAATTGTTTATAAAATTTACTCCAACTAAGAAAAAAAAAATATTATTGCTATAGGTGAAAAAAATTGATTTCACAGTCTGAAAACATGATAAATAATGGTATGTTCTAAAGCTAGTAGTGAAAAATAGTATATTATCATATATTATAAAATCAGTCGAGAACACTTAAGAAAGTTCTCATACGTGGTGCATATACTATTTTTTCTACTACCTAAAGCTAGTAACTGCAAATATCAGTTAAAAATAAAGTTTAAAAATTATTTTGACATAGCTGTCAGTTTGACAAATAACTTGAAAAAAGTTAGTAGTTGTCTCAAAAAATTTTTATTATTGACCTTCGTCAATAAACAATGCTTAACAACGGTCAATAATAAATGAGTTCACTGATTTTATTGGTTGCCAAGGTAAACAAGCCTTGACAATGATAGATAATATGTAAGCTAGCACTTAATAAGGTAGTAGAAAAATATATTAGTCTACTTGACTATTTTAGAAGACTGATGTAATAGTAAGAAAACAATAAAATTTAAGTGCAAATTTGCAAGGCAGTAATTTGAAGGGTTTGCATTTAATAAAAACTTTATTAAATAAAATCAATATCTACAGGTATGTGCTACAAATGACAGTTTGAATCATTAAATTATCTGTTGTCTTTAAGTGGTAGTATATTTTTTTATTGGACCAACTATACAGCCTGCGTGAAAAGTACGAAACACGTTGAATGATAGGTAAGTTGAGCGGCCAAGAATGTACGAAGCAAAATATTTGAAGGGGGTAGGGGAATCTCAACACCAGTGCAGGAGTAGGGATATGTCTGTAAAACAAACCATTGCGCATCCAATTTGAATACGGCCAATGAGGGGCACTGGCGCTGAGATTCCCCTATCCCTTCAAATCTTTTGCTTCGTTCATTCTTGGGCACTCAACATAACTACCATCCAAAGTGTTCCATACTTTTCACGCGCACTGTATGTAGATAATATGTTGCTAAATTAAAACTGCTTGTAGGTTTTTAATTAAAGATTAATATTTTATTAAGAAAATGTCAAAAAATTTACTGATAAAAAAGTTTGGGGCAAAAAAGTGACATAGCTCCCGAAGTGTCCCTGATTAAAATTACCAAATCAAAATTAACTAATTAAAATTTGAAGTGGAAACCCAAAAATTTTCAAAAAAAAAGTCAATTATCTCCGAATTTAATAAACCGATTTAAACAATTATTTTTTTACAAGAAAGGTACATCTTTTAACTATAATTATTTCTGATTAAGTACTCTTATTTGGCGCTTAGCTCGTTTTGTTTTAGTTAAATTTTTATATTATTCACAGCGCCAGCGCTAGAATAATATTATACGGTAGTTTCGAATTTTCAAAAAAAATCAAAAATCGTCCTAGACAAAAAATTTTTGGATATAAATTTGTTTCATGAAAAAATAACCAGCTTTTTTTTTCGAATGTCCGTCTGTCCGTCCGTCCGTCCATCTGTCCGATATCACAATTTGTATAGACACGATAACTCAAGAACGAATAATCCGATCGTATTGAAATTTTCAGGAAAAAGTTCTATCAGGGGAAGATCCCTATTGTTTTTGAAGGTAATCCCCCAAAAACAAAAAAGTTATGGGGGGTTAAACTTTTTCGAAAAATGCTGAAAGAAAATTGCGATGAATGTAATTTTTCTATGAAAAATTACTTTTATTATAAGGATCAATTCTACAAAAATACTAATAATAATAATAAGGGAACGTTCAAGTATTACGTAACGCAAATTTTGATCATTTTATGGCACATAATTTTGTATGCTTAAAAAGAAAAAAAAATAAGATTTGAAGCCCTTTAAATTTTTCACTTATGGGCCATTCCAGCGTTTCGGGTGTTTCACTTTTACACATTAAAACGAATTTTATTTATTTTTATTTATTGCGCTAATAGATTGGTACATGTATGCTACAACTGGACTAATATACCAGTTAAACAAACGGTTAAACCCCAAAATAAAATTTAAAAAGTTAAGGAAGATATTGGCAAAATTTGCCGTTTCGGGTGTTTCAAAAAAAAAATGAAACACCCGAAACGGCCAATTTTGCCAACACCTTCCTTATTTTTTTAAAATTTTATTTCAGGTTTTAACAGCTTCTTTAACTGGTGTATTAGTCTAATTGTAGCATACATGTACCAATCTATTAGCACAATAATATTTTTTTTTTTTTTTTGTATAAGATTTCTATTATGGACTAAGAGATACTATATGCCAAGTTTTATTAAAATGCGTGACGTCGAATCAACAAGGTGGGATGGTGTCACTCAGAAATATCCTTAAATATAGAGGTTTCTTGCATTCTCTGAAATTTTTAATAATACTCTTAAAAAAAATCGCACGTGGCACTACAGGTTTTTTAGGTTTTTGTAGAACTTGAGAATGAAATTCGTAAAAATTTTAAATTTAGATAATTAATTGTGATATATAAGACTGGTTTAAAATAAACCATCGAATTTGTAAAAATCTTGGCCTTTTACGTTATTTCTTAATTTAAGGATATAAAATTTTAGTTTTTTAATTTACCTCTCCCAGGCGCACTCAGGATTTTTCGTGGGGGGGGGGGTGAGCCAGGGACGGCCACAGTATTTATGGCCTATTATGGCCTATTTAGCTTTTTAACGGTAAAGGGTGCAGCGTGTTGCCAGACTTTTTTGCAATTTTGGTAAGCAAGTTTAGCGCCGCAGTTAATTTTGATTAGAATTTTCAAGGTCACGCACTTTCACGTCGAAATTTAAAAAACAATTTATTGAAAAAAAACTTTTAATAGACAGAGGAAATAAGAAAATCCTAAGTTTTCGCATTTCCTAGACACATCAGACATGTAAATAATTCTATAAAATATATATATATTAATTAAAATTGTAATTACAATATTATTATTACATTATTGCTTAACAAGTTTAACGAAGCAGGGAATTTTTTTTACATTTCACAGTTTTACATGATAAGCAATTTCCAAGAATTCAAAAAGAAAATTATTTTATAAAATTATAACTTATCTTGTTTAGCGCCGCAGACTATTTTTTTTAGAAACCTTGATTTTTTTATATTTCCTAGACATCTCAGAATTTAAAATATAAATAATCTTATAAATCTATTAATTAAATATATAATATCACATCATTCGTAATCAAGTTTAGCGCCGCAGGCGAAAATTTTTAGAAATCTTAAGGTTTTGCATTTCTTAGACACCTCAAAATTTGACATGTAAATAATTTTAAAAAATCTATTAATTAAAATTGTATTATCACATTATTGCTTATCAAGAAAATTTTAAGATTTTATAGTTTTTCCGGATAAGCAAATTATTTTATAAAACTTCAAATGGTTAGGTAAAAACCTCTTAAAATACAACTGATCATGTTTAACACCGCAGGCACAAATCTTCAAAAATATTGATGCTTCACATTTTCCACTTTGATGGATCATATTATTTTATAAAATCTATTAACAAAAATCGAGATATTAGCGCCGCAGGTGAATTTTTTGAAAAGCTAACAAGCAAAATAGTTAAAAAGTCATTTTAAAAACATTCAATTTGAGGGGTTAGGGGGTGCTGCCGCCCGCTAGCCCCCCCCTGGGTGCGCCACTGCCTCCCAGGACCATTTCCTGGATCCGCCACTGTATTTAGCCTCATAAATATCTTCTATTAACGAGACTATATCCTGTTGACTTTCCCTTTTTAAAGTAATACTGTTTGTCAGATATGTCAGTTTTTATTTATAAAGTTTAGCAACCTGTTTTTTATTATAGTCTCGAAGATCTTGGTAAAATTGGTTATGAGCGATATTTGCCGATAGTTAACGAGATCCAATCTATTCCCCTTTTTGAATATCAGTACCACAATAGAAGTTTTAAAAGTCTCGGGACTTATACCTGTTTTAAAAATATTATTAATCAAAATCAATCAAACTTCGATCAAAATTCATAAAGGGGACGAAATGGAGTTAATTATATTGTTCACTCAGTACCTACTTGAAATTTTATTAAACCGATTTTTTGCTTTTTATTTTCCCTATACCCTGTATAGGATCAATGGCATGCCAAAATTCAAGAGGTGATTCTGCATCCAAAAATATCAAAAAATGTTCCTATAAAGGTTGGTCCGCAAATGAGCCCTTAGGGAGATATGGCCCTTTAAAAATGTAATAAAACTATGGTTAATAACTCTGGTACCCTTTAAACTAAAGCCACGAGCTTTTGCGTGTATGCTAGTATTAATAAGGGCAATACGTTTATGTTAATTTATTTTTTGAATTTATCCAGAGGCGTCCATAGACGGAAAAATGTGTTAGGCTTAACACATTTTTGCCCCAAACTTATTTATTTATTTATGTGTACTTGTTTTGGATTTTTTGTAAAAAATATGTATCCCTTGAGTAAAAATACATAAAAAATGACATGTAGTGTAATACTGTAGAAGCAACCGTTTTCAAAAAAAAAAAATGCAATTAAGACGAAGTAACATTATGTGCCACCAAAAACGTTACTTTTTAAAAGGCTATTACTCCTTTAAGGGCCACTTGCACCAAATTTTGGTACGGGATTAACTCAGCTAAACCAAGTTTAAGTTAAAAATGCTGCGTTCTGATTGGTCAGCTGTCAATTTAATCCAAGTTTAAAGTTAAACCAGCATTGGTGCAAGTGGCCCTAATAGTTTCAGTTTTAAGTCAAGAATCACCCCAGTCCGCAGAGGCACGTCAAAATGACGTCAAAATCTGGTGATTACTGGTCAATAGACGTCAGTCGACCAATGATCGACGACATTTTGACGTCAGTTAATTGACGAATTTCTGACGTCATTTAATCACGTCATATTGCCGACTTTTCTTGGTGATACAATATATTATACTTTTATTATTTTTATTAAAAAACTATAACACCAACGTGGTGTATAGTCTGCAATAGGTAGTACTCAGAAAGCATTTTTTTAGTTATTATGGTATGGTATGTAAAAAAAATCATCAAAAATAAAATATCGTTTATTGTTTAAGTAACTCCCTTTACTCAAACGCATATGGTACTTACACTTTTTTTTATATTTTACGTGGCTACCTAAACTACAATTTATGTATGCATATTTTTTTTTCTTACGTGTCAAAATTAATTAATTTCGACTATGTATAATTTAAATTTCGCGCTCTTATTTTTGGCTGCGCGCTCAGTATACGTCCATCTTGAATCTTGTCAGAACACGGACGCTAGCTCTACGTGATTGTTTTGAGTTTTTCTTTTGTTTGTTTTTGGTTTTTCCGAGGGTTTTCCTTATATTTTCGTGGGTAAGTACCTAGAATAACTATGACTATGATAGTTGCGAACTGGGGACACCCTAAATATTGAATTAACTTATAACATTATTTTTTATTGTAATTGTAATGGTTTATTGTCGTTCTAGGGCCTATTTTTATGGGTATTTTACACTATATTAATTTAATTAGACAGTTATAACATAATATTTTTTTAATTATTTTAGGTTTAGAGGATATCTATAAAGAAGTGCGAAAATTAAGCGAAGAGGTAAAAGAAGTAAAAGCCATTTTAAAATAGTCAAGAAGTTTGGTTACTGCTTCCATACCAAGTGATATCTCTGTAGAATTTATATTTTGTTTACATCTATATTAGATCATGTAACATTGTTATCATAGTGTGGTCAATATATACACTTACACAATAATATTCAGTGGTTTTCTGGGTAAATAAAAAATATTTTAAGACGTGAAATTCACGTCGTAATAATGACGTAAAAATGACGTCAGATATATCACGTCATCGGTCTGTGACATTAGGAGGTCATTTTCACGTCATATTGTCGTTATATAGTCACGTCATATCTGGAGAAAAGTCACCAGATTATGACGTCATTTTGACGAGGTTCTGCGGACTGGGACCCTGCAGCATTAAAATTATATTGATGCTTTTTTTGTGTTCCCCATTCAATATGTCATCATTTCTGGACCAACCTTTATAGAAACTTTTTTTCATATGGTATTTTTGGATGTAGAATCACCTCTTAAATTTTGGCATGACAGTTACTGATCACCCTGTATAGTTAAAGAACTGGTGACCATTTTGATTTTATTATTATTTCCCGGCTGTATTTTAAATATGTCTTAAAGTATATTCAAATTAAGCTATTTCTTTGTGCCAATGAGCTACCAAAAAATCTAGTCCTAAGTGGAGTACCACAAGGATCTCACCTAGGACCAATATTGTTCATTATTTTTATTAATGATATAGGTTCAAAATTTTTGTCTCAATATTTGCTTTTTGCTGATGATTTAAAGATTTACAGATGGATAACGTCTATACTAGATGCTTTTATTTTACAAAGGGACCTTGATTTACTTAATGACTGGTGCATTAAAAACAAGCTATATTTAAATAATAATAAGTGCTCGGTGATGACTTTTTCACGTAAAAAGGACCCGTTAGATCACAATTATAAAATAGCAGATAATTTACTAAATAATGTCAATGTAATCAAGGATCTGGGTATTTTTTTGGACAGTAAATTATTATTTCATAATCATTTTGATCATATTGTTTCTAATGCAAATAAAATGCTAGGTTTTGTTCTAAGGACAACTAAGAACTTTTCTAATCAGAGACCTATATTGATGTTGTATTCATCCCTAGTAAGATCAAGACTGGAATACGGATCCACCATTTGGTCCCCATATTTTGGCAACCATATTCAGCGAATTGAAATTGTTCAGAATAAGTTTTTACGTATTGTTCGATACAGACTTGCTCAGAATAACATTTTGTTGGATACGAATCAAACAAGGCAATATTTGAGTTTAGCTACCCTTCAGAATAGAAGAATCTTCAGTGATGTGTGTTTTTTCTTTAAGGTTCTTGCTGGATCAATTCAATCTAGTGTTATATTGGGTCAGTTTAATATTAAAATTCCATCAAGATCCTTGAGAAGTTATCCACTCCTGGAGGTTTCCTCCTGTAATACTGTTAATGCAGAAAATTCTCCAATGAACCGTATTGTAACATTGGTTAATTTAGCATGCAATACTGTTGATTTTTACAATTCTTCATATAATATGTTTAAAAATCAATTACGTCAACATTTAAGCATGTAATTTTGTTTTATATGAGTATATTACTCTTATTTTTTTTTTAATTATTATTTTATAACTATTATGCTATAAGAATATTATATAAATAACTTTGTAACTGCTATATGCGTAAATAAACGATTATTATTATTATTATTAGTTTTAACTTGCCGAGCCATATACATTACATTTATTACATTTAGATTTAGCTATTTTCATAGTTATACACGATCATTTTGGGGCGAAGGGGGTAAGAACAGTCCTTAAAAAGTGCCTTTAACATATACCCAGTCCGCACATATATGGATGCAACATGGTAAAGAAAGATTTTTTAGGTAACATGTGCCATATTACATGAGACATAACATACATATGTATGCTACATAACATGCCCTATAACAGAAAGATTTTTTACGTTACATGTGCCATATTACATAAGATGTAACATACATATGTATGATACATAACATGCAATATTGCATGTTATGTATCATATATATGGTACGAGAACATACACGATACATAAAATGTTATGAATTCAATACTAAATATGGCGTCTATATTATTTTAATTTTTATAGGTTAGAATCACTAATATTCTTAAAATTGTTGTTACCCTGATAGCACAAAAACCTTCTAAGAATATTCTTAAAATAAATAGCCGGAAGGACAGCATGCTTCTTAGAAGCATGTCTATTTTGCTCAGTATATTCTAAGAACGATTAAAGAAATGCAAAGGATACCGTTTTAATCGTGCTGGGAGCTCCTAAGAAGCTTCTTATAAGCCTCTGCATCAAATAAGAATGTTTTAAGAAGCACGCTAAGAATGTTCTTAGAAGTAGGTACATGTTCTTTTAAGAATATTCTTAGCATGCTTCTTAAAATATTCTTATTTGATGCATTTAAGTAATAATATTGAATATTGCGCATGCGCAAACAAAGTAGGTAGGCGTTTTTCTACATGTAGTTTTTTTCTTTCTTTTAATTATATTTTATAATACTCGATCCTTTTTATGGAGTGATATCATAAATTTGGACATGACGAAAATTTTTACGTCTTTAAGATAAACCTAATAAGTAAAGTATATAAAAAGCTTTAGATTTAGTATCCATCAGGTAAGATTCATATGCGATATGCAGTTTTACTGTGAAAGCAAACTTTCTACCAGACATGAAAATAATGCGCCACACAAAAATCCAATGTTTAGAGAAAAAAATAGCAAATAATTATCATTTCAAAAAATAATAATTTTATTTTTTTGTCTAAAACTATATAATAATCACTTTATGCCTGAAAATGCATCCATTTCTACTACTTAAGGGTAAAACTTATGTTATTTACAACAATTTTAAGAATATTTGTAATTCAAACCTAATAAAATTAAAATAATATAGACGCCATATTACTATTCTAAAAACATTCCCTTTAGAATATTTTAAGAATATGTATTTGGGAATATTCTTAGCAAAATACTCCAATCATGCTTAGCATGTGCACTATAGCATTATTCTAAAAGTATTCCCATTAGAATATTTTTAGAATATGTATTGGGAAGATTCTTAGCAAAATACTCTAATCATGCTAAGAATGTTTAGAGTAGAAGCACTTATGCTACTAAAGCAGTGCACCTTTTAAGAACATGCTTAGCATGTTTACAGCATTATGCTAAGAACCTTTTCAAGGGAACGATTAAAAAACCTTCTTAGAATGAAGTGTGTTATCAGGGTAATAATAAAAGTTTTACCCTTAAGTAGTAGAAACGCATGTATTTTTAGACAACTAAACCGATTTTAGATAATTTTAGACAAAAAATTAAAATATATATATTTTTTTAAAATGATTATTTGCTATTTTTTCTCTAAAAATTGGCTTTTTATGTGGCCCATGATTTTTAAGCCTGGTAGAAAGTTTGCTTTCACAGTAAAAATGCACATCGTATAAGAATTTTGCCTGATGGATGCTACATATAAAGATATTTATATACTTTAATTATTAGGTTTATCAAAAAGACGCAAAAATGTTCACCATGTCTAAATCTATGATGCACTCCATAACAAGTAAAATTCGGAAACGCCTACTTTTATTGTTATGTACCTAGTATGTATCTGATATGTAGCATGTTATGTAGCTGATACATAACTTGAGGCGGAATTGTTAAAGTCCAAGGACTATACATGGACTATAAAAATTACATGTCTGCAACATCACATAGAACAGTGGTTATGTACCTGCTATGTTCCTGCCATGTATTTGTGTTGACTGGGTAGTCCAGTCGAACATTTGACCTTGCGGTAGTATGCACACTCTCTGTTTTTTTTTTTTGTAAAAGGGGTTTATTAGAAAAGCTTAAATCCAAATTTGCACCCCTCTGCGATTTTTTTTTTGCAGTTATGTGGAAAAACGCATTTGTTTTGTTTTTGGTCTGTACCTCGGCCTTGGCTCGTCGCTCCATAAAAAATAAACAAGATGTTTGTTTGTTATTAAATTATTCACAATTTATGTAAAAAACTTTTTTTGTTTAAACAATCAGAGCAAAAGTTACAGAGCATTAAATGATGAAATAGGCATCATTTTCAAAAAATTACACTGCTCCACAAAAAAAAAATTATTTGGCGTGGGAGCTTTAGTTGCGTCTGGCTATATTTGATGCGCTGATTTCGGAACCTTTTTTTGTTTTTCTCGATCAGCTTGAGATATAGCGCACAGTGGTTTTTTTTGCTTATAGTTGTAGTAAACAAAAATAATTTAGGTGTAATTTTTTTTGCCGTGGATTGATTCTCTATTAGTGGGGCTCTAAGCCAAAAAAAGCGAATTTAAAATATATTTATTCGTTTGTTTTTAATACGCTTCTAAATTAAAAAAAAAATAGTTTTTTTCGCATTTTTCCATATATTTTGATAAAAAATTTATATAAATACTAAAGATACGACTCTAATTTTTATAAGCAATACTAACACAAATATTCGGTTTATAAAAATAAAAAAAGTTTTAGATTTAATCCAGTGACGGAGTTTTACGGGGGGTTTTCGAAAAAAAAAACAAAAATTTTGAAATATTTTATTTATTTTTTGAAGACACAATAAATAAAATTTATTATGAAAAAAAAACAAAACAAAAAATAAAAAAAAAAACGTTTTGTCCTGACTTTAAAACATTAAAATAACATTAAATAAACATTAAATAAACATTAAATAAACATTAAATAAACATTAAATAAACATTAAATAATTCAAAATATTGTTGATCTGCTTTCAATAACTCCCCGTAAAATCTCCGTTATTTTTATAAACCTCACATGTGTTTTAGTCTTGCCTATAAAAATCAGAGCCATATCCTTGGTATTTATATCTATATAAAATTTTCGTTAAAATATGCGAAAAAATACGAATTTTTTTTTTGAATTTAGAAGCCTATAAAAAACAAACGAATAAAGATATTTGAAATCCGCGTTTTTTGGCTTAGGGCCCTATTAATAGAGAACCAATCACCCCAAAAAAAATTGATTGAACCTTAATTTTTTTTTACTACAAAGTTGTAGTTATAGTTCTATAAGCAAAAAAACACTATGCGTTATGTCTCAAAAAAACGAGCTGATCGAGAAAAACGAAAAAAGGTTCCGAAATCAGCACATCAAATATAGCCAAATGCAGCTAAAATGGTGTGGGCAAATTTTTGAGTTGAGCAGTGTTATTAGTTTTCCAGTTGTTTTCAAAAAACCGAAAAATGCAAGTTTTTAACTTTTGCAAATTTTCAACGCTCTGTAACTTTTTTCTGATTGTTTAAAAAAAAAATTGTAGAGAATTCAATAAGGAGCTTTAGCTCAAGCCGAGTTACAGAGCAAAATAATCCCATGTTAATCTATGAAAAAAATATAAAAATGACACGAATTTTTTTAAGGTTGTCCCGATATTTAATGCCACAACTGTACATTTTGGTTTTTGAAAACTTTATAAAAATGAACAGTGGAGTGTAACCACGTGTAAAAAATAACATAAATCAAAAAAAATAATAATTTACCTTGGAAGTATCTTCATTTTCCCGTAAACTATTTAAGTCCCCGAAATATATATATCTTGAAACTGAAAAATGGACGGCGTTTAATAAAACACACAAAATTATGAAAATTTTCATTTTAATGAAATATTTATTCGATAGGCTAGATTAGCCTTTTATTTAATTAATCAATCATATCATCTGATAAAAAATGTTGCCAATTTAAGATTACACAGGTCAACAGATCTGAAGATTTTTCTGAGATTCTAAACATAGATTTAAACTAATTTTGGGTCTCCGAATCTAAATCCGAAGGCCGTTAGTTTCATTACCTCAGATTTTTTATATCATAAAAAAACATTAAAATTAACTATTTTTCTGTAATTACTAGAGAACGCCTTGACTTATCACATTAAAATTTAGTATGGTTAATAGTGGCAATAAGTTATTTATTCCTTTACTTACCCAAAAATACAATTGTGTGTATGTTAGAGGCGTACGTTTTAAAGGGTTTCTGTCATATATTTCTCAAAAAAAATATATGTAAGATTCTTACAATTTTGAATTACTATCTCTTGATTAATTTTACGTAAAAAAGCATATTAAACCTATTTATCAAAAGTCAATAGTTTTCGAGAAAAATAGGTTTAAACACAACTCTGAAAGTTCCAATAAGAAAAAAAAATGACAAATTACACTTTTTAAAAGCAAAACAAGATTTTATGTTGATTTTTAAATAATTTATAAAAAAATATATTTTGTTTTTTTTCTTTTTTTGTTAAATCCAAAAGTTCTTCTGACTTTATTTTGAGTGTCTGCGTTGGACATTCTCTTTGTATGGACCAGCAGTAGTCCACCATCATGGATACGTTCCCATGCCTCTGCTTCCTGATTTTCAAGTGGGAGTGCAAGAAATGAAGTTTGATACTCATTCCTTGGAAATCACAGAGGCCCTCAGCATAAAAAAATTGTTTGTAATTTGTTGCAAAAACTTATTTATTGACTGTAACATGGGCGTCAAACTTAATTTCTTGAGAGATTCCACCAAGATCTCAAGAATATGGAAATCAGGTGGGGCACTGGAAAGTATCCATACAAATAAGGTCCATACAAATAAAATGTACAACGCAGATACAAAAGTACAAGAAGAAAATCTTTTGGGCCAAGCAGAAAAAGAAAATACACTGCCCAGTAAAAAAGCTTTCCCATTTTAAGCCTACGCCCGTAAAATGGATTTTTTATTATTAGATTTACTTTTAGCAACCTTAAAAATATACCAATTTTCACGAAAACTACCCCCCTCAGGGGGTGGATAGAGAATTTTTTTATTATCAGATTCAATTTCAGCAACCTCGAAAACCCCAATATACCAGTTTGGATGAAAACTACCCCACACCCCTCAGGGGGTAAAATTAGAAAAAAAATTATTATCATATTGATATTTGCCAACCCCAAAAACCCCTATATACTAATTTTGAAGAAAATATTTAACATATTTAAAAATATTTACCCCCTCACCCCTTCGGGGGTGGTGTTAGAAAAAATGTATTATCAGATTCGATTTCAGCAACCTCAAAAAGTCCAATACAGCATTTTTCAAATTTTTCTAAAAAAATGTATTTTTCCACATTTGCCCCCCTTGCCGCACTCCAATGTTCACCAAAAACAATCCCGAGCTAGAACTTTTGGTAACATACCCGTATGTCAAATTTCAAGTCTCTAGCTTAAAGCGTTCTTAAGTTGCCCACAAGATTTCCCGGACAGACCGATCGACCGACCGACCGATTGACCTAGCGAAAATTTTTTTGTTTGCTTGAAATTGATTTATATCGACATAAAACGTCATAAAACCCAAAAAAAAATTGAAAATTTTTGCACGAATACAAGGCTTTCCGAAATTTTGAAAATTTTCAAAATAGGAAAGCAAATTACAATATATTTTTTTTTTCTAGTGTAAGCTTTTGTTAATTTTTTAAGAAAACCTATTTAATTTAAAAATTATATAATTATCAACATAAAATCTCATTTTGCTTTTAAAAGGTGTAATTTGTTATTTTTTTTTCTTAGTGGAACTTGCAAAGATATGTTTAAACCTATTTTTTCTCGAAAACTATTGACCTTTGACCAATAGGTTCAATTTGTTTTTTACGTAAAATTAATTAATAAATAATAATTTTTCATCAAAATTGTAAGATTCCAAATATAACTTATTTTGGAAAAAATTTATGACAGAAATCTTGCTACTGACATACACATAATTGTATTTTTCTATTTTGCGACTCTTATAAGCTCATAATCACATGCATTTTGCGTATTCTTAAAGGCCCATAAGAGGTGTCTACTTTTTTTTCTTTTGGGTTGGCAACAGACCTTTTTGCTTGACGTTTTCCGTGCAAATGTCAATGTCGCTTAAAGTTTAATTTTCTACAAAATTTTGTGTTTAGGTTATTTTTTACCGTGTTAAAATTGTGGCTTGGTTACTTAAAGTGTAAAAGAGAAGACATGACTATAAAATATATCAAAATATAACTTGTTCTTAGAATTTTAAACATGGCGAAAACTGTAATGCCAACACGAAACAAAAATCCCTAAATTAGTCAATTTAAATGTAATTTTTTTAAAACTTTAGAGCAAAATAGAAAAAATAGTATAAAACACTCTTTCATAACACGTTTTTAGCGCACTAGTACTTTAGAAAACTCATTGCAAGCGGCTCGTTTTCTAAACTTGTACTCGTGCGCTAAAAACGTATGTTATGAAACTAGTACTTTAATATACTATTTTGGTTAAGTAGAGGAATAAAAAACTTAAGTTATAATTATATTACTACTATTATTCATACTAAATTTTAATGTGATAAGTCAAAGCTACTAAGATACTAAATTCTAGTAATTACAGGAAAACAGTTTTCTTAATTTTAATTTTTTATGATATCAAAAAATTTGAGGGTGATGGGGACAAACGGCCTTCGGATTTGAATTCAGCGAGCCAAAATTAGTTTGAACCTACGTTTCAAATCTCTGTTAGAGAAATTTTCAGATTTGTTGATCTGTGTTATATTTCCCATTTTTATCTTTACATAACATGGTATTTGTATTAGTTATCTGATTGGTAAGATATATATTTTTGATTTTTAAAATATGTGTATCCACTTTACTTAAGTATAAATTAATTAGTCAAATTAGGACCGACTTCATCACAAAACAAGATAGGATGAATAGCGGCCGCCTAAGCTTTGTTGTGAATTTTAGGTTTATTACTTTTATTTATTTTTCATTGTAACAAGTTAAGTGATGATAATTATAATTTAACATAACGGTATGAATTTGGAAAAGTTTACAATTTTCTTTTAAAATTATAGTACCGAAAGTAACTAAGGGCATAACCACAGCATCGCATAACACGCATAATACATAAGAATGCGATGCCGTGATTGGCTTGATGTGCCGCCATGTATCTTGTAAGCCAATCACGGCATCGCATTCTTATCTTTTATTTTCTTATGCAAGCTTCTGGATAGGCCTTAAATTGTACGGAATACAGTGAGTGCTGAAGCAAACTTTATTTATGAAACATTTAAATTAAAAAATACTTTAATAAACAAAAACTAAAATGGCTCACATTACACTATAGGTTTTTAGCGTTTTAAAATTTTTTTCGACAAACTAAATTTTTTCATTATGGCATGCCCCTAGGAACATTTTGGGTGAAATTATAAAAATCTGTCCGGCGCTTTTTTTAATAGATTTTTTGAACCTTTTAAATTCGCAATATTTATGCTGGAGTTTTTAAGGATCCAAGAAAATAGGACGTGTAACATGTCATTTTAAACGTTTTTTCATGCCGAATACAATGGTCATTTGCAATGGAAAATCGGTCTCAAGAAAATGGGACACAAATAGGTGATTTTTTTAAAATTTGTAAATTTGCAAAAATTTGCATTTAGAAAAACTAATGTAGGACATGTAATAGCTCATTTGAAAGCTCTTTTTATGTTGATTATGGTGATGTTGAATTTTTCAAAATCGTTGAAATTTTTCTCGGAATATTTAACTTTTTGGATAATTGTAATCATGGTCATATATTTAATTCTTTGACAAAAACAACTATTGGTAAAATCTGAGATACGTCTTGTTACATATCATTTTAAACGACATTTAATGACAATTAAAACAAAGTTTTACTTTTTAAATTGGCGTAGTATTTCAGAGTATACCGGGTATGTCGGTCAAAATTTGTTTATTTTAATGGTGGAAACAAAATGGCGTATTTATTTTTTACGAATATTTACGTTTTCAAGGTAATTTCAAGGTCAAATTTGTTTTTTTAAGTACAAACTATTTTTTTACTGTTATTTAATTCCCCTCAAAAAATAAAAATCTTTTGTAAAAACTTTTTTTTGATCGGACTTTTAGTTGCAGAGATAACACAGCCACACAAAATTAAAAAACTTGCATCTCCGACGAACTTGACTAGTCAATCTCTCTGTATTTTGAGCCTCTGAATCCGAATCTGAGGTCGTAATTTGAAAGTTAGCTCCCATTTTCAACATAACCTCAGAAACATACTTTTCGCAATGATATGATATGTTTTTTGAAGTTATGGCAAATTAAATTATATGTTTATATATTTATATAGAAAAAGTCTATAAAAAGTCTTGTTATTAATAAAATAAAGAATATTATTACCATAAAAAATAATTTTGAAGAAAATTTAAATTTTTCATTTGAGGCAATTCTAGTTAAAATATTTAAAGAAAAATGTATTTTTTACTTTTATTTTTTTATTATTTTTTTAAGTTGCGTTATTTGGGAAAATGCAATATAATATAAAATCCACTGTGAATAATATACAGGGTAATCACCCACCTTTATAGGAACTTTTTTTCATATTTTTGGACCTAGTTTAGTCTAGTTTAGTTTATTCCTTTATAGTCGTTCTGGGACCTCTCTAAGAGGTAGTTTATACCATATTACACTGTTAATAATACATAATAATTAAAATATAATAAATTAATCTTGAAACCCAATCAGCTGACAATCTTGACAATGTAAATTCCATTTTGGATTATATACGTGCTCTGCATTTTAAAGGGTCTTGTAGACAAGTGTTATTCATTCTATTTTCTCTTCTCATCTTGACCAGAATGTATTTGTTTTTCTTATTTTCATAATAATACAATATAAATACTAAAAATTTAAATGCGTCTATTTTGACATTTTAATTTAGAATCGCCCCATAAAATTTAGTAACTTATTTCTGAATCACCCTGTATAATAGAATGTGTAGTATTACATATCTTCACGGCTTGTTTTGTCTTTAAAACTCTAACAATCATCATCAGTAGTTTGTTTGGTATATTTAAGAGACAGGCTCAGTGCTTATGGCTCATTTAACTGATTGGGAGTTAGTTTTAATGGGGATTTGGGGGAGTCAGTCTCAGCTCACTGATGCTGGAGTTGCATCTGTTATGGAGAAGGTGACGGGGGGAGGGGGATGAGGAGGGATCTGTAACAATGTTAGAAATTAAACAATATAAATACCTTATTATAGCAACTGAGTTGGGCGGGAGTGAAAAAATATTCAAGTAACCTGAAATTTGGTATGCAAAAATATCTAATATCCTAATAAAATATAAAAACTTAGTTATGTTTAACCATTAAATGCTTTATGTATCATACAACATATATGCAACACTCAAAAAAATATTTTTTTGGTTGAATGCTTTTTATTAAGATAGGTCTTATAAGCAACATAAAAACAATAAATGTACGAGTTAATTTATCAATTTATCTGAAACAGATGGCCGCTATAAGCGCACATTTCAGAATTTTTTATCTGCCTAATTCCTAATCAATTAAAATTAATCAGCAATCTATTAGTAGTAGTAGTAGTAAAAGGTGGGTAGGCTCCGACGCCTGACAAGTAGGCCCAATGGCCCTTTTTGTCTGCCCCAAGATTACCTACCCAACCTGCTGCCTATCCTCCCTCTTCCTGAATCTGCCAGACCTTCTGATGAAGTTCATAACATCTGACCAGGCTAGGAGGCTCATCTCTTCCTTCGCTAGTGTTACCACTCCGAAGACGTCTTGTCTGAGCCTGCCCAGAGCCTCACACTCCCCTATGTGGCCCGTAAGGACCCCTGTAAGGAGGCTTATGGTTGCTCGGCCCCTTCCTAGTAGCCAGACCGACCTAGCTTTGCTTGGCCTGGTCAGGAATTCCTTTGCCTGCCTGCAACCGCTAAGCTCGGTCCAGTGTTCTTTAAGCTGACTTTCCACCCAAGCGTTGAGGGCAGTCTTCACTTGTTTCCTTGTGATACCGAGAATTGGTTCAGGTCCCAGGCAGGGCTTTCCGGCACCCAGTCTGGCGAGTTCATCCGCCCTCTCGTTGCCTGGAATACCGCAGTGACCTGGTACCCACACAAGGTGAACTCTTTTTGTTCTTGCTAGCTCATCCAGCTCTCCAGCGCACTCCTGCACCAGAGCGGATCTTGTTGCGGGTGCGCTAAGAGCTTTTAAAGCTGCCTGGCTATCCGAGCAGAAGTATACATCTGTCTCGTTGCCTGAACGTACTGCCTCACACCTTGCCGCCTCCTGTATAGCGAAGACCTCCGCTTGGAAGACTGTGGGGTACATTCCTAGCGAAAAGCTTTCCTGTACCTCCCTGTCCTCAATGCAGAATCCTGCTCCCGATGTCTGTGTGCTTGCCATACGGGAACCGTCTATATAGCACACCACGGATGTCGGGGCGAAAGCAACCTGCTTTAACTCCCACTGTTCCTTACTGGAAATTGTGAGAGTGAATTTCTTGTTATACCTAAGCTGATCTTTTTAGCGATCTCTGCAATCTTGGTGTGACCATACGTTGCTTCTCCTCCCAGCCAGCATCCAGCGTCTCGCATCCTCAGGTGGCTGGCCATCGCTTCCTTCTTTATCCAAGATGGAAGCGGGGGCAGCCCCAGTAGGGCCTCGAGCGCGGCTGTAGCGGTCGTCCTCATAGCGCCGGTAATCCCTAGACATGCTAGTCTTTGGATTCTACTTAGCGTTCTTGCTACCATGGCTTTGCTGACACTGGGCCACCAGACCACCGAGCCATACTGCACTCTGGGTCTGATGACTGCGGTGTAGATCCAGTGGAGGATCTTTGGGCTCATGCCCCAGCTTTTGCCAACCACCCGGCGAAGATGCCAAAGAGACGCTATCGACTTGTCTACGACTTTGTCGATGTGCGCCTTCCAGGTGAGCTTACTGTCTAGGGTTACCCCTAAGTACTTAACCTCTTGAGCAAGCTCTAGTGGCCTACCGTACATTGTGGGTGCCCTGAATTCCTGTATCTTCCTTTTGTTGGTGAAGAGGATCATCTCTGTCTTTGTTGGGTTGACTGAGAGTCCGTTCTCCTCACACCAACTTTCTATAATCCTGCATGCGGTTTGCATTCTATCGCAAACAATGCCTAGGAACTTTCCTGTGATCAGTACTGTCCCGTCGTCTGCATATGCCTGCACATACAGCCCCTCAGCGGTCAGCCTCCCAATAAGACCGTCCATTACTAGACACCATAGGTGGGGAGAAAGGCAGCTGCCTTGTGGGCAGCCGCCTCTGACCCCGATGTCCAGTTGGCAGTATCCTAGGGAGGCCATGACCCTTCTTTCCTCCAACGCAGACTTTACCCAGCTAATAAGTACTGGTGGGGTGCCTCTGGCTCGTAATGCGCTGCAGATTTTCGACGTTTTTGCCTTATCGAATGCGCCCTCTACATCAAAGAAGAGGGCTAACGCCCACTCTTTCTGATGTAATGCCTTTTCAATCCTTTGTGCTAGGGCGTGAAGAGCCGTTTCAGTCGACCTTCCTCGCCTGTATGCGTGCTGCCTTTTGTGGAATGGGTGCCTTGATAGAACTTCTTCCATTAGGAACCTGTCTACTATCCTTTTCAACGTTTTGTGAAGGAAGGAAGTTAGACTGATGGGTCTGAAGGATTTTGCCTTTGTGTAGTCTTTTTTCCCAGCTTTTGGGATAAAGACTACTCTGGCCCTCCTTCATTCCCTCGGGACATATTCCAGCGCTAGACTGGCTTTGAAAATCCTTTTCACCGCAGGCATAAGGACTTCCAAGCCTTTCTGTAACAGCGCCGGAAATATACCGTCTGGTCCCGCTGCCTTAAATGGTAGGAACTCGTTTACCGCCCATTTGATAGAGCCATCGCTAATCACACCCTTGGCCAGCGTCCAGTCCCCTTGTGGGGGCTGTTGCCTTTCCTCGGGTGCGTTCATCAGCAATCTATTACTTAGTCCTGAACCATAGTTTAGTGTACATATACTGTATAGTTTAGTGTATATACACTGGTGACTAATATAATCTGAGTAATATTAGTAATTAGTAATATTATAATACATAATAATAGGGGAAGTAGGGGTTAACTGGGCCGCTTTTTTTTCATATCGAGTTTTTGAAAAACCTGTAAACCATTTTCAAATATTTTCTATAGCAAAAGGTAGATTAATACTATAGTTAGAACATATTAATACTTTAGACAAATATTATTTATATAAAAAAGTTATTAACGATAAACGAGTTAACCCTGCTGGACCACTAACAAAAATGTATTGTATTGTAATTATTGTGAATAAAAACGATTTGAAATCAAATAAAATTTAATTCTAACAAAGAAATAGAAAACATAATATGTTAAATATTAGATATATCTGAGGGTTAACTGGTCCGCGGTTAACTGGACATGGCCCAGATATTAGAAAGCGGAAATTATGCAGAATAATTAATAAAATACTCGTATATTAGGTAAAATATTAGTCTAGATCCTCCTATTAATAAAAAAGTATTAATTAAAAAATAAAAGTTAAGGTAAACACCCACTTTACATCGAAAAAAAATTAACTTTCTTTACTACAACTTACACGTGGAGAACACGGTCCGTCATAATACTTTAAATAATACTACTAACTAAATATCACTAGAATTTGCCCTAAGGCGCCAATACTAATAAAAAAAGTTTATAAAATCCAGGTGGACCAGTTAACCCTGTGGCCCAGTTAACCCTGACTTCCCCTATTATAATACATGACTCTTTTTACAAAAATTTATGTACAATATAATTAAACATGTTATATGGTAACTATAATACTTAACTGAACACTTATTATTAATATAATACTTCTTAACATATAATTAATATAATACTCTTTAAATGTTATTTTTAAATTTATTTAAAGTTAAATAAAATATATCACAGTAATTGATTGTGTTTATTAAATTGGTCATTCTACATAAAGGAGAGTACATTCCATAATTTGTTCTGTGAAATGGAACAAAAAATAAATTATTAAACCTTAGGTTTGCTAATGGAACACAGATAGAAAATTGTGAAAGGATTGGTGGACATTTTATTATGAAGTGAAAAACTTTGTAAATAAACATAATATCGTAGTATGAATGACGTTTCTCCAATATTACTATAATCAACAATTTTTCCAAGGTTTTTGAAATTGTCCTGCATTCTCGCATATATGCTCATGTAAAAAACTTAATTTCTGAAAAACAGCATGGATTCGTTAAACATCGATCAACGACTACTAACTTGTTTTGTGTTACACAATTTTTAAAGGAATCCATACACTTGGGTTTTCAAACTGACGTAATATATACGGATTTTACAAAAGCTTTCGAAGGAATTAAACATGATTTCTTACTTGAAAAACTTGATGTTTTCTTTTCTTTTTCTGAGGACTTGTTAAAATTTTTTAAATCATATTTTGGTGATCGTTATCAGTATGTCTTATTTTCCGGTTTAAAATCATTTCTTATCCTTGTAACATCCGGTGTACCACAGGGGTCAGTGTTGGGACCTTTGTTTTTTATTCTTTTTATAAATGACATTGTCGATATTCTTGATGTGTTATGTTTATTGTACGCTGACGATCTAAAGCTTTTTTTAAGAATATTTAATCTAGAAGACTGCAGAAAACTTCAAGAAAACATTAATAAACTTTATGAATGGTGCGTTAGAAATAAATTATACTTAAACATAAAAAAATGTAATGTTGCTACTTATTCTACAAAGAAAAATAACATTGAGTTCTTATATACTATAAACAACGATATTCTTAATAGAGTAAACTCATTTAAAGACTTGGGTGTTGTTTTTGACACAAAATTAACATTCTCGAAACATATTTTAAGTTTAGTATCATCCTGCAATAAAATTCTGGGCTGCATTGTAAGAAACTCAAGAGAATTTCATGAAGCTGAAACTTTAGCTGAAACTGTATAGTGCGTTTTTACTATCTAAATTAAATTATGCATCTATCATCTGGTCACCGGGCTACAAAACAACCATAATTGAAATTGAAAATATTCAAATGAAATTTTTAAAGTACGTTTGCTTTAAACTAGATGGAGTAAATCCTGATATAGGTACATCTAACGAGGTTTTTTACAATAGATTTTCTGTGATGAGCTTGGAAAACCGCCGAATTACGACTTATTTATGTTTTTTACATAGTATAATTCATGGATCATTGGACTGTTCTGAAATACTAAATTTAATTAATTTTACTGTTCCATGTTTACCAATAAGATCTCAAACGACTTTTTATCTACCAACAACATTCGAACAAATGCCTTTAGCCACTCTCCATTACATCAGATGTGTAAGTATGCAAATCAGTTTTGTGAAATATTCGATATATTCGGCTGTAACATCACTACCATAAAAAATCTTTTTTTTATAACTTAAATTTCTATTTTCTTCTTTTTAAAATCTCATTTTTTATGTATTTTTAAGTAATATTTTTATATTCTTTTTTATTCCCTATTTGTAATTGGGCTATCCTGTAAATAGTGGTAAATAAATAAATAAATAAATAAAGGCAAAGTAAAATAAGTTAGCCACTCGTTAATGTTGCTATTGGCGTAGTCAATGTTATTTTTGAAACACAGTAATCTAATAATTTTTTTTTGAATATTTTCTAAACGTAAGATATGGGTTGTATAACTTGGCGACCAAATCAACGACCCGTATTCTAGACCTGACCGAACAAAACTAGTGTATAAAACAATTAGACATCGTGTATCAGTAAACGTAGTAGTATATCTTTTAATAAACCCTAAATTTTTATTTGCTTTAGTAACTATCTTATCTATATGATCAGTAAAATTTAATTTGGTATCAAGGTAAACACCTAAATCTTTAAAAACTTGAACTATATCGGTTGGGACATTATCTATACAATATACACCGTAAGTGGGCCTTAATTTCCTAGTGAAGGTCCTTGATTTACATTTTGAAATGTTTAAACATAAACCGTTTGACTTGCACCAGTTATTAAACAGAGTAAGATCGTTTTGTGGATGAATCCTATCAGCAAGACATTTAATAACCTTGAAAAGTTTGAAATCATCAGCAAATAAAAGAAATAAGACAGTTAAGATTTTTTTGACATCGTTTATAAACAACCAGAACAGTATTGGACCCAAATGAGTACCCTGGCCATTTAAATATACAAAGTGTTTACGTCCATTTAACATAGAGCTTAAACCTGAATAGAGTGTACCATTAATACGGTAAAAATTTTTCCCGCTTCAATAGAAGTAGCGGTACTGTCACTCTATTAAAGGCCTTTTGCAGGTCGGTAAAAATACATTCACTAACATGTCCCTCCTCTAGGGATGTTGTTATTAAATTAGTAAATAAAAATAAGTTGGTTTCAGTAGACTTCTTTCCCCTATAGCCCTAGGTTCATTAAAATCAAAAACAAAAATAAAAAAGAAATCAAAAAAAAAATTCAGCTTTTCACAAAACAAAATTATTTTTCAAAAAAAGTTTCTTTCGTAAAACGAAAAATAAATTGAAAAACAAATGTTTTTTTGAAAAAAATTGTGTTTGCCCCATTTTACCCCCTTACCCCAACACGATTTTTACGAAAAACAATCTCAGAACTTTGGATAATCAATCTGTGGTCCAAATTTAAAGTCTTTAGCCCTAAGCGTTCTTGAGTTATCATGGTTTCAAATTTTCTGGATCACAGACCGACCGACCGACAGACAGGAAATCATATTTTTTGGATATAAAACGTCCAGAAATGTAATAAAAAAACAATAAAAATGTTTCGAAATTTTTTTACTAACGCAAGACTTTTCTTGAGGAAAGTAAAAAATGTTATGTAACTTATGTAATTATTTAAGGTTAATTAGGTTTTTTACATACCTTTGAAAATGGAGAATTTTGCATCAAACCAGGTAAAATTATACTTTTTTTCGTAACTTTCCAGTTGTTGTAAATTTGATAGGGGTCTTTACCTCGAAAAGAATTACCTCGAAAAATTTTACCTCGAAAATTTTTAATTCGAAAAAAATTAACTAGAATACCGTTACCTCGAAAATTTTTATCTCGAACCCACTATAAATTATACAAAAGGATAAATTTGAAATCACAAATAATTATAATCATGATTATAATCAAAAAGCTGCCAATGAAACAAATCAGCAACAATTTTATAAAAAAAATAAAAAAATTAACAATAATAAATATTTTTATCCACGGCCGTGATTAATGGGCGTTTTAATCAAGGGTCTGTAAAATAAACCCTTTAAAATTTAAAACGACCGTGGATAAAGTATAGAATTCTACTCGCGTATAATAGCTATTAATCATTCGTAAGATTAGCTCACTCGCCTTTAGGCTCGTGTCCCAAAATTCACAACCATTGATTAATAGCAATTATTATATGCTCATTTAATAATATAATATTATTCACGGCCGTGAATAATGGGCCTTTAATCACGGGTCTGTAAAAATAAACCGTTTAAAATTTAAAACGACCGGTCGCGACCATGGATAAAGTATATACTATATAGTATTCCACTCGGGTATAAAAGCTATTAATCATTCGGGTGATTAGGTCACTCGCCTTTCGGCTCGGATGCCCAAAATTCAGCCTCATTGATTATTAGCAATTATTATACGCTCATTGAATAATATACTATTAATTACACAGGTCAACAAATTTTCAACTTTTGAAAGTTGATTTGGATTTGTAAGATAAATTTAAATTTGAATTTCGCGCTAGTGTAAAGGTTGGTAGTTAAGTTACTACTTGAAGAAGAGGAGGAAGAACTTGGCATGGCCTCTGGGCGTCAGGTAGAATATTTACGATTCACTCACCGCAGTAATGAGAAGAGTCCAGCGCATGCGCACTGATTTTCTTATTTTTGTTTTGGCGTATGCCAAAAATTATTTTAAGGTTATGTAACATTCTTTTGCAGAATTTTACAAAAATATCTACTTTTTTTCTTTGCGAGCTAACAGTTTTTTTTTAATTGGCTAAAAGTACTGGCCTTTAATAGTATTTTCGTAAAAAAAATTGCGGAATATTCATTAATAAACATTTGATTCTTAAAATATATCGCCTTCTAAATTCTGAAATATCGTATCTGAAAAATGCCTCCCATTAAAAAAAAACACCAAACCAGCAAACTACCAAACCAAACCATTATTAACGTTAACCAACGCCTCCCTTAAAAAAAAAAAACACCAAACCAGCAAACTACCAAACCAAACCATTGTTAACGTCAACCAACGCCTCCCATTAAAAAAAACACCAAACCAGCAAACTACCAAACCAAACCATTGTTAAAGTAAACCAATTCCCCCAATAAAAAAAATCAAACAGAAATTCGTGAGTATTTTAACAATATTTTGCTATATAATCTAACAAAAAAACTATTGTACTAGTAGTAGTAGTAGTTTGGTAGTTTGCTGGTTTGGTGTTTTTTTTTTAATGGGAGGCGTTGGTTTACGTTAACAATGGTTTGGTTTGGTAGTTTGCTGGTTTGGTGTGTTTTTTTTTAATGGGAGGCCTTGGTTTACGTTAAAAATGGTTTGGTTTGGTAGTTTGCTGGTTTGGTGTTTTTTTTTTATGGAAGGCGTTGGTTTACGTTAATAATGGTTTGGTTTGGTAGTTTGCTGGTTTAGTGTTTTTTTTTTAATGTGAGGAATTTTTCAGATACGATATTTCAGAATTTAGAAGGCAATATATTTTAAGAATCAAATTATATTTATGCTAAATAATTTAGCTTTAGCTAATTAAAAAATAAATGCTCGCCTGGTGTAACAATATGCATAAGAAAAAAGTAGATATTTTTGTAAAATTCTGCAAAAGAATGTTACATAAGCTTAAAATAATTTTTGGCATACGTCAAAACAAAAATAAGAAAATCAGTGCGCATGCGCTGGATTCTTCTCATTACTGCGGTGAGTGAATCGTGAATATTTTGAAAATGTAGTTTTTGGTAAAATAAAACAGTTTAAAGTCTTATTTATTGTTTATTAAGAAATATTAAAAACTTCCTTCAATTACACAGGCCCACAAAAAAAAGTTTTTTTCTGAGTCTTGGATTCCAATATGATATTCCTATGTATTTTTTCCCGCTGAAACTGAATCCGCAATCCATTTAACCACTACACGTCAGAATTTTGACATAACCTTAAAAAACACCGGAAGAACTACTGAAACCGCTAAAATCATCTATGCCATACCACTGTCACCCCCCTGTCCACAAATTGCTAATTCTATGACCCCAGAACCTCATAATCTCCTAACCTTATAATACCATAGCCGCATAACCTCAAAACCCGGTAACCTAATTGAGTAGAAAAATCTAGTTTGGTAAAACAGAACAAATTCTTCAGTTTTTTTTTTGTGGAACATAGTGATAGGTAAGTAACTCTATAACCCCAAATTCCCCTAACACCATAACCTCAAAATCCCTTCATATAGTAACCCCTTATACTATATCCCTTTAATTCCGTTATCCTATTCTGTGGAGAAGTCCGGTTAAAAAAATAATGAAGTGACCTCGATTCATGACTTTACTCACAAAACTCTTATGATTCAGAGAACCGGACTTCTCCACGGAATAGGAGGATGGGGTTAAGAGGTTATAATATATGGGGTTACGGAGTAAAGAGGTTAGGAGGTGTGGTGGGATTTTAGTGTTAAAGAGTTACTTATTCATAACTATGTTCTACAAAGAAATTTCACGTAATTGTTCTGTTTTTCCGAACCAGATTTTTCTATTTAATAAGGTTACGGGGTGTTGAAGTTATGGAGTAATGGTATTCCGAGGTTAGGGGATTATGTGGTCACGAAATTACGAATTTGGAGGAAGGTATGGAGTAGATGATTTTAGTGGTTTCAGTAGTTTTCGAGTGTTTTTTGAGGTATGTCAAAATCCTGACGTGTAGGGGTTAAACGGATTGCGGATTTAGTTTCAGCGGGAAAAAATACATAGGAATATCATATTGGAATCCAAGACTCAGAAAAAAACTTTTTTTTGTGGGCCGGTGTTATCAGAAGTGTGATTAGGAGAAGCTAGTGCAATAAGTGAAAAATGGATGGTGAAAACGTAGAATTCACGGATGCCGTTGAAGAACAAAGGTTTACGGTGGCGGGAGTAATCGGTAGGCAGTTATGAGATACCAGCAGCAAGCCGGACCCCAGCGGGACCCAGAAATATTCCCGAAAATGCCACTGGCAGTGGGCAAAGGCAAGAATCATTGAATCTTAACCGCGACATTATGGAGCTTATACCTATATTTAAAGGTGTTGTAGAACAGATGGATGTGCATACATGGATAGACAGGGTAGATGCAGTATCGGTGGTTTATGGCGTAGAATCAAAGGTTTTAATATTGATGCCGGTAGTAAAATCGAATGTCAGACCAAAAGAATGGTTCGACCATAGACAAGGAAAGACCTCCAAAGCCGTTGCGGAATACTGTGATAAATGTGCCTAGCGCATCTGAGATAAACTTGCACATGCGCACTACTATTGTTGTTTTTGACGAGTATTTTTTAACCTTAGTTTTGTGTGTCAAATAAAAATTGTAAAAAATTCAACAAAAAACAATAATTATATACGAAGAAACGTTGAAGTAGTTTTTTTAAATTATTTTATAAGAATTTTTCGAGGTGTGTTTGAGTTTTGGAATTTTGTACACCTACTTTGAGTACACCAGGGATTGACCCTTTGCTCTTCATAAAGCAACAATACAGGTTAGGTTTAAAGTTATAAACAAATGCAGCAAAAAAAAACAATTAAAACATAGTAGAAGTCGAAAAATGAACAGAAACAAACGACGATCTGACAGTACTGACAGTATAAACAAACTACTAATAATTCTTCACCCCAGTATTGGTTTGCCATATCTCTATTTTTTGGACATTTTAAGATTTTTACTGGGGGATTTTTGGAGATAAGACAAATGAATACTGGGGTGATGAATTGTTTTACGACCGACAGCATTTCACAGCTCAGCTGTGACAGCTCATAGAGATGCGTACTTCGCAAGGTCAGATATATTGCGTTACGTAATTTCGCTGCCCCGTTCTGTCACAAAATAATCTTGTGCAGGCTGGACTAATGGTTCTCTTTCCTTCTCTATGGGTTCGACTCTAAGGTAGAGCATGTGGCTTTGGCATGGGAAGAGCTAAAGGTCGAACTACGAAATAATTTTGATTATAGACCTGACCGAGTTCAGCTTTTAAGTTTAACTCTTTAACAGAAGCGGTTATCATATGGAAGTAAGTATGATTCGCGTCGACTAACATTGTTTAATACGTGCTCCCAATAAAATTAAAAATACTTTATTAAAAAGCCGTGAAAAAAATCGAAATTTGGCGAAATTATAGTTCTCGAGTAGTGCAATTAACTTTGTGTTTAAAAATGGTGTTAACTAAGTCCCAACAAGAGAAAATTGAGATGAAACAACTAATTAAAGAATCTATAATGGAATTTCGTTGACGGTATTTTTAGTGAACTCGACAAAAAAATTTAACGATATAAAAGAAATTCCAGCAAAAAACGGCTGAAAACAAAATAAACTTTTTGGAGGAAAAAATTGAAATGTCACATATGGATAAATAATAAAAAACGGTTTTTTTTTTGTTTTAAAACAACGACCTCAGTTTTTTTTCTTGTTTATTTAAATACATATACAAATTTACAACTAATGGATAACCAGGTTCTGGCACAATGCATATCTAGGTCCAGGTTCTGGCAGCCAGGACCCTTAAGGTTTATTATTCCATCAATCTATTTTCTAATCATCGTTTAGAGTGATATTGGTGGACTGACAGTTTCGGGCTGATGGCCCTCTTCAGTACCAAGAGTCAACTCTGCACGCTGATTAAGAAAACGTTTTTAGACTTTATTCGCAAAAGGAATATATTCATTAGAAGGATGTAGACTTGTGCTCCACCTATTGCTAGATGTAGACAACTACTCATACCTCTTCTAGTCTATAGACTTTGAATGGTAGCATGTTGAAGACTTGTGTGTCTCAAGCAGATAGTACCATCGCGGCCAATAAATTCAGCGACACCCAAAAATTATACATATTAAAACCAACTTTAAAATTTTACAGACATCTGTAATACTTAACTTAAGTTTTAAATTTTGACAAGAAATGTCAAATTGACAAATAATTAAATTGACATATTTTTTTAATAATGCCAAGCGAATTAAAAAAAGCAATTCTAACAGCAAGACTAAATGATGGTTTTAGTATAAAAGCGATAAATAATTATAATTATTCATTTATGAATTGGATATTTCAACGAATACGGTTTGCCGAAGAACGAGGTGTAATAAATCGGAAAGAAGGTTCGGGCCGTCCAAAATGTTCCACTGCACAGACCAGCTTCTACCAACATTTATTTATTTTATGTATTTATTTATTTATTGTAGAAAAATATACAAATTAAAATACCTTACATTACATTGTTTTATAACAAAACAAAATTTAGTATAAAAATCCTACATTTTAACTTGAAAGTTTGTGCACTGCACTGCAGTTAATTAATAAACACAAAGCACAATTTTTTATCTTTAAATTATTATTATGAATTTCTTCTAACACTGTAAGTTTGATTTTGGCCATTCTTTAAAACTTAAACTAACCTCAGGACTATGGTTACTATTTATATTTGTATGTTGATAATAATAAAAATGAAATATATATGACAAATAACTCATATGTCACGATCTACGCAACTATAATTTTAAATATTGGGTATTCCGCAAGGCTCTTTGCTGTAGCTGGATTTAATGGCCGTGATGGTACCACTAACGTGTGGTTTAGGGATGTTAAATAACGTTTTTTTCAATTCCTTGTTTTTAAACATTGTTTTAATTTTTTGTTTTTTATTCGTTTTTTTTTTAATTATTTTTCGTACCCAATTCTCAACAAAAAATGTTTTTAATTAATAAACTGTCTTTTAGTTGTCAAATTAGCTACACCCAAAAATGATTCATATTCAAAACCAACTTTTAAATTTTACAGACTTCTGTAATACTTAACTTAAATTTAAAAATTTGACAAGAAATATCAAATTGACACAAATAATTAAATTGACATAGGTATTTTTTTAATAATGCCTTTAAGCGAATTAAAAAAAGGAAGCAATCGAGGAAGCAATTCTAACAGCAAGACTAATTAATGAATTGGATATTTCAACGAATACAGTTTGCCGCGCGAAGAAGAGAATAGAAGAACAAAGTGTAATATCTAAATAATTTTTCACATTTTGCTTGAACTCAAGTTTTGGTATAAAATTAACAAAACGGGACATTACCTTCCAAACATATGGTTATAATCAAGCTACGAAACGAGAACTAGTATTTTAGAATAATAAATAATAATTCTTTAAATTTATTCCTGTTAAATTTTAAGTAAGAATTATTTTAAGAATGTTTCTGGAAAAAAATCGAGCAGTATTTTAGTTCCGTCACGATATGCCAAACATGTATTCGTTAAACATGGCCATCACCAAGGAATTTTAATAGTATCTTCCGAAAACCATCATCTGCTGCGATTTTGTTGTTAAGGGTTATGAATATCTTAGACCACCTTCTACCAATATCCACTGTAAGTTTGCTTTGGCCATTCTTTGAAACCTCAGGACTAGTGTGTATTTAGACCTTGACTATTTTATTTTTGTATATATAAAATATATTAATATTAATAAAACTGAAATAACTCAGATAACACTATCTACGCAACTGTAATTTTAAATATTGGGTATTCAGCAAGGATCTTTGCTGTAGCTGGATTTAATAGTCGTGATGGCTCAATTCGTATATTTATATTTTTTTTAGATATTTAGAACTTCAACTTGGTTTGACTCAGATAAAAGTCACAAATGTGTTAGGTTAGGATCTGATCGTTAATTTATTGCGTTCAACGTTTTGTGAATATTTTTTGATTTTGTTCGATACACACTTTAAGGATCCTAGCAGCCAGGACCTGTGCCTGGTTATACATTGTGCCCGGAACTGGTTATCCATTGGTTGTAAATTTGTATATGTATTAAAATAAAAAACAAAAAAAACAGAGTTCGTTGTTTTAAAACAAAAAAAAAACAAAACCGCTTTTTATTATTTACATCCCTATTGTGGTTAGACGTAGAATAAGTAAGGACAGAAATGTTTAATTTTAAACAAAATTATAAAAATATTAATTTATTATTCCATCAATCTGTTTTCTAATAATCGTACAGAGTGATATTGGTTGACTGACAGTTTCAGGCTGCTGGCCTTCTTTAGTACCAAGAGTGAACTCTGCACGCTGATTAACCTCTTCAGGGACGAATTTTTTCTTTAAATTAATTTTGTAGCAAAAGTTAAAAATGCTTTTTATTGTCAAAATAAGTAAACAACTGAAGATGTGCGAATCTTCGCCATTGAGTGTCGCTTGTGATTGGAAACAAAGCAAATGGCAACAGCTATTGTCACTGAGCAATAAGGAATTCGGTGAATTTCATTTTGCGGAAATAATTTTTAAACGTACACATATGTGCCTATATCCCTGAAAACGTTTTTAGACTTTATTCGCAAAAGGATTATAGTCATTAGATTGATGTAGACTTGTGCGCTATCTATTGCTAGATGTAGACAGAAACTATCAGTCTACCAATATCACTGTACGATGATAAAAAATAGATTGATGGAATAATAAATTAATATTATAATTTTGTTTAAAATTAAAAATTTCTTTTCTTACCTTTAAGGTGTATTAACTATCAGAAAAAATCATAAAAATTTCACAAAACGTTAAACACAATAAATTAAAGATCAGATCTTAACCTAACTTATTTGGACTTTTATCACGTAGAGCTAAAATTGCGGGTACCAGCCGACAAAAATTATATTTCAACGTTCCGGATCTACGCCGACAAAAATTCTATGTAGTAATTGCGGATGCACGCAGACTTAAATGTCTGTAAATTTAGGATCATTGCATATATAAATAACACCTGCTATAGCCGACTCAATGCAACTGATAAATTTGCCGACTTCTGCTGATCTGATTTTTATCCTAAATTGCGGATGAAATGCAACTGACGGGTGAACGCGGATGTAGCGGGAATAAAATATATCAACAAGTATTTGTTTTTTTTATCCGCACAGACCCACACCTATCCGTCATGTTCAGCAGGGCGCGCCCGGGCGTCGCTCAACAAATGAGCATGATATTTGTTTGATAATAAATTCCCTATAATTTATGTAAATAAATGACTTTTTTTGTTTAAACTATCAGGAATGTACAGAGCGTTAAAAATTTGCAAAAGTTGAAAATTTGCAAAAAAATTTCGGTTTTTCGAAAACAACTGGAAGACTAATCATGTGTTGAATATGATGCCTATTTCATCAACTAAGGCTCTGTAACTTTTTTTTCTGACAAAAAAGTTATTTACTTAGTTTATTAATTGTAGAGAATTCAGTAGCAAACAAATTTCATTTTCACCTCTTGTTGAGCGACGAATAGAATCCGAGATAAAAAGTCCAAACCAAAAGCAAAAACAATGCGTTTTTGCACATAACTACATAACACAAATTTAGATTTAAGATTTTTACATAAACCCTTTTCAAAAGAAAAAAAAACGGAGAGTGTGCCTTTCACGTGACCGTTCGATTGGGCTATAAGTAAGTAAATTCATGTAGGTACAATGAGAAAGAAAGGTATAAAAAACTGAATATCAAAATAATAAAGATTAAGTAAAAAAATTATATTTTATAAAAACAAGAAACATTACATTGAAATATTTTTAAAGTAACAAATAAATAAAATAAATATTTTTTTAAGTAGGTATATAAATGAATAGAGTCGGAGTTCTATACACTTATAGACAAGCTTACGAATATGACAGGACCAGATTTTCCATTAGGCAAAACTAGGCAATTGCATGGGACGGCAAATAAGGGCCGAAGAATTTTGAAAAATAATTTTAAAAAATAACAAATAGAAAATAAAAAAAAACAAAAAAGCTGAAACAAAGAGTGACTCAAAAAAAAAATTGAACCTTATGGCCGACCGTCGTCAGTCAAATTTTGCTGCTTGTTATCTATTAATAGGCAATTGTCTAGGGTGGCAACTTGACTAAATCCGGCCCTGATTACAGATGTACTTAGGGTTTAACAAGCACCAAGAGACGAAACTTCTCGTTTTAATTGTCAAAAGTCTCGATTTTCAAAACTCTCGATATTTTACAATATCGATCGTGTAGTATTACCAACGAACTAATAACTCTCCTCTCTAGAATATGCATTTCATTCGTAAAAATTGACAAAAACGTAGCCAACATATACATTCCTCTGTCTTACTCGCATAGCTTTGTTCTAACAGAGACAACAATAACAGTTACTGGTTATTGTTATTGTTCAGGCCTGAATATACCTACTATTTGTTTACAAACAAACCGAGATGTTGGCGATAATTTATATTAACAGTATGCGTATCCTAGAGAGAAGAGTTATTAGTTCGTTGAGTATTACGCGTCGTCAGTGTGGGGATGTGGGATGTGAAGACACCACAGTTACTGTAGGCCTTTTTTATTCCCATAAATTTACAAGAGAACTTATCTTTAAATGATAACACAACTCTACAAAATAGACTCAACTTTTTGCTCTGGGAAACGGAAAGTTGTACCTTATAGAGTTTTTTCTGCTGAGTCCGAATCTGCTTTCAGAATTTTTCCATCACGTCACAATTTTGCGCAAAAGTCGTTTATAAACCAAATATGCGCTAAATTCGTCATTTTCGAAAGGCTCTATTTTTGTTATACTGGCAGATTTTTACATAACCATCAAATCAATTTATAGCTTCAACCTTAAACTATGCTTACATAAAATAAAAAATATGAAAACTTTTAAAATATAGACGTAAGATCAGTTTTTTTAAGCCCCTTATTTTATCCAAAATCAATGAACTCAACTTTTGTACATGACTTTTTCACGTCACTAAGAAAAGGCCTAATTTACTTGCAAAAGACGGCCTTTTACGATATTTTGAAACGTATACGCTTTTTGGGCAAAAGTGTTACGTGCTGCAAAAAATCTAATTACATATTTGAATTCAGCAGAAAAAACTGTATTGACCAGCATGTTCAGTTTAGTTGAGCATATTAAATTAATTTAGTTTAGTCCTAATTTACTTGCAAAAGACGGCTTTTTACGATATTTTGAAACGTATACGCTTTTTGCGCTAAATTGTTACGTGCTGCAAAAAATCTAATTACATATTTGAATTCACCAGAAAAAACTGTATTGACCAGCATGTTCAGTTTAGTTAAGCATATTAAATTAATTTAGTTTAGGCCTAATTTACTTGCAAAAGACAGCTTTTTACGATATTTTGAAACGTATACGCTTTTTGCGCAAAATTTTTACGTGCTGCAAAAAATCTGATTACATATTTGAATTTGGCAGAAAAAACTGTTTTGACCAGCATGTTCAGTCTAGTTGAGCATATCAAATTAATTTAGCTTAGGCCTAATTTAGTTGCAAAATACGGCTTCTCTACGATAATTTGACACTTATATGCTTTTTGCGCAAAACTGTGACGTGCTGGAAAAAATCTAATTGCATATTTGAATTCGGGAGAAAAAACTAGATCAACTAGCATAATTTACCTAGTTGAGCATATTAAATTAATTCAGCTTAGGCCTAATTTACTTGCAACAGACGACTTTTCTACCAAACTTTGAAACTTATGTGCTTTTTGCGCAAAATTGTAGAAAAAACCTAATTGCATATTTAAATTCCGCAAAAAAAACTGCATTAATCAAAATGAATATATTAATGTAGCGCTTAAATGTATTGCTTAAAAAACTACCGAAACGGAAAATGGTGCAAAAGCAGGAAACTTTAAATCACGGGTTAATAAAAATCTGCACGTGATGGAAAAAATCTGAGTAAATATTTCAATTCCTCATGAAAATCTACGATAAAAAACGCATTTCGTTTATGCAAATAACCATTTAAACTAATTTAATTAAAAATAATAAATTTTGCAAATTTTCATATCAATTTTGATGTCTTAGTGACGTGAACAGTCATGTACAAAAGTTAAGTTCAATAGTTTTGGATAAAATAAGGGGCTTAACAAAACTAGTTTTTTAGTCTGTATTTTAAAATTTTTCATATTTTGTATTTAATATACGCAAGGTTTAAGGTTAAAACTATAATTCGATATGACGGTTATATAGAAATCTGTTAGGATAACAAAAATAAAGCCTTTCCAAAATGACGAATTTAGCGCATATTTGGTTTATAAACGACTTTTGCACAAAATTGTGACGAGATGGAAAATTTCTGAAAGCAGATTCGGATTCGGGAGAAAAGACTCTATAAGGTCCAACTTACCGTTTCCTAGAGCAAAAAGTGTGTTGCATTGTGTAATGTAATCAAGAGTCGAGAAGTCTCAATTCTTGATCAAGAGTCTGGACTCTTGATAACGGGACTATCGTCTTGTCTTTATTTTTTTTTAGATTACACTCTTGTCTTTTTTTTTCTGGAAATCAAGATAAGTCAAGACGAGAACTCTCGATTCTCTATCTATAGATTATTATACTAAAATATTGGGCTAATATTTTAGCATAATAGTTTGCAATTTAATGAAAGTGTCAATAAAATAAATATAAAAATGTTATTTAAATGTTTATGAATACTGTATGATCCATTTTTCTGCGTTGTTGGGGCATCAGTTGGGGCAGCGGTTGGGGAAGCAGTTGAGGAAGCAGTTGAGGAAGTAGTTGAGGCATCAGTTGTTGTTTCAGTTGTTGAATCAGTTGAGGCGTCAGTTGTTGCATCAGTTGATGTATCAGTTGGGTCAGCAGTTGAGGAAGCAGTTGAGGAAGCAGTTGAGGAAGCAGTTGAGGAAGCAGTTGAGGAAGCAGTTGAGGAAGCAGTTGAGGAAGCAGTTGAGTCATCAGTTGTTGCTTCAGTTGTTGAATCAGTTGAGGCGTCAGTTGTTGCAGCAGTTGATGTATCAGTTGGGTCAGCAGTTGAGGAATTATTTGTATCATCAGTTGTGGAATTAATTGTGGCAGCAGTTGTGGTATCACTTGATGGGTCTGAGTCAGATTTTCCGTCATCAGATTTTGTACCTTTAACCTGAAAATGATAAAATATATAATATATTATTATATTATAGTAATATTATTATTAAATTTTTTTAACAATAATAACAAGTCTATAGTAGACGCAAGCTTCGCTTTTTTTATATCAAGTACTTTCTACTTTGGGCCGGGATTTTGGCCCTAGGAGGATCACAGAAAAGACAAAGACAGAGGTTTGGACTTTACACTAGGGAACAGAAGAACATGGTTTTGGCAGAAGTCTGATTTTTGTCAAATATACTTAAAAATTGGTATTGAATATACAGTACTATACAGGGTTATTTTTTTAAATGGTATACCCCCTAACTTTTAAACTGGATGAAATATAAATTTCCAATTTGAAATTAATATATCAACAAAATCTATCATTTGCAAGGTTTTTTAATTTTTTATTCGGTATGGTGGCTCTAGGGGGGCAGTAGGGGACATTATTTTAAATGGCACCCTAGGTCTTATGATAAATCATTTTAAAGATCCTAAAATTCTCATATATAATTACACAAGAGGCTGAAAATTATGCGGGAAAAATTCGCTGTTTTCATGAAAATTTTCTTTGACAGTAAATTCAAAGAATCATGTGTAGTTTGTAGGGTTATTTTTTAACGATTTAGTCAAACCAACTTTTATATTTTTTCATCGCAAAATGATATAAATTGTTTTATTACTTATCTTAATATTTTTACAGGCATATGCTTTAATTTGGTTTATTTAATTCCATTCTCAACTGCTAAACTAAAACCTTTTTTGTCTATTTTTAAATTGCAAATTATGGTTCTGTCAATAGTGAAGTTACTTACTGCAGTACTGACCAGCGCGGTACTGCGTTAGGCATGTTCATAAAAGTCAACCTATAAAAACTGTCATTACATTTTATAAAAAGAATATGTTGTGATATTTTTTGGTAAATAATAAAGTAATAACAATAATTATAAATATTAATATATTAATATTTAATTATTAATTAGTTTTAGGTATGAAATCTTGTAAGAAAGAAAAACTGAAAAACAAAATACTAAAGCGATTCTCACTAGAATTTTCTACAGTTGAAAATTCCCGATATAACTGTAATATGATTGGACAGAAATAAACACGTGGACAGAATTATTGTTAAATGATTGGTTGATAAAAACGTTAAAAAATAATCTATTTAATCATGTAGGTAAAAATTTATTTTTTAATAATTTTTTGGAAGATTTTTTTTTTAATGATAAAATTTTATTTTAAAAAGATTAATTTAAAAAAAAATCACAGAAAGGTACCAAATAATGAATTCAAGATTCAAAACAAAAAACAAATTAAAAAAAAGTTAAAAATGTGGAAAGTTATTGGAAAAAGTATAAGAAAACAAAGCTTAAAATTAAAATTGGTATTGAATATACAGTACTATACAGGGTTATTTTTTTAAATGGTATGGTAACTTTTAAACGGGATGAAATATAAATTTCCAATTTGAAATTAATATATCACACAACAAAATCTATCATTTGCAAGGTTTTTTAATTTTTTATTCGGTATGGCGGCTCCAGGGGGGCAGTAGAGGACATTATTTTAAATGGCACCCTAGGTCTTGTGATAAATCATTTTAAAGATCCTAAAATTCTCATATATAAGTACACAAGAGGCTGAAAATTATGCGGGAAAAATTCGCTGTTTTCATAAAAATTTTCTTTGACAGTAAATTCAAAGAATCATGTGTAGTTCGGAGGATTATTTTTTAACGATTTATGTCAAACCAACTTTTATATTTTTTCATCGCAAAATGATATAAATTGTTTTATTAGTTATCTTAATATTTTTACAGGCATATGATTTAATTTGGTTTATTTAATTCCATTCTCAATTGCCAAACTAAAACCTTTTTTGTACATTTTTAAATTGCAAATTATGGTTCTGTCAATAGTTAAGTTACTTACTGCAGTACTGACTAGCGCGGTACTGCGCTATGCATGTTCATAAAATTTTATAAAAAGAATATTTTGTGGTATTTTTTGGTAAATAATAAAGTAATAACAATAATTATAAATATTAATATATTCATATTTAATTATTAATTAGTTTTAGGTATGAAATCTTGTAAAAGAGAAAAACTGAAAAACAAAATACTAAAGCGATTCTCACTAGAATTTTCTACAGAAAATTCCCGATATAAGATTAACTGTAATATGATTGGACAGAAATAAACACGTGGTCAGAATTATTGTTAAATGATTGGTTGATTAAAACGTTAAAAAATAATCTATTTAATCATGTAGGTAACAATTTATTTTTTAATATTTTTTTTGAAGATTTTTTTTTTCTTTAAAAATGATAAAATTTTATTTTAAAAGGATTAATTTTAAAAAATTTTCACAGAAAGGTACCAAATAATGAATTCAAGATTCAAAACAAAAAATAAATTAAAAAAAGTTGAAAATGTGGAAAATTATTGGAAAAAGTATAAGAAAACAAAGCTTAAAATTATTATGTTTTTTTTTTTAATGTTTAGGTGTTTAGTTTTATATATTTACATAATTTTAATTTTATTGTCTTCAGTTACATTGGAGCGCAACACAAGCTTGCTTAGAGCGTTCTAAAATAATGTTTTATATATGATGTTAAATAATATGATATGAATTGAATAAATGAATTAAAAAAATATATATATTATTTTAAGACTGATTATAATAAATAAATAATAATAAATAATATGTATCCTATCAATTAAAAAAATCCCCCCAGTTCAATATATTTTAAGAACTAAAAATAATAAATATATTTAAAATGAAAGCTCCTAAAGCATGCCAATGAATTAAAATCAAAAAAAGTACTGGGAAATGTGAATCAAGTTCTGGTTATGCCATTTGTTGCGTCATTCAATGTGATGAACAAAATCGTCGATAAATGTTTCGGTACAAAAAAAAACTGAAGTACAACTCGAATCAGATCTCAAACATCTGGAAGCAGTTTTAAATGATTCCGGGGTATCAAAAACTCCTAAAATTCATTGCATATTGCATCACCATAAAGACAGTGTTTCCTATTTAGAGAGTGGCTTAGGAATTTGGTCAGAACAGGCTGGGGAGTCTATTCACAGAGAATTCCTTACTGTCTGGAATAAACACAAAATGAATAATGTTAACGACCCACGCTATGGTCAGCAACTTTTAAAGGCAGTTATTGAATTTTCATCTAATAGGATTTAATTTAGTTTTTAAGGTAACGTTTTTTAAAAGTTTTTAGTTTTTAGATGTTTAAGAAAAATACAATACTAATTTGTAATTTAATTCAGGTATTAACGCGCAATAAATGGTATTTAATAGGATTTATAATTGTTTAAACTTTTTTTAAGGTTCACTGAAGGGCTCACTAGCGTAATTTTTTTTAAATAAGTTTATTAGGCAAGATAATACGTTTAAAAGAGTTTAAAAAAAATGAAAATAAAAAAAAATATTAAAATATGCTTTAAATTATCAAAAGGATCTGTTGCGATTTTTAAACATAGTGATTTTTAATAACCAATAAACCTATTTTATTAATCTAAAAAAAACTTTTGGTGCACATCTCTTAAAACTTATAAAATGCAGGGTCGCACTGTGCCTATAGGGTTAGCCTAGGTTCATTAAAATCAAAAACGAAAAAAATTAAAAAAAAATTCAAAAAAAATAAGTTCAAGCGAGTTCAAGTTTTTCATATATTTTTTTTTTCAAAAAAAGTTTTTTTTTCGTAAAACTAAAAATAAATTGAAAAATAAAAAAAAATAAAAAAAAATTCAAGTTTAAAAAAAAATTCATTAAAATCAAAAACGAAAAAATTAAAAAAAAATCAAAAAAAAAAATAAGTTCAAGCGAGTTTTTCATATATTTTTTTTTCAAAAACATTTTTTTTTCGTAAAACTAAAAATAAATTGAAAAAAGTTTTTCAAAAAAAAAAATATTTTTCAAAAAAACTTTATTTTTTCGTAACGAAAAATAAATTGAAAAAAAATGTTTTTGAAAAAAATTGTTTTTAACCCATTTTACCCCTTACCCCGACTTTAGCCCGAAACGTTTTTAAGTTATCGTGGTCCCAAATTTCCCGGACACACAGACCAACAGACCGACGGACTGACAGAAATTTATTTGACGGGAATCTTATATTTTCTATATAAATAGTCCAGAAACGTAAAAAAGGCAATATTTTTTTTTATTTTTTTTACTAACGCAAGACTTTCCTTGGGGAAAGTAATAATATATTTTACACAAAACGTCTAACGAGCTGTTAAGTCCCCCGCATCCGGATTTAAGGTTAAGTTAGGTTTAAAGTTTGCTATAAACTTACTGTAGCCAAAGAACATCATAGAAAAAAAAGGACACAAATGTCGTCATCTACAAGAATAGTGAAATCGGGAGTACCTCAAGGGTCGGTACTTGGACCTATTTTATATCTTATTTACACCGCTGACCTTTCCTTTCATCTTCAAACATTGCATTCTTTTTACGCTGACGACTCCAAGCTCTACGCTAACCCCCTCGTAAACTCTCTATTACTCCAACAAGACCTTAATAGCCTAGCAAAATGGTGTGAAGACTGGCTGATACCCTTAAACCCAGAAAAATGTACGGTTCTACATATTGGCAAGAACAATCCAAAACATAGCTATCTCCTAAATGGTATAACTGTAAGACCTGTTAACAGCCAAATCGACTTAGGAGTTACAATTAATGACAAACTGTGCTGGTCTGAACACATTAGCACAATAGTTCGCAAGGCTAATACATGCTCTTACTTAATCAAAAAATCTTTTGTTGCACCAAATGCTCAGTTATTTCTTACCTTATATAAGTCATATATCAGGCCACTATTGGAATATAATAATGTCATTTGGAGCCCCAAATTTATCAGAGATGTTACACTACTTGAAGGCGTTCAACGTAAACTCACTAAATGGGTTCACGGGTTATATAACTATGACTATCACCAACGTCTAGCCATTCTTCGACTTCCCACCCTTACTGCCAGAAGACAACGTGGTGATTTGATACATACCTTCAGAATATTAAACGATACTTTTTCTGTTGATTTAAAACACATGTTTTCTCTTGTAAATGACCCGAGACTCCGAGGTCACAGTCTAAAACTTTTACGTGAGAATTTTAAAACTGCTACTGGTGAACAATTTCTGCCAAATAGAGTCTTTGGCCAATGGAATTCTCTTTCAGAGAATATCGTTAAAGCTCCTTCGATCAACGCCTTTAAAAACCGCTATGATTTATGGCTTAGAAACTCATTGATTTAATGTGCTGTACAAATGACTTTATTTCTTGACTTTTTTTTACGTTTTAATTTTTTTTTTATTATCAGTGTTAAATTTTAAAATGCTAGTGCTTTTTCTAAAACTAATTTTATTAATACCAAGCTATTGTAATTAACTTCGAACTGTTCTATATATGTATATTTGTATTTACTTGGGCATATAGGTTTATCCTCTGCCCTTATCATCTCAATAATAATAATAATAATAATAATAATAATAATAATAATAATAATGATAATGATAATGATAATGATAATGATAATGATAATGATAATGATAATGATAATGATAATGATAATGATAATGATAATGATAATGATAATGATAATGATAATGATAATGATAATGATGATAATGATAATGATAATGATAATGATAATGATAATGATAATGATAATGATAATGATAATGATAATGATAATGATAATGATAATGATAATGATAATGATAATGATAATGATAATGATAATGATAATGATAATGATAATGATAATGATAATGATAATGATAATGATAATGATAATGATAATGATAATAATAATAATAATAATAATAATAATAATAATAATAATAATAATAATAATAATGACATAACAAGCCTGACATAGTCCTCCTCGATAAAGAACGTAAAGCTATGTTTGTGGTTGAGTTCTCAGCCCCCGCTGAAGTAAACATAGTTTTAAAAGAGGAGGAAAAACGGACAAAATACCAAGATCTCCTTTTCCAGCTCCGCAGGCTTTATCCAGAGTGTTCTGTCAAATTAGTAGTTCTCATAATAGGTTCTCTAGGCGGTATGAGGCAGACGTTCCTCTCTGCAATTAAAACCATTCCGGCATGTGCTGATAAGGCAGAAGTCTTGGCCGGTAACATGCAGAAAGCCGTAATCCTGGGATCATTGAATTTACTCAGAGCTCATGATAACCGGACCCAGTAGTTGCTTACTTCACGGTGTGAAGACCAGCTTCTGGTTAATTTGCCAGCACGTCACCCATGTTTGTCGGAGGCACGGACATTGGCCTGACTGGCATATGCTTACAGCATAATAAAAAATGTATTTCATGAACAAATAAGCAATTTTGAAAACACCCCACAGTGGTCCCAGAGAAAAAAAATAAAAAAGTCTGTTTTTTGCATAGGGCCATTTTTTGCACCGCAAATTACGAAAAAAGTAGTGAAAAATCTGAAAAAAATATTTTCGTCATTAGGTTGGTTCATTTTTTTTTAAATATACGATTTAGCTGAAATTTGGTAAGGAAAGTTTTCTGTTGGTACTCTTAATACCCAAAAACTTAAAACTCAAAATCGCTAGGGCGATTTATTTTTTTAATTTTGCCAAAATTAAAGAAAATATGGTACCAAACAAAAAATTACGAGGTCTTGAGCCCTTTTTTTTGGTTATTTTTCTTATATATACTAATAATTACTGTAAAAAATTCTTAATGTTATACTAGTATACAGGCCTTTTTTTTAAATTTAATTATGAAAAAAAAAATATTAAAAATATGTCAAAATATGAGTAATTTTCCATTCTATTCATGTATTAAACAAAATTAACCTAAAATAATGACAGATTTACGAACACTGGTTAGTTCCATATATAATTTATTTTTAATATTTAAGAAAGGAAATAAATATAGAATACTGTTTTTCGCAAAGTGCCATTTTTTGCACTATTGCAGTGGTAATCAGTGCAATGATTACGAAAAATATAGTGAACATTCTAAAATAATCCACAAAAAATGGGCTAAAGTTTTCATATTTTTTTTTGTTTTGTGCCATATTTTAGTTAATTTTGCCAAAATTTAAAAAGTAAATAGTCCATATGTATTTCGCGATTTTGAATTTTTAGTTTTTGGATATTGTTCCGCATTAAGATTAGTAAAAGAAGCCTTTATATCAAATTTCAGTTAAAACGGATATATTTGAAAAAAATTGAATAACTCTAATGTCGCGAAATTTATTTTTCGTACGACCTAGTGTACACGAAATAAAGAAAAATGCATGTTCACTATATATCCTCGTTAGGATATATTTCTATCGCACGAGTACATAGTGCATATTTGAATGAAATGACAGCTATGCACACTCATTTATCCAAACGAGTACACATAGCTTTCATTTATTAAGATTTTTATTTTTTAAATATTAAAAGTAAATTATGGGACTAAACAGTTTTTATTCGTGAATCTGTAATTATTTTAAGGTAATTTTGTTTAAACAGAATAGAAAAATTATTCATAATTTGCCAAATTTCTAATAATTGTTTTTCAAAACTAAATTAAAAAAAAAAACAGGCCAGTATAAAATCATGACTTTTTTACAGCAATAACTAGTAGATATAAGGAAAATAACCCATATAAAATGGACTAAAGTTTTCGTAATTTTTTGTTTTGTGCGTTAATTTTGGCAAAATTTAAAAAAAATAAATATTTATTCCGCCATTTTGAATTTTAAGATTACCAAAAGAACCCTCTATTCCAAATTTCAGCTAACCGGATAATTTTAAACATTTTTAAACCTAAACTTTTTTTTCAGATATTCACTATTTTTTTCGTAATTAGCAAAAAATGGACCTATATAAACAACAGACGTTTGTCAGTTTTTTCTCTGGAACCACTGTGCACCTGTCTCTCTGTCCGTCCCTCCGTCTGATGTCACGTTTTTTTGTAAGCACGATAACTCGAGAAGGAATTATCCAATCGACTCGAACTTTTCAGGAAAAATCAAGTATGGGTGCAAAATTCCTATTGTCCGCCTTAAAACAAAAAAGTTATAGGAGGCTAAACAATTAAAAAAATGAAAAAAGTTGAAGGAAATGTCAAATTGACGTAATTTTTTCAGAAAAAAAATACTTTTATTATAAGCTTTTACGGATCAATCCTAACAATTAAAAAAAAATAGAACAAAAAGGTTAGACTGGGCGCCACTTTTTATTAGATATAAAAGAGATCAAAGCAATTATATTTTGGAAAGTATATTCTAGGGGAAAGTACCTAATTAAATACCAAAAATACGTTCTTTGACAAAAAAAAGAGAAAATTTCCAAAAAGGCAATTATATTTTCCCATACTAGGAACTAAAGATTAAAGAACTATACTATTAAACCATTTTATTTAATAATATACATAAAAATTATAAAATGTTTAATATATTTTAATTTCAAACTTTTAAACCTAATAATAAATCAACAAATAAAGCAAAATCTTAGGTACCACTTAGGTTTGAACAGGCCACTTAGGCGGTTAAATTATTAAAACCGTTAAAAATACCTTATTTAAGGAATAGGGAAAAAATAAATACATTTTTTTGAAGAGTGACGCTTAAAGTAAAATTTATGTGGAGTCTTTTATGTTGTAGTTGTTTTGATAAAAAATCTATAATTCTATAAGTATTTTCACTAAAATTGTTAAAAAATACGATTTTTTTAAGTGACGTCACTTTTGGCCAGACCCCCCTCCCCCCTTCGTCAGTTTTCGTCACATTTTAGTCAACCTCCCCTCCTCCCTATGGAACAGCCCCTATATAGTCATTCGCTTGATACGAAAACTTTCATTAAAACTATTTTCAGCATCACCGTGTATACCTATCTAAGATAATTACACAAAAAAGTTGTCTGTGCTGGGGTTGAGACCCACCTATCCTTATGTATTTTGGGATGCTGAACATGAATCTATCATAAAAAAGGCACTTCATGCGCTCATTTTCTTGCTACACTGAAATTGCAGATGAGAGTTTGCAGTTTTTTCAGTGTAGCAAAAAAAAGAGCCCGTGAGTTGCCTTTTTTATGGCAGATTCGTATTCAGAAACTTTTTTTTTTGTGGGCCTTTATAGGCTCACAACAAAAAAGTTGTCTGTGCTGGGGTTGAGACCCTAATTGACCTTGAAATGACCTTGAAAACGTAAATATCCTTAAAAAATAAATACGCCATATTGTTTCCCCTATTAAAATAATAATATTTTTTTTTTCTAAAATACATAGTAATCGAGATATTTAAAAGTTTCAGGTTAAAAAAAAACACCTGGTATAGGTAGAAGATTTGTAGAAAATTGGTTTTATATTAAAAAATACACCATTAGTAAAAAATCCCGTCACTTCAAATATATACCGGCTGAGTTTTTGTTGATTTTTGGTTGTTTTCAATCCGATCAAAGCATTTATTTTTTAAAGCTTATATTTCTCAACAACGGCTCACACCTACCCTCTGCTAGTTATGAAATTAACTAAAAGGTAAAAAAACTGACAATGGATCCTCGTAGTTCAAGGTCTGTATATCTAAAACCATTAGCAGTTAAATCTTAGCAGCTCGTATTTGGTAGATAGTTTATTTTCCATCAATCTATTTTCTAATCATCTTATAGAGTGATATTGGTAGACTGGCAGTTTCGGGCTGCTGGCCCTCTTCAGTACCAAGAGCCATCTCTGAACGCTAATTAGAAAATAGATTGATGGAAAAATTACATTAATATTTTTATAATTTTGTTAAAAATTAAAAATTTCTGTCCTTGGTAGATAATGTTAAAAGTCCATCTGCAGACTTCCTCACCACCATCAACCAAGTTTCTAACTAACCAATTCTTATAGTATATTTTACAAGGATTCTAAATCTATTTGAAAATTTAACGGTTCCTTTCCGTTTTCGAGAAAAAAGCAGAAAACTAAACGTCCAAGGGTAAATTCGAACATGCGTAGAAAAATTATTAGAAGTCAACAGATTCTACTTAGTATTAAATACAACTAGAGTTTTTAATGTATCGAAATTCATAATAAAATATTTTTTAAAGTTTCTATTTTATTATTTGAGAGCGTATTCATTTAATCAGTATTTATCAAATTCACTTATACTAATTTAACTTTGTTGATAAGTACATTACATTAAATTTTTGTTTAACCTCGTACTATTCTACTAGTAGTAGAGGGAACCACTGGCTTTAATTGACTTTGGAACCAATTTATAGGAACTGTCCGCTTCACTTACGACTTCGCCAAATTTCAATTATTAATTAACTGAAAAAGGCAAATCGGCGCCGCGGCGCGCCGGTGAGAATCGAACTCACTCTATTTTAGGTAGTAAACTCGTCAAATACGACGCGGTAGTCCACTAACCAATCCTCCCATTTGGACTTAATCTGTCACATTTTTTGACAGAACCAATTTTATTGAAGCAGTGGTTCTCTACTCTGCTTGACTGTACGCAAAACTAATTTTGACAAAAAAAAAAAATTTAAATAAAAGTCCAAACCAATAATGAAAAAAACGGAGAAAAGGTACTGGAAAGAAAAATTGTTGTTGGTAAATCGAAAACTAAACAGTTTTTAGTAAGCTACAATAATAATAATTGGTATTTTAATCCAAATTAAAATTTAAACCTTTTAAGAACCACTGTTTTAATAAAAAATACACTTATCTACAAAATAAAATTACTATATTAAACTATGGGAAACATAATATACCCTAAATTAGAATATAGGACCATTATCGATGTTTGTATTATAAATTAGGGAACGTTCAAGTATTACGTAACGCAAATTTTGATCATTTTGGACCCACTCACCCCCCCCCCCCCCTGTAAGGCTATTTTCCTATACCATTAACATGGGCGTAACATTTCAAATGACCCCCACCCCCCCTAGGAGCGTTACGGAAGTTTAGGTGTTCTAGGTATCTTTAATACTTCATAGAAGATGGTGTAATATTTTAATAATTGTTTTACGTTTGTCCAAAGTTACCCGGATTTTGATTTTCGGTTTTTTGCATTTTTGTCAAAAACGGAAAAAATAGTCAAAATTTTCAAAGGGATTTATAATCCTTGTAAAATATAAAGATAGTCAACATTTTCAAACGGATTTAGAATCCTTGTAAAATATACTATAAGAATAGCCTTTTGGTTAGAAAATTGGTTCTTGATGGTGAGGAAGTTTGCAGATGAATTTTTAACAAAGTCCAAACCAAATACGAGCTGCTGAGATTTAACTGCTTTAAATGATTCTATGATGTACAGATCTTGAACTACCAGGTAACATGGTCAGTTATTGTTTACCTTTTAGTTAATCACATAACTAGCCGAGGGTAGGTGTGGGCTACAAATTGGCATCCAATTTTTTTTTCACTGTTCGTTTCATCAGAAACTAAGTTAAATTATTTTTTTTAATGAAGCTCCCTGTATATTTTTGAATTTTTGGATCTGGAAAACCTTATTGTTTTTTAGCACGTTTTTTTTTTATTTTTATTATTAACATAAAAATTTAATTTTTTTTTTTTAATAAAATGTAATTTGTTTGCTAAATGTGGGAAAATGCATATTGTATGTGAAAACCAAAATTTGGTAATCTTTTTGTGCTTTAAATTTTTTAAAACGGTTTCGCCTTCATTCTCTCTCTATTTTTGAATGTTTGGATTCAGACAACTATTTTACATCTAAATATTTTAAAAGAGATAATTATAAGTTTTAGTTATTATACTCTGCACATAGCGCTAGCTGAGTATTTATATTTATTTATATTAAATGATTTTTTTAGATGTAAAATTATTTTCTGAAATAAAAAATGCAAAAATATACAGGGGGACTCATCATAGAAATTAAATTGACTTTTTCCGGCGAAACCGGAAGTGCAAAAAAAATTGTACGCCATTTTGAAGTCCTTATTAAGAAATATAAGCTACAAAAAATGTGCTTTCATCGTATTGAAAACAATCCCATTTCAGGAAGGTCCAAGGACTGAAACTCACCCGGTATATTTTGTATGGTGAAAACCCCATAAAATTGAACATTGGTGCGCTGCAGCGCACCGGCCTTAACGGCGCAGCAAATACCGCGTCCGTTACCGTGCTGTTGTTTAGCGCGCGTTGCCTTTACCGCGCTTGACCTTTACCGCGCTGACAAATACCGCGAACGTTGTTTACCGCTCCGACCAATACAGCGCGTGTCATTTACCGCGCGTGTCATTTACCGCGCATAAAAATAAAATGTTTTGGTTTTGGTTGTTATAGGAATCAATAAAATTAAAGTTTTTTTTATTTATCGACGAAAAGGTTTATTCTGTTGGATTTACTTACATGTTTTTTTACGGCATTTTTTTATATTTTTATATTCTATATTATTTTTAAAATTATATTTAGTATAGTAGTAAAAACGAACGAATAATGTTTATTGAATTGATTAAAAGTAAACGAGGCAATTACTTGGCTTTATACAAAAATTACATGTATCGAAAAGAGAAGAATATTAAAGATAAAATAATATGGAAATGTACCAAATACGACAGTATAAGATGTACAGGTAGAATACATACAATTAGTAATAATGTATTAATGGAAATAGAACATTCACACATAGCAGATACCACAGAAATTGAGTCCCGTAAAATATTAAATGATGCTAAAAAAAAGCAATAGCAAGACTGGAAAATCCGCAAGTTATTGTGGCAAGTGTCTGTGCCAATGCGTCTAGTTCTTTTAGTGGAAAATTACCAACTATAGAAGAAATGAAAAGGACTATACGACGTCAGCGTAAGAAAAAAATAATGATCCAGTTAATCCTGTTTCACTGGCTGAATTAACAATGGAGCTCTCTACAACTAGAATTATGAAACAAAAGACGTCTACCCTATCTCTATCTCATTTGTGCTACACTTTCCAGCCAACCAAATAAATACTGTATTTGTTTTTCATACAACAAATACAGTATTTATTTGGTTGGCCGAAAAGTGTAGCACTGAGCGGCACGAACGAACATAGCTAATGTGAATCTGTAGAATAAGATAATTCTACTAAAATTTAGATGGTGCCAGTAATTTCTTTAATATAGTTACACTTTTCGCCAGGCCAAGTAAATATTGTATTTGTTCAACAAAGAACAAATACAGAATTTGTTTGGTTGCGTGGAAGTGGGAGTGTATGTATGTCTTCTATCCTTTTTGGGTAGAACTTTTGTCCCTGTCTAATCTAAAGGGAGAAATCGCCATTCCAGATGAATATAAAGGTCCCGCGCGGTATTTGACAGCGCGGTATTTGCCAGCGCGGTATAGGCCACGCGCGGTAAACAACATGCGCGGTATTTGTCGGCGCTGTAAAGGTACGAGCGGTAAAAGACAGCGCGGTAACGGACGCGCGGTACTGGCCGGCGCGGTATTTGATGTGCGGTAATGACCCCTACCCGAACATTGGGGTGTAGCCACCAGTAAAAAAAAATAAGCAAAAAAATTACCTCGGAAGCATCACCATCTTCCCGTAAACTATTTAGGTCCCCGAAATATACATTTCGTGAAACTGAAAAGTGGACGACGTTTAATAAAACACACAAAACGATGAAAATTTTCATTTTGATGAAATATTTATTCAACTGCAGCATTCGATAGTCTAGATTAGCCTTTTATACCTTAATTAATCAATCATATCGGCTGATAAAAATATTGCTAATTTTATAACTATTATCTTTTTCCATTGTTATCTTTACATAACATGGTACTTGTAGGTATTAGTTAGCTGATTGGTAAGATATATATTTTTTTATTTTTTTATTCTATCCAGTTTACTTATATACACGATATTTGCAGTCTTATGGCATATATTAAAGGGGATGCTTCTACATCACAAAACATAAAAAACCAGTATAGCTACACAAGTCGGGAAACGAAAGCTAAGAGTTACTACCCTTTAAAATTGTACTTAAAATAAGGTTTTTAACTGATAATTCTACCCTTTGAGATAGAGCAACAAGGTATTGCATGTATACTAGTATTAATAAGGGCAATTAGTTTATGTTATTTTTTTTAATCTATCTAGAGGCGTGCCCAGACGGACAAAATGTGTGCAGCTTAACACATTTTTGCCCCAAACTTTTTTATGTGATTTTTTTTGAATTTTTAGTAAAAAATATAGATTTCTTGGGTAAAAATACCTACATAAAAAATGTTATACAAATAATGTATAGTGTAACCAGCGATTTTATTGGGAGGGAGGGGGTTGTGGGTAGAGCAAAACTTTCCCAACTTATGATTAAGAAAATCCCAACTCAAAAAAAAAATATCTTACCCGTGACCAAAATTCAAAATTTTGACTAAAAAAAAGGCCTCACCAGGCCTCACATCCAAAAAAGCTTTGTCCTTGACAGTTTTTTTTTACCAAAAAAAAAGTTCCTCACTTACACAAAAAAAGCCTTTGTCCAGTTTTTAAGGTTTTTAAGTGCATCTTCCGATTTCTTAACTCCACTTCCCAAAATTCCCAACTTTTCTTAAATCTGAAAAAATACCTAACTGATTACTGCTATTACTCCAATTTTTCCAACTTTATACCAATTTATCAAAATTTACAACTAAATTTCCGAAATTTGCCACTCATTTTCCCAACTCGAGAGTGATTGGGGGGGTGGCATCCCCTCTACCCCCCTCCTCCATCGGAGCACCACTGAGTGTAACACTGTAGGAGCAACCGTTTTTTAAAAAAAATGCAATTGAGACTCTCAATGAGAGTAAGTAAAATTTTATGCCACCAAAAATATTACTTTTTAAAGGGCTATTACTCCTTTAATATTATATTTAGGTGAATAAAGAATATCCCTGCAGAAAAATCATATGTTCCTTTGTTGTTTTTTCATGTTCTGTGATGTAGAATCATTCCCTTTAATATATTTCATAAAACTGCACACACCGTGTATAAATTAGAGTTAAATTTACAGCTATTCGGACTGACTTCATCACAAAAAAAGGAAGAATGGCAGCAGCATAAGCCTTATTGTAAATTCTAGGTTTATTTTTGGTTATTATACCTACTATAATAATAATAATAATAATAATAATAATAATAATAATAATAATACATTTATTGAATTAAAATCAGTGTACAAAAAAAAAACATAAAAAAAATATACATGCATATAATAGTTTTTGAATTTAATTCAAAGGACCAGATTAAGAAAAAATCTTACTCTACCCCTGGCCCTTGACTAGCAAATAAATATTTAATTCTAGTGAAGTAAACAATCTAGGAAGAAAATATATAATATATATCCAAAAGTGAATAAGGAGTTGTCTGAATAAAGTCTGTATATTGCAAGTTACAATGTATTTAGCTATTCTGCTCACACAAAAGCATATTTTTAATAAGAAATTTAGCCCTTAAAGGGGAACTGTCCTTGATAGTTGGCGTTAGTTTATTGTATAATTGATAAACATCAAACGTGAAAGATTTCTTAAAAAAATCTGTACGTCGTGGAGGAGCATCAATTAGACCTCTGTGGCGGGTCAGAAGATTGTGGACGTCGTCTCTAAAGGTTATTTTATTATAAAGGTATGCAGGTGTCCTAGTAGTGATTATTTTGTGATATAAACAAAGTTTATGCAACTTTCTTCTATAAGACATGTTAAGCCACCTCGATTGAATGAGAAAAGGTGTTATATGTTCGCGTCTACGAATACCATAAATTAAACGTAGGCAAGAGTTTTGCATTCTTTGTATCCGTCTTTTATCCGTTTCATTTAAATATGTATCATAAACTGTATCACAGTGATTAAAGTTAGAGAGTATTGAGGAATCACATAAGACTTTTTTAAAATTCTGAGTGAACATATACCTATTGGCATATAGAGTTTTTAGTTTGTAGTAAGCCTTCTGTAACATCTTTGATATATGTTGAGAAAATTGCAATTTAGAGTCAATCGTAAGTCCGAGGTTTTTTGTTACCTCTAATATTTCCAAAGAAGCACCATTGATTTTTATATCAACATTATTTTTTATTTTGTTAATTTTCTGAGGATTCCCAAATAACATTAATGCTGATTTACTTATGTTTATTTTTAACATGTGATCTTCCGAAAGAGAAATTAACTTTTGAAGCTCAGTGGATATTTTATTATTAAACTGGTCATCTTTTATATTAAAACAAAGGTACAGCTGAGTGTCATCAGCATAAAAACGATATAAACAAAATTTTAACACATCAGGAAAGCAAGAAGTATAAATAATATAAAGAATCGGTCCAAGAATTGACCCTTGTGGTACTCCCTTAGAAATATTAATACTTTCTGAACAATTATTGTTAATTATAACTTGTTGTTTGCGTGACTCTAAATAACTTTTAAACAATAAAATAGCATTATCACTAAATCCAATATAGTGAAGAACTGCAAGTAGTATTTTATGATCTATATTGTCAAATGCTTTGGTGTAATCAAGTAAAGCTAAGATAATGACGTCTCCCCTATCCATTGCAGAATTTATATCATCAAAAACTTTTATAAGTGCTGTACTACAACTATGTTGTGCTCTAAAACCTGATTGACATTTAGGAAGAATATTAAAATTATTTAAGTGCTCATTAAGTTTTATAGAAACAACTTTTTCAAACACTTTAGACAGAATACTTAATTTGCTAATAGGCCTGATATCACTAAAATTTTCAGGGCTTTTTGTCTTAGGAATAGGAACCACAAGAGCCTGTTTCCAGATATCTGGAACTGTATTTGTTTCTAGACTATAATTAATTAGGTGTGCAATATAAGGCAAGAGAAAAGGGCAGCATAACTTTAAAAAAGATAAGCTTATATCATCACTTCCTCGTGCTTCACTTTTAAGATCTTTAATAACATTATAAATGATATCAACTGACACTGGTAAAAATTCAAGTTTTTCAGTTACACCTTTTTTAATATTAGAGTTATAAAAATTTAATAGATCAGCACCAGATATTTTACTATTAGAAGTTTGCGTTCCTGCAAAAAAATTATTTAAAGCATTAACATCAGACAAATGCTGGGGAATTTCATTTATTTTATTGGAAAATACATCCATTTTACCTAATGTTTTCCATAACTCAGCAGTTTCAGCTTTTTGATTAAGAAAAGCTTTTTTCTCTCTTTCAGTTGCACTACGAGTAAAATTTCTTAATGTTTTGTAATATTCAAAATCAGCCTCGTTCCTTGTTCTCAAAAATTTATTATGCGCTTTTTGTCTTAATTTTTTTAAAGATTTAATATTGTGTGTCATCCAAGGAGCCCATGGCTTAGAAAAAGTACGCGTAATATATGGTGCATGGGTATCCATTAGAAGATTAATATTATCATTAAAAAACTAACTTTTTCATTTATATTTTCAAATAAAAGTATATCATTCCATGGCAACGATTCCAAATGATTGTTAAATTGATTTAAATTAAAATTTAAGTAGCTTCTATATTTTTTAGTGTAAGGAATAAATGAAAGATTTTTGATTGATAGACTGCAAAAAATCACAGAGTGATCAGCAATATTATGTACATGGATTACCCCACTATCAGCTAATATCATACTGGCATTTATAATAATATAATCAATAGGTGTTGAAGAATTTTTCGTGATTCTAGTTGGATCTGTTATTATTTGTTTTAGGTCAAAAGATTCCAGTAAATTATTAAACTTTTCACTAAATGGACTGTCAACACTAAGAGCATCAATATTAAAGTCACCCAAACAAAAAAATAAATTATTGATGGGAGCATATATAGAAAAGCTACTTTCAAGTTTATCCAAAAAATTGGAAAAAGTTGAACCATGTGGTCTATAAATAGCTGCACATGTAACCCTGATATTGTTTGACAAAACAATCTCTATCCAGTACTGCTCAATATCAGTGTCAATTTTTTTAAATAAAGAATTAAATCTATAGGAAGCACTTACATAGAAAGCTATTCCACTACCCCTTAAATTTTCACTAACATGAACAAAGTTATATCCAGGTATGTGAACCTCACTAAGTAGAACATCGTCTATTCACAGCGCGTAGCGTAGTGTTTCATGACTAAAATAAGACACTTTGAAAAAGTCCGTCCGTTTTTTGTGGACACGATAACTCAAGAACGAATAATCCGATTGACTTGAAGTTTTTATGAGGGAAAGGTCCCTTTTGAAAGTACTTAATCCCCTCAAAAACAAAAAAGTTATAGTGGGTTTGGACTTATAGTTTAAAAATTTTGGATACCTCAAGAGCGAATAGTCGGATCGACTTCAGGAAAAATCAAGTTCTATAAGGGAAAGTTCCTTATTGTTTTTAAAATGAATCCCCCCAAAAGCAAAAAAGTTATTGGAGGTTAAACTTTTAAAAAACTATCTTTTTTATTTTGTTTTTAATCATTTTTTGAAAAAATAATTTATTTTGAAAAAAAAAGTAATTTTTCTTAAATAAAAAAATAGGATATTATTTTTTTGGTTTCCAAAAAAAGAAAATTTTGTAAAAAATATATTTTTCTACGATCTAAAAAGTTAACATTTCTACAAAAACAAATGAAGTTTTCAGACTTCAAAATAATCTATTTCTTAGTATTTTACTTTTCTACTCGTTACCATGACAGCAAGCAGAAAAGTGTAGGCTACCGGCATGTCAATCGTAAAAGAGCTGTCAGTTATATGCGACGAGATGTTGGTGCGCCAATTTTTTTTATGAAATTATTATTTATTTTGAATTAAATCTCAATTTCGTGTGCTAAATATTTGTGTGCTATATATTTGTTGTTACAAAGGAATTATGGAGAGTTACTGTGATTAGGATTTTACTTTTACACTAACAGATTTGCAGAAAATTGTACTCAAGTGCTGCGACTTACTGTCTGAAATTTATTTATTTATTTATATATTTTAGATCGTAGAAAAAAATTTGTTTGTATTACGAGAGCAAAATACGATTTCTGCTTTCGCATGATTGCTGATCTCGGATAGACGCCTCCATCAGCAAATTCCACACTCATGCAGAAATCAGTCATTTTGCGCTCTTAATAAAAAAATATTTATTATTATTTTTTTTATTTATTAATACGATATTTAACTTCCTTGTAATGAATAACAGGGTTAGAGTTACGTATCGGGACTTAGCTGTGATATCTTGAACAACAAAGTTGGAGTTATAAATCCGGATTTAGCTGTGATAATTTTGAACAACAGGGTTAGAGTTAATAATCAATATTTAGCTGTGATAAAAGGCCGTAAACGGGGAAGATTTATAAATACCGGTATTGTCAACCGAAGAAGACAAACAAATTACACCTAAATATAAAGCAGCAAGTTTTCTAGGTAGTGTTGCTTTTTTTTCTGAATTTTGGAAATTTTTTCGGTAGATAGGTACTTATGTTGGTAATTATGCAAGGGGTAAACCACTGAGAAAAAATATTAGACACCTGAATTCCTCCTAGGAGGTAAACCTTTAAGATTTCTTCTAGATTATCTCTCGATACTCTTAAAAATAACCTAAAAAAGTATTTCGGATTTCCTCGAGAGATTTCCTCAAAAGATTTTCTCCAATTTCTACACCTGATTTCCTTAGGCTGGGTTTATCAAAGTGCAGCTAAATTTAACTGTCACGTAATAACCATAGCAACTCCAACCAAAATCCAGAATTTGCTCTTAACTGAGACTTTATCTGTTAGATAAATCTTAACTATACATTGATAAACCGGGCCTTATCGGTTTACTCCTTGTAAATATTTAATGTCAGTTCAGTCAGGGAACCTTAAAAACAAAGTCATACGTCGAATTGGGAAGTTCGTTAAAAAAATGTTGTGCCCCCTTCCGTCAAAAAAAAAGAACAAACCAAAACGAAATAAACAAACAGAAAAACAAATTTCAAATTATTTATTTAGGTTACATAAGTACTACCTAATATGTATGTACTAAAAACTTGAGTACCCAATATAAAATAAAGGCTGTACTATTATAATAAAATTTATATTAAATTCAATTACCTATACTTAACTATACCGGGTATCAACGAAATTAGGGTACGTAGGCGGCATTTTATTATTTGTAAATATTTTAAAGCATTTTTTCTTAGTAAATTAACCTAAAAAAAAGTCCAAATACACTTGCGGTTAAACTGTAAGCAGCTTTAGTTTTTCAAATAACAATTCTATCCCAGACAGCACATGATATCTTAAAGACGTCTTTTTTAGATCTTAATTATGTCTGGACGCCTAAAGACGTGAAAAGGATATCTTATGGACTTCTTTTTAGGGATGTTTAAAAGATATCTGATTATGATGTCTATAAGATGTCTTTTAAGTATCGGTACAAGACATCTTAACTTCGATACTCATCGCTAAAAATAAATTAACCACAATCAACTATTAAAAAAAAATATCATTTTTTTAAAGATCCTTTTTTGAAAAACAAAAAATTAAAAAAAAAATTTCTTTTTACGAAAAACGAAAAAAAATAAAAAAAAATCAAAAAAGAAATTTTCAAAAACTGAAAAAAAAAATTAATTTTTTTTTAAATCACATTTTTTTTAAGATCTTTTTTTGGCAAATAAATTACCTCTTGTTCTAGTTATTATTATGCTTTTTATATCAATACGACCGTACCTAGCAACGTAAATGGGAGTGGTCATTATGTTGTAAAGTCGCCTGTGCAAGGCGTCTGTAAGGCGTCTTAAAAAAGATGTATTAAAGACGTTACCTTTTGTAACATACGACGTCGTTAAGACGTCTTTAAGATGCATATACGGCGAAAACCGACGTTCTTAAGACGTCTTGAATGACGAGCTACGACATCTTTAAGATCTCTTTAAGTCATCTTTGTGCTGTTTGGGATATTTGTTTCTCAAAAAGAACGTTTGGATGTATTGCTTTTAAACGATTATTATTATAAAAAAAAACCTATAATAGTAGATAATAGTAGAAAATATTTGGTTTTAGGACCTAAAATAGTTTTTTTTAACGTCAAATATTTTTAATTTATTTTTAATTAAAATTTCGAATTTGTTTTCTATCTTTTTTTATTTATTTATATTTATTTATACTAATTTATACTAAAACCAGTAAATGTATCACGGTGCCCGGGAACGAAGATTTATGTTAACCATTTTTTTTATAACATTGTTACATGGATATATTTTTACATAGATATTACTTTTACCAAACTAAAAAAATCTATCTATCGGGTCGATCGTTTTTTATTTACGAATAAATCCCGCATATAAAGTAGGGTGCTTCTTAAAATAGGAAAATTTGAAATGTTAACGGGCAACCCCCTCATTTTATTTTCAGGTATAAAAAATGCTTCAGACCCAATTTTGGCAAAGTCGGGGTCGCTACCAGCAAAAAAAAGCATTTTTTTTAAATGCATATATTTTTACAAAAATTATTGGAATTACATATTATAAATGGATAAATTTGAATTAAAAATAATCTAGGTTAGTTGCTTAATAAAATGTATGGTCATAAGTGGCCTGGGGGGCCACGTGGCGCACCCCTTAGCATATTTTTTCAGGTTTTTTTTTGAAATTTTTCACTTTCCTTCACTGTAAATATTACGTTGGTCTCCTTCAGGAAGGAAGGTCTTCGTTATTTGTTTTTTCATTACTTCCCATCTATATTTAGCTGAAGTACTATAAAAATTTTTTATTAACAACAGTTTTTGACCTTTACAGCGCGAAAATTGGTAAAAAATTCTATCGAATATTTTGGGACTATTTGATAGTATTTTTAATGGACGTCATATGGTTTAACAGGCGTTTCCTAGGTTACCTGTGACGAAAACCCGGGATTTCTTAGATTTAAAAATGGCTGATTGGCTGAAATATGTACCTAATTCGTGACAGGATTGGTTGAAAGACATAATAATAATGAAGTGTGAATTTTTCGTAAATAAAAACGATCGGCCCGATATATTTTTTTTAATGGACAGCAGTCCAATACGTTAGGCAACATAAATTTAGGTCTTCAATACCAACCCAAAAAGAAAATGCCATAATAATATTATAATTGGATTTTATCACAGTGCAACAAAAAATGTGCATTATATGCAAAATGATTAAAGAATATATAAAACAGCTTATTAAACACAAAAACAAGTAAAAAACTTTACACATAACGGGATATTTATTATCAATGACTGTCAAATAAAGGAGTAGGTCATAAGTACCCTAGGAAACTTTAGACTTACTGTACACATAGCTGTGTAAAGATTAAAAAAAAAATAGTTTTTTACTTAAAAAAAAAAAATATATCTTACCTTAATGTAATTTAAAATATAATCTAAAATGTTATTTTTACCTAAAACATGCATACTTTTATTTTAAAACAATAGATAATATTTATACTTTTATCTCTTTCTGTAGAACTTTTCTCTTTATCTAATCTAAATAGACGGCAGTCCATTGTTAAAAGTTATATCCAAGCATCATGTAAAAATACTATAAAAAAAATTGGGTTATTCGAAAGTCAAACTAAATCTTCGTTCCCGGGCACCGTGGTATACATGATGTAATATTAAATCTGAAGTATGTAATTACTGGTTGTACTTTGAAATTTTATTCTTTTTTTTTATTTTGATAATTGCAGACCTGTTTTTAAATGCATCAATCTTGTCAATTAAAGGAAAATTTATACATCTTTTGGACTATTTTTTTAATGCTTTTTAAATAAAAAAATATAATTTAAATATAATAGTAAAAAAACTACATTTTTTTTTATAAAACTGTGCCAATTAGTCCAAAATTATTTTCGACTGATAGGTACTTAAAATTCATTTGAAAACAGGTTTGTAAATAGCAGAGCCGGCCTTTGTATGAATCAAGTGAACCCCCTTCTTCAGGGCGCGAGGGGCGTTTTTTATTTTCGATTCGTAAAAAAAAATATCAGCAAAAGTTTCTTTTAGAAGTGAGGAACTTTTTTTTATTAGTTATCAAAATGTTGAAGGGGGTAAATTGTTTTTCAGAGGTGAGGACCTATTTTTTTAGTAATCAAAATTTCCAGGGGGGTAAATAAATAGTTTTTTCGGAGGTAAAGACCTTTTTTAGTCATCAAAATTTTCTTCAGGGGATAAATTGTTTTTTTAGATGTAAGGGCCTTTTTTTTTAATCATCAAAATTTTCAGAGGAGTTAATTTTTGTCGGTCGTCAAAATTTTTTTTTGCTAGGGGCGCCAAGTCCAAGGCTTGCTCCAGGGCACCGAAATACAAAGGCCGGCCCTGGTAAATAGTGAAAAAAAAAATAAAATTACGTATAGTACAAAGTCAGTATTTATTTTAGATATTACATCATGTATACATTTTGTGGTATCAGCAGAAAATTATTAAGAACAATTGACATATTATTTATTATACATATAACAAACAAAACTAATGAGTATTTTAGCCTCTATTTTATCTATTTTAGGGCTTAAAACATAGTTGTTACTACTGAGAAAAACATAGGGTTGCTCGAGAGTTGCTATTTAGAAAATAAAATTTGCTATCATTTGCTTAAAAAAAACTTAAAATATTGAAAAATAAAACAAATGGCGCGCAGTACCTTAATTTTGTTGACACCCGGCATATAAAAATAGGAAAAAATAAAACATTAAAAATATTAAATTATATTAATCTATTTGTAATTGTCTAAAACTACCAGCCAATCCTAACTCCTCAGAACAATATAAAAAATTGGTTTCAGCTTCAAAAAGTGGCCCTTCGATTTTTATACCTTCGGTGTATGTTAGCCATTCATAATTTTCCTTTAATTTTTTTAAGGTGTCCTTTTGCAATTCTTGAATGCATTTCATATTACCACCAAAGTCCAATGGCAAATCATTTACTTCAATGAATTCATTGAGAGAATTTATGTCCTTGTGAATAATAAACTGAAAGAAAAACAAAACAAGCCGTTACCCTGATAGCACAAAAACCTTCTTAGAATATTCTTAAAATAAATAGCCGGAAGGACAGCATGCTTCTTAGAAGCATGTCTATTTTGCTCAGGATATTCCAAGAACGATTAAAGAAATGCAAAGGATACCGTTTTAATCGTGCTGGGAGTTCCTAAGAAGGTTCTTAAAAGCCTCTGCATCAAATAAGAATGTTTTAAGAAGCATGTTAAGAATGTTCTTATAAGTAGGTACATGTACTTTTAGGAATATTCTTGGCATGCTTCTAAAAATATTCTAATTTGATGCAGTAATAATATTGAATATTTCGCATGCGCAAACAAAGTAGGTAGGCGTTTCAGAATTCTGCATTAATGTAGTTTTCTCTTTCTTTCAAATATATTTTATAATACTCGATCCTTTTTATGAAGTGATATCATAAATTTGGACATGGCGAAAATTTTTACATCTTTGAGATAAACCTAATAATTAAAGTATATAAAAATCTTTAGATATAGCATCCATCAGGTAAGATTCATATGGGATATGCAGTTTTACTGTGAAAGTAAACTTTGTACCAAACATAAAAATCATGCGCCACACAAAAATCCAATGTTTAGAGAAAAAAATAGCAAATAATTGTCATTTCAAAAAATAATAATTTTAATTTTTTGTCTAAAACTATATAATATATTATAATCACTTTATGTGTAAAAATACATCCATTTCTACTACTACTAGGGTAAAACTTATGTTATTAACAACAATTTTAAGAATATTTGTAATTCTAACATAATAAAATTAAAATAATATAGACGCCATATTACTATTCTAAAAACATTCCCATTAGAATATTTTAAGAATATGTATTTGAGAATATTCTTAGCAAAATACTCTAATCCTGCTTAGCATGTGCACTATAGCATTATTCTAAAAATATTCCCATTAGAATATTTTAAGAATATGTATTGGGAATATTCTTAGCAAAATACTTTAATCATGCTAAGAATGTTTAGAGTAGAATCACTTATGCTACTACAGCAGTGCACCTTTTAAGAACATGCTTAGCATGTTTACAGCATTATGCTAAGAACCTTTTCAAGGGAACGATTAAAAAACCTTCTTAGGATGTAGTGTGTTATCAGGGTATAGCGTCAGATAAGTCTGAAATTTGCAGTGCTTCATCATCTATAGTTTGTTTGGTATATTTAAGAGGCAGGCTTAGTGCTTATGGTTTATTTGTATACATCGGATTTTAGGGAGTCGTGACGTCCAAATTCATAGCCGGGTACAATAAGTTAACAAATTCATATTAATTTTATAAAAATGTTTAATATGTTTAATATGCCAAACTGCTACATTACCAAAGAAAATTATATAAATATTATGAAAATCCCATAACGTTTTATTTAAGTAAAAGAAAATAAAAAAAATAACAATTCTGAAAATTACGATTTAGTTGGGCTCTTTAGTAATCCAAATTTAATTTTATAGTATTGTGGCATGGTGGCTGGGTATTACTTTTACCAAGTTAAAAAAGAATCTGCCTGGCCAATCGTTTTTTATTCGCAATAAAAGGTCACGTGACGTTTATAACTTGTGATTAAAATTAATTTTGTATTTTTTTACTTACTTTAAATATTAAATTGTCCTTGTTCCTCATCTCCTTTATGGGTTTTTGTATTCACATGTCTTAAAATATTAGTTTTTCTTTCCCAAGTTAAGTATTTTTACAAAATGTGCAGTGTAAAATATTGCTGTCAAACTCTAGTTCTAGATAATATTCAATCCACGACTTAACCGTAGTAAGTAATGGTTTTATGAACATGTTATTAAGGAATTTAGCTAATTACATGAACGGTGACAAATGAATATTAGATTAGGCCCAATAGGTATGTATATTAAAAAAGAAAAAGTTAGAGCAAAAAAAGAAATTTATTCGCATTGCTAAGATAAATCAAACAAAATGACTCAATTTAAGGCCTATCCAGAAGCTTGCATAAGAACATAAAACATAAGAATGCTATGCCGTGATTGATTTACAAGATACATGGCGGGACATCAAGCCAATCACGGCATCGCATTGTTATGTACTACGTTGTTATGCGAGCCTGTGGATATGCCGTTACTTGCAATAAAAACCTTGTTTCCGCATGCGCGTGATTCTAACCAATAAAATAACGTACATGGTACACGCTTGATTTTACATCTCACTTATTTCGTCGCACGCATATGGAAACAAGTTTAGAGCTTTTAGATCTCTGCAAAGTACATGTTTATAACGAGTTCAAATAGATTTCAACTTCCAGTCACCTCTCCAATTGAATAAAACACAAAAAGATTTCGTCGGTAGTTTGCTTTTCTACAAACACTATATGTTTTAGTTGTGTAATTTTGTATGTTATTTATATTTTATTTATAATATGAAAAAAAAAAAAAGATTTGAGTAACAATCATAGTTTAGAAGAAATTTTTAAAAACATTTTTCACAAGTTATAAACGTCACGTAACGAGTCACGTGAGTGGTTATTGCAAATAGAAAAGGATTGGCCAAGCAGATTTTTTTAACTTGATAATAGTTATACCCAGCCACCATATTACAATACTATTAAATAAAATTTTGATTATTTAAAAGTCCAACTAAATCATAATTTTCGGATCTGTTATGTTTTTTTTTTAATTTTCAACTCTAGGGGATTTTCATAATATTTATATACTTTTCTTTGTAAATGTAGTAGTCTGATAGCCTATAAAACATTTTTATAAAATTATTATTAATTTTTTGTACCCGGCTATGGATTTTGACGTCACGACTCCGTAAAATCCGATCTCTATTTATTTGTCTTAATAGGAATTAGTTTCAATGGAAATTAGGGGGAGTGAGTCTAAGCTCACTGATGCTGGAGTTGCATCTGCATGAACAGAGTTGATACTTTGGCGTGAAATTTACAATAACAGGGTCGGTCAAGAGAAATTTTAAATTATTTTTTATTTTTGGTGAGTTTTTTTAATACATACCTATGCCGAATAAGATTATATGTCTGTATACAGACATATAATCTTATTCGGCATAGGTATGTATTAAACAAACTCTCCAAAAATTAGAAATTTAATTTTTTATTCTTGTATTTATTACCATATTGATTAATACCTAACATCACATTTTGTGATTGACTGGCGCATAGGTATACTTCCACTACCTATTTTATTATACAGTGCGGTCCAAAAGTCACCCCCCCCCCTTTTAACTTTTGAACGAGTTGAGATATCGACTTCAAATTAAGAACTCTTAAATAAGACAACTTAAACTATCTTTTAGCATATATTTTATATTTTTAGCTATTAAAATGTGGGCAGAGGCATGCCCCCCTGTCCACATTTTAAGAGCTGAAAGTATTAAATATATGCTAAAAGATAGTTTAAGTTGTCTTATTTAAAAGTTCCAAATTTGAAGTCGATATCTCAACTGGTTCAAAAGTTAAGAGGGGGGGTGACTTTTGGACCGCTCTGTATATGTACCATATTATTTACGTTATAGTTTTATCAGTGTGGTGTACCTATAGATACTTACATTCTTTTTTATTTTCGGATGGATTAAATGTTTGATGGCATTTATAAGCTTTTCTATATATCCAGGCGCATTAACAATATGCACTGTTTTAATTTTTATCGGATAAGCCTGAGCCAAAATAACCGATAAAATTTTCAAATTCAATGACAAAAATTTTGGAAAATATTTTGGTGAAAAATGTTCTGCATTAAAAATAACAATGTCGCCATTACATGGAAAATCACTTGCAATGCTGATGTCAACTAAAATAAAAAATTAAAAAACATTTCTGAGTTTTTTATTTAAATACATAATTGGGTGGTCCACAGTGTGACAAACAAAGTTAAATGGAAAGTCAAACCACCCAGGATTTTTTGATTTTAGGTTGTTTTTGGGACATTTCCAAACAGTTAGGTACTACCCATGATATTCAATATAATCACGACCATTCACACGCCTATTTTGGACATTAACAAAGTATCATGGGTAGTACCTATGCTATAGGGTGTGTCATAGAAAAAAAAACCGTATTGTGATGTGAGGAAAAACTTAAAGAAGAAGAAAAAGAATAACTTTATTTAAAAACGGCTTCGTGAGCGATTTCAATTTTTGTCAAAAACTGTTTGGAAATGTCCCAAAAACAACCTAAAATCAAAAAATCCGACGTGGTTTGACTTTCCTTTTAAGTTTGTTTAAAGCACAATATATATTTTTTTAACCGCTCGCCATCCTCACAGAAAATTTTAAGTAATTTTTACTGGCACTAATACTAGTAATAAATTGGTAAGTTATTATTTCTGCGAATTATTTATTATTAGGCAATAAAAATTTATTATTGGCAGAAATTATTTACCAAATTATTTCTAGTTTTAATGATCACTACTATAAAGTTATTATTGGCAGTAATTTATTACTTGTCAATTTATCACTAGTTTGAATTATTACTACTGGTAATTTATTACTAGTGTAATTATTTCCTACTAAGTCTTATTTTTATTTCGTCTACAAATAAAGATTTTCATATTTATTCATCATCAGTAGTTTGTTTGATTCTCTAAGAGGCAGGCGCAGTGCCTATGGCTCATTTGTCTAAAATATAATTAGTTTGAATTGATAACTGGGGGAGTGAGTCTTTGCTCACTGATGCTGGAGTTGCATCTGTCATGAATTGGCGTTGGAGGCGCGGGAACAAGTGGGAGGGGGATGAGGAGGGATGGGATAGGGAGGGGATGATATTTATTGTACTTATTATATTTTATTTGTATCTATCTCGGCTGCTCTTGTATTGGTAAGATATAATAAAAATAATTCTAGAAATTTATTATTGACACTAATTGATTTCTTGTCAATTTATCACCAGTAATTTATTATTTCCAGTAATTTATTATTTGCCAATTTATTGCTAGTGTAATTATTATTGAGAATTATTAAAAATTATAATAATAATACTAATAATTAATAAGCGGTCGAGTTACAAAAATTGTAAAAAGCTTACAAATTATAAAAATCACAAAAAAATACTCCAAAAAAATTCTAAGTAATAAATTATTTTAAAATTTTTCTAATAAATTATTTCCTAAAAAATAATTATTTACTTGAGTAATTAGTTATTCGTGTAATAATTTTAAATTACTGGTCTGTAACAATATTACTGCAAAATTATTAGCCATGAGTAATTAATTATTAGAGTAATAAAATTAAATTATTGACGTCCATAATAAATTACTGCTTACTAGAAGTTATTACTTAATAGTAACACTTTGTTATTGCAAAATTAATACTTATAAGTAATAAATTACTGGGAAATTACTAGCCATAAGTAATAAATTACTGAAATTCAGTAATAATTACTAAAACATTTCTGTGAGGGTAAATTTGTTCCAAATTGTCCAAAAATGGTGGGTGGACCCCTAGATAATAAATTTTAGATCGATAAGTCAACATTAAAATATGCCGCATTAAGAACCTAAAGTGGTGCACTACATGTTTATGCATTTAGTAATAATGCATAAACATAATAAATAAATAAATAATTTATTATGCATTATTCACACCGCCTAGGCTCGCCTGCGCTAAAAGAATAGTAGTTTAGAATTTTCAAAAAATCAAAAATCATCCTAGGCAAAAAATTCTTGGATGTAAATTTGTTTCATGAAAAAATAAGCAACTTTTTTTTTTCAAATGTCCGTCCGTCTGATGTCACGACTTTTGTGAACACGATAACTCAAGAACGAATAATTCGACCGACTTGTAATTTTCAGTTTCAGTTAAACTTTTAAAAAAATCGAAAAAAGCTGAAAGAAAATTCTGATTAACCTAATTTTTTAGGAAAAATTACTTTTATTATAAGGATCAATTCTACCAAAATAAAATAAGAAAAGTTGAATTGAAAATTTTGAAAAAAATTTTTGAATTTTTTTTTTTTGATTTTGTTTTTTAGTTTTTCGTTTTCGAAAAAAGAAATTTTAATAAAAAAAATTAAAAATTTTAAAAACTTTTTTTTCTTTTTTTTTCAATAATTTTTCGTTTTTCAAAAAATATCTTTTTTTTTAATGTATTTTTTTGTAATTTTTTTGAAAATTATTTTTTTTAGTATTTGGGAAATGCAATATACCTTTTACTGTGAATGATATATAATAGAATGCATAGCATTACGTATCTTTACGGCTTGTTAACATATTAAAATAAGATTTCTTTAAGTTATTATTATACTCCTCGCAGCTTCACAGGAGAAAAGTACTACTTTTGTACCAAAGTAAATACAATTTTAAACAACTTTTATAAATATTCGCCTGTCTGTCTGTCTGTCTGCTCGTTCGTATGACACGCTTTCTGGTATGAAAACTCAAGAAAAAATAATCTTACATTTTTATTAAACGTATCATTCCTGCAAAAAAAGATCCCCAAGAAAAAAAGTAGTAGGGGGCTAAAATATTTAAAAATTGAAAAAATAGAAGGAAGTGCTATCGACATAATTTTTCCTGAAAAACCTTCACTAAACAGTCAATTATACCAAATTTGAAAAAAAAATCGATTTGAAAACAAAAAATGTTTATAATTGAATTAATTTTAAGCTACTTGAAACTGTGAATAGAATGCGATACATACCACGGCGTATCCAAAAGGGATTTATCTAAAATTTTCACCTCCATCAACAATTCTTATAAATTCTTATTAAGTGATCAAATACGAACAAAAAAAAAACAAAAATTAAAATAATCGTGGGAAAAAATTTAAAATTATGACAATAAACGTTTAAAATAGAGGCCTAAAACTGGGCCTTAATTTGAAATTTATTTCAAATTGGCTGAAATTTTTAAAAAACATTACTTATAAAGTATTTTTTATTCAGTATAAACATTAACAAAATATCACTTTTCTAAGACCTTCATAATGGGTCTAAACGCCATAAAACCGGCACTTTTTTTAGTTTTTGGGCAATACTGGCGCTTAGACCCGTTTTCTGAAAAAAAGTCAAAGGACATATTTTCTTAACTGTTTAATTGGCTGTAAAATGCTGTTTTAATTTTTAAAATCGGTAAATAAACAAAAAAGTTATGCATCTCCAAAGGCGACAAAAAGTCGTGAAAACATGCACAAATTGTGTAGGGTTTCATAAATCCTCCTATAGTGCCTATATAGCAAATTTTATCAAAAATTTTTATGAGACAAACTAATTGACTATGAATTAGGCTACAAAGGCGCTTTTTAATTTTTAAAATCGGTTTAAAAATAAAAAAGTTATATAGCAATAAATGTCGCCTAATAAATACATAGTTTATAAATCAGCTAAGCCGCACTTAAAAAAAAAACAAGAGAAAATCAAGAGTGCTCAGATATTATTTTACAATGAAAGGAAATATATAAATATGAAATCTAGACACCTTAGAAACTAATTACATAAAATGTGACAGTTTTAAGTGTTTGAGTAACAACAAAATTCGGTTTATGTATTTTTTTTTTAATTTGCATGAATTTACATCATGCATTCAAAAAATCGTAGTAAAGTTTGTGTAGTTTGTTTTCGGAAGACAAAAAATCTTCGACATCTACCTAAAGATTTCAAAAAGGGAATAAATTTAATAAAAATATATTGTAAGCCAATTTTTGAAGAATATGACATATACTCCGATATTCTACCCAATGTTTGGTGTGCATTGTGCCGAATGATAATTCAAAATAAAGAAAAAGGAATTTCAAGTGAAGAACTACATATTTTTGATTTTCGACTTCCTTTCGCAACACTAAAAAATGTAAGATCAATAGACGAAAACTGTTCCTGTTTAATGTGTGAGATTGCTTCGGAATCCTCCATAAATCAGCCCAATAATTTGACAGATTTAAATCCAACTCTACTTTTAAATACAACCTCTGCCTCCAAAACACCAATGACATCAACCCTCTTGGAGCCAATACAACTTAAAAATCGCTGCGATAAGTGCCTTACAATAATACAAAAAGGTATAAATCACATATGCAACATAACTACGAAACTTTTAAATATTGAACAACTCACCGGAAATTCGGAACAAAAATAAATTCTTGCTGCAAATATAATATCTAAACTTCCACATAGCTCCAAATCATCTGTTATAAGTTTAAAACGCATTAATACACGGCCTTTAAGTTTATTAAAATTAAAGAAACCAAAATTGAAAAGAGCTAAAGTAATTTTACCAAAAGCAATTATAAGTTTAAAAAATAAAGCTGGAATCAGTTACAGAGCTACAAATTCAATTTTAAGTGGTTTAAAAGGACTAGGAGTTTCAAGAAATGCATTTTCCTCCAAAATTGCAAAAGAAGTTATTGCAAATAAAAATGAAATATTAAGTTTTTTTTCAATTAAAGAAGCTGAATTATATACTAATGAGGATGAATTCAAATCTGTTCCAATAATTTTTTGTAACAACGTTCGGGGATATTTGGAATGCATTTCAATTAGACTTGAATATAAAGCTGAGCCTCGTATGCTTAAGTTAGGAATAGACAATGGTGGTGTTTTTTTAAAAATAACAATCAGTTTCCAGCCTATGTTTAAAGATATAGCCCCAAAAAATGAAAAGGAAGCAGGAGTTAATAAAATACAAATGATAGGAATTGGACATCATATCAAGGAAAATCATTTTAATATTTACAAGTTTTTGAATTTATTGGATCTAACCGATATATCAGATATAAGTTTTCCCACTGTATTCACAGTTGACTTAAAAATGGCTAATATACTTCTTGGTTTGGGTCCGCATAGTTCTAAATATCCTTGCGGATACTGCAATTCTCCAAAACCTTTTAATAATAGGGGCGAACTAAGAACTTTACGAAAAATAGAGGAAAATTATAAAAATTGGGAAAGACATGGAAAAATTTCATAAAAAAAATGGACTTCGAAAATTGCGTTAATTATCCCATTATCAAAAGCAATGAAAGAATATGGAACATAATTCCTTTGCCAGAATTACATTTAGTGTTGGGAGTGACCAATACAATGTTCAAAAAACTCGATAAAGAACACAAAATAATTGCGGACGAATGGGTGGCCATTCTTGGTTTGCCATCTCTTGCTTGTCAGAATCGCAAAGAATATGATGGGAATAAATGCCTTAAACTGTTACGGGGGGTTGATCAATTAAGAAGAATTGGTTCTCTCTTTACATTGAAGTATGTGGCCGCTTTTAAGGCATTTGAAGAATTATTAAATTCCTGTTTTGGAAGTGAACTAAAAGACAATTTTGAAAAAAAAACATTCTCAACTTTAAACAAACATTCTTTGACTTAGATATAAATGTAATACACAAATTACATCTTATTTTTGATCACCTCGCACAATTTATAAAAGAAAAAAATATGAGCCTAGGGCCATTTAACGAACAGGCAATAGAAAGTTCACATGCCAAATTCAGACAAGTTTGGTCACGGTTTAAACGTCATCATAAACATCCAAATTTTATTGACCAACTGATGCGAGCATTACTAGAATTTAATTGCAATAACCTTTAAATGTTTTCAGTAAGCGCAGTTAATAACCCTTTTAATATTTTTTTACTCTTTAAAAACGGTATCTATTGTGGTATATCTTAATCTTGTTTTTGTTTAAATACCTAGTTTTCTTTGTCATTATCCGTGGAGAAATATTATTTTTGAAATGTTTTCAATTTAGGCTTACGTAAGCTTTGTGCCTTTTTAATATGGCGCTTTTTTACTTTCTCCTAAACAAAAAGTATTTTGATCGCCCTAAAAATTCATAAATATCTGTGTGTTTGTCTATCTGTCCGTCCGCCTGACTGCCTGTCAAATTAAAGGGTTTAAATGACTAGCTTGTTTATATGAATATCTTGGCGAGGTTTTTTTGTCGTATTTTTTCAGAAAATCATCTATTATAAAATAGTAGTTGTTTTTGTCTAACAAGAAAGTTATGTAATTAGTAACGACGTACTCGACTACTTTTTCAAACCATTAATAATAACAGTTTCTTTTTTTAATTAATTCATTTTATTTTTTTTTAATTATTATTAGGTAAAAAAATGCATTTATTTAATTATTAAGTTATATAAAAGTAATTTAACATACTGTTTTCTTTTTTGAGTTTACAAACCTTTTCTGTACTTTATAAATAAAAAATCCGATTCTTTCTTTTATTAATTTGCCTTATTATTTACTATTAAATAAAAATAATCATAATTTTATTGTGTCTAAAAAATTATAAGGGAGGCTTAGCTAATTTATAAACTATGTACTTATTCAGCGACATTAGTACATAACTTATAAAGAACTTTCACTTTCGGGTTTAGACCGTGTTAATGGATTTTCACTTGGAAAGTGAAAATCCATTAACACGGTCTAAACCCGAAAGTGAAAGTTCTTTATATCTTAATGGCCGTGAAAGCTTAAAATCTAAAATAGTACATAACTTTTTTTTATTTTTAAACCGATTTTAAAAATTAAAAAGAGCTTTTGTAGCCTAATTCATAGTCAATTAGTTTGTCTAATAGAAAATTTTGATAACATTTGCCATATAGGCACTATAGGAGGATTTATAAAACACTACACAATTTGTACATGTTTTCACGACTTTTTGTCGCCTTTGGAGATGCATAACTTTTTTGTTTATTTACCGATTTTAAAAATTAAAACAGCATTTTACAGCCAATAAAACAGTTAAGAAAATATGTCCTTTGACTTTTTTTCAGAAAACGGGTCTAAGCGCCAGTATTGCCCATTATGAAGGTCTTAGAAAAGTGAGATTTTGTTAAAGTTTAAACTGAATAAAAAATACCTCATAAGTAATGTTTTTTAAAAATTTCAGTCAATTTGAAATAAATTTCAAATTAAGGCCCAGTTTTAGGCCTGTATTTTAAACGTTTTTTGTCATAATTTTAAATTTTTTCCCACGATTATTTTAATTTTTGGTTTTTTTTGTTCGTATTTGATCACTTAATAAGAATTTATAAGAATTGTTGATGGAGGTGAAAATTTTAGATAAATCCCTTTTGGATACGCCGTGATACGTGTAAAAGTCCGTAAATAACAATGCGTGTAGGCCCTACACTGTAGAAGGCGCAATGGAGGCAGTGATAAGGGGGGTATTTTTTTAAAACGTGTGACATATTGTTTTAAAGCTAATAATATTTTCCATTCTACCATAATATGGTATTATATTTTTTATTTTTTTCAACATATTTAGAAACGTGGCGAAAATGGAAATTTTCGTAAAAATTTCTTAAAAAAATGATATCATTTCATGATCAAGGTAAATTATACTTTTAAACTAATTTAAAATGATAAAAAAAATCAAAAAAGAATCTAAGAACATCGCATTTTTTAACAAAAGAAATTAAAAAAAAAATGCGACATGTCGAATGTGCACATTAAAATAAAAATTATATAAAAAATAAAATGTATACCTATAGTGAAGAAGGGAATAAACAAGCTTTAAAATTATGTATGACACTACCTCCCTTTCTATTTAAAAAAGTGTTTCCCCTTGTCTGCCGAAAAAAATCAAATATATACAAAAAAAAATATTTGGGTTATGTTATTTGCATGTTCCAAATATTAAGTTGATATTTTTTCACAGCTTGTTTATATTGAGTTATTGCCATTATATGAATATGCCTCGGGGCATATAGATATGATCAATGATCAATGATCATGTATTAATGACTTCCGCCCTCCCCCACACTATAATAATATAATAAAATCGACACTCCCATGCAACTACTGGTACTACTCAGATTTCTCCACAGGCCATTTTAACCATAAGTTTACCTAAAAACACTAAAGTAAGAAATTCTAAACTTGAATATTATCAGAAACAAACAATAAATAAACAATAAATACTTATACAGTTTAATAGAGAATTTTATAAGCTTTCAAATGATGTATCACATGGCTTCCTTTTACACTTCAATCATTTCCCACCCTTAAATAACAAAAAAAAATATATTTTACAAATTTAGCTGTCGTGAAAAATGACAATATATGAGTTACGGCTTTGTTGCTTGGGGGTATCGAAATGGCTGAAAAAATCAAATCTAACTAAAAACAAGAATTATCTTATTGATTTATTTAATTTATAGAAATGTTGTTTTGATTGACATTTTAATGATTTTCTAAGTAAATAATAGATATCTGGTTAAACTAAAAAAATAAATTTTGTATGGAATTCAGGTAATTAGGTAAAGTGCTCCAATTAGGAAGCAGTGACGCACTTGGCAAGAAAGTTTTTAAGAAATTTTAGGAAATCTTAAAAGTCTTTTAGAAATCTTTGGAAGTCTTTGGGGTCGTAAAATCGTAGAAAGACTTATGATTTCCTAGAAAGTTTTGAGTGTCATAGGAAGTCGTAGTATATTGCATGAAGTTTTTAAGAAATCTTAGGACTTTTAAGACAATATTCTTTCAAATTTGCGCAAACGATTTACCAATTATCCAAACACCTCCCAACCCAATTTATCATCAAAAAGTGGGTAAAGATTGAGCTGATTACCTTTTCTGGGGAAAAAAGCTGGTTATTCTTCATTAGAAAAAATATTGGTAAATCTTTGATCAAAAAGTTTGAAAAATTAAATATTGCTGTCAACAGAAGAATTCTACAAAAAAAAAACGAAAATAATTTGAAAAAAAAAATTGAGTTTAAAAAAAATGGATAAAAGAAAACCAATAAAATCAATAAAATAACATTAAAAACAAATCGAAAAATTTTGGAAAAAAAAATATGAGAAGGATACCCTGATAGAAAAATGGTCTAACCAAACGTTGATGTAACAACTTAGGTATATAATACCATTATAACGTTATATTAAATACACTATTAAAATTGTAGATTCATATTATTAAATAATACAAGAACGTTGTTGTCACTTTAATAGTTTTTTGAGGAAGGATGATTAATAAAGATGGCGACAATCAGTTGATTCTAATAAATGTTTTACCAAAATATTGGCATTTTGGTCCAAAAATTTTTATGTGCATAAGTATACCCAACGATAAGCATGTACATGTACATGTAATAACATATGATATGTAGTTTCTATGTGCACATAAATGAATTTAAAATACATTACACCAAATTTGGAAACGCAGTAGAGAGCCGACGCACACCAGGCTCAGCTATAGCCAGCCGGGCTATTGAATTGCCTATGTTTTGAAGCGAGGATCGTGACGTAGGTAGTAGCGGCATTCGGAAGCTGCGGATTTGTACGCCTACCTCACTCTCTGCGCGACAAAGAAAAACCTCATCGCTTCGTTGTTGTAAATCAAACAACTGCACTAGTTTGTAAATCCAAACACCTTTACTTTTTTGTTGTTGGATACTATGCAATATATAGTGGCTGGCGCATATACAACTATTTATTGTTGTGTACTATAACCTAATTACGTTATTAAGTACGCTATTGATCTCTCAGTGTAGTTTTTCGTTTTTTTTTTAATTTAACCTCCAATAAGTTTTTGTTTTTGGGGGAATTATTTTCAAAATAATAGAGATCTTCCTGTCATAGAAGTTTTTTCTGAAAATTTCGAGTCGTTCGATAATTCTTTCTTGAGTTATCGTGACATCGGACGGACGGACATAAGGACATTTTCAAAGTTTTTTAAAAATTATAATAATAAATGTTGTTTATTGTTGCTACAAATGGCCATCGAATGGAGCCTTTTTCATAAAACCTATTTGTATCCAAAATTATTTGTCTAGGGCATTTTTTGGCAATTTAGGGAAATACGAGATTACCGTATTATACTGTTCTAGCGCTCACGTTGTGAATAGTATAATAATATATTATACATATTACTTTTTCTTTAATAGCTAAGAAACTTTTTTTATATTACAAACAAGTGCACCAATTTAGGTAGGTGTTAATTTTTCATAGAATTTTTTCTACGTGTAGTTGGGGAATTTATGAGCAAAGTGCAAAGAGCAAACTAACATAAGTTTAATAAAAATAATATTATTCCATAGGTACTTACACAACATAAATGTTATTTTTATCGTAGTTTCAAAATCAAATTTATTTGCATTTTCCTCAGTCAAGGAATATATGGACATTCTTTCTCCTCTTACGGATAACTTTGGCAAAAAAATTATATTTCTATAAAAGTAAAAAAACATGTTTTTAATAATAATAATAATAAATGTCTTTATTGCATAACACATTATAAAATAACAATATTATACAAATGGCCATCGACCGAAGTCCTTCAGCCAGTATAATAATAATAATAATCTTTATTAGTCCATTTTGCTATAATAAAATAGATTGGATATGTCAAAATAACAACATGAATGTATACACAATTACATGTTTACATGTTTGTTTAACCAGGACTTGTGTGGGCTAGTAGTAGAGGGAACCACCGGCTTATACTGACTTTCGAACCAGTTTCTAGGGAGTGTCCGTTTCACTTATCGCCTTCGCCAAATTTCAATTATTAATTAACTGAAAAAGGCAAATCGGCGCCAGTGAGAATCGAACTCACGATAGTAGACTTGCTATGCATACGCGCTAGCCACTACGCTATGCCGCCCTCCCTCCCATAACTTAATTCTAAAGGTTATGTCCTTTTTTTAGAAACAAATACAAAATATAAACAAATATATAAATTAAAATACTAAAACAAAATAGCTGCGAATTCTGAAAATTCCTCCAAGGAGTAAAGTGTTCTCTCTAAAAGTAATATTTTCAGCTTTTTTTAAAATATATTTAAGGTGGTGCCTTTTATAGAGGTTGCTAGTAGGTTAAAATAATACCAAAATATATAAGTCCTTAAAAATATGGAAATAATAAATAACTTTCTTTAATGCAAAAAAAAATAATAAATAAAAATTGCAAAAGGCAAAAAAAGTGTATATAATAAAAAAAATTCTAGTTTCTGAGATCTGTCAAAATAGCATATAATGATTTTTCCACCGCCGGAGCATGAGGAATGCAGAAAAGTTGTAGTATGCTGCTGTTGTGGTCAGATTTCGCAAAATTTGAGGATAAAGTTGAAATACGTTTGAGGATGGGAATAGTATTGGTGATTTCAAGTAGGAGAGTATGTGGTGGATTGTGTAGGGGATTAGTGGGGTTTCTCAGCTTGGTGATTTATTTTAAGAGCAGAAGTTTCGGCTACTTTTAAGTTGGTTTTGGCAGGATTTTTGCAGTTGATGAAAACAGATGACCGAAGTCCTGTAGCGGTCTGAATATGGATTTGTAAATTCTGCTTGCGGTAAGTGTGCTTATTCCTTGGTTCCTGAAGGTTAGGCTTCTAAAGTGACTGGCTCTGGTGATTGTAGCTGCCTTAGCTAAATTTGTGTGATAGTTAAATTTTAGCTTACTATCTAGATGCATACCCAAATTCTTGACATTTTTGGTGGGAAGGATGGTTACATTGTTGAGAGAGATGGAAGGAGAGTGTGGTTTAGGATTGTGGTTAAAGATAATGAGCTGTGATTTACGAGCATTAATAGTTTGTCTCCACTTGCGATACCAAAGTGCTGATTGATCTGACAGTGATTGTAGTGCAGCCATTATTTACTTGAGGGACTTGTTATGGGATATAAGTGCGGAGTCTTGAGCGAATTGAATGATGTAAGCACTGGGATCGAAATGATTAGGATCAGGATTATAGAGATCGTAGCAGAAACTATTGTAGAGGAGGGGAAACATGTTTTTATTTTTCATGGTTTTATGGAATATATCGAGGGGTGAACCGCTACAAATATATGTACACGGACTTCCGAAATCTTCGACATCATATGTCACGGTTTGCCGTTATTCCCTTTTAGTTCGACTGTGGAAAACATTAAGTTTTTTTGTATAATATTTTTACTCATATTAAATTTAGTATATATTGATTTAAAACCAAAAATAAAATAATTTATTAGGCGACACGTATTTTAATCGCAAAAAAGGATCACGTGGCCTCCATAACTTTTGAATAAATAGGTCAATTTGAACAAATAATACTTTTTTTTAATTATTAATCGAAAACGAAAGACGGTTTAATATAAAATTATAAAAAAATTTAAAATTTAAAACAAAAATAAATTTAGAAAAATTTATATTATTAATACTTTAATATTAATTAATACATACTTTAATATTAATAAATACTTTAATATTAATTAAAACATGATACATTAATAATATATGTATTAAAAAAAAAAATCATTTTTTTTTGTATTTTTAGATTAAACTTTTTTTTTTTCAAATAGTGAACAAGAAAATGTAATGTTTGTTTAAATTAACCTATTTCTTAAGAAGTTACGGAGGTCGCGTGACCCTTTTTTGCGTTTAAAAAACGTTTCGCCCAATAAATTATATGATTTTTGATTTTACATTATAAGTAAGCAAATTGTACAAGAAAACTGATTGTTGTTGTTGAATCATATACATTCCATCTACCCGCTTTCCATCACTACGGCATAAGCCAGGCGGTTCTAATACAGCGGGAAATTCCGCTGTGATTAGCATTAATCGGAATAAATTCAGTTATGACTCATGAACGTTGAAAATAAACACAGAAACATAGGCTTACGGAATAATTTTGCCGAATTATGATGGAAATTTGTATAAAGGTCACTAAATCGAAAGATTTGACGACTAATTTGTTACACACAATAATATTGAATATACATATTAACTATAAATATGTAAATATATCGGTGTTTTTCGAAGAAAATAAAAATGTAATTATTTAAAACCTCGCGTCAACGATAAAATTGACGCGGCGCCTATGCGAGCACTGGAAATTCGCCGATGACTGGTGATTAGAGATCGCTTAACAATATAGTTGATCATCCTGTGTTTAGACAGCCAACCAGCACTTTTTATGCAGCTTAGCCCGTGAAGGCCATACGTATCAACTGTTTTGCTGCAAGTGCAGGTGTGCTGTTGACAAACTGGAAGACTTTTGGAAATCGAAATGAGGAAAGTGAAATTATCTAAAAAATTCTGAAGAACTAAAAGACGTGCCCTATTTGTGGAATTTTCACATCCCAAAAAAGATAACTAAGGATGACTTGACAAAAAACTAGATCAAAATTCTTTTGTTTCTTTGGTAACTGATCTAGAAGGTTTTATAACCTTCTTTCTTAACAGACGTTTAGTGTTACTAAAGTTTTCAGAATGGATGCACACCGCTTTGAAAATTTACGAATTGTCAATTCTTCTCAGGCCTTTTAAAAATCGTCAAAAAAAAAGAAAATTTGATTATTTAGCTTCTTTAAGAAGTAAAGAAGTACAGAACAAAAGTAAAAGTGACCTTACTGAATGCAGTGAAGTTTTAGAAGAATACAGGAGTGGTAGGAAAACTGTTGTGGTGAAAGCAGTAGTGAAATAGTGAATAACAGTGAAAATGAGAGTTAAAATTATCTTGAAAATTTTTTGTAAATAAGAGTGACTAGAAAGTAATGGCAGTGAGGAAGAACATGAATCTGAAAATTTAAATTTTCAACAAAAATTATCTAAGTGTGTTGTGATAAAAGTCCTCCTGTTTAAAAATAATAACCTTTTTTACGTATATCACCTGTTTTATTTATATCAAAAATATAGATCAAAAATATACAGCTAAACTATTAATACTTTAATATTAATTAATACATACTTTAATATTAATAAATACTTTAATATTAATTAAAACATGATACATTAATAATATATGTATTAAAAAAAAAAATCATTTTTTTTTGTATTTTTAGATTAAACTTTTTTTTTTCAAATAGTGAACAAGAAAATGTAATGTTTGTTTAAATTAACCTATTTCTTAAGAAGTTACGGAGGTCGCGTGACCCTTTTTTGCGTTTAAAAAACGTTTCGCCCAATAAATTATATGATTTTTGATTTTACATTATAAGTAAGCAAATTGTACAAGAAAACTGATTGTTGTTGTTGAATCATATACATTCCATCTACCCGCTTTCCATCACCACGGCATAAGCCAGGCGGTTCTAATACAGCGGGAAATTCCGCTGTGATTAGCATTAATCGGAATAAATTCAGTTATGACTCATGAACGTTGAAAATAAACACAGAAACATAGGCTTACGGAATAATTTTGCCGAATTATGATGGAAATTTGTATAAAGGTCACTAAATCGAAAGATTTGACGACTAATTTGTTACACACAATAATATTGAATATACATATTAACTATAAATATGTAAATATATCGGTGTTTTTCGAAGAAAATAAAAATGTAATTATTTAAAACCTCGCGTCAACGATAAAATTGACGCGGCGCCTATGCGAGCACTGGAAATTCGCCGATGACTGGTGATTAGAGATCGCTTAACAATATAGTTGATCATCCTGTGTTTAGACAGCCAACCAGCACTTTTTATGCAGCTTAGCCCGTGAAGGCCATACGTATCAACTGTTTTGCTGCAAGTGCAGGTGTGCTGTTGACAAACTGGAAGACTTTTGGAAATCGAAATGAGGAAAGTGAAATTATCTAAAAAATTCTGAAGAACTAAAAGACGTGCCCTATTTGTGGAATTTTCACATCCCAAAAAAGATAACTAAGGATGACTTGACAAAAAACTAGATCAAAATTCTTTTGTTTCTTTGGTAACTGATCTAGAAGGTTTTATAACCTTCTTTCTTAACAGACGTTTAGTGTTACTAAAGTTTTCAGAATGGATGCACACCGCTTTGAAAATTTACGAATTGTCAATTCTTCTCAGGCCTTTTAAAAATCGTCAAAAAAAAAGAAAATTTGATTATTTAGCTTCTTTAAGAAGTAAAGAAGTACAGAACAAAAGTAAAAGTGACCTTACTGAATGCAGTGAAGTTTTAGAAGAATACAGGAGTGGTAGGAAAACTGTTGTGGTGAAAGCAGTAGTGAAATAGTGAATAACAGTGAAAATGAGAGTTAAAATTATCTTGAAAATTTTTTGTAAATAAGAGTGACTAGAAAGTAATGGCAGTGAGGAAGAACATGAATCTGAAAATTTAAATTTTCAACAAAAATTATCTAAGTGTGTTGTGATAAAAGTCCTCCTGTTTAAAAATAATAACCTTTTTTACGTATATCACCTGTTTTATTTATATCAAAAATATAGATCAAAAATATACAGCTAAACTAGGTAGGAAATAGCATGATATTTTCGTGCTGATTTAGGTCATAAATAGCATGCTGTTTTTAACCTTATTTAGATTAAAAATAGCATGCTATTCAGGTGCTATTTTAGGTTGATATTTTCGATCTATAATAGTCGAAAATAGCATGCTATTTTAGGTTTCTAAATGGATAAAAAAATAGGAATAAAAATGCGAGCTATATTATTAGGGCTAGTTGTGGTCATTTGGAGACATTTTAAGGATGTTTCTAGACCATAAAATAGCTCGCATTTAGTGCACTAGTTTCGAGCTATTTTGGTTTTCTAGGTATATGCTATGCTATTTACATTATACCATAACCCTTACCCTCCCGAGACTAAACTAATGAAAATTTTTCGATTTAATTGTTTTTTTTTATATGTGCTATGCCTAAAAAGAAGAATAAATAAATAAAAAATAAACCAATTTTTTTAGTTTTTCCTCGAGTTCTTGTTTCCTTAGAGTTTCAGGAGAGCTGTATTAATAATACAGTATATAATAATAAAGTATATAATTTAGTATAAATGTTCGTTTTTTAACCTCGTATTATTCTACTTAATTAAGCATCCCCTAAGTCCAGGACTTGTGTGGGCTAGTAGTAGAGTGAACCACCGGCTTTAATTGACTTTCGAACCAATATATCTAGGGAGTACGCCTTCGCCAAATTTCAATTATTAATTAACTGAAAAACGAGAAAAACGAGAAACGACTGTAAACATGCAAGAGCAGCCCTTCCCACTCCGTGTGAAAAGACAGCACGCTTTTGTATGCAACTAAAAAGGGATAACCTAAGACAGTTTGCAAGCATCGTAACAGGTTACTGCAAACTAAATAAGCATCTTAACATCATGGGGAAGCCAGTCGACCCCATCTGTAGAGGATGCTACATGGAAGAGGAAACAATGGAACATGTGTTATGTCACTGTCCAGCGTTAGCCTTAATAAGAGGGTCCATGCTAGACGAGTACTGGCTCGACATGGCCGGTATAAGCAGCATCACTCCCAGACATCTTCTTAGATATATTCAAAGAATTGGATGGCTGAGAGGTTAAATTGCTGCGACCAAAGGGAGGTAGTACAATGGGCCCAGCTAAGTGGCCTAAGTGCGTGTAGATAGCTACCCTCCACCCTAATAACCATAACCAATAACCATAACTGAAAAAGGCAATCGGCGCCAGTGAGGTTTGAACTCACGATCATTAGCTCAGTGTCAATGCTAAATCCATGCCTTAGACCGCTGAGCTAATGCTCCCACAAATACTGAATTAAATACTGAATTAAATTTGTTTGCATACATAGAAAGCCTATAAAAGTATTTTGGATTAATATTGCCTTAAAGAAAAAATAAAGTTCTTTATTTTACTTCTAAGTAGTCACAATTGTGACACCCTGGAGGGTAAGGGTTAAGTGTTCCAAATTAAAAAACTAGTTTTTTTCAAGCAAAAAAATAAAAATTGTAAGTTACTTGAAGCATACTTGATCAGGTCTAACGTTTAAGAGCGTCCGCTAGAGCCTTTAGAAAATTTAAAAATATTGTAATTTGGGAGTTTTTACACCATGTAGCAAAAGTCCAAACATTCTTCATTTTTGGATATAGCAAGTCGAAGTTTAACAGAAATCCTATTTATTTTTGTGGTTATACGTGTAAACGGAAATGCGTATTAATTTTTTGAAATATTTTGTTTTATCAAGTAGGTACGTATTTAATATTTTAAGTACATAGGTATGAGTAATTAATAAACTATTAAAGCTTATAAATTAATAAAAATTAAAACGTGAATTGAACTAACATAAATTAAATTAATTATTTATTTATTACTTTAATGTGAGATCAGATGTTACGATAGATATCTTTTATAATATAAGTAAAAAAAAAATCGTACTTCCGCCAGTAAATAACCATGTGTAAATGCGCGGACCCTATTACTAGCGTGTTAAAAGGCCACGATTTTTTTTTTGCTTGGCTTTGTTTTTTTTGCCAATTTACCACCTTCACCCTTCCCCAAAAATAAAAATTCAACATTTTGTTTTGCAAAAAATGTGTTCTATCTGCACGTCGTTTCCCCGGACCGGATTTTCTATCTATATATACCTTAGGTACGAGGGTGCGTCAAATATGAACCGGACTTTTCTGTTTAGCGCTTCATAGGTGAAGAGAGACATCTTGATATGGGTTAGGTGGGGATGTCAGGGGGAGGGGAGTCAGCCGGTTTGGCTCGCCGGACAGCGTGACCACCTTTGTATATTTCTACTTTTTTAATAGATTTCGGCCACTTTTTAAAATCAAGTAATAGATAATTTTTTGGTAGATTTTTCTTTAATAGATTTATTTGTAAATTTTACATTTTACATTTTTGTTTAACCTCGTACTATTCTACTTAATTAAGCACTCGATTAAGCATCCCCTAAGTCCAGGACTCGTGTGGGCTAGTAGTAGAGGGAACCACTGGCTTTAATTGACTTTCGAACCAATTTATAGGGAGTCTCCGCTTCACTTACGCCTTCGCCAAATTTCAATTATTAATTAACTGAAAAAGGCAAATCGGCGCCGGTGAGAATCGAACTCACGCTATTTGTGTAGTATACTCGCCAAGTACGACGCTGTAGTCCACTACACCAATCATCATATTTTAATTAAATAACATAGAAAACATTATAAATACAATACTTTATTTTTGTTTTATTTAGATATATAAAAAATATTTTTTAAACTTTTATTTCTTTGCTTTTTTTACAGTTATTTTTTTAATCTTATGAAATTTATCCAGATTTAAATAAAGTTAAACTTTTATTTTAATTGCATTAATTACAATTATATTTAAGGTACCTATAAGGTTACGAAATTCATCAAAATTAGGTTTTTGGTAGATTCTCAATTAAAAAGTGGTCACACTGTCGCCGGAGCAGATGGGCTGTTATAGTTCTCCGCATGAAAGAAAGTCTCCGACGAAAAGGGGGGAAACATTGGCTCTGTCTTCTTTCCGTCAAGAGCATTATAAGGCGTGCGTGTCTACAACGGTCCAACATCATGTCTGAGCAAGAGGTGCACACGTCTGTTGAGAAACGCGGTATTATCAGATTTTACCACGGGAGGGAGTAAAACCTGCCGAAATTTTGGGGAGACTAACTGCACAGTTCGTTAAGGAAACGCTTTCAAGGACCCAAGTCTACGACTGGCAAAAAAAATCAGATGCCGAGAATTGGTGAAAAACGAGAGCCATGCACGCCGACCCCCGACAAGCATCAATAAGGCGAATATTCGTGCGATCCGTGAGCTGATTGAAGGTGACTGCCGCCTTACAGTAAGGGAAATTGCTGTACACGTCGAAATATCGTACGGGAGTGCCCAATCAATCATTTCAAATTATTTGGGTACCGAAAAGTGTCGGCAAGGTGGGTTCCTCGCCCCTTGACGGAAAATCAAAAAGCAAACCGTCTTGCCCTGTATGAAAGGACACTTGTACACCCGCCCTACAGTCCCGATCTAGCGCCCTGTGACTACTATATGGTTGAGCCACTTAAAGAAGAAAAAAAAGTAAAACGAATTTGTATTTCAGCATATATATGTATTTAAAATAGGCCTAGCGCTTTCGATCAAAAGATCATCTTCAGGGCTTAGCTTCGTCAGAGCTGATTACAACAGAATGAGAGGTAGATTAAAAATATGGGAACATCACAGTTAAAAAGTTGCACAGAAGAATTGGGAGGTCACCACTTTGACGACGACGAAGAGGTGGAAACGTTCGTGCGCAATTGGTTACAGACGCGACTAGCTTCATTCTTTGTTGAAGGAATTAAACAACTTCCGATCCGGTGGGGAAAATGCGTGAATAAAAGAGATTACGTAGAAATTCAACATTTTATTTACTGTACCAATAATATTTTTAAAAGTCCGGTTCATATTTGATACACCCTCGTATATACAGCGGAGTCCAGGCAAGTGCCAATTGATAAAATTTAAATATTACTTATACTCCGTCCAGTTAGGCAAGATAGTAAGGGACGCGGCCCATTTTACACCACAGAGCACATTTTACACCATAGAGCACACCTAAATAGCATGATTGAGGCGTATAGTGCAAGAGTGGCCTATCTCACTTTATGGAAATATAGAGATAATGGCTATTTAAATATCTCCGATTTTTTAATCTTTGGTCTAGGACGCATTATTTTATTTAAAATTTTTCTGTTAGGGTTTTTAAACTCAACCAACATTAAGGTAATGACAAACAAAGGAGAATGGGCATTTCTATAAGGGATTTGGGCCCACCCTCAACTTTACTCAACAGCAACGAATCTATATGTCATTGGAAAGGTATTTTTATGTAGATTAATTATTTTAATTCAAAAACATACCTTAGGTACCGGGATTCCGAGTTATAGGCCTTTGAAGTTGGTAATCTACCTAATAACTATATACATTTTGTAGTTTTACTAAGTTAGAGAGTGTAAGTTAGTTAGTAATTTGTTTGGTATAGGTACTTAAAAGAAAGACAGGTTTAGTGCCTATTGCTCATTTGTCGTAATAGGAATTAGTTTGAATGGGGATTTAGTGTGGGAGTAAGCCTAGATCACTGATGCTGAATTTACACTCTCTTCAGATTTCAAAATTTCATGACCGATGCAAACAAATGTAGTCACGCTATATATAAGCTAATAATCGAGAACATACATACACACAACTTTATTTTTGATTTAATTAAAAATGCTGTTGGTTTTATATTAAATAATAGTATATTTAAAAACGGGTGCGCGTAATAGGTCTTTGGTGCATTTTGCGCCCTCATGCACTAGAGTACAAACGTGCACTCGTTTTAAAATATACTATTAAGCCATTAATTTTATTATTTTAATTTGCTGAACAATCAATCAAAATCAACAAAAAAATATACATATATATTTTTAAATATCTACTTAAAAGTATGTCTAAATATCTTCATCAATTATCACTTCATTAAGGAAGCTTGCAGGGGCATTAAATGGCTGGTGCCTACCAAAGCCCAAGTACCAGACTATGGATACAATATGTGCACAGCTTCCCACAGTACGTCGCCCTGTCAAACATGTACAATAGTGTTGTGCTATAGCCTCTTTGCCAACTTCATCTCTGTTAATTAGTAGGTAACAATAATACGTCTTTGCTCTGACGTGACGAGACTGTATTCGACCCCTTAATAACCAACGTCGTTGAGGTATATTTTCTATATGGATCAAAGGAATATAGTCAGCTAAATCGTTTAGGTCATTTTCCCGGTACACCTCTATAATGTATAAACCATTTTGTAAATGTTCACCGCAGTAAGACCTCGCTAGCTTTACATGATATGAACCTAAGGCAAATAACTTAATGTCATCTTCCTCTATTTGAGGAAAATCCTGTAGCTGAGGCATATTCCCGTCCATTCTTTCAAATGGTACTCTTTGTCTGTTAAGATTTTTTTCCTCAACATAGCTATAGAGAAGATTGGGAGAATCATATTTTTCCCGAGTTAACCTTAAAAGAGCATCAGACTGCATATTATCAACGATTGGTCGATGAAAACAATTTATAAGAGCGGCAGCAATTTTAAAATCTTTAAACATGTTTGGTAGTGATTTATTGAAATAGTCTTGACGTAAAAGTTTAAAATCTCGTTTAAATCTACCATTAACTACTTCCACTACCCAACGGCATATGGTCACTAACCGGGATTTATTAGCCTGAGTGGTACTTAATTGTGTTTCATTCCTTTCTTTTGTGGGAGGGGTATGTGCCTCATAGCCGCATGCATCCAGGTCTATTTGACAGTCTCGGAAACCTCTATCCAATATAAATACGTCGTTTTCTACAAAAAATCTATTAAAATCATTTTCTTCATCGTAGACTAAACTGGTTATTATTGTGGAGTCGGATGTGGTTGCAGCATAAGGCCCTAGGACGTCTATAATATAGCCATCGGTGCACACTATTAAAAATGGCTTTAAAAGGTTTGTGTACTTATGCAAACTATACGACTGTCTTTGAAAAAGAAAATTGGAACTTTTCTGGATATAAATATATGTTCCATCGCAGATAACAATAGCTTTGCTATTTTCCTCGTTTCCAAATATCCCTTTTGGAATCGACAGATTCCTCTGCAAAACATCTTCTCTATTTATATGGTGCATTCCCAAATGATGTACAGAAAACTCATTAAGTAAGCATTCTCTTACAGTAGCTAACCTTCTTTCCAGTTTGCGTCGTGATGTGTTAAATAGTGTTGTCAGTCTAGTATCCGGTTCACCTGTTATTAGTTTGGTTAAATAAATAGCAAGAGCTGTTCGAGGCTGCTTAAATCGCTCATTTAGAGACGGTGTCTGTTCTAAAATCAAATTGAAATGATCGCCGTTAAAGCCCGTCCAAAAATGCATTTCAGCATTATTTAGAGCACCTCTTGTTTCGAAGTCTAATCGCATCCCTTGTCGGGCAGACCTTCTTAAAATATCCAAAATATCGGTAAACTGGGCAGTATTAAAATTATGATTTAGGTTACAAAACTCAAGTAACACATTCCAATCATTTTCTTCCAAATGCTCTTGACACACTCGAGCATGTTCAGGTATATACAAACTATACTCATATAATAAATGCATTTTAATGGTTTCTGGTATTCGAAGGCGGGTTTCTTGGTTACAATTATTGAATACGCAATGTCTGGCAGTATTTGGAGCCCTTATGTAGTGAGGAACGTGCAGTACAGGTACTGATACTGCTGCATCTGCTACCGCCTCTACTTCTTCTACTACTGCATCGGACACCACCGCCTGTACCACCTCCATCTCTAACTCTACAGCTGCCTGTTCCGCTGCTTCGGCCTCTGCTGCTGCTTCGGCCTCTGCTGCTGCTAATCTTAATGCCGCATCCACTCGTTGCCAACACCGATGACACACAGATTGCGTATTATTAAAAGCGACCTAAAAATAAGAAAGCAGATTAAAAATACTATAAAGTAACTAAATGTATCAAAAAAATTTACCTCCAATAATGCATGTTCTCGTATGTATTCTGCAAACTCCGGCCGCATTTACGGAAGATTAGCAGTTAGAATATGATACCTTTGGTAATTATGGTAATTATACTCGCCGACACATCGCCGACACATTCTACAATAATTACGCATTCCATCCATTATTTCGTATTTAAATTCAAAAGGTTTTTTATAAAATTACTTAACCCTTAATCATTAAAAACACCAAAGTCAAAATCTTGACACTAACATTTATCTTATCTATGCATTTAAACTCCATTCTTTTATTTTTTTATTTATACCAATCATAGGTAATTAGATTGAAAAAAAATAAGGAAAATCAATAAAAAATCAAAATTATTTATTGTGTGGGGGGGTTTTAGTAGCAGTGTATAAAGAAGGAAAGGGTTAAAAATAAGCATTTTGTTATTTCTACACAGCCTATAATTTGTTTAAGCAGCAAACTATTGCATGAAGATATTACGTAAAGTACTACTTTCAAAGGCCTATAACTCGGAATCCCGGTACCTAAGGTATGTTTTTGAATTAAAATAATTAATCTACATAAAAATACCATTCCAATGACATATAATTCGTTTCTGTTGAGCAAAGTTGAAGGTGGGCCCAAAATGCCCATTGTCCTTTATTTTACTTTCTTTACTTTCTTAGAGAAAAAAATTGGTGGGTCACTATTGTGTTCATTTTGGGCCACTATTGCATTACGAGTATGATCTGACCTTCAATACCACGTTTTTTTTGAGTAGATCTAACCTCACATTTTACTTTGAAATTTTAATTATTTTTACATGTCAAAGAAATGTTCGTTATTCTGGAATAGTTAAATAAACGTGCAAAATGTACAAAATTGGTAACATAACGCTCCTGCATTTGTGCAGAAAATTATTTGTTTTGGGGCGAACAAATAACTTTCTCGATAAAACAAATTTTGGCTTTTTTAAGAATCTTTCTAAAAATTATGAAGAATAATTAACAAAATACTCAGTATATTAGGTAAAATATTAGTCTAGATCCTCCTATTAATAATAAAGTATTAATTAAAAAATAAAAGTTAAGGTAAACGCCTACTTTTAATCGAAAATATGAACTTTCTTTACTAGAACTTACACGTTGACAATACTTTAAACAATACTACTAACTAAATATCACTAGAATTACCCTTAAGGCGCCAATACTAATAAAAAAAGTTGATAAAATACAGGTGGACCAGTTAACCCTGTGGCCCAGTTAACCCCCACTTCCCCTATACAAGCATATAGGCATGTTAACCTACCTGCGCGTAACTGCGTATATAGAAGACATTACTTCTGCTAATCAGGTAAAAAAAATAAATTTCAATTCGATCCCGGGTGGATTTTCTGTTTTTTGCCTAAACTTTTTGACAAAATAATAAAACATAAAATAAAATATAAAAATAAATTTTCATTTTTTCAAAACCTAGTTTAAATCATAAGATTAAAATTTTCTTTTTTTTACATTAGGTTCGCCTTCGACTGCTCTTTCCTTTTTTTCGTTGGTAAATATTCCTTTAAACCACCACATTTGGGTAGCCTTAGGAGTTTCCTTCATCCTTCTTTTTTTTAATACTAAGCCATGTCACTATCACTTTTTTAGTGCTCCATTCAGTCAAAGTTGATATGTTATAATTTATATATAAATATTAATTTGCTGTTTCCAAATTAAGGGAATTTCCTAATGAAGTTTTAAGACTGTTGTTATAGCTTATCAGCCTTTCCACATCAGCACTATGTGGGTTGGCAGACAAATTTCGGGCCAATATTTTTGCATATTCTGATTTGACTAGGACTAATTCATTCTTGGCAAGAACGTAAATAACTATAGTTATAATATAATATATTGTATGTAGAAAACTTTATGGTGTGCTAAATCATCACACCAAATTTCATCAAAATCGGTCTAATAGTTTTTGCACAATAATTTTGCAATACGGATTTAAAAAAAAATGAAAATTTTCAAAATCATACAAAATTGAACATAAGATACTTGAAAATTTAAACACATATAGAAGAAAGCTCAAACTTTCAAATGATTTTTGAAAAATTAAAATCCGTTAATTAGGAGAGCCTAGGCACTTGTTTAAACATTTATCGAATTTTTGCGCTTATAAACAATTAGAATAACTTTATGAATTTTCAATGAATTTGTTCTTTTTTTAATATATTTTTGTATATTGAAAGTACTCGAAAAGACGCTCGTTTCTTATTGTAATTTAATAGTTCTTTTATAAATAAGTTAATTATTATTGTATGTTATTAATTAAGCACTTATATTAAAGATATTTTAAAATTGACCAAAAAATGTTATAAACAATTTTTTCCTAAAATACATTGTATTCGAGATATTAGCGTTTAAATCAGTAAAATGTTTTTTTAGCATAACTTAATTCTAAAATAATTTAAAAAAAAATATTTCAAATAAAAGCCTTTTTTAAGCCCTATAAAAATGCTATATACAGTTTTTTTTGCGTCAGATGTCCATCTCTAGCTAGGTTTTAGTTTCAGTGCAAATGGCGGTCAAATTTGAACGATCATAACTTCGAAACTAATGAACGAATCATCATATTTTTTTTCAAAGGAAGCGTCTTTTCAAGTACTTTCAATATTTATTAAAAAAAAAACAAATTCATCTAAAATTCATAAAGTTATTCTAATTGTTTATAAGAGCAAAAATTCGGAAAATGTTTAAACAGCTGCGTAGGCTCTCCTAATTAACGGATGTTAATTTTACAATCACCATTTGAAAGTTTAAGTTCTCTTCTATCCGTGTTTAAATTTTTAAGTATCTAAGGGCTTTATGTTCAATTTTGTATAATTTTGAAAATTTACATTTTTTTTTAATCCAAGTTGCAAAATTATTGTGCCAAAACTATCAGACCGATTTTGATGAAATTTGGTGTAATGATTTAGCACACGATAAAGTTTTCTTGTGCTAATTTTAAAGGTCCTACATATACTTTAAGTATCCGAAAAAAAATTCCAAAAAAACTTGATTTTTCTAACCCTTTTTTGTGATTTTTATTATTTTTGCATCATAATTATTATTTTTTCGATTTGCAACCCATTTTACGATATATAAAATTCAATGGAGATTTCTCCCGTTAGATTAGACAGGGACAAAAGTTCTACCCAAAAAGGATAGAATACATACATACACTCCCACTTCCACCCAACCAAACAAATGCTGTATTTGTTCTTTGTTGAACAAATACAATATTTACTTGGCCGGGCAAAAAGTGTAACTATATTAAAGAAATTACTGGCGCCATCTAGATTTTAGTAGAATTATCTTATTCTACAGATTCACATTAACTATGTTCGTTCATGCCGCTCACTGCTACACTTTCCGGCCAACCAAATAAATACTGTATTTGTTTTATGAAAAACAAATACAGTATAGATACCGCCTGGGTATGTATTCTCGGGCTCGAGAGAACGCATTCCCGGGAGAAAGGTAGTGTGGATTGCATATTCTTTCTCTCGAAACGCAAAACTACTTATTCTTGAACTTCACTTCGCACGAAAATCGAGGAACTTTACTTCTACTACTCGGGAGCCTGAGAAGCAGGCGTTCACGGATATTTTGATTTAGTCGCGCGCATTTAAACATAACCCTATTTTGGCTTTGGTTTTGTGTTATTATTTTGAATACCGTTTTATTTTATAATAGTTAATGAAATAAACTTTTTTATATTTAGAAATTATTATACATATTATAATAATAATAATAACATAACGATGGACGATTTGGAAATTGTGGGGGCTGTTGCCCTTTTGGGAGATCTGCAAGATGCGGAAGACCAAATGGAGAACTAAGAACGGGAAGTGTTGGCTAGGACCGACCCTTTCCAACTTTCTAACAAAAAAATTGTAGTGATTTCAGGACTAAACAGCCCACTAATAATAAGAGGGTGGTCCTGAATAAAATTTAAAACAATTTTTTTTGTTGACTGCTGGTACCACCATGGTGGGCGCAGATCTTTTTCTGTTTTTATTTTCATTTTCAGTCATTTCTTACACTTTAATTTTTGGATATTAATTATAAAAAATATTCAAACCATAGCAACTTGCTTACAAATAATAAAAATAAAGACAGCCTGCGCACGCAAATTCGTGTCACATAATCTGATTGGTTAAAATCCGCTAAAATACTTGGCAACGCTGCAGCCGGCTGATGAGATCCCATCACGCTCACTTCTGTTCAAGAATAGAACTTTTTAACTTTGGGGAACTTTGATATGATGTGATCAATTCCCTTCCTACGAAAATTGTTCACGTTCTTTCGAGCCCGAGAATAGATACCCTGGTCTATTCACAAACCAGGCCATTTTTTGGCGTTTGTTCATTAACAGCTTAATGCAAGATTTCGCTAAAATCGATATATTGATTCTATATATTACCTGTAGATAATATTTTAAATTATCAAGATAAACATAAGCTCAATAATTCCTAACAAACAGATAAAAGTTAAAAAATAAATGCAAAAATATAATTAAAGTATTAAGTTAAATTGAAAATTTCACAGGCCTACGAACAACCGGTCTTGTATTTTTAAAACCATAAGACATAACATACAACAATATATTGTTGTATGTATACGGTATACCGTGATTGACTTTTTTTGTCATCATGTGTCTTATGCGCAGGCCTATACGTTATAACCCAGTCATTCTAGTAAAAAAAAATCGGTATTTGTCGAGAATCTATCAGAAAAATCTGAAAATTTGCATACCTACAGATTTTTGGACGCTTTTTCTCGTAAAAATAGTATTTTTGACCAAAACCTTGAAATTTCGCTGCCATCTTGATTTTAAGTTCTCATTTTTTGAGTTTTATCACAATTATTTACTAAAACCAAACACTTAATCATTGGATTTTAAATCCAACTTTTTTTTATGGATTATAAGGTGTTCTTTTAAGTGAGAATATTTATTTCACCTTAACTTTAAGAATTCACCGCCACCTTTGTTTTTTTGTCATTTTTTGGTCGTTTTTTGCTAAATTTTGCTTTAACATGTTTTTATTAAAGAGTTTATTTTTAAAACTCGTGTTATTTTATTAATTTGTATGTGCTCGTTCATAGGAAAATTTTTTTTTGACCTAAAGGCATTAATATCGCCACCATCTTGCTTTTGAGCGACTCCTTTCTATGTTTTCGCGCCAATATGACGAATGAAAAAAAAATTACACCACAACTTTTTTTTTAATGTCCTGATTTCATGGGTATAACTATTTTTCAGTCTCAAAAATTGTTTTATTGCGGGGACTCGTAGCGTTTGGCGCCAATTTGATTTTTATTGTTATTTTTTAACCGTTTTTTTACGGATTTTTTTGGAAAGAAAAAGCCTTATCGTGGCATATATTTTTAATTTACATGCTGATAAAAAAAATAAATAAGTATATTTTTTTTCGAAAACCTAAACATTTGGTCCAAACTAAATATCAGATCAACTTCAAATTTTTAGGTTAACTTTATTGAAAACTGGTGTGCTATTATTTTTGGTAAAAGTTTGGGTAGAGCAAAGCGGGCAAAAGGGCATAAAACTGCAATTGACCAAGGCAGTAGAGCCTAAACTATAAATTTTATTAAAAAAAAGTTCTTACAAAAAATATTTAGAATTGGATAAAAAATTATGTAATAAAAATAAAAACTGATTGGGGTGCTGCAAAGAGGGCAAAAGGGCATAAAATTGGATTTGACCAAGACAGTAGAGCCTTAAACCTAGGTCCTATTAAAAAAAAGTTTTTTTTTAATGTTAAGAATTACTGATTGGGCATGAAACTGCAAATGACTGAGGCAGTAGAGCCTAAACCATAAGTCCTATTAAAAAAGAAGTTTTTACAAAAGATGGTTTGAGTTGAATAGAAAGTTATTTTAATAAAAATGAAAATTGGGTCGTGCAACGGGGGCAAAAGGGTGTAAAACTACAAATGACCAAGATAGTAGAGCCAAAACTGTAAGTCCTATATAAAAAAAAAGTTTTTTCAAAAATGTTTTGAACTAGATAAAAAATAATTTTAATAATAAGAAAAACTAATTGGAGTGGTGCAAAAGGGGCAAAATGGAATAAAGCTGCAAATGGATAAGGATATACAGCCTAAAATAAAAGTCCTATTAAAAAAATTTATTATAAAATGTTTAGAATTTGATAAAAAATGATTTTAATGAGAAGGAAAACTAATTAGGGTGGTACAAGGGGGGCAAAAGGGCATAAAAACTCAAATAACCAAGGGAGTAAAGCCATTTTGCCCCCTTAGCTCCACTCCAATTAGTTTTTCTTATTATTTAAATTATTTTTGATCTAGTTCTAAACATTTTTTGTAAAAACTTCTGTTTAATAGGACTTATGGTTTAGGCTCTACTGCCTTATTCATTTGCAGTTTTATGCCCTTTTGCCCCCTTTGCATCACCCCAATCAGTTTTTCTTTTTATCAGTATACACTCTACCGCAAAATTAACTGGACACTTAATTTGCCACAATTTTAATGTTGATTTCCTAGCGAACTGCTCATCTGATATTCATTTTTTTTTAAACCATAAGTTGACTCTTTAGTAATGATGCTGTGGTAAACATTTTTATTCTGATTTCAATTTGAGAATATACAGGGTGAAAAAGTAAGAAGGAGTTGTCTTCAGTATCGAGTATTTCTTCCTCTAGCTTGCATGACAGCTCTTATCCTTCGTGGCATATTCTGAATCAAAGAAGCAACATAATCCTGAGTTATCTTTTCCCATTATTTTAATAGAGCCTGACCTAAACGGTATAGAGCATATGTGGGACAACCTGGGCACAAGAATAAGGCAGAACTACGGCGAGTTTCACACAGTGGTTCGTCTGGAAAAAGCTCTATTAAATGAATGGGAACAGATCTCAGGATTATGTTGCTTCTTCGATTCAGAGTATGCCACGAAGGATGAGAGTTGTCATTCAAGCTAGAGGAGGAAATACTCAATACTGAAGATAAATTGACATTTTTTTTTGTGTAACAAAATATTTATTATTAATTATTTAATTAAAAATATTTTTCTGAAAAACCTAGTGTCCGGTTAATTTCGCGAACGCTTTATACGAGGCGTTGCCTTTAAAATATTGTATCTTCGTTAATAAAATAGATAACAACATGATTAAAAAAACAAAATGTTCATAAAAGTTAATACTACAGTACGATTCTATTAATTCTATGATTAAAATCCGCTGTTATTGCTAATTCACCTCACAGGGTGTCACAAACTTGGAGAAAAAAACTTCTTACTTTTTCACCCTGTATATTCTCAAATTGAAATTAGAATAAAAATTTTTACCATACCATTGTTATTAAAGAGTCAACTTAAAGATCAAAAAAAAATAATGAGAATCAGATGAGCAGTTTGCTAGGAAATCAATATTAAGATTATGGCAAATTTCTAGTGCCCGGCTAATTTTGGGGTCTAGTGTAATCTTTTATCTAATTCTTAACATTTTTTATAAAAACTTCTTTTAAATAGGACCTATGGTTAAGGCTCTACAGTCTTGGTCAAATGCAATTTTATGCCCTTTTGCCCACTTTGCAGCACCCCAATTAGTTTTCGTTTTTATTAAATAATTTTTTATCCAATTCTAAATATTTTTCTCACATCATAACTCAGGAACTGTCAGAGCCGGATTTCCTTATACGCGAATAACGTGGCGTAAGGCGCAAGATATTTAGAAGGTGCATAAATGTTATGATTATTTTATTATTTTTTTCCTGGAATTATATATTTTAAATTTAATAATAATTTAATCTTTTAAATCTTTCTACAAAAAAAAAATTAATAGCACCTAAGTGCTTCAGGTTACTTATGGAACCTCTAATTTTTCTGATTGCAGACTAGTCCACGCGTATGTGATAAAATATTATGTACAATGGTATCTAAAATATAACCTTTTTTTACATTCGCGAAGAATTAATTTGTTTAAAAAAAAACTGATTCTTCTATAATAATTATTAATCTTCTTGCAGCCTCTTAAATAAAAATGTACCCTGCGGCGCTATTTTTTAATTTTTCTAAAAACTTAGAGAATATATTCTCCTTTAAAGCGAAATTTTTCTTTAAATATGAGAGGATAAGAATATGGTAATTATTCTTGAAAGGAGAATATATTCTCAAATATGAAGGGATGAGAATATGGTATGCATAAAAGAATAATATATTCTCTTCGTATATACAAATCATATTCTTGATTTGAGATAATATTTTTGTGTGCACATGTGTAATGTTTTTTTTTTGGTACCAAAACTTGATTCCTTATCGATTTTAAATCTATATTTAGAATTATTCTACCTCAAACCGGTGGAATTTTTGAAAAAGCTGGCCAAAATTTAATTTAGCTCTATATGAGGATTTTTGAGGTATCTGAGTACGAAAATGATATATGGGGAATCCAATATGGCGGACATAAATGTCAAAAGTTAAAAAAAAAAATTAAATTATGATTGAGGTCGCTAATTACGAAAATGATATTATTATTTTTTAAGCAAATGGCGGATCCAATATGGCGCAAAAATATCAAAAGTTTGAAAAATGTTGTTTAAAATTATGAATATGTGATTTTTGAGGTCGCTCATTATGAAAAGACCTATTATTTATTTTTTTTTAAGAAAATGGCGGATCCAATATAGCAGACATAAATATCAAAAAATTAAAAATTTTGTTTAAGATTATGAATATGGGATTTAGAGGTCATTGATTACGCAAATATTATTATTTTTTTTTAAGAAAATGGCGAAAACACATTTATATCCAAAAAAAAAAATTTCTATTACGTTTTTTAGCGATTTTTGGAAACTCAACACTACCGTATTATCGAGTATCGAGTATCGCGTATTATACTATTCTGGCTCTACGCGCTGTGGATAGTTTAATAAATGCATTACTTATTTACCTTGGAGTTGATACACTGATTATTTATTTGTTTTAGACACTTATTTTCACCAAAATACTTCTAAGACTAATACTAAAAACAATAAAATAATATTATCTTATTAAATTAAAATCAAAAAACTAGTGGTCGAAAACGTATAAAAACACATGCCAGTTTATAGTATTTCATATCCATCGTGATTAAATCATTTTTGATCAATTTTGAAGTTATGGTTGGGATTTGGTCACTTTTTTAATAATTTTTGTTACAAAAATATTTTTTAAAAATGCATCACTAAATTTTTTAATTTTATTTTTTTCCAAAATGAGGGTAAAACGGGGTACCAGTTTTTGCGCCAGCAGCTAGCTAAAAGTTCAGGCTTTCCAACAGTGTCTACATCTTAAGTAAATCAAGATAAATCAGCAACAAAATTTCTGTTCGTAAAAAAAACATAAGAAATTGTATTTGCATAGTTGAATTTTAATTGCCTATATATAGATTAAAAACTGTTACATAAACATATATTAATCTTTTTTTCACGAAAACATAGCTTAATACATCTAGAATGAACAAGAAGTATAACATTTAGTAATTATTTTTAGGAAGAGGTTAAATTATCAGTAATTGTCAGTAAGGTATTTTTTGCCTATGAAATCAAGTTTTCCTTTAAAAAAGTCGAAGTTTAAGGTAGGTACTAGCAAAAATTAATTAGTATTTGGGAGACTACCCTGCTGAAAATGACGGGTCTGGGCGGGTATAAATGGTGCATAAACCGGACTTGAGCGGATGAAATTCACCCGTTGAAGTCACAGAACTGAAAGTCTAGAACGGAATTTGAGCTTTGCGCAGGTCTTCTGAGTGTGTAATAACAAAGTATAGATATATTTCAGAAAGAGGTCAAAATGGCGAATCCCACGTTGCCAACACACTATAGCGGTTCTTTTGTTTTATATAATAAAATATATTATTTCAAATAAAATCTATAAATCTTAAGATAAACACATAAATGATACATTTAATATTAATAAATGTGTTTTAAAATACTTAAATTAACAAAAAAATGATTAGCATAAGTTAATTTAAATTCTGTTTATGCCTGTCAATTTGATATGTCTGACCACACTGTATGTATGACATTTGACTCAGCTGTGTCAAGTTCATTTATGGCTGTGTTTATTTATTGTATTTATTCCTTTTTCTATGCTGTGCTAAGTGTTTTATGCATTTAAAATGAATTACTACGTGCAAAAACATTACGAGACTTTTATCTTCAAATTCCAACATTACCTTTCATAAGTAAGTTGAATGCGTGTACAGTTTTTTAACACCGAAAGAATAATTAATAATACAAAAAGTAACGAATTGGTTTGTGAGAACTGATAAAATCATGCCTGAAATACACGCTAGTTATATAAAAACCTCATTTTGGTTTAATTTAGAAAATAGTAATATATTTTCCTCAAACTTACTAAAATTTAGAAGTTTTTGGTAAGTATTTTAGGCATGGTTTGGTCAGTTTTTAGAAATCAACTCGTTACTTGTACTGACGATATGTAAAATTTATAATTAATTCTATTTTCTTGTTTTTAGTTCAAGGAATGTCTTCAATAATAATCCGCCTGCACTGCAGTTAATGTGGTCAATAAGAAAATGAATTTCACATGCGGACGTGTCCGGCAGTGGTGGCAACTGCCGGGTGCTAGATACCACCACAGTTTTAAACGTTTCCAGCGCAAAAATAAAAAATAAAAATGTGATAGACGCAATCGATATATCAGATTTGAGAAAAAACAATAGTCAATTTTTTGTGGTAACGCCGGTTAACCAGTATGTTACTCTTTCTCTGTTTAATTGATGAGTTAAAAAGAGAGAGAAATACATATTCCCTTAACTTGGTTAGTAACCGCTGCTCCACAAAAAATCGCAAATATTGGTTATGAGAATCTTTCAGCAGATAACGACTACGATGTTCTTTCATACCACATAGGGCTCACTGAATATTGTGGCAGCATTGTTACATATATTGGAGGCTTTGCTGTCAAAATGTTACAAAATAAATTGTGTAGATTGTTTGGATTCAAGATGCAAGATATAATCTAATTAAACGAAGAGACTTGGGTTGGTTCACTATCTATAAATTGTGTCATGCTTCTTTTTTTATCCTTTGTAGATGATCTAAATTTATTTATGTAGGTATTCATAAGAATATATTTTTAGTAATCTTTCGTTTAAATATTAGTATAAGATACTATTGTTAAGTCTTACCTTGTATACAATATATTATGAATAAAATATATAACATAACAAGTACTTGTATACATTAATACCTCTGATTAAAAGGATAGTGATTGATTTGGGTCTATATATAAATTGCATAAGGAAAAATTTCACAGCTTTATATCTCCAACCCCCTTGTGTAAGTGTTCGTAAGATTTTGCTGAACCCCTACCCCACTTGACCTACCTTATGTAAGATATAATAAATTTTGTAAATATTTAATGGTTTTACTAAAAAAGTTTTTTATGTTTAAAAGATTTATTAGAATGATCTGAAATGCAGAGCAAAATTAATTTGGAAATAATATAGTACCTATAGGCATAAGTTATTAAAAGTTTTTTCTGTGATTTGTATTGATTGATCTTTTCTAAATAAGAAAATTATACGTAAGATGCTGTAAGACCACCAGCCTCCCATGTAAAGGTGAATAGAGATTTGGAGGACCCATTTCCCCCAAAAAACCGTTGCATAATTTATAGACACCCCTTTTTGATACAAAAAACAGAAGTTATCTAATTATTATATTAAATATTCTACAACTCCAATATTCCAATATGAGTCCTAATCAAAATATCAGTTATCGAGGGGTGTCTCACCTTAGACAATACATGTACGTTTTGGCTGACATTACTTCGACATTACTTGACATTACGTGACATTACTTGACATTACATGACATTACATGACATTACTTGACATTACATGACATTACTTGACATTACTTGACATTACTCGACAGTACAGACATTATCTCCTAATACGCATGTTCGTAGACAGTACTTACTATTTACGCTTGAGCGTAGACATTACGTGCGTGAAAATATCGCGCGAAAATATTATATTGAGTGCATAGTGGCGAATGTGTAGTGTAGTGCTTACATCGTAAAATTCGCAAAATACTAAGGTAAGAATAACTTTTTACCTTCAAACTTTAAAAATAATTTTTTTTATTGGTACCTTTAGTATAATTTTACAATAAAATTAATAGAAATATGGGGAGGCATAGTGGCTAGCGCGTATGCATAGCAAGTCTACTATCGTGAGTTCGATTCTCACTGGCGCCGATTTGCCTTTTTCAGTTAATTAATAATTGAAATTTGGCGAAGGCAATAAGTGAAACGGACACTCCCTAGAAACTGGTTCGAAAGTCAGTATAAGCCGGTGGTACCCTCTACTACTAGCCCACACAAGTCCTGGACTTAGGGGATGCTTAATTAGGTAGAATAGTACGAGGTTAAACAAACAAACAAACAAACATATACATATTAACTTAATTAACAATCAAGTAAAATAATAGTGACAAATAAGTAAAAAAAAAAGAAATAAAAATAATTGTTTTTCTAACATTATGGACCTCCTCTATTTTAAAAAAATTGTTCCCTATGCCCCCTCCCCAAATTTTAAGAGCTAAAAATATCAAATATATGCAAAAAGCTAGTTTAAGTTGTCTTATTTCTGAGTTCCAAATTTTAAGTCGATACCTTAACTCGTTTAAAAGTTAAGAGGGAGGTGACTTTTGGACCGTACGTACGGTATTGTCATTAAATAAGTCCATAAACAAGGGTGAATCTAATCTGCTGATTTGACTAAAAAGGTGCGGTCTCCCAAAGTGCAAGTCCGATCCGACTCATATTGCATATATAAGCTCTTTACGCTAATATTTACCTGTGATATTAATTTCAACCCCCCATCCCCAAAACTGGGGGTATGGGGTTAAAAAAACTAAAAAAAAAATGACTAAAAAGGTGCGGTGTTCAAAATATTGAACAGAGAATTTTTCAAGATTACAATTAAAATAATTTTGATACATTTATTATTTAAACAAAAGTATATTTACTAGATTTAAGGTTATAAAGTAAAAACCAAAACGAACACACGTATTGATCGTCCTCACACAGGGTTATATCAATAACGTAGTTTTGCTAACACACGTATTGATCGTCCTCACACAGGGTTATATCAATAACGTAGTTTTGCTAAAGATCACATATTATTATGATTTAAATTATATATAAGAAAAAGACATCTACCAATAAAGTATCATTCAACAGTTTGATCATTGTTTTATTACACCTATTTTAGGACAGGGGACGCTTTGTCTTTTAATAATTTGTTTTAGAACTCTCACCAAGTAATTGCCCTGTTTACAGCGTTCAGTTATTTGTTTATGGTCCTTCGAGCCGGATATTGAGCTGGTGACATCCTGTGGAAGTGGATTTGGTGACAACAACAACACAACAACGGCCGTAAGTCACGACACATATTCACTTAAATCACAGACACTATTCGCTCCGAAAAATAAGTACGGGTCACTACACCTTACGACACGGAACTAAAAACCTTGCAATAGGTAGTGTACTGCAAAAAAAAAAAAAAAGCCGAGTCAGTAATTGTCGGCAAATGAACTATTGAATGTACAAAATGTATCTACTTGGTCAATAAATATTATTATTATTGAAACTGCAAAATAAACAAAAATATAAATTCTACCGAGTGGAAAGAAACCACAAGGGGATATTAGAATTAAGGTGCCAGAAGATAAAAAGGCAGAAATACAACGACTCCATAGGCCTTACAACCCTATGGTAAGAACCGCTCCAGAAGTCCAACGAGGGTCTGCATTCCACAGAGGCACAAGTCCAGGGATCCAGGTCACTCCAGAGTCCAGAGGGCAACAATAAAGAAATTTGAAAAGGCCGTCCTGCATCCAAAGAGGTCCAGGACATCAGAGGCCGAGAAACAGCTCCAGAAGTCCAGCGAGGGTCTGCATTCCACAGAGGCACAAGTCCAGGGATCCAGGTCACTCCAGAGTCAAGAGGGCATCACGAAAGAAATTCCCAAAGGCCGTTCTGCATCCAAAGAGGTCCAGGACATCAGAGGCAGAGGAACAGCTCCAGAAATCCAGCGAGGGTCTGCATTCCACAGAGGCACAAGTCCAGGGATCCAGGTCACTCCAGAGTCCTGAGGGCACCAATAAAGAAACTTGAAAAAGGCCGTCCTGCATCCAAAGAGGTCCAGGACATCAGAGGCCGAGGAACAGCTCCAGAAGTCCAGCGAGGGTCTGCATTCCACAGAGGCACAAGTCCAGGGATCTAGGTCACTCCAGAGTCAAGAGGGCATCACGAAAGAAATTCCCAAAGGCCGTTCTGCATCCAAAGAGGTCCAGGACATCAAAGGCCGAGGAACAGCTCCAGAAGTCCAGCGAGGGTCTGCATTCCACAGAGGCACAAGTCCAGGGATCCAGGTCACTCCAGAGTCCAGAGGGCAACAATACATAAACTTGAAGAGGCCGTCCTGCATCCAAAGAGGTCCAGGACATCAAAGGCACTACGCAGCTCCAGAAGTCCAAAGAGGATCTGCATTCCACAGAGGCACAAGTCCAGGGATCCAGGTCACTCCAGAGTCCAGAGGGCACCGAAATAAAACTACAAAAGGCAGTTCTGCATCCAAAGAGGTACAGGACATCAAAGGCACTACACAGATCTAGAAGGCTAGAGAGGGTCGGAGTTCCACAGGGATCCAGAACCACTCCAGAAGTCAAGAAGACATATCAACAACTCCAGAAGTCCAATCAACATAGCACGCAATGGAGCAAATAAACCGCATTGCCAGCGATCAACAAAAATTGGGAGATGACATTTACAAGTCCCTCACCAATGCAAAAAAAGAGCCCTACATAAGAAGGACAAAAGAAAATAGTGAGAAACGCCGTCAAGCAGCACGCTCACTATGGGAACCCTTCAAGAAAAACCACCAGAAAGCTCTGCAAACTGGGATGATGGACCACAACTACTTCAAGGAAAATTACTACGGGAACGTTGAGTCATCCTTTCGAGAATTAGAAAGACTACTCATAGAATATGAAGAGCAGGATCCATCTCAAATGAAACAATTCCAGGACCAAATGGTCCAAGAAAGAAGAATAAAATTACAAGCCACGATTTTTCAAGAAATATCAGCCAAAATTGAAGACATCAGAAGAAGTCCAGAACTAGATGCTTCAATGTATGAAAGACGCCGAGAACAGTTAGAAGAAGAATGGAGAAGATGCAAGGATCGACATGAAGAAATCTTTATGAAAGCAGAAGACTATGAAAATGAATACTTCAAGAACAACGCATTCATAATAATGGAGAAAAGGGTCCAAGACGCCGTAGACCACATAGTCAAGCAGTTAGAAAAGGCACGTCAACAGCAGAATCAAACAGCGTGTCACTTACCTGAAGTCAAAATTCCCATCTTTTCCGGAAACTACGAAGACTGGTCAACATTCCATGACATTTTTTCCAATATGGTGGATAATAAGCAACATTTGAAAAACGTGGAGAAAATGCAGTATCTCAAAACTAACCTAAAAGGAGAAGCCTTGAAATTAATTCGCAACTTACAAATTAATGATGCGAATTATACTGCAGCATGGGAAACCTTGAAGAGCCGTTACGACAACAAGAGGATTCTGGTAAAAAAATTGCTGGACAAAATCCTGAACTTTCCGAAAATAAACGTCGAGTCAGCTCAAAAATTAAAAGAGCTGCATGATACGATGGAGGATTGCACAAAAGCCATTTCGAACATGGGCATCAGCACAGCAGACTGGCAACCGCTTCTGGATCACATCATCATCAGCAGATGGGATGACGAAACAAACAAATTGTTCGAACAAACCCTAAAGACACCCCATGATCTTCCAGATCATGCCGAACTCAAGAAATTTCTAATAACTAGGTTCCAGTCACTGGAGCTCATGGGAAAAAAGCAATACTCACCGCAATACCCACCGCAATACTCACCGGCCTACAGCAAACAAGAAGTCTTACCCCCTATAGCTTGTAAATTGTGTAAAGAACAACATTACTTTATACAATGCAGTAAATTTAAAAACATGGGACCAGAAGAAAGACTTAAATCAGCAAAAAGGCTAAGGCTATGCCTTCAATGCTTAAGGCACGACGCAGCAAAAAGATGCATGTCCAAAGAAAAATGTAGAACATGTGGCAAGGCAGGGCATCACACAATGCTCCATGTTCAACCACAGTTCAACAACAATAACTCATCGGTACATAGTGCCACAAATGGGAAAATGTCAAACAGTCAATATGAGGTCCTACTTGCTACAGCCGTGGTCCAAGCAAAAACCGTCAATGGAAGTTGGATAAATCTGCGCCTGATGCTGGACAATGGATCTCAAGTATCACTCATAACAGAAGAAGCAGCGCAAATGTTGGCACTTCCAAGAGAAAAAATTTGTGCAACAATATCAGGAATTGGACCAGAAGGGCGGATTGCAAAATCAAAATTATCTGTCCAGCTGCAGCCAAGATTCCCTTCACCATTCAAGATTAACCAAGACCTACTGGTCCTGACAAAAGTGACGTCAAACCTGCCACAAATCAGAATGCAAGATGTAGATAAAGAAGAATGGAGAAACTATTATTTAGCTGATCCAAAGTTCAACATACCTGGACCGATTGACATCCTTCTTGGGGCAGATGGTCTAGGAGAAGTCGTCTTGGGAGAAATTTTTAAAATTAAAGATGGTCCAGTTGCCCAGAACACAGAATTTGGATGGGTATTATCTGGTCTAGCAAAAAAACTGGAAGACAATAGAGTCATAAGTGTTGTGAGCATGGTATCCCGCAGAGATGAGGATGAACAACTCACAAAATTTTGGTCGATAGAAGAAGTTGGAGAAGAACCAAACACGACAGAAGAAGAGAATCAGTGTGAAGCTTTCTACGAGAATACGACAGTTAGACATACTGATGGAAGCTACACTGTTCGCATACCATTCAAGGAAGATCCCAGTGACTTGGGCGACTCCAGAAAACAGGCAGTAGCTCGATTCTTGCAACTCGAAAAAAAGTTAGCAAAAAATAATAAGCTACGAGTGGAATATGGTAAATTCATGCAAGAGTATCAGGAAATGGGCCACATGAAATTAGCATCCACTTTGGGTGAAGGAAAATACTACATTCCTCACCAAGCAGTAATAAGAGAAGAAAGCAGTACTACGAAGCTGAGGGTCGTATTTGATGCATCTTGTAAGACCAATTCAGGGAAAAGCTTAAATGAAAAAATGTTCAATGGGCCGAGACTACAAAAGGAAATATTTAGCATCTTAGTTAAATGGAGGATGCACATGGTAGTCTTTAAAGCGGACATTGAGAAAATGTACAGGCAGATTAAGATGCACCCAGAAGATCAAAACTTTCAAAGAATTCTTTGGAGATACGATCAAAATCAGCCAATACAAGAGTACATCCTGAGAACAGTAACATATGGAACAACGGCAGCTCCTTATCTCGCCGTAAAAACATTACAAAGGTTAGCAGAAGATGAGAAGCAAAACTTTCCAAGAGCAGCAGATGCGATGGAAGATTTTTATGTCGATGATGTATTATCGGGAGCGGAATCTATAGAGGAGGCTCTAAAAATGCAACAAGAATTAATATCCATGCTAAAGGCAGGAGGGTTCAAGTTAAGAAAATGGTCAAGCAACAAAAAAGAGCTATTAAGTTCATTACCCAAAGAACTTCTGGATAACCAAGAAATGGACTTCAATAAAGACGAGACAAAAAAGTCATTAGGGGTTTTATGGAATCCATGCGAAGATGTTTTCCTGTTTAAAGTTAACATAGGAAATGAAATAGTGCCATCAAAGAGAAAAATCCTGTCGGAGATAGCGAAACTATATGATCCCTTGGGATGGTTGGCGCCAGTAACCATAATTGCCAAAATGCTAATCCAAGAATTATGGATAAAAGAATTGGAATGGGACAAAGAAGTACCAGAGGACATCAAAGTAAGATGGATCTGGTTTCTAACAAAGCTAAAGGATGTGGAGAAAATCCGAATCCCACGTTGGACTAATTTCCAACCTGATATTAAACAATTCGAACTACACGGCTTTTGTGACGCATCAGAAAAAGCATATGGGGCAGTAATCTACAGCAGATCAGTAGAAGCGGATGGCAAAATTAAGACGTGTCTAATGGTATCAAAATCAAAAGTGGCACCAATAAAAATGAAGAAAACCCTGCCCAGATTAGAACTTTGTGCAGCTGTGTTGCTTACCAAACTAATGAAACAAGTAACCCAAGATATAAACATGCCCAATGTGAAGAAAAATGCATGGACGGATTCGACGATAACACTAGCATGGATTAAAGGAGATCCCTGCAGATGGAAAAATTTTGTCGGAAATCGAGTATCCATCATAAATGAGAGCATGTCAGCCGAAGATTGGAGACATGTGGGCACAAAGGATAACCCCGCCGATATGGTATCCAGAGGAGTAGATCCATCAAAATTACACGAAATGGCTTTATGGTGGACTGGTCCTAAGTGGTTAAGTCAAGAGCAGGAAAAATGGCCATCTCACGAAGTGAGTCAAGTTACATCTGAAGAAGCCAAAAAGCATGTACATATGGCATGTAACTATAAAAGTAAAGAAGAAATAATTGAGCAATTTTCAACTCTAACACGAATGCTGCGGGTATTATCATACTGCCGCAGATTTATCCAAAGATGTAGGAAACAAAGAAAGGATTATACTGAGCCATTGACAGTAAAAGAAATAGAAGAGACACTAGTCCTAATACTAAAAAAATCCCAGCTGTCGCAACTGGGAGATGAACTTCGCACGTTACAACAATCCAAAGAAATCTCTAACAAAAGCAAAATCAGTAGCCTGCGACCCTTTTTAGACAAGAATGGGGTCATGCGAGTAGGTGGAAGAATAAAGAGATCGAGCGTACCAGAGGATCAAAAACATCCAATTATTCTAACGAAAGATTGTTGGATAGCTACACTCATTATAAGACATGCGCACAGATCCACATTGCATGGAGGCAATCAAGCAACGCTAGCATATTGCAGAAGAAAATACTGGATAACAAATGGAAAAAATCTTGTGCGGAAGGTGATACGGAACTGTCCAACATGCATCCGGTACAGAGGGCAGACTATAAGCCAACTTATGGGTGACCTACCGGAAGCAAGAGTTAATCCTTCACCACCCTTCACCAACACAGGAGTAGATTATGCCGGACCGGTACAAATAAGAGCCTCAAAAGGAAGAGGTACAAAATCCTACAAAGGATACATAGCCATCTTCGTATGCTTCGCCACAAAGGCTGTGCACATCGAAGTAGTAAGCGATTTAACGTCTGATGCATTCCTGGCGGCATTTAGAAGATTTGTAGCAAGAAGGGGTCCTTGTGCAAATATGTACAGTGACAATGGAACCACCTTCGTTGGAGCAAGTAAATTTATTCAGGAAGCTGTGTCAAACTTTGGAACACAGTGGCACTTCATCCCACCAACAGCACCTCATTTCGGGGGTCTATGGGAAAGCGCCGTCAAGTCAATGAAACACCACATAAAACGAGTCATAGGTGATGCTACCCTAACCTACGAAGAACTAAGCACACTGACGCAGCAGACTGAGGCCTGTCTTAATTCCAGGCCACTGTGTCCACTATCAAATGACCCAGAAGAAGTTGAAGCGTTAACACCTGGACACTTTTTGATTGGTAGGGCAATAGTATCTCCATCCACACCATTTCCATGTGAAGGAGTAATGAAAAATCAAACACGATGGAATTTGGTCCAGAAGATAAATATGGATCTCTGGAAAACATGGTCGTCAGAATATTTGCACATATTACAACAACGAAATAAATGGAAAACAATGCGCACAAATGTCAAAGTCGGAGATTTGGTCCTAATCAAAGAGGACAATTTGGCTCCTGGGCGTTGGCCGCTTGCCAGGATTGATGAAGTACATCAAGGTGATGATGGGGCCATAAGAGTGGTCACATTAAATCAATCAGACAAGAGGAAGATAAAGAGGCCTGTTACAAAGTTAATAGCCTTTGAAGACACCACAGAGGAAATAGAAACTAAACGCACCAGACCAGCTACTGCATCAACTTCCTGTAAATCACTGGTCCTAATATCAATGGTATTGTGTCTATTTGTCCCCAACATGGTCCATGGATCATACACAATCACAAAGACACGACCAGGACTGTACATTGAACATATGGGTTCAGCAAAAATCAATCGAGGCATATTCAGAATAGAAGCTGATATACCAAAGAAGCAGATATATCAGTATGAAACAAATATTCATAACCTGATAAAACATATGGAGAAACTGATTCTAGACGCAAAGAAGCTGGACTCGGAAATTCATGGAGAAGAACTTATTCATCACTTAAGAGAAGAAGAAACTCAATTCCAGTGGCTCATGAAGGCGATAAATGGAACAAGTCAGCATCGCAACAAAAGGGGCTTACTAGGAAAGATACTCACATCAGTTTTCGGAGTAAATGAAGAGGTCTATCAAGATATCAATGCGTTAGATGAGAATCAGAAAAGACTGATAAAAACCTCAACTCATCAATCTAAGCTTCTCTTCTCTACATTAGGGAACATGACGGAAGTAGAAGCTAGGACTAATCGTACATTGCAACACTTTGTCCTTAAACTAAATCAAGCAATTGACTCAGTGAATGCGATGAATCAATGGTATGGAGGAGCTGACAAAAGTCATCTGAATTTACACATCTTAAACACATACCAATTAGCAGTAAATTATGTCCAAGAAGTTCATGAACAGACCAAGAACTTAATGGAACTTATGTTCAACAGTGGGCATTTCTATAACTTCATAACTCCAGCTCAAGTTAGGGAGAAAATTAGAGAACTATCACAAAAACTACCAAGCAACTTACAAGTATTAGAGCTACCAATCGTGAGAACAACAGTACAACAAACACAAACAAACATTTGCATTTTTGGGCATTTCCTAATCACGGAAGGAACAGAATTCGACCTTATGAAGGTCACACCAGTACCCCTAAAAATGACCGACAAGGCATATTGGATTCCACAAATTACCAATAACCTTATAGCCGTAGACTACAACTCACAGCGCTACTTTGAAATTCCTACAGAAGATTTGACAAATTGCATCAAATTGGAACGAAACACCTTTGTTGCATCACCAGCTGTAGTAAGAAGCATTGAGAGTAGTCCAAACTGCATCATTGATCAAATCTACAACAGAACCAATGAAATCACATGTCCCACACAAAAAGTTGGAATACACTCCATGATATGGAAGCAACTATATCAGCCAAATACATGGATGTTCATTACCCCTAAGCCGACCAAAATTGCAATAAAATGTAACGGTATCAGAAAGGAAGTAACTATTAATCAAACCGGAATAATTCAACTCAGTCAGGATTGTATCATCCACACGTCACAGAGTGTTCTAAACCCTACATTTACAATTACGATTCCAGTACTGCATGCAGGGTTGAAACAAATGAATGTAACCATACCGGAAGGACATGATGATCCAGGTCACCCCTTAGTCATCGCCAAGGAACCGGTCATAGGAATGACAGATCAACTAGGTAATGGAAAACAAGACCAAGAAGAATTGGAGTTAGACGATGAAACCTGGAATAGGATCAGGGTTCACACTGCCGCACTGAGCACAACTACTACGATGGTATGGTGCTTCCTGCTAGGGATCCTACTTGCTGTAGGAAAATGGACATGGTCAAAATACCATGGAGCAAGAAGAAACAATCATGAAGTCGAACCCCCAGAAGAGGAATCGGAGTATATGATGCGACCTCAGCCACCCCCGAGTGGTTGCCCCCGCCAGCATGTTCAAAATATTGAACAGAGAATTTTTCAAGATTACAATTAAAATAATTTTGATACATTTATTATTTAAACAAAAGTATATTTACTAGATTTAAGGTTATAAAGTAAAAACCAAAACGAACACACGTATTGATCGTCCTCACACAGGGTTATATCAATAACGTAGTTTTGCTAACACACGTATTGATCGTCCTCACACAGGGTTATATCAATAACGTAGTTTTGCTAAAGATCACATATTATTATGATTTAAATTATATATAAGAAAAAGACATCTACCAATAAAGTATCATTCAACAGTTTGATCATTGTTTTATTACACCTATTTTAGGACAGGGGACGCTTTGTCTTTTAATAATTTGTTTTAGAACTCTCACCAAGTAATTGCCCTGTTTACAGCGTTCAGTTATTTGTTTATGCGGTCTCACAAAGTACAAGTCCGATCCGACTCATATTGCATATATAAGCTCTTTACGCTAATATTTACCTGTGATATTAATTTCAACCCCCTATCCCCAAAACTGGGGGTATGGGGTTAAAAAAACTAAAAAAAAAATGACTAAAAAGGTGCGGTCTCCCAAAGTACAAGTCCGATCCGACTCATATCGCATAAATAAGCTCTTTACGCTAATATTTACCTGTGATATTAATTTCAACCCCCTATCCCCAAAACTGGGGGTATGGGGTTAAAAAAACTAAAAAAAATGACTAAAAAGGTGCGGTCTCCCAAAGTACAAGTCCGATCCGACTCATATCACATAAATAAGCTCTTTACGCTAATATTTACCTGTGATATTATTTTCAACCCCCCATCCCCAAAACTGGGGGTATGGGGTTAAAAAAACTAAAAAAAAAATGACTAAAAAGGTGCGGTCTCCCAAAGTACAAGCCCGATCCGACTCATATTGCATATATAAGCTCTTTACGCTAATATTTACCTGTGATATTAATTTCAACCCCCCATCCCCAAAACTGGGGGTATGGGGTTAAAAAAACTAAAAAAAAAATGACTAAAAAGGTGCGGTCTCCCAAAGTACAAGTCCGATCCGACTCATATTGCATATATAAGCTCTTTACGCTAATATTTACCTGTGATATTAATTTAAACCCCACATCCCCAAAACTGGGGGTATGGGGTTAAAAAAACTTAAAAAAAATGACTAAAAAGGTGCGGTCTCCCAAAGTACAAGTCCGATCCGACTCATATTGCATATATAAGCTCTTTACGCTAATATTTACCTGTGATATTAATTTAAACCCCACATCCCCAAAACTGGGGGTATGGGGTTAAAAAAACTTAAAAAAAAATGACTAAAAAGGTGCGGTCTCCCAAAGTACAAGTCCGATCCGACTCATATTGCATATATAAGCTCTTTACGCTAATATTTACCTGTGATATTAATTTCAACCCCCCATCCCCAAAACTGGGGGTATGGGGTTAAAAAAAACTAAAAAAAAATACTAAAAAGGTGCGGTCTCCCAAAGTACAAGTCCGATCCGACTCATATTGCATATATAAGCTCTTTACGCTAATATTTACCTGTCATATTAATTTCAACCCCCCATCCCCAAAATTGGGGGTATGGGTTAAAAAAACTAAAAAAAAATGACTAAAAAGGTGCGGTCTCCCAAAGTACAAGTCCGATCCGACTCATATTGCATATATAAGCTCTTTACGCTAATATTTACCTGTGATATTAATTTCAACCCCCCATCCCCAAAACTGGGGGTATGGGGTTAAAAAAGTTAAGGGGGGTGAACCACCTTCCTAAAACACCCGGTATATAGTACCTACTATTTATTAGAGAGCCTAAATGTGACGTTTTCTGTCACGAATAAGAGTGGAGACATAATTTAAAATCTAGGGAAATGGCAAACTAGCAATCGGGTTTTTATCCGATTCAGTTTCTCTTCTAGTTATAACATATGACATAATTTTACAGTGCCGTATCACTTGTTTGTCATACCTCGCATATTTTTGAAGTTTTTTTGTTCTCCAGTTGGATTAATCATATTCTTCTTTCATTCTGTTATTACCAAATAGATTTTTAAATAAATGAAACCCATTTTCTTCCAACTTAGAGTAATATTTTTTTTTTTATTTTTTATTTTATTTATTTATTTCAAAATACAATACAAAAACCTTAAAAATATTACACTATCCGCCTAAACCAGAGGTTTGTGTTGCGGAATAAGAACTATACATTAAAAAATTATATACATATAATCTGTAATCAAACTAGTATTAAATATTAGTGTGTACAGTTGTAAAAAAAGGAACTATATGAACACGGTGTATGTAATATATGTAATATATTATTGTGAGAAAAAAAAATACAATAAAATTGGAAGCCAAATGAATATAAAATTGGAAGCCAAAGGAGTATAAACAGAAGTAAACTAAAATTTTATTATACTAAAATGTTATAAAAGTAGTTTATATCAGAGTGTAATATATAGTTTTTTAGATCACACTTGCGCTTATTTTTTTTTAAGTTTTTAATATTTTTCGGAATTAAATTATACCATCTAGGACCATAATAAAACATACTTTTCTGTAAATGCGCTGACCGTAATAAAGGTAAGTTAACTATAGCGTTTTCTATTGATCTCGTTGGATAGTTATGTTGAGGCTGGTCAAATAGTTCTATGTACCTAAACATCCAGAGGCACAACTGAAAAATGAAATTTTTTTTTATTGAAAGAACACTACTATTTTTATAGAGTCTTTCGGTAGAAAATGAACGTTCTTTAGATAAAATGATTTTTAAGAGAATGTTTTGAGTGACTTAAGCGTTGTGTCAAGCGCACTACCCCATACTATTATGCAATAGCGAATGATGGATTCCGCCAAGGCACTATAAATAAATATTAATTAAACCTTTTCTTTGAAAATGTGCGCACATGTAATTTGTGACATCTAATGCCAAAACATTGTTACCAACAAACAAATAACAGTTTTTACCAGATTTTTATGTCTCCACTCTTTTCCGTGACAGGAAACGTCACATTAAGGCTCTCTACTATTTATATCACATGCCGGATGCTGTCTTTGTTGACAAATGATATTTTGATTTTTTAGCATAATATAAATAAAAAGTTTACAATATAATTTTTGTTAATATTTCATGAATAACCTACTCCTATCAGATTGGATCCAGGAAGTTCATCTGGGGGGGGGGGGGGGGTAAGCTCTCAGCTTCCTAGTCCTTATATTTTTTGAGATACAGAAACCCGGATATCGGAGTCCTAGTACGACACCTAATTCTTAGTATGAGGAGCTTGCTTATACAATCCAATTTGAGTCCAATCAAACTTGTACCTTATGAGACTGCACCATTTTAGTATTTTTTTAAACTTTTTTTAGCACCCTACACCCAGTTTTGGGGATGGGGGGTTTAAATTAATATCACAGGTAAATATTAGCGTAAAGAGCTTATATATGCAATATGAGTCGGATCGGACTTGTACTTTGGGAGACCGCACCTTTTTAGTCATTTTTTTTTTAGTTTTTTTAACCCCATACCCCCAGTTTTGGGGATAGGGGGTTGAAATTAATATCACAGGTAAATATTAGCGTAAAGAGCTTATTTATGCGATATGAGTCGGATCGGACTTGTACTTTGGGAGACCGCACCTTTTTAGTCATTTTTTTTTAGTTTTTTTAACCCCATACCCCCAGTTTTGGGGATGGGGGGTTGAAAATAATATCATAGGTAAATATTAGCGTAAAGAGTTTATATATGCAATATGAGTCGAATCGGACTTGTACTTTGGGAGACCGCACCTTTTTAGTCATTTTAATTTAGTTTTTTTAACCCCATACCCCCAGTTTTGGGGATGGGGGGTTGAAATTAATATCACAGGTAAATATTAGCGTAAAGAGCTTATATATGCAATATGAGTCGGATCGGACTTGTACTTTGGGAGACCGCACCTTTTTAGTCATTTTTTTTTAGTTTTTTTAACCCCATACCCCCAGTTTTGGGGATAGGGGGTTGAAATTAATATCACAGGTAAATATTAGCGTAAAGAGCTTATTTATGCGATATGAGTCGGATCGGACTTGTACTTTGGGAGACCGCACCTTTTTAGTCATTTTTTTTTAGTTTTTTTAACCCCATACCCCCAGTTTTGGGGATGGGGGGTTGAAAATAATATCATAGGTAAATATTAGCGTAAAGAGTTTATATATGCAATATGAGTCGAATCGGACTTGTACTTTGGGAGACCGCACCTTTTTAGTCATTTTAATTTAGTTTTTTTAACCCCATACCCCCAGTTTTGGGGATGGGGGGTTGAAATTAATATCACAGGTAAATATTAGCGTAAAGAGCTTATATATGCAATATGAGTCGGATCGGGCTTATACTTTGGGAGACCGCACCTTTTGGTCATTTTTTTAAGTTTTTTTAACCCCATACCCCCAGTTTTGGGGATAGGGGGTTGAAATTAACATCACAGATAAATATTAGCGTAAAGAGCTTATATATGCAATATGAGTCGGATCGGACTTGTACTTTGGGAGACCGCACCTTTTTAGTCATTTTTTTTTAGTTTTGTTAACCCCATACCCCCAGTTTTGGGGATGGGGGGTTGAAATTAATATCACAGGTAAATATTAGCGTAAAGAGCTTATATATGCAATATGAGTCGGATCGGACTTGTACTTTGGGAGACCGCACCTTTTTAGTCATTTTTTTTTAGTTTTTTTAACCCCATACCCCCAGTTTTGGGGATGGGGGGTTGAAATTAATATCACAGGTAAATATTAGCGTAAAGAGCTTATATATGCAATATGAGTCGGATCGGACTTGGACCGCAGGAGACCGCACCTTTTTACTCAAATCAGCAGATTAGTGAGACCCCATAAACAACGTCACTTGAAAATATCCAAATAATTATTTACTATTGGATACGATAATAAAGAGTTAATAATTGGGAAGCTGTTTTACAAATATGTCACCGAAATCGTGCTATTCTTTTAAACCCTTAAGTTCTTAATTTCTTAGTGCAAAATATTCAAATCAAGCCATTTCAAACCTGTGAAATTACAGTGGTGCAATCTGCTTACTCCCTCTAACTGTGATCAGATTTTTCTGTATCTGCAGTGTTGCCGATTAGTGGATAATTATTTACCAATCGACAACACTGCAGGATTATACTAGTCTGATTTGCGGACACTTTTATGTGTATTTTTAGCGGATCTTAATTTTTTTTCGGACATTTTAAGGATAGTTTCTAATTAGCGGAATTTTTTTCGGACAAACGACGTTTTTTGAAAAAAAAACTATTTTTTAAATCTAAATATCTCTATTATTATAGTTTTATTTATAGTCCTAATTTATTACTTTGGATTTTAAATCACAGCATACTATATAGTATATTGTACTTCAAGATGCAGTAGTAATAAACAAACGTACGTAATTACAACGGATTTAGTGACAGGGTAGGACTCCAAACAAAATATTTCTATATGAAAAGTCCATTGCAATGCATTGTACGCTTCACCGCAAGTGCTCACGTACTGACTTGTCATATAAGAAATACACTATAAGAGAAAGTCAAATGATAGAGATATTGTACCGTCATTAGCGGTTGTTTTTTAAAATTCACTAAATTCACGGTCAACGACAGCCGATAATACAGATAACCTACGGAAGTCGGTAATAAAGATTACTATTGCTTTCCCAAATCAATTTTGTAAAAATGGGGAAAAGCTCTGTATTTTTATTTAAAACTTTAAGTTTATTCACCAAAAGATAAAACAAATTTTTAAAGTCTAACAAGTCTAACCCGCACATTAATTAAAAATAACAATATATGAATCGAAATTTTAATTAAATGTAAAATTTGTTAAACATTAAAAATATGAAATTTTATCTTTTGCTAAATAAACCTATACTTATAATTAAAAAAAACACTTTGCTTTGATTTTTATATATTTTATTTTAAACGTAAATAGGAAATTAAAACAATTATGTCGTACTTTTAACAGTTAACTTTTTATTATAAATAAATATATATGAGGAGTAAACATTTGCCTTCATTTATAATTGAGTGTCATACACAATATACTGCCTAAGGCCAGAGCACATTTGCAAAGTTTTTATAATTAGTATTCCTACATTTAACAGATAAACAATATGAATCAGTTAAACCGATAAGCTTCTCTGGCCAGGGGCTATCCCTAAACAGCTGTTTAAGGCTAGCTCAGTCAAACTGATAAGCTCTTTTCGATAGGGGCCATCCCTGCCCTAAACATATCAGTAAAAATGGTAAGAAGCTTTTTAGGGCATTTGTCCTAGCCCTAAACAGCTCAGTCAAATCAATAAGTTTTTTTGTGTAGGGGCTGTCCCTGCCCTAAATAGCTCAGTCAAAATAATAAGAAGCTTTTCAAGACAGGGTCAGTCCCTGCCTTTAGTCATTTTATTTAACTTGGCACTATTATTGTTTTTGACCCACACATTAAATAAGTTTGCATCACTAGGAAAACGGTGACGTTTACTTAACTGATCCTTGCAAAACGGTACAATACACATTTTGTATTAGACATCACAATAAAAGTTCGGTATAAAAGCACAATAAATTGCAAATCACGAGTAAAATTTCAATTGTTTTGACAGATATACCACCCCTCACCACACTCCCACTAAACAATCAAGTTCATATACAGCTGGCGCCATCGCTCAGTCGTACCTAGAAGCCAAAACACAGGTTCGGGACCTGAATACTTTTCACGGTCACGTATTTGACTTTCTCTTATAGTGTATTTTTTATATGTGACTTGTTTAATTTTCTACATCCCTACTCTCGCAACATTCTAGTGTTTTAACCAATAAAATCACAGACACTCCCTAGAAACTGGTTCGAAAGTCAGTATAAGCCGGTGGTTCCCTCTACTACTAGCCCACACAAGTCCTGGACTTAGGGGATGCTTAATTAGGTAAAATAGTACGAGGTTAAACAAACAAACAAAAAAACAAAACGCGGCCGCTACCGCCTGCGCGATTCTTTTGTTTAATTCCACTGCACCTTGGACTTGAATTTACTATAGTACCTATACGGCAAACTAACAAACAATAATTATTATAATAATTATAATTAGCTAACTACAAAGTTTAAGGGTGTGGAGGCTGTAAGCCAGACCTCTAGGTCACTATGACACTTTTTACCACTACGAATTACAAAAGCTCGTACAAAAGTAACGTGTTCAGTAAAAAAAAAATAACTTCAAAAGTAATGTGCTCGGTATAAAAATTTATAAATAATATCTAAAACTTGATTATACTCGACATTACTTGACATTACTCGAAATCACTTGACATTACTCGACATTACTTGGGAGATTTAGCTCAGTGGTCAATGGCATCGATATAGCCTGACACTGATCTAATGATCGTGAGTTCAAACCTCACTGGCGCCGATTGCCTTTTTCAGTTAATTAATAATTGAAATTTGGCGAAGGCGTACTCCCTAGATATATTGGTTCGAAAGTCAATTAAAGCCGGTGGTTCCCTCTACTACTAGCCCACACAAGTCCTGGACTTAGGGGATGCTTAATTAAGTAGAATAGTACGTTAAAAACAAACATAAACATAAACATAAACATTACTCGACATTACTCGACATTACTTGACATTACGTGACATTACTTGACATTACGTGACATTACCTGACATTACTTGACATTACTTGACATTACTCGACATTACTTAACATTACGTGACATTACTTGACATTACGTGACATTACCTGACATTACTTGACATTACTCGACATTACTCGACATTACTTGACATTACGTGACATTACTTGACATTACGTGACATTACCTGACATTACTTGACATTACTTGACATTACTCGACATTACTTGACATTACGTGACATTACTTGACATTACGTGACATTAACTGACATTACTTGACATTACTCGACATTACTCGACATTACTTGACATTACTGACAATATTTGGCATTTTTGACAATACATGTACAAAATTTTGGCGGTCAGTTATTTAACTACAAGAAATTATGCAGTTTATTACGCAAAAGCTAAAATGAGTTGCGACTTTTGTTGTCGACATATTATATGTATAATACATATGAGGAGGTGAATTTCAAAACGCAGTTTTTGACTTTGTGACATAGCAGCTTGTCACTTAGTAAACAATACAATTTGATTGTCAAGTAATTGACAAGCTGCTATGTCACAAAGTCAAAAACTGCGTTTTGAAATTCACCTCCACATATGTGCTTAAGCACTTGATTACATTTTTGCATTAAACATTAAATTTTCCTCTGCAGGTCCTTTTTTTTACTAAGATTTTTTTCTCAGAATTTATTAGATTTTGTCTGCAAGGTTAGGTTAGTGTAACGTAAACAATCATTTGAATTTCTCGCCTCAGAAAAGATGTCAAAATGGCGGAGAGAATTTTACATATTTAATTAATTTCTGTCTCTCTCACATAGCCGTTCTAGACCTTCAGTTCTGTGGCTCAAGTCCGGTCTGTGCAACATTTATACCCGCGCAGACCCGTCATTTTCAATAGGGTAGGAATATAATTTTTAAATGCACTGAAGTGTTATATAAACGATCCACCATTCGTTTTTTCGATTGCTTTACTTTAGTTTCCCCCTATTTCGGTCACCAATCTAGGAAATTCCACCACCGTGGACTGGTTTAAAACTTACACATATTCCAGACATTCTGAAATGTTTGGTAAATTGGGATTTCTATTGGAATAAATTTGTGGATAAATACTTTTAATTGTAAAATAGTTTCGTAATTTTTTCTTTGTAGTATCAAAATTATATTTACAGCCACGTATATAATTTGTTATCATTCCATTATCTGAAAAATAAAACAAGCCTTTAAGATATGTAATGCTTCGCATTCAATAGTACACCCTTAACAGTAGACAGTATATTGCATTTTCTCTTGATAGATAAAATTTCCAAAATATATTTTTTTTTGTGCTGCGTGCGCACTCTATTTTTTATAATAAAAAGTAGCATTCTCTATAAATTTTCTGTCTATAAATAAATTAGTTCAAAAATTATATCCACCCCTACACCCCCTTCCATAACTTACCACCAACTTAATTTTTTCAAATACCCCTATACCCCCATATTTTTTTAGTTACTTAGGATTTTCAAATACAATTTTGTGTTATATTTGCTATTTTTCAGTTTTAGACGTGGTAAAAAAGTTTTAAATCAACTCCCGGATCTCATCTATATTTGGGCAGTGATTTTTTAAATTCCTGACGATAAAAATGCATGGATTTCTTTGTTTTTTTGTTAAATTTCTGATGATAACTATCACTATTATCGAAACATGGAATTTTATATGGCCTGTGACACTTGCGTGATCAATACGAATATTTTGACGCCTAGATAGTTAAAATCGTCCAAGTAGTTTAGGTTATAGAGGGGAGCATGCTTGCTACAAACACGTTTATCCTTATAAGGATCAATTCTTTTTAACGATCAATGCATAAGTCATTATGGAAAATTTTGTACTAGAGCAGTACAAAATGTCTATGTTGCAATCTATAGATTGCAAGTTGCAATTTGCAACATCTGATCTTAAAATAGTCGGTAAATGGTTGGCAATATGATCGGCAAATGATCATCCTTTAATGATCTTAAAATGGTCGGTAAATAGTTGGCAATATGATCGGCAAAAGAGCGGCAAATGATCATTCTTTGATGATCTTAAAATGGTCGGTAAATGGTTGGCAATATGGTCGGCAAAAGAGCGGCAAATGATCATCGTTTGACCGTAGGCAACTGTCTCCTATTGACGGCGGGCCGCCCATCAATTGCCGACGGCGGACCAACGTCGCACCGTCGGCATGCCGACGGTCGGCCGCTAGGCATCCGCCGAACCATTGTTTATTGGGTTACAGACCCTGTAGGTTACAGACCCTGTAAGTTACAGGTTGTAATCAACTAAGGTTTTGCTTTATTTGTTTAATTATCTATTAACTTTAAAAGTTTTAAATTAAAAAATATTAAAATTAAATTATTGTTATATCTTAGTATAAGCTAGAAAGCAATAACTTCATTTGTCAATAGCACAAAAGGTAATATTTATATTTATAAATATTTATGTTCAAAGGCATTTTTTTAGTTAATTAAATATTATATTGAAAATTTATTTTTTAAACGTCCCCCTATAGGGGGGGGTATTCCTAAAGGTGACGTCATTTACATCTATTTTATAGGGGGGTCAAGGCAAAAGTGACGAAAGGTGACGAAGGGGGAGGGGGGTCAAAAATTGGTCAAAAATAGGTAACGTCATTTTTGAACAGCCCCTTTACTGTGCAGTGCATTTTATACCTACTAGGTGAATAATATCTTGTTATTATAAGTTATATGGGTCAAAATTTATTAAAAATATATAAAAAACAAGCCTTGGAGATATATAATGCTACGCATCCATTATATATCATTCCATTCCATTATATTTAATTTTTTTTCAAAATTGGCTTAATTTTAGTTCATAGTATTCCCATTGTATCGATAAATAGTCTAGTGTGGGCCGACTTTTCCTTTTTCTCTTAAAGGCGCAAGTATGGGAGAAATCTAATATACTGACCAGTTTTAAATGCCCCGATATACGTTTCCGCTACCCCGATCGGATTCGTATTACATATCTAAGAAACTATTACCGTTATACATTTTTTGTATAAATTTCAGCCACCTCGCCCCTAAATTAGGGGTAGTTTACTCATGTAATTATTCACTTAAATGCTTAGACTAGCTGTCCTAGTAACCCGAACCGAAAATTATTACATATCTAACATGAAAAAACCATTATCTAAATCAGGGGTAGTTTAATCGTGTATTTTTACTAAAATGCATCAGGGCGACATTACACCCAAGGTAGTATTATTATATATTTAATATCTTTGTTAAAAAAATCATACTCCTAACCCCAGAATTAGGGGTAGTTTACTCTTGTATTTTTTTACTAAAATGCTCCGACCAGCCGCCCTAATATTCTGACTGGAGTATTATTCCATATACAAATTGTTATCTATCTTCCGTAAAAAGTTCATGTCCCTAACCCCTAAATTAGGGGTAGTTTGCTTGTGCATTTTTCACTTAAAAATTTAATAATAATACTTTGATCAGACTAATAGAAGGGGCGATCAAATATTTTAGTAAAAAATTACACGAGTAAACTACCCCTAATCTTTGGGGTAGGGGGCGATTTTTTTATGGGAGACGGATAACAGTATTCACATATTACACATATAATAATACTTCTGTCGGATTTATAGGACGGTCGTTCAAAGTATTTTAGTAAAAAAATACACGAGTAAACCACCCCTTGATTTAGGGGTTAAGAAAATTATTTTTTGACAAAAGATAGATAATGGTGTGTGCATGTTAGATATGTAATAATTTTCCGTTAGGAATACTAAGACAGCTAGTCCGAGCATTTTAGTGAAAAATTACACGAGTAAACTACCCCTAATTTAGGGGCGGGGAGGCTAAAATTTTTATTAAAATATATAATCGTAATAATTTCTTAGATATGTAATACAAATCCGGTCGGAGTAGCGGAAACCTATATCAGGGCATTTAAAACTGGTCATTAAATTAGATTTCCCCCATACTTACGCCTTTAAGAGAAAAATGAAAAGCCGGCCCACTCTAGACTATTAATCGATACAATAGGAATACTGTGTGCATTTTATGAACTGGCACCTCTGTGGAATGTGAACAATTTAAGATCGCCTATACTTTACGTGCTATATTTTACCCCTTCTCTTCCCTTTGCCTCAGCTATACTATGAACTTTCAGCTAGTTTTTTTGATATATAGTTCACAGTGGTTTTTTTACCTATAGTTGTAGTAAAAAAAATTAAATCTAATTAGTTTCTTTGATGCAGTGGATTGATTCTCCATTAATAGGTATCTAACCCAAAAAAAGCGAATTTAAAATCTTTATGCGTTTGTTTTTATAGGCTTCTAAATTCAAAAAATCAGATTTTTTCGTATATTTTCATGAAAATTTTGTATAAATACTAAAGAAATGGCTCTGATTTTTATATGCAACACTAACACACATGTGTGGTTTGTAAAAATAAAAAAGGTTTTAGATTGAGCAGTAGCGGATAACGAATAAAGATATTTTAAATATGCTTTTTTTTTTGGGTTAGAGCCCTATTAATTGAGAACCAATCCACCGAAAAAAAGAAATTAATTAGACCTGATTTTTTTTAATACAACTAAAGGCAAAAAAGCCACTGTGCGCTGTATCTCAAAATAACCCTTGCGACCTTCAACTTACTCTGGAAACACTCTGGAAACAGAGTCAGAGTGAAAACATTCTGCTGCCAACGTGTTTCCAGAGTGGTTTTGTGCCATTTTGTCAGAGTTGAATCAGAGTGGTTCCAGGCTTGATTCACAGTAGATCCAAAGTGGGTTTGGACTTTTTTTTTTAAATCAGAGAGCGTGATTTTACTCTGGGAACGTTATGGATAAAGGGCACAAATACACTCTGGAAATACTCTGGTAACAGCATGATTACAAAATGTTATTAGAATGTTTCCAGAGTTTTTTCAGCGTGATTGTAAAGTCGCAAGGGAACGCTTTAAGTGGACCAATACTGTTGCTGATGTTAAATTACCTTTAAAAGTTGAATTTGTAGCTATGGAAGCAAATTCAATTATTGCAGGTACATATTCTGTAGGTTGACATGGTGATTAATGTGACATAAATATTTATTAATGTCAAAAGGCCACCGCCGGATGGAGTGACTCAATAAAAATAGAATATTTAATAGCCTCTGCTACCATAGTTACTAATAAGTAGGGAAAAACTAATTTGTAGATAATTTAACATCAGCAACAGAATTGGTCAGATTAAATAGCTTCTTTTTTAATTAGTATTGAAGATGGATTTTTTTGAAATTTTTTTCATATTTTCCAGAGGGTTTTTAATACAACCTCAAATTTCTGTACGCGAGTTCTGGAACAGGCTGTATAGCCAGGCGCAACTAAAAGCTTTCCGGCAAATAAAAAAAATTATTTTTTGTAGAGCAGTGTTATAGGTATCTAGTTATCGACAAACGCAATTTATAATTGATCAAATAAAGCTGATATGGGAATGATTAACCAGTAAAGCAAATATTAATTATTTTTGAGAATATATTGTTATCTAATTGAAAATTAAAAATCGTTAAATCAACAACGTGATTGCAATCACAGAAGGTTGCTTTTATTGATTTAACGACTAAAGACTTATAATTATAATTATTTGTTTTCCAATGTGTTAAAAATTGAAATGTTAAAGGTTTATACAGAATAATTAACTCTAAACTAAGAATTTTACCAATGAAATCAAATGTTTTTAAAACACAGTGTTTTAGTTAGTTTACTGTTAATTATGGGCAAACCAACCTTAAGCCTTAATATTTTAAGTATGGGCTTTCTTTAGGATGCATATGCTTAAAGTTAGGACTACTTTGTTGAAAACTGTCCTAGGACGTATGCTTATACTGAGCGTGTCAAAAGTCCCCCCACTACACTAAACTTTTATACGGCTTTAAATTTGAAACACCTTAATAACATAACCCATATATTTTATTTGATATGCTTGGTGGCAGGGTGGCAGGGGTGCGGGAACGTTTTTTTAATGTAAAAGGGGTCGTGTGATACATCATTTTAAAGTTCATAAAATTTTCTATTTGACCATATGTTTTTTTTTTTTTTCAAACATTTTTTTAAGGGAAATGGGAATTTTTGATAACATTTCTAAATAAAGAAAGATTAATTTCATGATATAAAATCGTAAATTATACTTTTAAACAAATTTTAAATGATATGAAGAAAATTAAAAAAATTAAGAAATTAGTGTTTTAACAAAAAAATTGAAAACTGCCCAGTAAACACAAAACTTCTGCAAGAAGTTCTCACAAAGCTGCATCAAGAAGTTCAACTTCTCACAAGACTTCTTGTTTCATTCTACACAACGTGCTGTAAAACTTTATATATATATATAATGATACTTCTTTTCAACTTCTCAAATTACACGTTTTTATTCACAACCATTTAATAATTGGCTAATTACGTGTATACATAAAAGTAAAAAAATTATTATTAACTGCAACTTCCCAAAAAGTTAGAAACACCTCATTTCCCTTCCTTGGTCGGGAAGGCTCTTGTAGCTAACTTCACGTATGTCACTTGTCAAAAACTTTAATTTATCAATCTAAATTTTATGACAAAACAGTTTGAAATGCATTTATTTTTTTATTTATTCATTTATTCATGATTTAGTTTTATAAAATAACTTCACATATAAATTTAAGATATATTTTTTTGGCATTTATGAAAAATAAACAGTGACTACTTCCAGCTTTATAGGTTATTATTATATTACTATTTTTTGGTTTAGTTAAACGTGATAAACTTTATTTAAAAAGAAATGCATTACAGTACCTTACCTAACTTGATATAGCAAATAACCAAAAATAGTTTTAAAGTAAGATAAATTCAAGAATATTATTTAAGTAAAGCTTTAAAATAACGTATCACACGATCACCCTTTCTATTTAAAAAAATGTTCCACCTTGCCCCCCTGTCACCATTGTGTCCCGTAAACATATAAAATATATACCAAAAAATTACACTGGTCAACAAATCTGAAGATTTCTCTAACTGAGATTCTAGACATAGGTTTTTACTAATTTTGGGTCGCTGAATCCAAGTCCGAAGGCCGTTTGTCTCCATCACCCTTAGATTTTTTGATATCATTAAAATCAAAATCAAAATTAAAATTAGGATTTTTTTTTTCTGTAATTACAAGAAAATGCTTTGCTTGTCCTTTTAAAATTTAGATGTGGTAATATTAGTTATTTATTTCTCTAGCAAAAATACAAGTGTGTGTATGTCAGAGGCGTGCGTTCTAAAGGGTGTAATATATTTCTCCAAAAAAATTATATTTAGAATTCTTATAATTTCGATAACAAAGAATTATTCCTTAATTAATTTTACGTAAAAATCATATTGGACCTATTGGCCAAAGGTCAATAGTTTTCGAGAAAAACAGCTTTAAACATATCCTTGCAAGTTCCACTGAGAAAAAAACTGCTGCCAACAAGATATAACTTTCCCCTATAAGCTTTTAGGTTTATTAAAATAAAATAAAAAACAAAAAAATAAACAAATTAAAAATATATATATATATATATATATATATATATATATATATATATTTTTTTTTTTTTTTTTCGAAAAAAGTTTCTTTTGTCATAAAAATCAAAATAAATTTAAAAAAAATTAAAAAAAGTTTTTATCCCATTTTACCCCTTTACCCCACCCAGATTTCTATCAAAAAAAATCCCAGCCTATAACTTTGGATAGGATTTTTTTATCCTGGTCACAAATTTCCCGGACATACAGACAGACTGACAGAGAGAGACAGAAAGACAGATTTTTTTTTCGGATAAAAGAAACTGTTCGAAAAAAAATCATTTTTTATTTATTTATTTTTTATTTTTTATTTTATTTTAACAAACCTAGGCCTATAGGGGAAAGTATTATCTTATTGGCAGCAGTTTTTTCTTAGTGGAACAGATATATGTTTAAACCTGTTTTTCTCGAAAGCTATTGACCTTTGATCGATAGGTCCAATATGTTTTTTACGCAAAATTAATCAATGAATAATATTTTTTTATCGAAATTGTAAGATTCTTAAACCTAATTTTTTTTTGGAGAAATATATTACATAACCCCTTAGAACATACACACAATTGTATTTTTGGGTAAGTAAAGGAATAAGTAACACATTACCACTATTAACCGTACTAAATTTTAATGTGATAAGTCAAAGCAGTGTCTTGTCATTACACAAAAAGAAATTTTCTATTTTTTTTACGATATCAAAAAATCTGAGGGTGATGGAGACAAACGGCCTTCGGCACAAAATTAGTATAAACCTATGTCTAGAATCTCAGTTAGATAAATCTTCAGATTTGTTGACCAGTGTTATTTGAGTTATAATATTTACAATTAATTAATTAAGGAACAATAACTTTTTGAATTTTCGAATCTAGCTTTAGCTTCAAGTTGGAAAAATTTGAAACTGTTTTTGCCGTCTATTTTATCGAAAGGAGAAAAATGTTTTATGATTTGGCAAATTATAAAGGGTGGCCTTTTTATTAAGTCATAAAAATTTTCTACAAAAATTAAAAACTGGTTACACGTTTCTTTTAGCGTCCCACTTTTTTCCGATATAAGTGTAAGATATAAACATATATAAATAATTTTTAAATTTTTAAGTATTAAACTTACCACAGTTTTTTGGATAATTATTTTATCGAAAGGAGAAAAATGTTTTATGATTTGGCAAATTATAAAGGGTGGCCTTTTTTTAAGACATACAAATTTTCTACAAAAATTAAAAATTGGTTTACACGTTTCTTTTTGAGTCCCACTTTTTTCCTGTATAAGTGTAAGATATAAACATTTATAAATAATTTATAAATTTTTAAGTATTAAACTTACCACAGTTTTTTGGAAAATTATTATATCGAAAATTAAAAAGTGGTTTACACGTTTCTTTTATCGTCCCACTTTTTTCCGATATAAGTGTAAGATATAAACATTCATAAATTATTTATAAATTTTTAAGTATTAAACTTACCACAGTTTTTTGGAAAATTATTTTATCGAAAGGAGAAAAATGTTTTATGAGTTGGCAAATTATAAAAGGTGGCCTTTTTTTTAAGTCATATGGTTTACACGTTTCTTTTTGAGTCCCACTTTTTTCCTGTATAAGTGTAAGATATAAACATTTATAAATAATTTATAAATTTTAAAGTATTAAACTTACCACAGTTTTTTGGAAAATTATTATATCGAAAATTAAAAACTGGTTACACGTTTCTTTTAGCGTCCCACTTTTTTCCGATATAAGTGTAAGATATAAACATTCATAAATTATTTATAAATTTTTAAGTATTAAACTTACCACAGTTTTTTGGAAAATTATTTTCAAACTTTATCCAATTTTTAACTAAATTTTCCAAATGTAACATTTTATCTGAATCTTCATTTAACTCATTTTTAATAAATTTTATTTTTTCTTCTGTTGGTTTTTCAATCAAATTTTTACATTTTAGTTTTTCCTCGATCATTTTTAAAAACTGATAATTATTAATAATATAAATATGTAAATGTATGAGTTTATAAATTATAACTTGCCATGTACCTACTATGATTTGAAGGATAATTACAGTGAACAAAAACATCATAAAAATATCGTCGGCTTACAAGTAAAAGGGACTAAGTCACTTTTTTGCAAAAATGGGATTTTAATGGTACTGTAATTAATTTTTGTTATCAGATAATATTTCAAAACTAAATTTGAAGCCTTCACACTAAGTTCAAAGTCTTGGTGCATTTCTGAGGGGTGTTTTCCGAACTTGCGGCAAACTTTAGTTTTTCTTTATATTCTTATTATTTATCTAATAACCAACTATTTAAGAGCAAAATAAAAAAAAATCTATCGGTTAGTTTTTTTTTTAATTTAGATTTTTTTTATAAAAATCTGCACCTGTTTAATTATTTGTCTATATCTCAGCTATTTCTAATTATGTAATAAAAATATTATTAAAAATAAAATAAAGACTGCTTAATTTTCTACAAAAAAAGTAAATACCATTTTTTTTAATCTTTTGCCGTTTTGTCATTCAAGTTTAAAGTAAAGCAAAACAGTATAAATTAATCTTTATATTTATTAAAAATTATCTAAGGAGCTTATTATATTATTATTTTAATAAATATAAACAACAATTTGCGGTAGTTTTTTTCCAAAAACAATTATTACAAAAATTAAAAAACAACAATGAAAGTTAAATTTGTCAATATCTCAAAACCATGTTTTTGGACTTTACTTGTAAGCCGACGATATATAATTTATTTATAATTTATTAATAATCGAGTTAATAATTAAAAATTACGTATTTAATGGAGCAAGTTCACATAAAGAGAATAAGGGAAATAATATAGACACCATAGAAAGGAAAAAAGGGAAAAAATATAGAAATTATAGTGCCTATTTTATTTCCCCCCGGGCCTTGGCATATAATTTAGTCAAAATTGTGTAGGTACCTTTTATGTTTTTGGATGAATATGTCCCTCTTTGGGTGGTGTTGGCCCCCTCGAATATTCGGACCCCTAAAATTGGGTGCCACCGTTGCACCCTCTTAAGGGCTAAAGATTCTTTTTTAATATCCATTTCATTCTCAGGGAGTCTCAAGACCCTCAGATACCAATTTTTATAAATACCTATTAAACAAAAATACAGTGCGGTCCAAAAGTTACCTCTTAACTTTAGAACGAATTGAGGTATCCTTCAAATTTGGTAATCACAAGTAAGACCCCAGGAAACCAAAAGACGTCTTTTTGACGTCAATTATTGGGCACTAACTGACTTACATGAAGTCATCGTCCCAATGACGTGTATAAGTTACAGCCCAGGGTAGCAACATTGCATTACAACAACGTCAGAAATATGACTTTAAAATAACGTGTTTAAAAAAAAAATTATGAGGCATTCTTTCTGAACGAGCGACCCCCACTTAGCCAAAATTGGTGAGGTCCATTTGAGGTCTATAATGGCTCCAATAAAAGGTCTTGAAATCTACTTTCTAAATAGAATAGAATAGAATAGAATAGAATTTTATTGCCACTTAAATCTACATAAGCAAATTACAGGCAGACGTCAAAAATAATTACATAATTTTAAATGAGTTTTCATAATTTCAATCCACATTATACCACTACACTAAGTTAACATTACATAATTACATAACACTAAGTTAACATTACATATTAAAAAAATGGCATAATTTAAAGTTTCATTTAATTTAAAATTAAAATTTCTTAGTGGCCCTTACACTAAATCACTATAGGAGATCCAATGTCGCCGCTAGAACCACTAATTTTCTTCAATTGAATCTAAACAGTATGTTTTTTATACCACATTGGCTCAGAAACGTAATTTTAATTTTAATTTAAATAACTTCTGTTAGCCGACTTTAGCAAGTAGCAAGCGCTTATAAACCTTAATGGGACTCGAAGTTCTTTTAGTAATTTTAAGAAGAAAATGCACATATTCACGTGTTTTCGGTAGCCATTTTGTTTCTATTAAATTCAACGCAGAGTTCTAGTGATTAGAGAACGATATCTTTCATTTCAGCCTTTGACAACCTCAGTGAGACTCAAACAGTTCGTTTGTTTAATGTTTTGACGCAAAAACGCTATAGATCCGAAGTCAAATTTGTAAAATTCAAGATGGCGGATTCAATATGGCGGACGAGATGTTCAAAAATAAACCCATTTATTACAAATTGTAAGTGGTAAGTGAGGGTTTTTGAGGTTGTTGATTCAGAATCCGAAGTTAGTTTTAAAAAATTTAATATGAAGGATTCAATTTGGTGTACCAATTTTTGAAAACTTTACTGATTCTGCTAAAATTTTATTCACAGTCGTTTTTGAAGTCATGTTCATTACGTTATAACCCAATAACCCCACATACCAAATTTGGCGTGAATCGGTTCATTTAAAAAAATCTCATCGGCCATATTGGATTCGCCATCTTGAATTTTACAAATCTGATTTCGGATACGTGATCAGAGACCCCAAAAACCCCCACATACCAAATTTTGCGTGAATGGGTTCATATTGGATCCGCCATCTTGAATTTTAAAAATTTGACTTTTGATTTATGATCAGCGACCCCAAAAATCCACACATACCTACATAGACATCAATAAGAGTCAAACAGTTTATTTGTTTGATGTTTTGACGTAAACACGCCAAAGCCACGTGGTTTTAGAGGCCATATTGGATTTTAAGTGAACAAAAAAAAATTTACCACACAGCTTTCGAAAGCAAAGTTCAAGAACATTCATTTCGGTCCTTTTTGGCCTCAATCGGATTCATGCCAGTGGTTTTATAGTCGTTTAAGTAATAAAAGTGGTGAAGGTCACGTGCTTCTAGCGGCCATATTGGATCTCCTATAGTGATTTAGTGTAAGGGCCACTAAGATTTAGAAAGTAAATTTCGAGACCTTTTATTTGAGCCATTATAGACCCCAAATGGACCTCACCAATTTTGGCTAAGTGGGGGTCGCTCGTTCAGAAAAAATGCCTTATATCTCTCTCCAATTAATAGTTATTTATAGTTATTTATAGTGTGAAAGAGAAAACTAGGATTTTGCCTAAGAGAAATTTAACCCACAAGGCTAAAGGCGGAGTGGGTTAATTGTAGAGAGGGCAATATCCCAGGGAACCAAAAGAACGCATGACTTCATATTATGACGTCTTACTGTTGTTCCAGTGACGTGTATAAGTCACAGCCCAGGAACGTAAAATTACAGACGTTACAATAACGTTAGAAATATGACTTTAGAATAACGTGTTTAACAATATAAGGTAAATGTCCCAAATATCGGACACGACCTAATTATCGGACACTTTTTCACATTTTTACAAAAAACAAGATATTTAAGTAATAAAATCAAACAAATATTTTTTGTTTGAAACTATGAACATATTTGAATCACAGCGTTGTATCATTTTCCACTTATATCGTATTTTTTAAGTGATAATAACTAATAAACAGTCATGTGTCAGCAGCCACGAAATATATAGCCTTTTTCTAAGCAAAGTAAGTAAGCCAACGTTTAACTGAAAAGTGATTTTTTTAATATTAGTTATTGTTAAAATGTCTATCAAACTCTTTCTAATTCATAATATTGTAGTTTTATACCAATTTAAACCATTTTTGATGTTATTTTTAAGATATTTTTATATTAATATGCTGTCCGATAAATAGGTCAATAAAATAAAGACAGTTCAATATATCGCACGGCCGTCCTATATACATATAGTACTTTGTAGATATATTTTTAACTTCCAATATAAAAAAAAGGAAATATTTTTTTAAAACAAATTTTGTATACAATGGTTTAAAAGAGTATAAAGCTTTTTCTACCCATTTATCGAACTAGCACTTTCTTTCAAATAAGCCGTTTATTAGGCATTTTTAATAACTGTCCGATATTTGACCTATAATTTTGTAAGACCTAAATATCGGACACCATAAATTAATGCAAAGTCCATGGACTTTCAATATTATCTGGATGATTATTTGATTGAGTATATCGCCAATGTTTTTTGTAGATCTCAGCTATAGCTAATTATCATATCATCATTAATCATAGAATGGTTATTTCAATTCTCTAATTAATTTTAAAAACACATATTAGTCAAGTAAAAGCATATGGGTGGTATAGGTATTCTATAATAATAATAATATAAAATTTTAAAATGTCTTGTCATAAAACCTAAGGCAAGTAAGTTTATAAAAAATAATGAGAAATATATGCATTTGCATTATATTAATAATTTTTTTTTATTTATTCATTATACATAGTCCGATAATTGGGACACAACTAGTCCGATAATTGGGACACAACTAGTCCGATATTTAGGACACTGTGTCCGATATTTGGGACATTCGTGGTTTTTTTCGTATTTTACTTAATATTAAAATACTATCAAAAATTAATATATATTTAATAACTTTTTTTGATAATGAATAAATTTGAAAACTAGAAATATACATTAAATAGTTATTGAGGTTCATATGTAATTTTAACGTACCATCAAAGTCTGAAATTGCTCTAAAGTGTCCGATATATGGGACCGTTACCTTATATCTCTCCAATTAATAGTTATTTATAGTATGAAAGAGGAAACTAGGATTTTGCCGATGAGAAAATTACCCCACACGGCTGAAGGCGGAGTGTACTAACTGTAGAGAGGGCAATATCCCAGGAAACCAAAAGACATCATGACGTCATTTATTTGGCACCAGCTGACCTGCATGACTTCATAATATATGACGTCTTACTGTTGTTCCAGTGACGTGTATAAGTCACAGCCCAGGGACGTAACATGACTGACGTATAATAAAGTCAGAAATATGACGTTAGAATAACGTCTAATAATTTATACAGCTTGTTTAAGATTATACAATACGGAGAAAGCAAAGATATAACGATTATAGCAAGGCTAACCTGATAGTAGTGGGGAGACGGCCCTACCGATGCTCTGTTTCATTAAAAAGAATTACCTCAGCCTTAATCTTTGTTTTCTCCGTATTGTATAATTGCAAACAAGCTGTATATCTCTTCAATTAATAGTTATTTAGGGAACGTTCAAGTATTACGTAACGCAAATTGTACCAAAATTCATACACTTCATACCCCGGTTCTCGCGTTATTTAAGGCTGTAGAGATTTTATATTTTGGCTACCCCCCCTAACACACCCCCATTAGGGGGGTAACCAAAATATGAAATCTCTATAATGTATAATAACTCGAATGAAACGGGGTATGAAGTGTATGAATTTTGGTACAATTCGCGTTACGTAATACTTGAACGTTCCCTTATGGTATCAAAGAGGAAACTGGGATTTTGCCCATGAGAAAATTAACCCATAAGGCTGGAGGCGGAGTTACTGTGTCAAATTTATGTATTTAATTTTTTTGTCGAATTATTGTAAAAAAGTTTTTTACATAGGTTTCTTTGTGCAGGTCATATACTGAACATTAATGAATCTACACTAGGCTAAAAAAAACAACCTAAATTTTTAGGTGATTTTTAAAAGGCTGTAACTTGGCTTGTAAATGGCCGTAGAGCAATGATAAAAAAGCAAATTAAAGCTTCAAGTCTCTAGTTTAACTTTAAGTATCTAGTTTAAATATTTTCATCATATACCCGAGCATATACCGTTTTTGAGTAATCATGAACATAGGGAACGTTAAAGTATTACGTAACGCTCCTAGGGGGGGGGTCATTTTGGAGTGTTACGCCCATGTTAATGGCATAGGAAAATAGCGTTACAGGGGGGTGGGGTCCAAAATGATCAAAATTTGTGTTACGTAATACTTGAACGTTCCCATATCAGCGGTAAAAAATCTAAATTTTTGTTTGCGTTTCAAAAGGTCCACGATCTTCAATATTTTTTTTGTGAATTCACCTGAATCGAGCAAAATACTGCATTTTTCAAAAAAAAATAAATAAATAAATAAATAAATAAAAAAGAAATTCTAAAACAAAAAATAAACTGAAAAAAAAAATATTTTTATGAAAACTTCTTTTTAACCCACCCCGATTTTTACCAAAAACAATTCCAGCCTATAACTTTGTATAATTAACCCGTGGTCAAAATTTTAAGCCTTTAAATAGAAGCGCTATTGAGTTATCGTGGTCACAAATTTCCCGGACATACCAATGAAATTGAGGAGTGGGGGAACAGGATTTCAATATAAATAAGTAGTGACACTACGTTGGCAGCCATTAACCGCATTCTTTATTCTAGGGGGTTCAAATTTTTCACACTAGGTGGTGCGATTTGTTAACTTTATAAGGAATTTTATCGTCAGAAATTGTAGTCTCTGTTATCGTTTTTCCTGGTAATACTTACGGTTGAAATGTTATCTTTATCTGTGAATAATTTATTATATGTTTGAGCATTTTTGAGACTTTTATATGGTAGTTTTTTTATTTATTTTTATTAATTTCCGTAGTGTAAGTGTATATATAGAGTTTTTTGGTGAGTGATTAGTATACAAGAAAAACTTTTCTAAACATGTCTTGCTGTGTCATTGGCTGCCGCAGTGTAAAAAGAATAAATCTGGAGAAAGTTTCATTTTTTAAGTAAGTTTAACTTTATTTTTGCATTTATATATATATATATTGTTGGCACCCCCTAGAACAATGGCCCCTTTGTCTATAGTCTAGTATACTAGTATAATGGCCTCTTTGTCTATCTTATTTTGGTGACTTAAGCAGTACTCATTTAATATAAATAGAACTCCTCCTAGATGACCCTCAGAGCTGTATTAGACCTGAGTTAGATCGCACGTATCTTAAAATTAGAGTTATCTCAAACTATCTTAAATCTATCTCAAAGTTATAATCTTACAAGTATTAAATAAACATCATTATAAATAATAAAGTGTCTAAATCAAGAACATCTAGAACATTTAAACCTTATACTGAAGAAACTGTGACTATAAATACAAAATAACTGTGAAGTTATAAAAATAATTGTTTTTTTTTAAACACAAAAAAACCGTTTTAAAACAAAGCTAGACTTTATAAAAAAAACAAATTTGTTTTTTATTAAAAAAACACAGTTATAAAAAAACAAATTTGTTTTTTATTAAAAAAAACACAGTTATAAAAAAACAAATTTGTTTTTTATTAAAAATTAACACATTTTTTATTGTAAAAGTCATCTATGAAGGATGACAGATTATAAAAAAATTATTTAATTTAAAACGGTTTTTTACAACTGACTTGTAACAACTCTATTTTTCGACACCAGTGTTTTACTAAACATGCATTTCACTTTCGGAACTTTTCCATTAGTTTGTGTGTCTATAAAAAAGATTTGATATGTTGCTTTTTTTGCGGCCAGGCATCATAAACAGACTTCATAAATTTGACACGTTAGAAAAATGAGGTTATGTGACTGAAGTTTCAACTCCTAAACTCGTTAACAGAAGGCGTATAATCTATATATTTTATTATTTCACGAAGAATAAAGTATTTTGAAATAAAAACTAATAAAAACTATTGAAAACAGTCTCTAATTGATCCTAAAATACAAAAGTTGTAATTTTTTGAATATTTTCACAAAAAAAAACTTCAAAAAAAAACAAGCCTTCAAAAAAAAAACGGTTGATCAGTTGTTACTTTGTCTAGTGTTTTGGTGGTTAACCGTTTGGGTTTGTGGAAGTTTTCACCTCAAATCAAAAGCCCAAATCGACCAAACACCAAAACAGACTAACACATCAACTAGACAAAGCAAAAACTGATCGAGTGACCCTAATTAAGACAATTTACACGCCAGTACCAAAATGTATAAGAATGAAGGTTTGAGAAAATATTCAACTGCTATATGACCTACCTTGTTTTTTTTTATTTTATTAGTTATTTTTTTTATTCTGTCATTATTTTTTTAATTTTATACATTTCTGTAATTTTTTCAAATAGAAATATGTTTTTTTGAGAAATAAATAAAAAAAATTTATACCGTTTTTAAATCCACTGACATTGTACATAACCCTAAAAACTTCATTGTCAATAAAGCAAAGAAAATATATATAAGAACTTTAGCTTCCGTGTTAAACGTAGGCAACACAGATTACAAAAAGGTTGCTGGCGCCATCTAGCACGTAAATTGCGGACTATTGTCGGTATAGTCGGTTTCTGTAAAAACCCCTAGTGACATCTAGCGAAAATTTTAAGTAATAGAGGCGCCAATTTCAAATCCTTAATAAAATTGTTAATTAAAACACGTTGAAGGACAATGACGCTGTCAAGCGGTTTGCCTGCGTTTTTGCAGACATACCGCTGGACAGCGTCATTGTCCTTCAACGTGTTTTAATTATTACTTTGAATTCGATAAAAATCTCCATTCAAAGTAATAAAAGAATAAAATAAAAATGCAAAACAAAAATAAAACAATTTATTTCATTTAAAAAAAGTACATACAAGAATAATTCTTAATTACCTATACATAAAGAATAATTTTTTATCAAATCAATGAAAATATTTTACTGGACGAAATCCGAAAATTGTTTTTTTATCACCCTCAGCTTTTACAATATAAAAAAAATTATATTATTATTATACACCGTTTTATGAGCGAATATATTCTCGTATACGAATCGCACGTCACAGTGCGTAAACTAAATAGCACTCTGTAGATAGAGGCGCCAATTTCAAATCCTTAATAAAATTGTTAATTAAAACACGTTGAAGGACAATGACGCTGTCAAGCGGTTTGCCTGCGTTTTTGCAGACATACCGCTGGACAGCGTCATTGTCCTTCAACGTGTTTTAATTATTACTTTGAATTCGATAAAAATCTCCATTCAAAGTAATAAAAGAATAAAATAAAAATGCAAAACAAAAATAAAACAATTTATTTCATTTAAAAAAAGTACATACAAGAATAATTCTTAATTACCTATACATAAAGAATAATTTTTTATCAAATCAATGAAAATATTTTACTGGACGAAATCCGAAAATTGTTTTTTTATCACCCTCAGCTTTTACAATATAAAAAAAATTATATTATTATTATACACCGTTTTATGAGCGAATATATTCTCGTATACGAATCGCACGTCACAGTGCGTAAACTAAATAGCACTCTGTATGGATATTGGCAGGGGCGGATTTATTTCATTTTAAGGGGAAAAGGGGCATCCATAAGGAAAAAAATTTCGCATTCACCAAAAATATAACTTTGAAGGTATTTCTATGCTAATATATCTCGCTGGGGGGGGGGGGCGAGGGATCCCATGCCCCCTAAATCCGCCGGGGCGTCACAGTGCGTAAACTAAATAGCACTCTGTAGGGTAACTGGCATCTATTTCTTTTAACTTAATACATTATTTTTAAATAGAAAATGTATATCTAAAATAAGCATTTATCAAGTCTTAATAAATAAATGCCAATATTCATACAGAGTGCTATTTATAAATAGCATATGTATACCCAGACAGCACATAATAACTATTAGATATCCAGGGGATATACTTTCTAGATATAGAGTATATCCAGTGGATAGCCTGAATTGCCATTAGATGTCCCATGGACATCCAAATGTCCGCCTATATCCAGATCCTATACTAGTATATCTATTTTTTTAAACTCCCTAAAGTATATCCACTGGATATCCATTAGAGATCCATCATGGATATCCAGGATACCCATGATGGATCTATAATGGATATCTAGTGGATATACTTTGGGTTAAAAAAATAGATGTCCACTGGATATCTCGTGGATATCCAGTAGATATCCTACCAGGATCTGGATATAGGCGGACATTTGGATGTCTATGGGATATCTAATGGCAATCCAGGCTATACACTGGATATACCCTATATCCAGAAAGTATATTCCCTGGATATCTAATAGTTATCATGTGCTGTCTGGGTAGTATTACGTAACGCAAATTGTACCAAAATTAATACACCTCATACACCGTTTCCAGCGTTATTAAAGGCTGCAGAGATTTTATACTTTCGTTACCCTCCCTAGCCAAAATATAAAGTCTCTACAGCCTTTAATAACGCGAGAACCGGGGTATCAATTGATACACTTAAGTGTATGAATTTTGGTACAACTAACGTTACGTAAAATTTGAACGTTTCCCAACCCCCCGCACCCCTAAAATTAAAAAAAAACTTTTTACCCATATGAGTTAAAACTAAAACTGGGGTAACGTACTCGTAATACTAATTGGATAATCGCCACTGACTGTTTCCAAAAACACTAAAAACACATGAGAGCATAATTAATATTTTGTTTTAATTGTTTTTTTTTGTATAGATTACTTACTTTTAAAAGCTTTACGGAAAGAAACTTTCCACCCTCTTCAAAAGTGTGACCAATTGGTTAATCGCCACTGATTGGTTTCAAAAACACTAAAAACACATGAAGGCATCATTATTATTTAGTTTTATTTGTTATGTATATATATTTAATCAAATAATTACCTTTTCCAAAGTTATTAAAAATATTCGTCACACACCAATCCAAGATTTAGATTTTTTGAGGTTAGAAACACAGAAACCCCCGCTTTATAAATATTTTTTTTTACAACAAAGTAAGTCTAATACTTTCAATGGGATTTTGTTTTAGATATGGTCAATATGCAATATAGAATCATTCTTAATAATATTATCTTAAAATATTTACTATTTTTCAATTTATTATTGTTTTTAATACGATGCCATCTATCAGGATAAATGTAAAGCTTTACAGGAAAAGATAAAAGAAAACTATCTTTTAAAAATTACAAAAAATAACGCTAGCGACATCTAGCACGTAAATTGCGATGCTATGGCGGCCATTTTTAGCTGTGTTGCAAGGTCACCTACTTAAGGCTGGCCCCCCTGCAATAAAGCACGGTGCTTTAAGCACCAGAGATAAGTTGGTCTCTGAAAGCACCAAGATGAAAATTCCCTATAAAGTTACCAAATCGCACCACCTAGTGTGAAAAATTTGAACCCCCTAGAATAAAGAATGCGGTTAATGGCTGCCATTCATATTAGCCACTTGTTCAGACGCCATTCTTGTTCCCCCACTCCTCAAGTTCATTCAATGAACTTCATTGCATTGTACATAACCCTAAAGAGTTGTGATACAGTGATTGAGAATAGGATGGGTTTTTCGCGGTAGCCGTTTTGTAGAGTGAAGGTGTCTAGCGAAATTTCGAAGTTATTGGCGAAAATCAAGGTAAAAAAATCCCTTTTCTTTCCTCATTTCCCCCTATATATTCATTTAAAACACTTTAAAAATAAATATCAACAGATTTGAGCTTATCTAACCTACTTATTATCATGACTAAAGAAGATCCCCCCGACAAGTCGGGAACACAAAAAACAACATTGTCAAAGGTCGAAAAAATTAGATATGGCGTGCTCGACTCAGGGCCGTTTTTAGTAGCAATAGAATCAAAAGATAAAAACATAGGACTCATGAGTTTCTTAAAATTAGGTAAATTGTTAGAAGAAAATAACCTTAATACTATAGATAAAATAGCAAATAGAGGAAAAAACAGAATAGCAGTATACTTTACAGATTTCCAGAGTGCAAACCAATTTTTGGACAACAATAAATTTTTAGATGAGCACCAAATAAATGCTTTTATCCCAAGATACTTAATTACCACCAAGGGGGTAATTAGAAATATTGATCCAGAACTCTCAGAAGAAACAATTGCTGAAAAAATTAAAGGCCCAGCCTACACAGAAATCCTGGACATCAAAAGAATTAAAAGAAAATTGGTAGTAGACGGAACAAACACATTAGTAATTACATCTTCTATTATAATCACAGTCAAAGGAACAAAACTTCCCACATCATTTTACATGTACCGTTGCCATTTACCATCAGAGCCCTACATTGGACCTGTAATTCAGTGTTTCAACTGCCTGAGGTATGGCCACACAAAAAACCAGTGCAAAAGTGCCAAAAGATGCACCAAGTGCGGAATAAGAGAAGAAAATAATCATACATGCATGGGAGAAATGTGTGTTCACTGCTTAGGAGACCACACCGCTACAGAAGAAGGAGTACGTTTAGCCAGAAGAAGGTGCCCAGAGTTTTAAGACAAAAAAAAATCAAAGAAATCATAGCAATACATAGAGTATCTTATTATGAAGCAGCAAAATCCTCGCCATCAGTTTCTTATGACAACCCAAGTAGAGAAACCCCCTACATGTTAGACATATCACAATATCCTCCCATAAATACTCCTACTATAGAAGAGATTGAACAAAGATTTACCAAACCTACCTGAAGAACTTATACACAAGTAATTACAAGGGAACCAAGAACCCCTATCAAAAGAAATCAATTCTATCAAGGAGAAGAATACATCAACAAGAATGGAAGGTCTCCAACACCTCCCAGGTCAAAAATCATCCGCAGAGAAAGTAATTCATCTATCCTTAATCACTCGCCAACTGCAGATCTTAAAGGCTTCCAAAGAAACCAATCTTTACCCACCCCATCTCAAGGGGGAAAATCGAATCTATCATCACCATCATTTTCACCAATCACCAATAAGAATTATCGCGGAGAGGACATGATCCTCTCAGATGATGACATGGTTAATGGATAACAAACATCTAAAACTACTACACTGGAATATACGCAGCATATACAATAACAAAACGGACCTACACAAACTAATACACGACGAAAACCCAGATATTCTAACACTCTCAGAAACTAAACTTAAAATAAACAGTCGACCTAGATAAAAAATTACATAGGAATTTATGACAACCGCGTCGACGGACATGGCGGGGCTGCAATATTAATAAAGAAGAACATACCTTTCCAAGAGGTACCATCACAGTACATAGCAGACCAAGTCCAAATAAAAATAATTAATGTCGCAGATATTTCTTTAGTATCACTGTATATAGCTCCAGATTATAAAACAACTACACAATTTTGGGTCAATATTTTAACAAACTTAAAGTCAAAATTTCTTATTTTAGGTGACCTTAATTGCCACCACCAATTTTGGGGAAGCTACAAAAAAAACTATAATGGAGGCATTTTAAAATATATTTTAGAAGAAAAGATATGTGTGTACTTAATGAAAAAAAACCTACCCGGTTTAATCTGGATATATGTAGCATTATTGACCTAGCGATATGCTCAGCAAACATAATATCAATAACTCATTCTGAAAAAATGGAGGACACGCATGGAAGTGATCACTTTTCAGTGATAGTAGAGTATAAAAAACAAGCAGAAAAACAAGAAGAAATAGAAGCCAGGAAAAGAAGAAATTACAGGAAAGCAGATTGGACAAAATTTGCAGAATATATAGAGCAAGAGTTAAATGAAAATTCCAACTACAGTCAGTTTGCTTCAATAATCAATCAAGCTGCAGAAGAGTCTATTCCTTACAAAAAACCAAACAAAAAATTCCCAGTCTGCCCCTGGTGGGATAACGACTGCAAAGAAGCATGGAGGGAAAGAAAAGAAGCATTTAATAATTTTAGGCAAAATACAAATTTAAATAACTTTTTGCAAGTAAAGAATTTAATGGCTAAAACCAAAAAATTATTTAAATCAAAGAAAAAAGAAAAATTCCACAATTTTTGTACAGAGTTAAACAGAGAAACAAAAATAACTAAAATATGGAAAACAATAAAAATTTTCAGTAAAAGTTTTATTAACACACAAAAAACCACCGCAAACAGTGAAGAATGGATGGAACAATTTATGGATAAATTATGCCCACCAGCAACTTTCCCCCCTCCACAATTTAAAGAACAAAACCAACAAGAAGATCATTACCTGACAAGAAATATAGATATTAATGAATTAGAAGTGTATCTCAAAAGAGCTAAGGATACTACCCCGGGAGATGACCAGATCACATATACAATGTTAAAAAATTTACCCCACAAGGGCAAAAAATACCTTATTAAGTTATTTAATGATATTCTCCATGGAAGGAGCCCTATTCCATAGGAATGGTTAGTCCATATTATATGTCCGATTTTGAAACCCAATAAAAACCCGGACGATGCTAGCAGTTACAGACCAATAGCCCTTTCCTCATGCGTAAGAAAAACACTGGAACATATCCTCAAAGGAAGATTGGTGATTGGTGGGTAGAAAAAAACAATTTTATTCCTGATACTCAATCTGGATTCAGGAAAAGTAAAAGCACAATGGACAATTTAACGTGTTTAACAGCAGACATTCAAAAAGGCTTTAATGAGGGAAAGTTTACGGTAGCCATATTTTTAGACATCATGGGGGCATATGATAATGTCCAACCAAACATATTAATAAACATACTAAAAGAAATAAATATTCCCACAAAATTGATAAACCTAATAAATCAACTATGCTCATTAAAAATCCTAAAACTTAAAAAATATAAAAGATATTCGTTCAAAGGATTACCGCAAGGATCAGTAATTAGTCCGATTCTTTTTAATATATATATTGCAAAGATCATAGAGACGCTTGCAATGAACGTCAAACTTTTGCAGTATGCGGATGACTTAGTTATCTACATCACAGGTTCAGATCTAAAACTTATTATCCACCAGCTTACAAGAACGTTAAAGGCAATTATACAATGGCTTGAAGAACATGGATTATCACTCTGTCTGGAGAAATCAAAAATGATGGTTTTCAAAAAAAGGAGTAATCTCACTTTTTCGATAAATTTAAATGGCCAAACAATAAATCTGTCAAATGAAGTAAAATTCCTAGGAATGATTCTGGATCCACGTCTGTCTTTTAAAAAACATATCCAAAATGTTTCTAATACATGTTCTTACTATATGAACATACTTAAATGCCTAGCAGGTGTGTCATGGGGTGCTGACCCAAAAATTCTTCTATTAATCTACAGAGCTATAATAAGGTCGAGGTTAGACTATGGAAGTTTTCTATACATGAATTCCCCAAAGAAATTTCTGAAAAAACTGGACTGCACTCAATACGCTGCACTAAGAATAGCCCTAGGGGCCATGAAATCCAGCCCTACAAATGCCCTACAGATAGAATCAGCAGAACCTCCTCTATTTACAAGAAGACAGTTATTAGCAGACAAATTTGTTTCAAAAAGAGTAATATATAATAGCCCCACAATACATAAAATTGAAGGTTTAAAAAATAGCATTAAACCAAACACAAAAACTCCATACTTGGTAAAAGCAGTTACCAAAACAAGAGCATTTAGGAAAAAAGTTTTTACAGATAACAAAAACTTTATCTATCAAAAGGACTACTTTAACCAGATCTTTAAAAGCCCCACCATAATAGACTTCGGATTCCAAAAATCTGACATGAAAAATATCGACAACAATTCAAAATTTCTCCAAACAATAAACGAAAAATGGAAAAATTTCTATCACATATATACAGACGGATCACTGCAGCCAGAACCAAGAGCGGTGGCATTTAGTGTCTATGTGCCAACATTAAAAATTGAATATAATGAAAGAATCAATGATAATGCATCTATATACACAGCAGAACTAATGGCCATTTACTCGGCACTGTTTATAATCCAGAACACAAAGATTAAAAACTGGATCATTTTTTCGGATTCCAAAAGTTCAATCGAAGCAATAAACTCAAGCCAGTTATATGGGAAAAATAATGCGATAATAATTAACATAAAAGATATGATACAGAAATCAAAAATCAATGGTCAGGGGCACCTAGCCTGGATTCCAGGGCACATAGGAATCCATGGAAACGATATGGCAGATCGCTTAGCGAAAGAAGGACTTCAAAAGAAAATTTCTAACAAGAAAATCGCCATAGAAGACTATTACAACTCCTTTAAAACCGATCAAATGAGAGAATGGAAACACGAATGGACAAAAACCAGCCTAAAAGCCGGAAGACAGTATACACTACCAAGATCTTGGAGAATTCCCTGGTTCAACGAAATCAAGTATAGGAGTAGAGCAGACATTACAACAATATGTAGACTCAGACTGGGTCACTGCAGAACTCCAGCTCATCTATTCAAAATAAAAGTCAAGGACAACAATCTCTGTGAATGTGGCGAGGTAGGCGATATAAATAATATATTTTTTAACTGCCCAAACAACACTCCCAATATTAACAATCTTTATAACAAATTAATAATAGCGGGGTATCATCCCCCATTCTCTATCAGATACATTCTAGAAAACAATTCACCTAAAATTCACAACATTATCACCCAATTCCTACAATCATCAAAAATCACTCTATAACCTTCCCCGGGTAAATGTTTCCTTCCGAGGCTCTCCTGGGTGTGTGAAATGGCCTGCGAGCTCCGGGTCGAGAAAAGTCAAATCCTTTGTTTGTTTCAGTCTAACCCTTCTTTATTATCATACGCTAGACACCTAAAGAAGAATAAGAAAAATTAACAAAAAAAAAACAATTCAACTTTATATTGTAACTGGTTAAAAGGAACAAAAGTTTCAAAAACCAAAATTTTTGTAGAAGAAGAAGACATAACCCTAAAAACTTCATTGTCAATAAAGCATATAAGAAATACACTATAAGAGAAAGTCAAATACGTGACCGTGAAAAGTATTCAGGACCCGAACCTGTGTTTTGGCTTCTAGGTACGACTGAGCGATGGCGCCAGCTGTATATGAACTTGATTGTTTAGTGGGAGTGGGGTGAGGGGTGGTATATCTGTCAAAACAATTGAAATTTTACTCGTGATTTGCAATTTATTGTGCTTTTATACCGAACTTTTATTGTGATGTCTAATACAAAATGTGTATTGTACCGTTTTGCAAGGATCAGTTAAGTAAACGTCACCGTTTTCCTAGTGATGCAAACTTATTTAATGTGTGGGTCAAAAACATTAATAGTGCCAAGTTAAATAAAATGACTAAAGGCAGGGACTGACCCTGTCTTGAAAAGTTTCTTATTATTTTGACTGAGCTATTTAGGGCAGGGACAGCCCCTACACAAAAAAAAACTTATTGATTTGACTGAGCTGTTTAGGGCTGGGACGAATGCCCTAAAAAGCTTCTTACCATTTTTACTGATATGTTTAGGGCAGGGATGGCCCCTATCGAAAAGAGCTTATCAGTTTGACTGAGCTAGCCTTAAACAGCTGTTTAGGGCTGGGATAGCCCCTGGCCAGAGAAGCTTATCGGTTTAACTGATTCATATTGTTTATCTGTTAAATGTAGGAATACTAATTATAAAAACTTTGCAAATGTGCTCTGCCATTAGGCAGTATATTTTGTATGACACTCAATTATATATGAAGGCAAATGTTTACTCCTCATATATATTTATTTATAATAAAAAGTTAACTGTTAAAAGTACGACATAATTGTTTTAATTTCCTATTTACGTTTAAAATAAAATATATAAAAATCAAAGCCAAGTGTTTTTTTTTTTAATTATATAGGTTTATGTAGCAAAAGATAAAGTTTCATATTTTTAAAGTTTAACAAATTTTACATTTAATTAAAATTTCGATTCATATATTGTTATTTTTAATTAATGTGCGGGTTAGATAACCCACTTGTTAGACTTTAAAAATTTGTTTTATCTTTTGGTGAATAAACTTAAAGTTTTAAATAAAAATACAGAGCTTTTCCCCATTTTTACAAAATTGATTTGGGAAAGCAATAGTAATCTTTATTACCGACTTCAGTAGGTTATCTGTATTATCGGCTGTCGTTGAACGTGAATTTAGTGAATTTTAAAAAACAACCGCTAATGGCGGTACAATAGTTTTCTATCTCTATCATTTGACTTTCTTTTATAGTGTATTTCTTATATGCATTAAAGCACGGTGCTTTAAGCACCAGAGATAAGTTGGTCTCTGAAAGCACCAAGATGAAAATTCCCTATAAAGTTACCAAATTGCACCACCTAGTGTGAAAAATTTGAACCCCCTAGAATAAAGAATGCGGTTAATGGCCGCCATTCATATTAGCCACTTGTTCAGACGCCATTCCTGTTCCCCCACTCCTCAAGTTCATTGATCAAAACACCCAAAGATCAGCAGCGGTTATATGCAGCTGTCAATGTCACGTTTTGATAAACTGCGCATACGCTGACCGTGTTTCAATATATTTTAAATAAAAAATATTTTTTTACAAAAAAACAACAAACAGACGCTAAACCAACTTTAACGTAAAACAAGGCCCCCTCATTAAAAAAATACCAAACAAAAAAGAAACTTCGGCACGGAGAGCTGCAATTAGCCGCTGCAGCGCCCTGGTTGAAGATCACATCTTGTGTAACCATCTAGCAGGACTCATGTAAAACAAATTTATCTATAGAATACTGTATATAAAAATAGATTTCTAGCATTTCCTAAGTTAACTTTTTTGTAGATCTGGAGTAACCCTTTTATTTAGGGATAAGGTAACATGACAAATTAACTTTTATATCTTTTTTATCAAAATAATTAAAAAAAGTAATTATAGGGAGTTTTATTTTATTACTAGAATTTTCTACTGTCTACCTATCTCGGTCAGTCAGTAGCAGTTGTATATTTTCCGTCTCAATATTTGACATTCAGCCATATAAAAAATACACTATAAGAGAAAGTCAAATACGTGACCGTGAAAAGTATTCAGGTCCCGAACCTGTGTTTTGGCTTCTAGGTACGACTGAGCGATGGCGCCAGCTGTATATGAACTTGATTGTTTAGTGGGAGTGTGGTGAGGGGTGGTATATCTGTCAAAACAATTGAAATTTTACTCGTGATTTGCAATTTATTGTGCTTTTATACCGAACTTTTATTGTGATGTCTAATACAAAATGTGTATTGTACCGTTTTGCAAGGATCAGTTAAGTAAACGTCGCCGTTTTCCTAGTGATGCAAACTTATTTAATGTGTGGGTCAAAAACAATAATAGTGCCAAGTTAAATAAAATGACTAAAGGCAGGGACTGACCCTGTCTTGAAAAGCTTCTTATTATTTTGACTGAGCTATTTAGGGCAGGGACAGCCCCTACACAAAAAAACTTATTGATTTGACTGAGCTGTTTAGGGCTAGGACAAATGCCCTAAAAAGCTTCTTACCATTTTTACTGATATGTTTAGGGCAGGGATGGCCCCTATCGAAAAGAGCTTATCAGTTTGACTGAGCTAGCCTTAAACAGCTGTTTAGGGATAGCCCCTGGCCAGAGAAGCTTATCGGTTTAACTGATTCATATTGTTTATCTGTTAAATGTAGGAATACTAATTATAAAAACTTTGCAAATGTGCTCTGGCCTTAGGCAGTATATTGTGTATGACACTCAATTATAAATGAAGGCAAATGTTTACTCCTCATATATATTTATTTATAATAAAAAGTTAACTGTTAAAAGTACGACATAATTGTTTTAATTTCCTATTTACGTTTAAAATAAAATATATAAAAATCAAAGCAAAGTGTTTTTTTTAATTATAAGTATAGGTTTATTTAGCAAAAGATAAAATTTCATATTTTTAATGTTTAACAAATTTTACATTTAATTAAAATTTCGATTCATATATTGTTATTTTTAATTAATGTGCGGGTTAGACTTGTTAGACTTTAAAAATTTGTTTTATCTTTTGGTGAATAAACTTAAAGTTTTAAATAAAAATACAGAGCTTTTCCCCATTTTTACAAAATTGATTTGGGAAAGCAATAGTAATCTTTATTACCGACTTCCGTAGGTTATCTGTATTATCGGCTGTCGTTGACCGTGAATTTAGTGAATTTTAAAAAACAACCGCTAATGACGGTACAATAGTTTTCTATCTCTATCATTTGACTTTCTCTTATAGTGTATTTCTTATATGCATTCAGCGCCCTCTAATTCGAAGAGAAAACATGGTGGTGATGGACTCGTGAATCAACCGTCAATAAGTTTTTAATAAAATACAAGTTACTTTTTAATAGTTTTACTGAGAAAATTATAAATCTGTGATTAAAAATGTTTAAGACAAAATTAGAAGTAGATAGACATGTGGATAATTCCTTAAAAAAACTAAACAACGAGACTGAGGTAAGCGTTTCTAAATTTATCCGTCCCATGCCGGTCTAATTTTCATCTTTTTACCCTGCTTTGTGCTATATTTACCATTTTTTATTAAAAATGTTATGCTTAAAACCTATTTTTTGAAGTAATCAGCTAGTAAATAAGTATTTTTGAATGATAAGGTTTTAGATAACGATTTCTATTTCTATGCGTTAGATAAAACTCGTTGGCGGGAATTTATATTTAGAACGGGCTTATTTGGCTTATATTATGCGTCTTATTGTTTTTTTTTTTTATTAGAATTATTAGAACTGTATTATAAATCATTTTGGCTATTGTTCATTATTGATTAAAAATGCATGACCTTGCATAATATTAAAAATGCCAAATATTTACTATTTATAAACTATTTACCTTTACTAGCTGTGCTGTCCATCCTTTGCATGGATGCGCTTCTTTCTATTTACCTTTAGGTACAATATACCTGAGTGGCTCGCAATATCTCACCTAAATTGGTTACGTGATTGGTTAAAAGTGACATTTGTTTATCCCTAGGGAGTTTCGACAGGGTGTTTTTACTTCTGAATCCCCAGGGATTAGAAGTGACACTTAAGTCCAGACCAAGAGGGACCAAGTTCTTTTTTTTTGTATTTACTTTAGTCCCAAAAGTGCAAAAAGTATCAACACTGTTGATACTTTTTGATTCAACAGGGTCTGAACTGTGGGGATAAGGGAAAACAGGAAAAAGTCAGGGAATTGAAAAGGGTCATCTGGAAAACCTGGAATTTAGCTACTTTTTGTCTAAAAAACAGGAAAAATATCAAAAATCTTCAAGAAACAGGGAATTTTGGCTAAAAAGGTTTGATTTTTTAATTTATATATAATATTTTTTAATTTGCAGAGTATCTTATATATAGGTATTACATGTTCAAGTGGACCATAGACCTTTAAATTTGTAGAAATTATGGCATGTAGCGCTAGAGCATTCTTACATTTTTGTAGAACTTGGAATTGTAAAACTGTTTTAAAATAAAAGTTTGTAAAAAAAATTGCCTGCAGCACTAAGGCTTTAATTTTTTTTAAGATTGTACAAGGGGCAATTCGATAAAAAAATGTACACTTGAATTCCTTTTAGGAATTAATCCCCTAAGATTCCTTTAAGATTACCTCGGTATACTTCAAGACTACGTCGAAAAGTCTTCAAAATTACCTAAAAAAACCCCACATTTGGTAAAGGTAAGATTCCTCGGATTCCTCTAAAGATTACCCCTAAGATTTTCTCCAATTTGTTCACCTGAATTCCTCAGCGGATTACCTCTCGAAATTTTACAACTTAGCGTAAAATTGATTAAAAATTTGCCTGCTGCGTGAAAGCTTGCTTGAGTGTTTTTGTGGGTTTTAGAATAATAAAACTGTTTAAAAATTAAAATAGACCATCAGGTTTATAAAAGTTTTCGCTTGTGGCACTAAGAAAGCCTTTCTAACCTAAAGTCCAAACGTGAAATTTGTAAAAATTTTGCCTTCGGTTTTATAGTTTCTTGCATGTTTGTGAAATTCTATATTAAAGACATTTAAAATTAAAATCTTGATTAGAATAGACCATCTTCGCCTGCGCGCTCGTTCTTTCTAACGTTCTTTTTTAAAGTAAAATTTTTCTTTTAGCAAGAGCTTATTTATAAATCTGTATAAATATATACTCGACTTAACCGTAAAATTCCAAAAAAAAAAAATCTTGCTCTTTTGCATTTTTTGTGAAATTTAGAACAATAAAACTGTTTAAAAATTGAAATACATTATCAAGTTTGTAACAATTTTGCCTGTGGCACTAGGCCTTTCTTACGATTGTAGAACTTGCGTGAAATTCGTAAAAATTTTCTTGCATATTTTTGAAATTTAGAATTATTAAACTGTTTAAAAGTTAAAATAGGCTATCAAGTTAAAATTGTAGATTTTTTTTTCCTGCGGCATTACGGCTTCTTACGTTTTTTATATTATTCACAGCGCCTGCGCTAGAATAATATACGGCAGTTCCGAATTTCCCAAAGTCGTCAAAAAACGTCCTAGAAAAAAAATTCTTGGATACAAATGTTTCATAAAAAAATAGGAAACTTTGAAAAAGTCCGTCTGTCCGATGTCACGAAAACGAAAACGAAAAATTAAGTTCTATGACGCGAAGATCTCTATTGTTTTTCAAAGTAATCCCCCCAAAAACAAAAAAGGTATAGGGGCTTAAATTTTTTTAAAAAATAAAAACTATCATATTCAATTTAAAAAAATAAATATTTTTTTTTTGTTTTTCGCAAAAAAATTTTTTTTCGTTTTTCGAAAAAAGAAAATTAAAAAAATTGAAAATGAAAATGAAAAATTTTTTTTTAAGTGTTTTATTTTTCAAAAATAATCTTCAAAAAAATACTTTATGTCTACCTCTGGTCGTTTTTGAGTTATTGAAATTTTTAGCGAAAAATTTGCAAATTCAAGCACCTCCTTTATTTTTTAAATTGGAGAAAAGTTTTTAGTTTACTCAATAATACTTACCCGAATTATCTTAAGCCAAAACAGAACCTAAAAATTTATACTTGGTGTCTCAGAAAGCAGGTCAAATCTAACAAATTTAAAATAGCCATAACTCATTTTTTTTAATGGCACTCTATATATTTATTATTTAGCTAAATAAATAATTAAATTTGCTTTAAAATGAATAGGGATACCCTATACCTAACATTAACCGTTTTCGAGTTATTTTCAAATGATTGTGAAAAAGCCGTATTTCTATTAAAATTTGTTATACTTGTTAATCAAGTATGTAAGTAAAATCAATCGATTTGTATTTAGATATTTACCTTAAGGGCCATTTATATTAACCTTAAAAGTAAAGTCCCTTTTGACATTAACTAAAATATTTTTAAAAATCATCAGGTTTTAAGGCCTGTACTTTTTTCTTTTTGTAATCGTGCATCTTCTGCTTTTTTAAGATTCTTTGGATGCTTAGGTTTAGGCGCGGAAGATCCACAGAAACCGCAGCTTCTGAATTTACAGATTGTATACACAAATGCCTCGACAACGGGGACTTTGTACCAGGACTATTTTTTGACCTTTCTCGGGCTTTTGATTGCATTAAATTTGAATTTGTTGAGGAAAAATTGTTTAGCCTTGGTTTTAAGGGGAATATTTTAAACTGGATAGTAGACTATTTAAAGAGTAGGAAAATGTTGGTTAAAATTGCTAATGCTATCTCAAATCTATAAGACATATATTCAGGGATTCCCTCCCCAGGGATCTGTGCTGGGACCTCTTATTTTTCTCCTATATGTCAACGAACTGCGTCTCCATATCAGAGCTAAATTTCTTATAATGTTTGCCGACGATACTTCCCTCGTTCTTTCTGCACGTACCCTTGTTGAACTAAAATGACTTTTAGTCGCTGTTTTTCGAGATTTCATTATATGGTATTAGAAAGAACTATCTCATATTGAATGTTGACAAAACAGTTTGCCTTTATTTCCGTAACGCTCTGATCTGGCAGATGCAGTGTTGGATATTATTGTTGATGACTACAAAATAACTTCATCTCCCAGCACAACATTTCTTGGGGTAAACCTCGATAATGATTTGAGATGGCATACTATCTAATCAGATGCTTGACGTACAGGGTCTACTTAATGTTTACTATTCTCTTGTATACAGCTATTTGAATTATAACGTAATTTTGTGGGGTACTGCTTCTGATAGCGACAGAGTTTTTATCCAACAAAAAAGAAGTTAAAGAAATTTTACTTCAAAACCACTTTTATTCTGTTAGGGAATTCCTAGCAGCAAATATCGCCTAGGTTTCCTGTTTACGATTTTCCATTTTATATGCTTTTTTAGGGAAAAAAAAGTAAATAAATTGTAATATATTTTAATGTATTTATATTGTTCTTTGATTAATTTTACATGTTTTTATCTTATCCTTATTTATATATTATTTTTAAATATGAAAAGCCTAAATTTTTTATTTTAGGTTGGCATTTATGTTTCTTGTTACATAAATTTGACCTGTATATCCATTTTACAATGGCATAAGTACTGAATAAATATTTCTATTTCTATTTTTTTTTCTTAAATAGGAAATTCCCAATCGTGACTAGCTACAGGAATTTAGCCATGTGGATGAGCATAAAAGTAACCCAAAACATTGACTTAATTATCTTCCTTGCTTCTAATTGGCTTGTTAGAGATTTCACTGCGTTTTCTTTCCCAAATTGGAAAAAAATTGTGTGAATTCTTCTAAATTTTTTATATGGCAGTCTTCGTAAATCAGGATGTTTTGTATTCAATTTTCTGCAGGTTCTACTAATTATTTAATAATTTTCACTAAAAATAGCAAATAAATCCAAAATAACAGGGTAAGAATAAGCCTCTGCCATTATTTTACTCTAATTTATCACGATGACATTTAAGTTAACGAAATAAAAACGAAATTTTATTTACAACTTTAAAAATTTACAGAAATACGCTATAATATAATACAATAATTTGCAAATAACTCGAAAACGGTTAATGTTAGGTTAGGTATAGGGTATCCTATATTGATTTTAAAGGAAATTTAATTCTCTATTTAACTAAATAAAAAAACTACAAGGTTCCATTTAAAAAAATGAGTTATGGCTATTTTAAATTTGTTAGATTTTACCTGCTTTCTGAGACACCCTGTATACATTTTTGGGTTCTGTTTTGGCTTAGGATAATTTGGGTAAGTATTATTGAGTAAACTAAAAAACAACTTTCCTCCAATTTAAAAAATAAAGGAGAAATTATTTTTTTTAGGGATGCTTGAATTAGCTAATTTTTCGCTAAAAACTTGAATAACTCATGAACTACCAGAGATAGATAAAGTGTTACACATCAAAATAAAGAAAATTTAATGAGAATTTTAAAAATTAAAAAATATATGTATAGGATGTTCCATTTTAAAAATCGAAGTTAAGTGCAACTACCGGTGCAACCGGAAGTGGCACAAGCATAAAAATATTTTTAATCGATTGACCATATTCAAAAAACCCAAAGTACAAAATATCAGATTTTTAAAATTATTCGTTCTCCATAAACTTTTAATAGATCACTTCCGTGAATAACCCTGTATATATATATATATATATATATATATATATATATATATATATATATATATATATATATATACACACACGGTTTATTTGAAATAGGGTCCGAAATTTTAAGGGGTGATTCTACATATTACAAAAAGTTCCTGGTGGCTAAAAAATTCGGTTTTTATTTAATAACTCAGGAACTCTTTAAGATATAGTAACGAGGTTTTGCACGTGAACTAATTTTAATAAGGCCCATCTTCGTATGTTATTTCCATGTACTTATTTTAACCAGGGGCGTTCGAAACGGGGGTTTCTTATCAGTTTTTTGCCCAAAACTTTTTTCAGTCTAAGTTTTTTGTAATTTTATTTTTGGTATATGATTCCTTAGGTCAAAATACATAAAAAATGTACTCTTGTTGTAACACTGTAGGACTAACCGTTTTCGAGAAAAATTTATTAGAATGTGAAATTTCACGGTTCGTAGACGAAAAATTAAATACTAAAACCAAAATTTTAATGATGTAGGGTTATTCTATATCGAAAATTAAGAAAAAAAAGTTTCCATACATGTATGTCGAAAAATTGCTTTTAAAGCTACTATGGCCCTTTAAAAATGGTGCATTTTTACGAGACCATAGTTTCCTTAGGATTGATTTTTGGAGGTACCTGTATATGAGTTTTTTTTTTAGTTTTTAATGTTCATTTGCCCTGCATCATTGAAATTTCGGTCTTCAACATTTTAGTATTTAATTTTTCGTCCTCGTACGGTGAAATTTCACCTTTAAATTAACTTTTCTCGAAAACGGTTAGTCCTACAGTGTTACAACAGGAATGTCTTTTTTATGTATTTTGACCTGAGAAATGATATACCAAAAATAAAATCACAAAAAAGTGACACAGAAAAAAGTTTGGGACAAAAAACTGATGAGGCTCCCCCGTTTCGCACACCCCTGGTTAAAATAAGTAAATGAAAATAACATACGAAGATGGCCCTTAAGACTAGTTCACGTGCAAAACCTCATTGCTATATCTCAAAGGGTTCCTGAATTATTAAATAAAAACCAATTTTTTTAGCCACTTTCAAAGGGCCGTTACGATGCATTTTTAGACATATATTTATAGGAACTTTTTGTCCTATTTTCTGATTTAGAATCACCCCTTAAAATTTCGGACCCTATTTTTTTAATTTAAGGCATTTTTTTACTCAAGCTTTCTGTCCTTTTAAATTTCACTTTAAATAAATAATGTTTCAGCGTAATTTGCGATGCTGTACTTTTGCCAAGTTGTATTTTAATGTTGGTGACTACGATCAAGCCGTCAGGTACGTATCATCGTATTTGAGCGTCAAACCAAAATCCCCAGAAGGACATCAGCTACTGGGCAAGGCGCTTGAGAAGCTGGGCAAAAAGGAGGCAGCGTTGGAGGCGTACAAAAAGAGTTTACAGCTCGATTCAAAGCAAAACAACTTGGTTATCAAAGGTGAGTTTTCGTAAAACCATGGGTAGGCTAACATCCTTAGTCTTACACCCCGGTCTGGAAACGATTTTTAGCTCATATAACCCAAGTTTTTTTTCATAATTTAATTCTCGAGATATTACTTAAAAAACATGTTTAAGTACCTATCAAAGCTTCGGAGAATTATGAATTATGTTATTACTATAATCTTTTTTATTTAACTGATAAAACTTGACTAGTTTTTCTAGTATTAACTAAATAGTTTTAGATATTAATCTTAAATTATATTTTAAATTAATAGTTATTATATAAAAACACTTGAAATAGTTTATTGTAACGAGAATTAGCGTTTACTTAGTAATATAAAACGACAAATTGTTTTGATTGTATCTAGAAAACAGACATTAAAATAAACAAATAATTAAGATAACATTGTCCTATTCATGAATTTATAAAGTATTAAGTGATCAACATATAAACTGGATGTTTATTAGATTCGTTATTATATTATTCACAGCGCTATTATACGGTAGTTTAAAATTTCCCGAAATCACCAAAAAAAGTCCTAGACGAAAAATTCTTGGATACAAATGTGTTTCATAAAAAAATAAGAAACTTTGAAAATGTCCGTTTTCTGTCCGTCCGAAGTCAAGATATTTGTAGACACTATAACTCATGAACGAATAATCCGGACTTGAAATTTTCAGGAAAAATTTACTTCTATGAGGGGAAGATCCCTATTGTTTTTCAAAGTATCCCCCCAAAAACAAAAAAGTTATGGGGGGTTAAACTTAAAAAAAAATCGAAAAAACAACTTTTCTTGTGTAAGGGTTACGTTTTATGTTATGTTATGTCACCAATAAGTAGTAAGTTAATTCTGCGAAAAAAAAAAACTTTTCAGTTTTCAGCTTTTGGTAATATTATCGAACTTATCTTGAAATAAAATAAATAATAGTAAAAGTTTTTTGTTTGACCACTTAAAAAATAAATATCGAGTTTTAAGTAGTAAACTTTTAAAGTTATACTGTTAATATACCAAGGGGGTACTTTCTTATATCCTTGTACAATCATGGACACTAGATATCGACCGACATGGCGCTTCAGTGCCAAAGTCGTATCGGCATTTAAAAACATGAATTTTCTTGCGTCGCAAACGAAAATTAATGATTTTCTAAAATTAAAAAGTCATTGAAATTGCGTGACTTTACTCTTTCCAGAAAAACTTTGTTAGCGCTGACACTTTTGTTTCGGAAAGTACCCTTGGTAAAAACAATCATTTTTTTTTCAGTGTGCGAACTTTTGGCTTCCGAAGATGTCGACATGGATAAAGCAGGTGCCAAATACTTTTGCAATTTGGCGCAGTCTTTCGATCCCCAAAACTCGGTAGTTTTTAGCCTAAAAGAACGCCTGATCACCACGGAACACGAGAACCCATCAGACGTGACATCCTTGCTCTTAAAAGAACTGGAAAGTCGACCGACGGACGTAGGTCTGCGAGTCCGGTTGTTAAAACATTTTTTACAAAATAACATGATTCGAGAAGCTTACAAACATGCTTCGGACATCGAAGATAAAAATTTACCAATATTTTACAATTACTTGGGCTGGTATGAAGTTTTCGCTGAGATTTTGGTCAGATATCAACGTGACCAGGCTTACAGCTCCTCGCTTACTTGGGAGTTCTGGTTTCTATCCGTTTCCGTAATGGATAGATTAGTTTCTTTAAGTCTAGATGATCATGTCGATAATATCAAAAGCAGTAGCGAGTATATAACAGCTGTATTTAATTTTGATCAAATGCTATCCAACGCCTCACAAAACATCGACAACTGTCCAGATAGACAACTTTCCTTAGTATTTATTAATCACTATCATGCTCAATTATACTTCCACTTTGCCACTTTGGTGTTTAAACAAGCTAAGAAGGATATGATACCATTTAAAGAAGCAGCTAACATAACTCTGCCGGTTTTACTAGCCGCATACCACGCTCAGCCGCCAGATATTCACGGTATGTGGCTGAATAATACCACAGAGTCCAGAAGGCGTCTAGTTCATCGCTGGCACCAAGATGCATCCTACCGCTGTTCACAAGTTGGACACGTTTTACTAGCAGCTGCTAAAGACAGAAAATCAGTAATTTTGGATAAAGCAACGCAATATTCAACCGGTATTTGGAGAGAACATCTTTTCAAGAAAATATTTGTTAAAAGAGACCAGCAGACCAAAATCGCGACCAGTTTCTTCGTAAATAGTTCTAACTTACTTGAACCCATTTTAAAACTACCTGAAATTACTGAATTAAGTATGTACGATGAAAAAGCACAACTAGTGCATCCAGATTCCTTACACCATTACGTTTGGATAGCTTTAAATAGCAATTTGGTGAATTTTAACCTTAAAAGCTTTGAAGGGTTAAATTTCTCAATTAAAAATCTTAGTAATTGTGCTGCTGAAACCTTAAATATCTTGGACATACAAGCTTTTATTTATTGTGCAACTCTTTGTGCTAAAAGTAACCTAGAGGATAAGAAAAATAACCTATATACTAACTCAGACAAACCAAATTTATTACCAGCTGCGATTACCAACGATTTAGGAACTTTAAATCAATCAAAGTTTATAACAGCCGCTCACAAAATGTTTAAAAAAGAATTTGGTTCAAATATGAGTGATTTAAGATTGTTATTGATAAAAGGCATCGAAGTTGTCAGATGTGTTAATCATCATGGTTTAGATGTAAAGTTGTTGGTAAACATAGCAAATATCTTCTCGGAAAGATCAAAACATCTTACTAAACAATCTGAAATTGAATTTAATGATGTTAGAGCTGAATTGTATTGGAAAACAGCACTTCCTTTGTTGGAAAAACTGAGAAACAACCAAATCGTAACCTACGCTCAAAACAGACTTTTTGACTACAAAGCAAAAGAGCTTACAATGACTGAAATCACAAGCAATATTGAAAAAGGGAAATTATTCACCGCAGTTCAACTCATGAAAAAGAAAGAATATGAAAAAGCTTTGAACATATTTGAATCATTAAAAGATCCATATGCTAGCTTTTACCAGTCTCAAATTTATAAACATATGGCTGATCAGAAGACAAACCAAAACAAAGAAAATGTTACCTCAGAAATGAGAAGTCAAAATATCATACTGCTTTCGAGAGCTAGAGACTGTCTATATTTGACTCTGGACAGACTTAGAGAACCTACTGTTGACAGAGCACATCCTTTGAATAGCCAGTTGGGAACGGAAATAGAAAAAATGGAAAGACTATTATCCAGGATTGATCCTGACTGTATTAATCGCAATGAATGCGACGGAATGTCAGACGAAAATGTGTCTTCTGACAGTGCCGGTGAGCATTATTTATCAACATATACTCATCACAACAGTTTTCATGCAGCTCCATACACACCGAAACACGAAGTTCATAATCATTCGACACCTTACCGATTGGACATTACCCGTAGAGAAGCCAGGCCAAGTCCCGAAAGATTAGATGCTCAGTTAAGACAACTAGCAGCAACTAAAGACGCGGCTATAAATAACATTCTAGAGCAAAACAAACTTATGATAGACTCCCATCGAGGTCTTCTGGATGAGTTAAGAAGCTTCAAAGAGGCTGTAAATAATCTTACTGCAACTGTTGAAGATTTAAAATCTGTGAAACATGGAATGCAAGAATTAAAAGAAATCAAACAGTCTGTACAAGAATTGAAACACTCCGTAGACGATTTACAGAACGTCGTTGATGTTGTGAACGAAATGAAGCGGGAAATTAACGATTTAAAGAAGGATTCTGGTAAAAACAATCAGTTGAGCGATGAAGACCTGTATGTATTAGACCCGGATTACGGAGTTGACTATAACATCAACAGTAATTTGGGACAGTTTAATCAGAATTTGTATGCAAACTACCAGGGAAGAATGTCTTCTGCAAACTCGTTGGCAGCGGCAAGTTCGTTAGCTGCAGCCAGTACTTTAGCAGCTGCAAGTTCGTTGGGATACCCCCCACATGGAGCACTTTACCCAGCGTTGTATCCTGCTATGGCGGCTGCATATGGATATGGAGGTTTAATGCCGCAAGGTGGGTTATCAAATTTGTAATTTAATTAAATATATAACTGGTTCTATTAATTTTTACTCTCTTTCAGCTGGTTTACCATTTTCTCCGGAACAACATGTGCCAGGATACCCGTCACCATCTTCCTTAACTCCTTCTGGTTTACCTCAAAACCCAGCAGTCAACTCACCATTTGCTCTTTCAAATCTACTTTTAACTGGTCAAGGGTTGTCTCAAGGGTTTCAGCAACAGCAGCAGCAACAACAACAGCACATGCAACAACCTCAAAATTTGGCTAAGGAATCTCCTAAAGTTACCTTATCCACCTTTACCAGTACTACTCAATCAGTTTTCCCAACTATGACCGCTAGCAGTACTAATTCCAATGCGCCAACTCTACAGTCTTCTTCGAGCCAATTATTTAACAAAAATGCGCCTCCTGTCAACGTTGTTATAACTTCTTCGGACCCTGTACCAACTAACAGAACTTCAACAACCCAACCCATTCTTTCCGTAACTATCCCTCCACAACATATTAAAGGAAATCAACCTCCGAAAAGTCAACCTCATAGTTACCAAATACCGCTACCTGCTTCTATTTCTACTTTGGCAACCGCACCATCTATTTTAAGCAAACCTCCACCAGCTGTAACAACTTCATCTTTACTTTCTAACGTGGCTCCACCTGTATTTTCGGCTATTTCCCCAGCTAAACCACAATCAAGAAATATTAGTTTGGGTGAACATATTGAGAAAACTTTGGATGAGCAGTTTAATAGGAGTAATACTAGTTTCAACAGAAGTAATGCTTCGAATACGTCATATGAAGAACATGATCCTTGCCCTGATTTTAAACCTATAATACCTCTACCAGATGAAGTTCCAGTCACCACAGGGGAAGAAAACGAAACGGTATTGTTCAGTGAAAGAGCCAAACTCTTTAGGCACGTCAATAATAATGGTAATAAAGAATGGAAAGAACGTGGTGTTGGAGTGATTAAAATACTCAGAAATCCCGAAACCGGCAAGATAAGAGTTTTAATGAGACGCGATCAAGTACATAAAATCTGCGCCAATCATTACATTATGCCCGATATGACGTTAACACCGATGTCCAACAACGATAGAGTTTACATTTGGGCAGCGCAGGATTACGCCGATGAAGAAATGACAGTAGAAAAGTTCTGCGTTAGGTTTAAGACCGGAGACGAGGCTAAAAAGTTCCAAATTGCCTTTGAGGATGCTAAAAAGAAGTTGGTTGGTATATCAGTACCGAAATCTATTTCCGTAAGCAAAAGTGTGACTGGTTCACCTTTGGCGGTTAAAAAAACGGAAGAGGTTAAGACTACACCAAGCAGCAACTCGTTGGGAGGTTTTGTTTTTAGCAGTACTCCAACATTTAAGCCCAAAGAACAAGCAGCTTCAGCTCCAGTAGTTAAGACTGAAGTTATACCGACAGAAGTAACTAAAAGCCCATTTTCCACATTTACCTTTGGTACTAAACAACCAACAACTAACCTATTTTCCAATTTAACTTCAGTTGCCACAACCGTGTCCAGTATTTTTTCACCGGTGGTACTGTCTACAACCACATCTGCTAGTAATGTATCTATAACCTCTACTAACGTATCTACTCCCAAAAAAGATGAAGATGACGATAAAGCTGATGATTTTGTACCTACTGCAGAATTCAAGCCCGTCATTGCTTTACCTGATTTGATAGATGTAAAAACTGGAGAAGAAAATTCCGAGGTATTGTTTGAGTGTAGAGCCAAACTATTTAGAATGGATGCTACAGGCGAGAAAAAAGAATGGAAAGAGCGCGGAGTTGGTACTATCAAAGTACTCAAGGAAGATACAATTCGTTTAGTTATGAGAAGAGATCAAGTTCATAAAGTTTGTCTGAATCATCAAGTTCTCAAAAACATGTTGTTCAAAACCAATACCACCAATCCTAAGGCTATTTTCTGGAGTGCTAAAGACTTTTCAGAAGGTGTTCTTACCCCGGAAACTTTTACCGCAAGGTTTAAAACTGAAGATCAAGCCGCAAACTTCCTGAAAACCGTCCAAACCGCTCAGGCTAACCTAAATGCTGATGACAGTGTGTCGAATAAACACCACAAGGCGGAACCTGTAAAGTCTACATCTGGATTTGGCGATAAATTTAAAACTCCTAAAGGTTCTTGGGAATGTAAGATTTGTTATATTGTAAATGAAAATAAACTTAACCGTTGCATGGCTTGTGATACAGCCAAAGATGGAAATACTGCTAAAGGAGAAGATACTGGTAAGTCAGGTGCTGCGTTTTCATTTGGGGTAACACCCCCAACTAACAAATCTGAGGAAAAATCTAAAGGCGCCTGGGGAGATGCGTTTAAACCAGCCGCAGGTTCTTGGGAATGTAAGATTTGTTATATAAGAAACAATGCAGATAAGTTTAAATGTCTTTCATGTGAAACGCCTAAAGATGGTACTGCACCGGCACCATCCACCAATAAAGGTATCAGTTTGGATACTGGTGGTTTAACATTTAATTTTGGAGTAAAACCAGTACAACCCAAGTCCGCAGAAGCCAAACCTGCTACAACTACCCCAATTAAATCTGGGTTTGGAGATGCTTTCAAGCCGTCTGAAGGTTCTTGGGAGTGTAAAACATGCTTAGTTCGTAATAAACCTGATGTATTGTACTGTTTATCTTGCGAGAGTCCTAAAGATGATACGATTCCTAAGAAAGAATCCAAGAATAAGGGTATCAACCTGGACACTCCTGGTCAAACGTTTAATTTTGGAATACCTCCAAAAGCTGGCACCGCAGAAATTAAACCTGCTACTACAGGTTCAACATTTGGTTTTGGTGACGTTGCAAAAGAAAAAACTGCAACTTTTTCATTTGGTGGTGATGCATCAGCTCAATTTTCATTTGGAAAACCAGAAACTACAAGTTCCTCTACTTTCTCATTTACCCCGACCACCGTTGTCCCCAAAACACAGGAAAAGAAGGACCCAGCTAAGTTCGTATTTGGTTCACCAAACAAACACGATTTTGAATTTACTCCAAGATCACCAAGGCGGATAAGTACTGGACAGGGTGATGCAGAATCGGATGGTAGTTATGTGGAAGAAGAAGAAGATAATATTTATTTTAAGCCAGTGATTCCATTACCGGACAAAGTCGACGTGAAAACAGGAGAAGAGGAAGAGGAAGTATTGTACTGTCACAGGTCCAAGTTGTTTAGATTTGTCGGTGGTGAATGGAAGGAAAGAGGATTGGGTGATTTGAAGATTTTAAAGAGAAAAGACAATGGAAAATTAAGGTGACTTTACAAGAATTAAATAGTATAAAAAATAAAAATCAAATAATTAAAACTAAATTATTTCAGAGTGGTGATGCGCCGCGAACAAATCCTTAAGATCTGTCTAAACCACGTGCTGACGAAGGACATCGAGTACCTACCCAAGGACGACAAATCCTGGCTTTTCCACGCGGCGGACTTCTCCGAAGGCGAAATCCAGCACGAGCAGTTCTGCGTCCGGTTCAAAACGGCAGAAATCGCGAAGGAGTTTATCCAGGCCATTAGAGATGCCGTGGGCGACGAGACCAAAGGTAAGACACTTACTAACATAACTAAAACTACTTCTAGCTCACATAACACTAGTCCTTGCACACTTAACACTAGTCGTCTAGTTATACCGGCGGTCGCTTTGCTTTGTATCGCAGTTTGCGCGATTTGTGTTAAGAGAAATCATCACTGATATACACAGGGGCACAGATTCTTTTTTTTTTGAGTTGCTGGAGAGATATAAGCTGTTTTTAACTAATTTTAAGCAAGTAATTTATTGTATAAAAAATAAAACTATGGAAGAGCTCAACTGAAATAAATTTCAGATTCCACCTTAAAAATTACAGAAATAATAATACTAAACTTAAACTACTTACCAGGGATATCTAGTGCTATGCATATTCCAAATATTTAGTTTTATATATATTTTTAAATGAATAAATAAAAATATATTTTTAAATAAATCGTATTGTAGTTTAAGTAATATTAAAACTATGATTTACTCAATTTCGACCTACTAATTCCGATTTGCCTTCAGAATTTTTCCTTCAGACACAGTTTTTGAGATACATTGTTCAGCGCTTTTTTTAGCGTTACTATTAAGAATATTAATGGGAGGGTTTGGCTTTGACAAGCCAACTAGCCAAGATAGTTCGATTCTCACTGGCGCCGATTTGCCTTTTTCAGTTAATTAATAATTGAAATCTGGCGAAGGTGATAAGTGAAGCGGACGCTCCCTATAAAAACTGGTTCGAAAGTCGGTGGTTCCCTCTACTACTAGCCAACACAAGTCCTGGACTTAGGGGATGCTTAATCAGAAGGTCTGGCAGATTTAGGAAGAGGGAGGATAGGCAGCAGGTTGGGTAGGTTATCTTGGGGCAGACAAAAAGGGCAATTGGGCCTACTTGTCAGGCGTCGGAGCCTACCCACCTTTTACTACTACTAGGGGATGCTTAAGTAGAATAGTACGAGGTTAAACAAACGTATAATAATATATGAAGGTTTTTCCTTGCCAACCGTTTATAAATAAGGTAAATTAAATAACAAATGCTAAAAAATGTACATCCGCTTTATAGTTATAGACCTTTTTTTATAAAAAATGTAACTTAGTGTGTGTTTTTAGAAAATATATTAATATTTTTTAGGCCTAATTGTGTAAAATATTTACTAAAAATACACATACATTTTTTGTAAAAAAATCTATGGAAGCATTCTTTTAAAAGGATATACATTTTTCAGCATTTATTATTAAATTTAACTTATTTGGTAAGGAAAAACCTCCATATTATTTGCAAAATTTGTTGACACCATAATTAAACGGCATAATACACTGCGCTGGACCTGAACTGTGCCTGATGAAAAAAATTTAAAAGAAGATTCGGAATCAGAGAGTCAAAGTTAGTTAAAAAGAGTTATTATCTCCCCTACAGCGTTCTGTGCCCGTGTTATGATTCTAGGACTCCCAAATTGAATTTTGAACAGCATTAATTTAACTACTTTGCGAAAGCGTAGAAGTATTTGTGATATTTGTTTCCTTTTTAAAATTCTAAATGGATATATTAATTCTCCGGATCTTCTTGAATTGCTTGATATAAGGGTTCCTATCACAAACACAAGACAGACAAATTTATTCCATACTCATCATCATCATACTAATTATATGGTATTTTCTCCTATAAATAGGATGATGAATATGGTTAATAATCATAATATTGAAGTAGTAGGGATTACTTACAATAGTTTAAAATCTCATCTGTTTCGTGTTCTACCTTGATCTCCAAACTAATTAATTATTTGATCTTATATATAATACTATATATAGTATTCGTATCTTACTTGGTTCCTATACTTGTTAATTTTTTTAGATTTAAATATTATTCTTTTTCTTATATTTAATTTTTGTTAAATTTATATGTATTTTTTACTTGTAATGGGGTTTCCCGTTTAAATAAATAAATAAATTGTGAAAAAATATTATGTAAAGGGAAATTGGCGCTAATTGCGTTTGTGCCAAATTGGGAATAATATTAAAATTTAAAGGGAAATCGTCACTTATTGTGATTTTGGGTATGCCAAAAAAGAATTATATACAGGATGTCCCAAAACTCGCGACCATCCTTAAAGGTACACATACTACATCAACAAATATTAAAAAAAGTTTATATAAATGTATACATGTAGACCCGCAAATTGCTCCTAAGAAAGTTATGTATAGCCTATTAAAGGGGATACCAAAAATGTTTTTTTTTTATTTAATATCTCTGGAGCTCTTTGAGCCAGAGTGACAAGGTTTTGCACATGGTTTAGTATTATTAAGGTCAATTATTTTAAGTTATTTATTTTGTAAATATATATCGAAAACGCGCCTAGGCGTACGAACTGGCTGTGGCTTACTACATTTTTGCCCAACATTTTTTTCTGTGTAAACTTTGTGCATTCTTTTACAAATTATGGATTCTCTAAGTAGAAATACACCAAAAGATTCGCTTAGTGTAATACCGCAAAAGCAATTGTTTTCGAGGAAAATTCATTAAAAAAAATACCGGACATGCCCCTAAAAAGTGTTACTATTTAAGAGTCCATAACTCACTTAATACTTATTTTGGTGTAACATCAAAACTTGGTTTTTAATTTGGAATCGCTCTGTAATGTACAGGGAAAACAATTATAGCTAAGTGCGCTATAAGGCATATACCAAGAAAATTATAATCGCCTATTTTATAAATACAAGGCTTCCTGTTACAATTACGGTATTCGGTGTAAAAAATTATATGAAATAATTGTTTAGTGAATAATAAAATATAATAAATAGTATGATATTTATAGCTTAAATAGATTTATTTATTTATTTATTATTGTCCATGCTAATAATTTTTATAATATAAAAAAAATTCTGTAAACTTATAATAGTGCCTGTAATAAATATAATCGTGTCTGTAATAAATATAATCGTTTCCAATTTATTTTTAACATTGTTAGTTATCGTGTCCCTTATATAGCTTAAATCACTATAATTTGACACTGTTACCAAATATCTTATAATGTATAGCGCAGAGCCCACTAATTTCTTTCCGTGAATAACAGCATTTTTTGGGTCCTATTTAAGGACCTACCTAACTCCATTAGGCCCGATTTGCGGCCCTATGTTTATATGACTTTTTTTCATAGTTTTTGATATATCATGTGCCCCTTCAAGGATTGTGACGAGTTCTGGGACACCCTGTATATATTTCAATGTAAAAGAACCATTTATTGTAACATAACGAAAAATAATTCTCAAATCGTTCTAAACACTCAGAAGTTTGGCTATTATCGGGAAAATATTATTAAGGGTGCGGGTCCTTTGGGGGTCAGTGCGTTTTTCCATTGACAAATTCGTTTTTAGCACCCGAAAATGTCTGAGAGTAATTGACGTTTTTCTTGTGGACCGGTGTTATTATGAACACTAGATATAGGTGTTATTGGGCCTTTAGGTATTCTATTCTATTAAGATTTTTTTATTTTAAGTTCCTCCTTCAAATACACAAATCTAGGATAACTTTACATCAAATTGTTGCCCATATACAGCTACAATTTTAAACTATAACACTCATTTGTGTTTTGTTGTTTTTATTTAAAACAATATACAAATAACAATAACAATATACAAATAACAATAACAATATACAAATAACAGCAAAGTTTAAACCGTAAATAACTAATTAATAAAGAAATTCATAAGATTATGCCTTAAATATTTTAGATATTAGCATGTAATTATGAAATATCACCTCTTCAATGGACGCCTTAACCTTCTATGGCCCTATGGCCTTAACCTACTATGGCCCGAATTAATTCTACGACTAGAAAAAAATTGAATATGTATTTTTTTTTAAGTCCAAAGGCTTTTTAAATTCGAGCTAAGAAAAATTTTTAAGCCTGGTACTCCCTACAATAAATAGGGGTATGTTACTTAAACGTAACATTGGGTAATAAATCATAAAATTTATAAAAATATTGCTGAAAACACAAGGCTTTCTACGTAATCTTAGAAGTAATAATTTAATAAATAGCTTAAATTATAAAATTATTTTTTAATAAATATAAAAACATGTTAACAATTAATATGTGTCCATACTAAAACATATTTTAATAATTCTAGTATTTTCTGCCCAGTGTATCTTTAAAGTAACATTCCTTATTTGCAAAATAATTTTTGTTCAGGATATATTCAGGATCATATTATTTTCTTAAGTTAATCTTTAATAATCTTATCTATGATAATGACTTAACCGTCCAGTATTTTTTATTTTACATATATGGTTATTATGTTTTATTTTACCATATACAGTTATTATGCATAATAACTGTCTAAACCTTTAAAAAATAATTTTAAACATCAAAATTATTTAAACTAGTCAAATGTTGACACCTTTACATTAAAATACAATTAAAAAAATATATATTAGACTTTGACATCAAAAAATGTATTAAAACTGTAGGTAGATGCATAATAAAGGATATACAGGGTGTCCCGAAAAGGACATCAAAACTAACATTTTTTTGTTTAGTAAACATATGTCCGAAAATGAGCAGTAGAGCAAAAATTATTATTTAAATGAAAACAAAATTTTGTAATATATCAGGTTTTTAAATTGAATTAAAAAGTATAAAATAAACGGGACTAAAAAGTATAAAATAATTTTACCTAGCCCCATACAGATTTATAACCCCATACAGATTTTCCTGAAAATTTGTCATTGTAAATTTTCAACAAATGGTCAATATTTTGAACAATTATTGTAAACCATAATTAATTTGTCAATAAAACAAAGACCTAAATCAGCAAAAATTGATTTAATTAATGTCCTCCTAAACATTTTTTGTAATTAATACCAAATAATTTTTTGCTTTACAGCCCAAACGGCTCATTTGCGGACATATGTTTACTAAACAAAAAATTTTTTTATTTTGTTGTTGTTTTTTTTGATGTCCTCTACCACCCCTTAATGTTTGTCGGTATGTTTTCGGGACACCCTGTATAAATCAATATAAAACCCAATACATTGGCCTTAATTAAATACAATTGGGTATGTCACCTAAACGTAACAAGGGGCCATAGAGGGTTAATATACTTGTAAAGTTAATAAAGAGCATTATAATGTTAGCAATTTAAAGTGAAATTTATTGCTATGGATCAAGATGAATTAAAGTCATCTAACATCTTTCACCATAAAGGCTCCGTAGTACCGACTTGATTTTATAAAATATTAACTAGTTATTTAGAGGTTTAAATTGACCTTTTTCGCCATTTCTGGGACGTGCATATTTACTTTAATCAAAATATGATAGCAGGATTAAATATCTAAGCAGGATAACCAGAAATATAGAGAAATATAAAATGTTCCTATTTTGTTTTATTTACAGACCCTGCATACTATGACAGCTCTGTCACCAGAACTATGACAGAACTGTTATATTATGAAGGGTTTGTAGTCTAGTCTCTTGCCTCTAGCCTCTATTATTGCAGTTCTGTCATCAGAACTCATAATACACACATGGCCAAAATTCTTGCCCCCCCCCAATTTGAAACGTAAACAAAAGTTATTCTAACAAACACGCTAATCTTCAATACAAATAAAGTTATAGTGACTTGCCAACGTAAACCAACAGTTAGTCCAGTTAGTGAATGACCACAAATTCTCAATCGGGTTTGTGTCGGGCGATTGGGGCGGCCAGTCCAGCGTCATAATGTAGGATGTCCTGTTCCACTGGCTACACAACTTGCTCCGATGTTTGCGGCCTGTTGTCCTCTTGGAGGATCCACTGCTTATTTTTATGGCCATACCAACGTTTGACAGCCGGTATAAGAGCTTTTTTGTAAATCTCGACCATTTTTTAGCGTTCAAGTTAAGAGAAATGAAAAACCAAAACATTTTTCCGAGAGACACCCCCAAACATGAATCTTTACAGGGTGTTTCACGGTTCGCTGGACCAATCGGTTAGTGGAGGATGTCCAGGCCCGGGGGGTGATAACGTAACTCCAAAAGGAAGCTTCATCGGTAAAAATAACCTTGCTGAAGTCTCGATCGATGTTTCCCTTGGCCCACGCGAGTCGTTTTTCCTCCGTGTTTTACTCAACAAAGGTTTCTTTATTGTACTTCGCCACTTTAAATCGTGAGCCTGGAGATGAGTACAAATTGTTTCATGTGATATATTCAAACCTTTCTGAATCAGTTTTTTTGCCCCTTGGCGCAGGTTTAATTGAGGATTCTGCGAAAACATGTTTAAAGTCATTTTTTCGTGCTTAGCCGCACGTTTCCTGTTGAGCCACGATCTGGTAAGTCGTCAACATTTTTCGTTTTCGAGTATCGTTTCACCCACTTGTTGACGAATGTCTTTGACTTTCCCATATACTCTGCAGCCGCTGTAGGCGTCATTTTTGACCTTTCGGGTGCAAACAGAGGAAGACAGCCTCGAACCATGATGCGTACGCAGCACTCATGTTTTAAAACGTGCTGAGTCACTAAAAATAAGGTTCAGAAAAAGTCTCTATGTACAAAGCATTGTCGGCCAGGAAGTAACGTATATCCCCGAAAAAAAAATTGAGCTCTCTCTTACCGACTACACGTTATAGGCGATACGCTCTTACTTGACCGACTGTATTCTGTATAAATTTTGATCAGAGAATTTAAATCCATTTACAGAAATGGTCTACTTATTTTCATTTTGAAAAAAAGTATCACCGTGGTTTTTTGCATCTTATTTTCTCAAAATATGCGCATATTAGTGTATCGATTAATGACAAATTATTTGTCCCACACTTACTATTATTGTTCTGACACATTATGACAGATATTTAATACACTGCATTACATCCTTTTTTAGAAAATAACCTAGCAAATACATCTGCAACTATTTTTTCTGAATTGAGAATTGATAGACTATTTATGTGAACGGATTTTAAATCTCTGACCAAAATTTATATAGAATTTTCAAAACAGTATAAAATAAAGTTTTATTAAATCATGGTCATTTCTAAGAAAAAAAGGTAATTACCTTCCGAAACCGAGCACCTCAGATTCTACTGTTAATGGTTTTATAATGTGTAGACCTCCTACTAACAGGATTAACTATTGGTTTGCGTTGGAAAGTCACTAAAACTTAATTTGTATTCAAGATTAGCGTGCAAATATGTGGGTTCAATTCTACATTTTATTTAAATGCTTCATCACATTTAAGGTTATTTTCATAGAGTACACGGCCAGGAATTAAATTTAGAAATTGTATCAATTAATTTTAATAATAATATAAATTTGAGGGTATATTAAAAACAATCTGGAAAATATGAAAAAAATGTAAAAAAATCCATCTTAGTTCAATTCAAACATAAGAACGCTTTAAGTGGACCCATACTGTTGCTGATGTTAAATTACCTTTAAAAGTTGAATTTGTAGCTATGGAAGCAAATTTAATTATTGCAGGTACATATTCTTTAGGTTAACATGGTGATTCATGTGACATAAATATTTATTAATGTCAAAAAACCACCGCCGGATGGAGTGACCCTATAAAAATAGAATATTTTATAGCCTCTGTCTGTTTTGTCAAAATATAATAACCTAAAAAGATTCTAAAGTCGAAAGTCTCAAACAATGCACGCGTCAAAAAGTCTAAACCATAGTTACTAAGTAGGGAAAAACTAATTTGTAGGTAATTTAACATCAGCAACAGGATTGGTCAGATTAAATAGCTTCCTTTTTAATTATTATTAAGATGGATTTTTTTTTTGAAATTTTTTTCATATTTTCCAGATGGTTTTTAATATACCCTTAAATTTCTGTACGCGAGTTCTGGAACATGAAATATTATATTAGTAAATTAAATCTTTGAAGGAAATGTCAAACAGTTAATGTACGATACGACCTATTAGTACTTAAGTATCAATGATAATTAAATATTAAAAAATTATTAAATTTTGGTTATGAAATGCATGAATAACATACATTAATAAAACTACTTAACAGTAAACTAACGTACCTACTTAAAATAAGCGCCAAATTTAATAGTTTTAAAACATAGATAAAATAATTTATAGAACATTTGTGATATTTGCACATTGTCAATCTTTATAGTAACATAGTCAAAATATGTTAAAAAGCTATTAAAGTCGCACATTAATACTAACATTTGATGTAGGAAATGTTACTGTACTTATTTTTTACTCTGCCTTTTTTGGGTCATACTTGTGATTTATAAAATTATTATTTTGTTGTCTGTTAAATAAAATTTTTCAAATAATCGGATTTGTTTTTATTAACCTGGACCTGTTTGTTTTATTTTTAATATTTTAACCAAAATTTATTAACAGTTTTTAGTAGTATTAACTGCGCATGTTTTTTTATTATATAGTTTTATTTTAATATTTTTTGCGTATATTTTTTAATTAAACCTTAAAACATAAAAGCTGACGCTTTAAATCTTCCAGGTATGTGTATAAGCAAAACGTACCAAATAAATTAAAAATAACATTTCGTATGTATTTATTAGTCTGTTATAATTTTATATTAATCGAAAAATTCACCAAGTCCACATTGAAGCAATATTCAGGAAATAAAATTTAAAGTTTGAGGACTCACAGCATTATAAAAATGCGTGTTAAATGTTTCTTTCCCTTAACTTATTATTGACAAACATTATCTAAAATAAGGTCATGTATATTGAGGTGAATTTAAAATATCCTAGAGAAGAATGAATGAAGCGCAAGTACCACAAAAAACGCACTAAGTTTAAGATTGCGGACGACCTCATATATACACATACAAGCTTTTTGCTACATAGGTATTCTACAGATAAATGACTAAGTCAACGAAAAATATTTGTTTTAAGATTTTTTAATTTTTCACTGTGAATAATTAACTTTGTAAAAAAATGGACTTGGTGCGTTTTTGCTTTAGTATTCAATTGTAAATTGTCTGAAATACTTGTAAATCAAATCAAGTCGAATTTTCTGAGTGAAATTTTGTTTTAACATTATTAAAAAATTGTATTTTTTTAATAATATTTTAAAACTATCAAATAAAAATAAAATTTAAATTTGAAGAACTATAATTATAATATTGCAAAGTGCTAACTTTGCGATTTAAGCAATTCAGATTATAGTTTTTTTTAACTGATAATTTTTTTTAGCTCAAACAAAATCTTTGGAAAAAGACGACGATGTTGAAATTGTCTTCGAAACCAAAGTCACTCCGGAAGAAGAAAAAGAAGCAAAACGACTCGGTCTTCCTCCAAAATTCATGTCCTACAAGCAACTCCCAGACTGCACCTGTGAACAGTGCAAAAAAGACGATGAATACCTGAAGGAACTCTTTGATGGAGTCGTATCCAAGAACTCGTCGAACACGAGCGTTCTTTCCATGGCCACCAGCTCAATTTTCGGCACGCCCTCGTCTGGTCTGGCCACGCCCTCCACTGGTAATACCGTATTTGGCACTCCTACTCAATTTAATTTTACCCCACAACAAAACAAAAGCGGTACACTTAAGGAATTACTCGCCAAACCTAAAATAGAATTGAATACTAGTGGTAACACCTCAAATTTATTCACTTCTCCTGGCAATGTATTAGGCTCAAACACTGCTACACCTTCTAACAGTACCAAACCAAGTACCACGCCGTTTTCTTTTACATCTAGTGCAGAGACAGTATCAAAGAGTCTTTTTGGTAGTCCTGCTACACCCATTTTTGGTGAAAAATCATCTATTTTTGGGGCGCCTCCAACCAATTCTATTTTTGGGACATCTGTAACACCAACATCTGAAAATAATTCAATTTTTGCAACAACTTCGGCCAGAACTGAAGGTACTTCTATTTTTGGAAAAGCTACTCCAAAGAACGAGGTTACTTCATTATTCGGTAGTGCTTCTACTATCTCTCCTTTTGGGGCTAATCTAACTCAAAAAACGGAGACTACAACGACTTCTATGTCAACAGGTAGTATATTTAGTAACTCCACAACGTCCATCTTCTCCAAGACTCCCAGTTTCACTCCAAACACCGGTACTTCAATATTTGGAGGAAGCCCATCCTTGTTTGGAACTTCATCACAGAGCATTTTCGGACAAGGTACAGCAGTCGTTACGACATCCAGCATTTTTGGAAGTAACCCAACTGGAAGCTTGTTCGGTTCGAAAGCAAATGTAAGTTTTGGTGGTACTCCAGCGACCTCTATATTTGGAGCAAAAGTAACTGAAACAGCGCCATCTGTTGGAGATTTAGCAAAAGTGGATACTACGAAATTAAAAGATACAGATGAAGCTATACTGGTGCCAAAATCAGATATTAGTTTCGCTTCCTTAGCAGCAACGGGTGATGAACCAGCTTTTGCAAAAGCCAACGACGAAGCGAAGTCGTTTTCATTTTTGGACGCAGGCGCCCCCGTTTTCGGTGGTACAGGTGCCTCTAAAAAGCTGAATAACTCCAAGAACAATCAGTCCAAAACAGAATCGGACGGCGAAGAAGGGGGAGAACATGATGGAGAACACGATCCGCACTTCGAACCCATCATTCCTTTGCCTGATGCGGTGGTGGCATCTACCGGCGAGGAACATGAAACTGTCTTGTTTGATGAAAGAGCGAAATTGTTCAGATTCGACGCTAATAATAAAGAGTGGAAAGAACGTGGTGTTGGCCAGATGAAGATCTTATTCCATCCTGATAATAGTAAGCTATTTTTTTTATTATAGATAATCTTTAAGTAAAAGCAAAACTTTGTTTTTACCTAAAAAATTAAGTTTTATTTTTACAATAAATACTGCTGCCAACAAAATAATACTTCCCCTATAGGCCTAAGTTCATTAAATTCAAAAACGAAAAAAAAAATAAATAAAAAAAAATAAAAAAGTTTTTTTTTTAAGTTTCTTTTTTCGTAAAACAAAAAATAAATTGAATAATATTTTTTTTAAACATGTTTTTACTCCCATTTTACCCGCTTACCCCACTCCGATTTTTACCCCCTTACCCCATCCCGATTTTTTTTTCACCAAAAAAAATCCCAGCCTAGAATAATGAAACTATGGTCCAAATTTGAAGTATTTAGCTCGAGGCGTTCTTAAGTTATCGTGGTCACAAATATTCCGGACAGACAGACCGACAGACAAAAATATTTGCTTGACGGGAATCATATTTTTTTGATATAAAACGTCGAGAAACCTAAAAAAAGCAATAAAAAATTTTCAATTTTTTTCAGGGAAAGTAATAGTATATTATGATACAAGGACGAGAAATAAGTTTCTCGGACGCATGCGACTGTGAATCGAGGCGTGAGCCGAGATCCACAACCGCGTAAGACCCAGATATAAATCTCGTCCGTGTATCATACCTTATTTTTTATTCGCTTGTAAACATATTTTTAACAAAAAAGTTAAAAATAATAAGTAAAATTAGTTTTAATTTGGTTCTGCCAGTTATCTGACATTTTTCCATAAGGCACCGCAAAAGTACACAAAAGATAAACTCTTAACAAAAGTGTCACTTTTAACGTAAAATTTCTAACCGTAAAATGTAATTTTGGAATACAACCGAATAAAAAAGCATTTTTAATTTTTTGTCAATAAATTAATTTAAACAAAAGAACCATCTCTTAAACTTTTATTTTTGTTAAGTAGTAAAAAAAATTATAATTTTAATTAATTTACTGTAATAGGGATGATGTGCAATGGTCATCCATAATATCCGGTCTTTAATTCGAAAAAAAAGTTCGCAAAAGTCGCATGGAAATTAGTTACGCAATTACGTCGCGGAACATAGTACCGCATAAAATTAATTTCGCTAGATTTTTCTACGCAAAAATTGTGTCAATGAAGGCCAATAAAGAAATTTGTTCTTTTTTTGTATTTAGATGAGTACCCACGTTTTATGTTATTTTTTGATAAGTACAATTTCAGTTAATTTAAATTATTTATTGATTGGGCTTGGTTCAAAAAACTTGGTTTATGTTATGATGTAAAATAATTTGGGTATTGCGCTGGTATTGGTTGATTTTTTTGTAATAATATTATTATTTATAAATTATTATATATTTTTTTATTGTAAATTTATTCAAATATAAATAATAAATGAGTATAAATATTTTTATAAATTTAATATTATTTATGTTTATTTCAAAGAAATTATAGCAACACTTTCGCTGCAATTTATAAAATCTACAAAAAGGCTTTACCAAAAGAAACTGTAAATATATATTCTCGAACTCTTGGACTAAGCGAAATAATTTTTTTTGCAAATAAGATTAGGCGAATTAGGTTTTTGCGAACTAAATTTTGCAAAGGAGTTTATACGAATTTTTTGCTGTGAATTTTTTTTTTTAATTAAAGACAGTGAACCGTCATCCGTGGATGTGATGTGCAGTAAAGGGACTACAATCCAGCTTGCGATTTCCCACAAAAAAATCCTCTAGCAGTTTGTGACTTTTGTCGCTTTTTCAGGAACATACAGATTCCTCCTGCGGCGCGAGCAAGTCCACAAGGTCGTCCTGAACCAGCTGATCGTCTCCGACCTCGACGTCCAACCGATGACGACTAGCGACAAGGCTTGGATGTGGGCCGGTTTCAACTACACTGACGACGGCAACGTCCTCGAAAAACTGGCCATCCGATTCAAGAACTGCGACCTGGCCAAAAAGTTCTACGACGCTGTTCAGAACGCCATCTGTCGGGTAATTGAGATAAACAACAGTAGGCTGTCTGACGAGTACGTGCCGACCTCCGTGGCTAACTACGGAGTGGAGGACGTCAGTGGAGAAGAGAACGTGAATTATGAGGATCACCATGACCAGGATGATGACTATGAGGACGTAGACGACGACGATGAAGACGAAGATGATGAGGATGATAGGTAATACAGGGGTCATATATTTATTAAATTTTTAAGTTCCCTACCTTTTCCAGATTTTTCCTGACCAAAATCATGAAATTCCCTGTGCAAACGTAAAAAATAATAATTTTTTGATGTATTTTTATACAAGTAAAAAATGAAAAAAAATAATTATTTTAATAAAACGGGTTTCTATAAAAAAATAAATTCATTATTTATTTTATTAAAATTAAAAAAAAAACACAAATAAATAAAAATATATATATACAGATTTATAAATACGCCCTTACTAAAAGTAAAATTTTACATTTAGAAAAAACTTAAGAAAGGCTTAGCGCCGCAGGCGAAGATTTTTACAAACTATTTAAATTTTTAAACAGTTTTATAATTCTAAATTTCAAAAATAGGCCAGGAATTTTTTTAGGAATTTTACGCTTAACTACTAAAATCTTAAATAAAAAAACGTAAGAATGGCCTAGTTCCGCAGGCGAATTTTTTTACAAACTTGATAGCCTTTTTAAATTTATAAACAGTTTTATAATTCTCAATTTCAAAAATTTTTACGAATTTTACGATTAACTTCTAAAATCTTAAATAAAACGTAAGAAAGCCCTAGTGCCGCAGGCGAAAATTTTTACAAATATAATGTAGTCTATTTTAATTTTAAACCACTCTTAAATTTCAATTAATTAAATTTAAAAGTTCACAAAAATGGCACCGCAGGCGAAAAATTTTACGAACATCTCGCTTAAGTTCTACAATCCTAAATAAAAAAAGTAAGAAAGCCCTAGTGCCACAGGCGAAATTATTATAAACTTGATGCTCTATTATTTTAAACAGTTTTATTCTAAATTTCACCTAAAAGGCAAAATAAAACATTTTTTACGATTTTTTTTGCTTAGGTTGTACAATCTTAAATTAAAAAACCTAAGAATGCTCTAGCGCCGCAGGCCAACAATTTTTCGTCTATGATTCACTTGAACACGCAATATATAAATTAACTCGCAAATTACGAATTATAATACTTAAATAAATAAATTAACATCAAACCTTTTACTAACGTTAGGCTTAACACATTTTGGCCCCAAACTTTGTTATTTATACATTTTTTGTAATAGTTTCCTTCAGTAATAATACATATGTCATATAGTGTAACACTGTAGGAGCAACCGTTTAAAAAAATGCCTTTAAGAGAAAGTAACATTTTGTGCCACTAAAAATGTTACTTTTTAAAAGGTTATAACTCCTTTAATATTAAATTTAGGTGTTTTGGTGGTTTTTTGCTTAGTTTTAAATGAAGAAACGCCCTACAGCATTAAAATTTTATTGGTGCTTTTTTTGTTCCCCATTGAATATGTCCATCTTCGAAAGTCCGCAGCTCTCTTAGGGCTCATTTCCGGACCAACCTGTATCGGATTTTTTTTTTCATATTTTTGAATGTATCACCTCTTAAATTTCTCGAATTTATTTCTGCATATCCCTGTATATTTATTTATTTATTTATATATTGGGTAAGGTTATACACTTCTGCTCAAAAATATCGGCCCACCTAAAAAAATACACATTTTCAAATGCTAATAAATCCATTAAATAGTTTTGGAGATATTTGCATTCAAAAATGTGTATTTTTTTAGGTGGGCCGATATTTTTGAGCAGAAGTGTAGTTTAAACTCATCCAGCATTTCCAAAACTGTTGTGGTGAAATACTAAGTCCGAAAAAACTTGTACAATACCAAAAATTGAAAGTTTAGTTTAAACGACCCCTAATAATTTAAAATATATTTAGTTTCCCCAAATTAAGTTTAAAATTTGGTGAAAATCCTCAGGTAAAGTACGTAACATTTTTTGGTAACGTACAAAACAACTATAATAATTTCTGAAAAACATATTTATTTTTTTATTATTCCATATGTTTATTAGAAAGTAAATCTTTCACAAAATATGCAAACATAATTAAAAAACTAAAATTAAATCAGATTATCAGATTTTCATTATCATATCTCGTATTATATTATGTATTATCATCTACCATAAGCCCACACAAGCCCTTAAGGACTTACGGGTATGGACACAATGTACAACAAAGTAATTGTAAAATTATTGACGGATAAATTTATTTATTATTACTATTTATTTGTTATTTACTTAATTGCATAAGTGTACTTCCATTTTTTGTAACATACGAAACGTGCACATAAGGGAACGTTCAAGTATTACGTAACTAAATTGTACCAAAATTCATACACTTCATACCCCGGTTCTCGCGTTATTATAGATTATAGAGATTTCATATTTTGGCTACCCCCCCCTAATAGGGGGTGTGTTAGGGTGGGTAGCCAAAATATGAAATCTCTACAGCCCTGAATAACGCGAGAACCGAGGTATGAAGTGTATGACTTTTGGTACATTTTGCGTTACGTAATACTTGAACGTTTCCTAAGCTGCATTATTTTTATTGCCTAATTGATTATTAAATTTACAAGTGCACTAAAAGTGCCTGTAAGAATTATAACCTGAAATACAAATGAATAAACTATCGAGTAATTTTCTGAAACCTCAAATTAAAGTGTACGAATGTAACGTATGACGGAATGACCCATTTCCCGAAAATTATTTTTGCATATTGTTTCTTATCTTTTAAAGAGCTGATTATATTTCAGTGGTAAACGATTAAGGTTAAGGGGGTAAGAATGGGGTAAAAGTCCTATTTTTAGCGTTTTTTTGTTATAATCATGCTAATTAAACTTCTTTAATAGGAAAAGATTGGATATTGACTTTAAAATTTTGGATTTATCACTATCTTCGTCCATTAAATTTCTTGGTACCTTTTTCAACAGCGACCTCTCTTGGTGTGATCATATAGAGCATGTTTGTAAAAAGCTTAATAATGCCTTTTTCGCTATTTTAAAGCTAAGGAGAGATTTTGATGAGGCTGGAATTTTAGGCATATACTACTCACTAGCTTACCCTCACATGGCATATAACATTATTTGTTGGGGATGTGTGAGTGGTATAGACAGAGTTTTGGTAGCACAAAAAAGACTCATTTGTCTTATATTTAACTTGGACTATAGAGCCAGTTGTCACCAGTTTTTAAAGATAAAAATATTTTAACTGTGTCGTGTATTTATATATTTAAATGTGTTAGTAAGGAATAATCCTGAAAAATTTTCCACAAAAAGCCATACAAGGCTTGGCGAAATTTCGCAACTTCCTAAACATAAAACAAGCCTTTATGAAAATTCGCCTTACTATAGTTGTATGTATCTGTATAATAAACTACCAAGAAATATAAGAAGCATTTCCAACAATAACGCCTTCAAAAGATCTGTTAAAAAATATTTGATAGAAAGAGCTTTTTATACTGTAAAGGCCTATAAAACCCAAGCCATATGTTAGGATTATTTAGACGTATTTGTTTAGCTTTTAAAATATACTTCTAATTTTAAGCAAGTTTTTAATTTAGGTTAATGTATCACTGACATACCATTATGTACTAAATGTATCACTTGTGGTCAATAAATATTACTATTACTACTATTACTATTACTATTATTGTTGGATTTGATTTATTTAGTGCTTAAATGAAAGATTTTTCTAACTGCTTAAAAAATGTTACGACGCAATTTTTTCCTAAAATAAATTGTTTACGAGATTTTGGCGTTTAAGCAGTAATTTTTTTAACATAATTCACTTATTTAACGTATTTATTATCCAGTTTAAAAAATAGGTATTTATGTTACGAGAGAGGAAACTAGGATAATGCCCATGAGAAAATAAACCCACGAGGCTGGAGGCCGAGTCGGTTAATTTTAGAGACGGCAATATTAGTTTAATGGCTGTCCATATATTAAGTTACGCAATTTTTCAAAAAAATTGACCCCCCTCCCCCCTGTGTAACAAACTGTTACATTTACCAACACACCCCCCCCCCCCCTCTGTGTATCGCGTAACAATATAAATAATTTTGTTTCGCAATAAATTTAACTGTATTCTCACTATTGATTCGTTTTTCTCGACAAAACAAACATGAACCTAAAATATAGTATAACATAATCTTAAAAAAAAATTACACGAAAAAATCACTCAAACTTTAAAAAAAAATATTCATAATCAATATCACACAGGGAAAAAATACTAGGTACCTCTTTTTACACTGAGTGTCACATATAACACGTATATTGTTTATGCACAGGTACACAAAATAGTACACACATTGGTGTTCTGTGAGTACACATTCCGCGCGAAAATGTATCATCGCCGATGATTCATTGGCAAGATCACGCAAGAACAGGGCCGTAAGATTTTTTTTAATATCAATGTCAACAGTTTTTTTACTGATACAATATTATTTAAATATGCATAGTTTCGTCAATTTTTTTGTGAAAAAGGGAATTATGGGCCACTAAATAGTTATTTATGTTGAAATAACAATACATCTGCCAAGCTTAGAAATAAACATTAAATTTATTAAATTCCGTTACGTAACGTTTACCTAGACCCCCCTTCCCCCTGTCACAAACTGTAACAATTTCTCTGACCCACCCCCCTAGGCGCGTTACGTAATATATGGAAAGCCCCTTACTCACGAGTAACATACAAAGTTTTATCCAATAAATAGCTTAGAAATTCATATTTTTATTAAAGATTTTAATTACATTTACAAGAAAATATCTTGACAAGTGACAGTTGAGTGGGTAAAATTAATAATTGTCAATTCTATAAAGTAAAAGCCACGTGTGGGTTATCATTGAGTTTCTTTACTTAAAAGAAAGCTAGTTATTGTGTTATTATCTGTATGTATTGGATAAATAATATTGTAAATATAAGCTCTTTTTAAGCCATATAAAAAATGTTACATGGACTTGTTTGCCTTTTTAACCGACTTTCAAAAAGGAGGAGGTTATCAATTCGACGTGTGACTTTGTTTTTTCTATGTTTGTTCCCATATAACTTTGGGGAACGGATGGACGGAATTTGACCAAATTTTTAGAAAATGATCGGATTACTTAACTTTTAAAGTTTAACGAAGATTTTCTTTAGTATTTCGTTTAAAATAAGGTTGGCTGGACTCTTGGGCGCTGAAATAAAAATACTACTAAATTTATTTTTTAGAAATTTATCTTTAAGATGATGGCGTCACAACGCACTAATAATTGTGACGTCAGCAGCCTGCCGAGATAGAAAGACAACTATAATTTAGCTTAGATAACGTTACAAATCTACGAGTTCATTGTCTCTAAAAAGTAAAAAATAAAAACTTCGCAAAAAAAATGAACTGACTTCTCTAAAAAGTAAAAAATAAAAAAAAGTCGGTGCCAATTTCACAGCAATCAATTTAACAACAAAAATAATTGTTAGTATTTAATTTAGGTAGGGTGAAATTGACACCGGCTTATTTTTTATTTTTTACTTTTTAGAGATGGAAGTCGGTTAATTTTTTTTGCGAAAAGTTTTTATTTTTATAATTTTTAAGTTTAATTTATATTTTAAAATACAGTTTCTTTTCCAGATCGATAATGTTCAGAAAACAGTGCACGCTAAGTTGCCTGGAATACGGAGCGTGGAAAACTTTGGGAGTTGGAGAATTGGAAGTCTATTATGATCCAGAACTGTATGCAGCCAGGATATGCGTATCTGACGCTAACTCAACCTTAACTAACACTATAATTGGACTGAACACCATCATGGATGTAAGTAGAGTATGACTTCGTTAACACCGTAAGGAATATACAGGGTGTATTTGAAATAGGGTCCGAAATTTTATATGGTGATTCTACAGCATAAAATATGACAAAAAGTTCCTATAAACATATGTCTCAAAATGCATTGTAAGGGAGCTAAGCCCCTAAAATATTCGGTTTTCATTTAATAACTCAGGAACCCTTTGAGATATAGAAACGAGGTTTTGCACGTGAACTAATCTTAATAAGGCCCATCTTCGTATGTTACTTTCATGTACTTATTTTAAACAGGAGTGAGTGAAACGGGGGGAGGGCCTTATCAGTTTTTTGTTCCAAACTTTTTTCTGTGTTACTTTTTTGTAATTTTATTTTTGGAATATGATTCCCCAGGTCAAAATACATAGAAGGTATTCTTGTTTTAATATTGTAGGATTAACCATTTTCGAGCAAAAAATTAATTTGAAGGTGAAATTTCACGGTTGGAGGACGAAAAATTAAATACTATAATGTCAAAAACCAACATTTCAATGATGCAGGGTTATTCTATATCAAAAACTAAGAAAAAAAAGTTTTTTTACATGTAGGTCGAAAAATTGCTTTTAAAGCTACTGTGGCGCTTTAAAAATGAAATGGTGTATTTTTAGGAGACCATAGCTCCCTTAGGATTGATTGTTGGAAGTACCTATATATGAGGTTTTTTTCTTAGTTTTTGATGTTCATTTACGCAGCATTATTGAAATTACGGTTTTCAACATTTAGTATTTAATTTTTCGTCCTCGAACCGTGAAATTACATCGGCACTCCATTTCTAAAAAAGATATCCACAAGCGGTTTTTTGCATATTGTTTCTTATCATATTTCGAAGAGCTGATTAGATTTTGGAGGTTAAGGGGGGTAAAAATGGGGTAAAACTCCTATTTTTAGCGTTTTTCGGTTATAATTAATTATTATTGTATTTTATTAACTTAGCATTTATATGAAAGATTTTTTTAAATTTCTTAAAAAATGTTATAAACAACTTTTTCCTAAAATACATTGTTTTCGAGATAGCGTTTAAAGCAGTAAAATGTTTTTTTGGCATAATTCACTTATTTATAAACCGATTTCAAAAAATTATGTTTCAAATAAAAGCGCTTTTTAAGCAAAAGATGTTATATACAGTTTTTTCTAGAATACTCGTTTGAACGTATGCTTGGTCTGTGGGGTCGAAACACAAATATACCCCCGGTAGTGAACGTATTAAAATAAACTACTTTTGTTGATTTTTTTTTCTAAAATGCATAGTATTCGAGATATTTGAAAGTTTCAGGTTAAAAAAAACACCCGGTATATAACAAGCCGTGAAGATATGTAATGCCACGCATTCCATTATATATTATTCACAGAAAATGGTATAAAACGAAAAAAAAAAATGATTTTTTTTTAATTTTTAAAAAACAAAAAATAAGATGTTTTTTTTCTTTTTGCGAAAAAAACAAAAAAAAAATGATTTTTTTTTTTTAAATAAGTTTTTATTTTTTTTTTAACTTTTTTGTTTTTGGGGAGATTTCTTTCAAAATTGGTAGAATTGATCCTTATAATAAAAATAATTTTTCCTAAAGTTACGTTAATCGGATTTTTTTTTCAGTTTTTTTCGATTTTTTTTTCAAGTTTTTGGGAGGATTACTTTTAAAAACACTAGGGATCTTCCCCTTGTAGAACTTGATTTATCCTGAAATATCCAAGTCGATCGGATTTTTCGTTCTTGAGTTATCGTGTTCACAAAAATCGTGACATCGGACAGACGGACATTTCAAAAAAAAAAGTTGCTTATTTTTTCATGACACAAATTTATATCCAAGAATTTTTTGTCTAGGATGATTTTTGAACATTTTTGAAAATTCGAAACAATTATATATTATATTATTCTGGCACAGGCACTGTGAATAATATAAAAATGGTAGTGTATTCCATTAAAATTTTAAATATTTGTTTTAGATAAATGGAAACGAATGTCAATGGAAAGGAGTGGAATGGACGTTTGATAATCCGGAATGGAGAAATTTGAAGGCAACCTTTAGCACTCCCTTGTCCGCTCAAGAGTTCCATTCAAATTATTTGGAGGGTTTGAATTACGCCAATGAGGTTGGAATTGTGGATGACTTGCCCTCAGAATTCATTGACTAATTCACCTGTAAGTTATGATACTATAATCATTTTTTTTTTCGATAACTCGCTGCTTTTTTCTTTTTAAAATGTATGTACTAACCTGTTACTACTATAGTATATTCAACTTCAATATGAAGTAGAAGTAAATAAAACAATTGCGCACGCGGCAGCTGGCGCGTGGTTCATTGGTTAGAACACTCGAGAGTAGGGATGTAGAAAATTAAACAGGTCAGTACATGAGTACTTTCGAAGAAGCGTGCAATACATTGCAATGGACCGTTATATAGAAATATTTTGTTTTGAGTCCTACCCTGTCACTAAATCCGTGTCACGTTGTCACGTGCGTTTGTTTACACTCACTTTATTTTTAAGATGAATATACTATAGTAAACCAGTCAAAATTAAATTCACATATGCATCAAAAAACAAGAAAAAGAAAACGTTTTAAATTACTGCATTAATGCATGCCAAAAGTTGTATTTTAACCAGTTGCAACCGGGTCTGACTCACACATACATATATGGACTTTTTATGTCAACCGGATCACCTGCGTACCCAAAATTTGGGTTGATGGATTTTTATGATCGAGGTGTCAAAATGTTCGTCTGGACAAAAGCTTTCAAAAAAATGGCGGCGTTTTAATAAAATTCAATATGGCGGATCAAATATAGCGGCTGGAAACCAGAGAAAAATCGACAGTTCGAATCAAAAAGCATGTAAGAAAAAAAAATTGGCGTTCGATTCGATTGGTTTTGTCAACAAGGCGGATCCAAGATGGCGGCTAAAACCTCGAAATCGTCAATATAAAAAAAAAATCTTCCGATTAATGCCAAATTTGGTTTTTGGGGGTTTTTGAGGTCGCTGATCTTAAATCCGAAGATTTGCAAAATTCAAGATGCCGGATTCAATATGGCGGGCCCGATTTTCGAAAATCAAAAATTTAGTCCGCCATCTTGAATTTTGCAAATCTGACTTCGGATTCGTGATAAGCGACCTCAAAACCCCCCGTAAACGAAATTTGGCCTAAATCGGTTGATTTTCGAAAACTGGGACCGCCATATTGGATCCGCCATCTTGAATCTTGCAAATCTGCCTTCGGATTTGTGATCAGCGACCTTTAAAATCCCCACAAACCAAATTTGGCATTAATCGGATGATTTTTTTTTTAATTTCGACGATTTTGAGATTTTGGCCGCCATCTTGGATCCGCCATGTTGCATTTCTTCAACCTACCTTATAAACTTTTTAGGGACGTCAAATACCAACAAATTGAGCCTAAAACCAATCGAATCGAACGCCAATTTTTTTCTTATATGCTTTTGATTCGAAATCTCGATTTTTCTCTGGTTCCAGCCGCCATATTTGATCCGCCGTATTGAATTTTTCAAAACACCACCCTTTTTTTGAAAGCTCGTGTCCAGATGAACAATTTGACACCTTGATCATAAAAATCCATAACCCAAATTTTGGGTACTCAGGTGATCCGGTTGACATGAAACGTCCCATATTTTATTTTTTACCCATCATGGAGAGGGTTTCCAGTCCCGAAATTCGGGATCCCGATAAAAATTGAATCCCGAAATTTCGCGAAATCCCGAAAAATCCCGATTTTTTTTTACAAATATATTTGTTTATTAACTCGATGTGTAATTGTGATTTGCGCGTATTATTTTTTTGTTTTCGATGATGAAAACGCACCCCTACAAGGCCCTGGAGACTCCTGGCTGGGGTCTAGACCTAACAAAACAATTTCTTGATAAACGGGCTAAGCATTTTTGAATGATACAATCATACATTGTATACTTTATAAAAAAGTTTTATTAAATAAATACACAAAAGCATTAATCGGTTTAATCAAGGTGGGCATTGAAATCGTACATTTTACAACATAGTTTGATTTAGTTTGACAAGTAAGAATTAATTTTTAAAGTAAGGTTATTTATTTGTCAAATTCAAAACATATCAAGGCAAAAACACAGTATCCGCTTTGATTTTGGTTTTAAATTAAAATTAGAATAAAATTTATCGGAAGAATAAAACAACCTAATTTTCATAACTTTTCTAATTATAAATCATTATAAGAATAATTTAAATAGTACAATACAAAAAACTAACAAAAAATCCAGTATTTACTGTATTTTATCCTGGACGGTTTTTGTCAAAAGCTTAACCCAACTTTTAAAATCTCTTTCCAAAATATGATGTAAAATTTAAGATTTCAATGCATCCCTTGATAAAACCTATTAATGCTTTTTAAAAAACATCGGCAGGGCATACCAATTTAAGAGATGATTCTACATTCAAAAATATCAAAAAAAAAAATCGTTCCTATAAAGATTGGTCCGGAAGTAATGCCTAAGGGAGCTACGGCCCTTTTCAGGTGTCCTTAAAGCTAGAGCGACGAGTTTTTGCATGTGTACTAGTTTTAATATTTATCCTGGCGTGGCTAGGCGGACAAAATGTGTGATGCTTAACACATTTTTGTCCCAAACTTTTTTATGTGTACTTTTTTTTTGTAAAAACACACAAAAATGTCATAATAGTGTAAAACATAGGAGCAACCGTTTAAAAAAATGCAATTAAGAGGATGTAACATTTTGTGCCACCAAAAATGTTACTTTTTAAAAGGCTCCTTTCATAATATTATTAAATTTAGGTATTTCAGTAAAAAATACTTTTTTGCTTAGTTTTAAATGTCTAATCACCCAGCAGCATTAAAATTTTATTGGTGCTTTTTTTTCCCATTCAGTATGTCTATCTTCGAAGGGCCGTAGCCTTAGGTCTTATTTCCGGCCCAACCTTTATAATAACTTTTTTTCATATTTTTGGGTGTAGAATTACCTCTTAAATTTTGGCATGCCAGTCACTGATCACCCTGTATTACCTTCTTAATGTTAAAGTAAGTTTCTTGCTTTTATTAGAGTTTATTTTATTATTTATAGTGTTGTTATTAAAATTAAGAAGGAAATATTTATTTAATAAAACTTTTTTATACAAAACTACAGGTTTTTTATTTTAATAAAATATGTTTAATATAGTCAAATTAAAGTCGCAAGCAAGTTGCAAAACAACTTTACACCTAGAGAGTTGAAATTTGAAACAAATTTTCTCTATTACTTAATAAATCTTTGTTGCAAACTTCAACTATCTGGGTCAACGCGAGTAGGTATAGCGACGGTTGAGCCAGACAGTTCGGGACATTTGAACTACTGTCGGTAAGTGTGTAATCTGTATTATCGGTACATTTGAACTACTGGCGGGAAATTTAAAAATACAAAATGGCGGTTTCCGGTGACGTCACAAAATGGCGGTTTCCGGTGACGTCACAAAAGGCGGTTTCCTGTTGCGCGAAATTTAAAAATTCAAAATGGCTGTTTCCTGTTACGGAAAATTTAAAAATTCAAAATGGCGGTTTCCGGTAAGCTCTTTTGATTTGTTGAAAACAAATTAATAATTAGTACTGTTAGTACCTAAGTTTTCTAGTACCCTTTTTGGCGTTTAGATCCAATACGCAGCCCCTGCCCTAAAGACCCTTTGGGTAATTAGATCCATTAAGCAGACCCCCCAGGGGTGCAGTATACAAACCCCTATTTGGTAAGTAACGTTGGGGTAGTTTTTCAAGAAACCTCTACATTATTACTTTTTAAAAAAGTCTCGGCTGCTGCGGGTTTGAACCGCAGACCTATAGTTTGGTAGACGGATACGTTACGTACTGCGCCACAGAGCTCTCTGCGATACAAAATAATTTAGTTGAAAGCTTGGTATTATAAAATTATTTAATATAAACGAAGGAGCCCTGAAAAGTTTAAAATTATTGAAAGCAATGAGTGTCAAACCTAATCAGACTGTTAAGCCTAGCTTGTTAGCCTAAATTATGAGACCAAATTAGTAATAAATATTAAACATTGACTTTTGTAAACCAAACAAATACAGATACAAATATTCTTTAGAAGTACAAAGAGCCAATACCACGTTTTCGCACAATAATTACCAATAGACCAAAATATCAAAGAAAGATTCCGTATTGTTTCCGTAATATCTATAAATTATAAATATATAGTTAATATATGGCGTCTTCACCAAATTCTGTTGAAATAGTAATTAAATAAAAATAATTTTAATTTGTTTCATAATTTAATAATTATTACATGTTAAAAATTATTCTCAAACACATGTTGCAAAAAAGTTCTCAAAAAGTTTAGTATACACAGAAAAAATGTTTTCTTATAAATATATAGTTAATATATGGCGTCTTCACGAAATTCTGTTGAAAAAGTAATTAAATAAAAATAATTTTAATTTGTTTCATAATTTAATAATTATTACATATTAAAAATTATTCTCAACACACATTTTGCAAAAAAGTTCTCAAAAAAGTTTAGTATACACTGAAAAAATGTTTTCTTAAATCAAGAATATTGTGATTCGTATATAACAATATATATTTATATATACCACGTTACAATCAAATTACATATTTGTTTTAAAAATTATTGCAAAAAAGTATAATCACAAACATAAAAATGTTTGACGCTATTGCTTAAATATATTTTTTAGAATAGTTGTTTTAAGTGTGGTTTGTCAAGCGCGCCTAAATTATACAAAAAGTGTAATTACACACAGAGAAATGTTTCTTAAATCAAAATATATCACATTTTTTGTGTTATACCTAATTACAGATTTTATCTTGTTTCAAAAGTTGGCAAACAGTATACACACAGAAAAATGTTTCTTAAATCAAAAATATTGTTATATCACATTTGTTTTTTCTGTGTTATACCTAATTACATATTTTGTCTTGTTTCAAAAGTTAGCAAACAGTATACACACAGAAAAATGTTTCTTAACCCTTACCCTCCCGAGACTAAACTAATGATAATTTTTCGATTTAATTGTGTTTTTTGCTATACCTAAAAAAAGAAAAAAAAATAAAAAATACATTTTTTTTTAGTTTCTGTTTCCTTTGAGTTTCAGGAGAGTGGTATTATACCGAATTAAATTTGTATATTTGTTTGCATACATAGAAAGTCTATAAAAGTATTTTGGATTAATATTACCTTAAAGAAACAATTAAGCAAAAAGTGTAATTACACACAGAGAAATGTTTCTTAAATCGAAAATATTGTTATATAACATTTTCTTTTTTCTGTGTTATACCTAATTGCACATTTTATCTTGTTTAAAAAGTTAGCACAAAGTATACACACAGAAAAATATTTATTAAATCAATAAATTGTTATATATTTCTCAAACAGACTTTTTCTGTGTGCAGCAGTATTTTATTATTAATGTACTGAGAAAAAAAATATTTTAATAATAATATAATTGTATTTCTTTGTGTATTTATCTTAATTTATTAATACACTGTACAATTAAATTGCATATTTGTTTAGACTTTTTATATTATAACTAATTGTATATTTTATCTTATTTCAAAAGTTAGCAAAAACTATACACACGGAAAAATATTTATTAAATCAAAAAATTTATGTACAACAGTATTCTCAAACAGACTTTTTCTGTGTGCAGCAGTATTTTATTATTAATGTACTGAGAAAAAAAATATTTTAATAATTCAATAATTTTATTTCTTTGTGTTTATATTTATCTTAATTTATTAATACACCGTACAATCAAATTGCATATTTGTTTCAAATTTAAAATACTATTGTTGCTATATTATAGCGAAAAAGTGAAAATATTTTACAAACACAGAAAAATAAAATCTTAAATCAAGAATATGCATTAACGGAGATTTTTATTTTAGTAATTATATACTTATAATTTAATACATTTTAATACAAAAAAATTACTGGGGAAAATGTAATATACCATTTACTATGAATATAATGAAAAAGTATTGCTTTTTGTGGAATATTTTTATTCGTTTCAAACTTTAATTTAAAATCTACATACACAAGATTTGATTTATTTCTAATCGGTTTTTGCAGCTCCTTAACAATTTTTTTCTTCAGTTAAGAAGGTTTTATTTTCTTAAATTATTAAAATCAACAATTCCAGATAACGGTATTTTAACATGACATTCTGTCTTACTTTGTTCAATTTTTTCTAATCTATTATTTATATCTTTACTTGTACTATTTATTTTATCATGTAGCTCCTTAATTTTATTTTGTAAGGCAACTAACTCTTTATTTATATCTTTGCTAGTACTATTTAGTAGTAACTGTATGGAATCTTGTAATTCTTTTTTAAACACCTTTTCTCTTTCTCCCAGTGAATCTTTTAAAATTTTTATATTATCCATTGCATTTTTATAACAATTATCGACATACGATTTATTAGAACAATCGAGAGCATTTTTAGGTTGTAAAACATTAACCAATTTTCTATTTTTTACATTCACATTACCCTCAGAGTCTAAAGATAATACTTGAGGCTGAGGTCTTATATTTATAGGTTTTTCTGATGTCAAAGAAGAACGACCAAACTTATCAACACCCATTTTAAAAATAACTACTTTATACAACTATGTATGCATTTATTCATTAGCCTTTGTTACACTGAAAAAAAAGTTATATGAAAAAATATACTTTTTATATTTTTTATTTAAAAATATAACACAAAAATAATAATTTAACAGCTCAGCCTAGGCTAAATTATAAAAATTTCATAACAATAAGTGAAAAGTATTTTATTATCAGTCAAAAAGTCAAATTGCATTCTAAAAGTACACACAGAAAGGTATTTTTATTTATTATACGTTTTCTTTGAACCCAAATGTCTAAAATTAAAGACATTTATACTAAAGTGTTTTTCTAAACAACTTTTACATAAGTCCGTCAGTCTGTATGTTATGTATTCTTGTTCGCATGATAAGTCAAGGAAGAACAATCCGATCAACTCAAAGTTTTCAAGAAAAATCAAGGAAACTAAGCCTATTGAAAATATCAATCATTTAAACTTTATTATTTTATTTATATCTTTTTCCTTATTTTAGAAAAAAAAATGTTTTTATAAAAAAATTCACAAAAGGTGG
>OY294045.1:55123844-55209824 GCA_958510825.1 Brachypterus glaber | reverse complement strand
GTAAATTGTTTGCTGCTTTCAAACTCTATTTTTACATACATTTTAGAGTATATTCAGTATACAGTAGTTTAATCTTAAAAAATAAACGTTCAAATCAGTTATATCAATAGTCTAAAAAATGTATTATTGTAACATATTTTTTACTATTAATATTTAACATATCTTTCTAAATTAAGGGGCTGTTTTGACTGACAAAAAAGTTTTCAGATAAAGATCTTATAGCAAAAAAAAGTTTAAAAATATAGTAAAAATTTATTTTAAGGTAGGAGCGTATCCTTTCTCTTTTCACTTTTTAATAGGTATCTTAACAGAGGTAACAACCAAACAAAATGTATCAGTGCTTATTCCTGAGCTTTTTGAGATCATACCCCAAATATCATTAAAAGTAACCTTTGATGCTTCTTGAAAACGAAGCCAACCCTCACCACGTTTGAAGTCCTTTGAGCAAAAGTTGAATCCAATTTGATCCGTAGGACTAACTCCCTCCGTTCCTTTTTGAATAATTTCATTAATGGCTTCTTTCATCCATAATACTGGTTCTTTATCGAGTGGTACTGGTTTTATTTTAAATTCTATTGTTCTATATTGAAGATTAAACTTTTTAACTTCCTTTGTAAAGTTTTTATTAATTTCAACCTTATCCATTTTAAATATTTTTAATAACAGCAACAGTGAGTGACTGAACAGAATAACTAGCTGAAATCTTCTCCTTTGCATATACTGGAAAAAAATATTAATTTTATTGTGAATGCTACACAAAAAAAAGTTGAAATTTTTTAGATTTTTTGAATTTTATTTATATTTTTTTATAGTTTTTTAAAAAAAATTGGCAGCCTAAAACTAGACCTATGGTATAAAATATATGTAGCTTAAAGCGTTATCTTGGTCACAAATTTTCCAGACAGCCAGTCAATTTTTTTTACTAAAGAAAGTCTTTCCTCGGTGAAAGTAATAGTTATAAGAAGATGATAATAAACAGCATTTAAAAAAAATTCACTAATGTTGTACTGTTAAAACACTAAATGTAATTTTTTGTCATTTTTTATTTAACTAAAAATCAGTGTCGTTTTAAGGATTTAGGTTATAACCACAAATTATTCTTAATCCTATCTTAACCTTATCTTAATATTATCTGAATTTTATCTTAATCATATCTGAATCTTATAGCTTATAAAAAGCTTGATAGTTTTAGAGCTCTCAATTTATAATCATGTCTCTGACATTCACCCTGTCAGGATATACAAGTCTCTTGTCACAAGAATATTACCCTCCAATAGAACTTGACCCTGATTATCAGTATTCCTTGGCACTGATTGGGTTTTATACCTACAACTCTATCCCTAATATTGAGGAGGGGAAAAACAATAAATTTTACTACACAGAAGTTGAAAACAATACTGATGAAAATAAAACAAACAAAAAGAAGGAGCATATTATTTCTATACCAACGGGGGCTTACGAAGTAGCTCACATTGAAAAATATCTGCAAAAACAACTTTCTTCAACCGATTTGCAAAATAAAATCAGTTTAACCCCTAATAACAATACCCTAAAGTCCCAAATTGAGAGTATTTATGAAATAAACTTTAATCACACTGATAGTATAGGAAAATTACTTGGTTTTTCAGCAAGAGTTTTAGAACCTAATAAACTACATGAATCAGATTTACCTGTAAATATTGTTAAAGTGGTAACAATTCGTATAGAATGTGATATTGTTTCAGGTTCATACTATAATAGCAAAACCTCACACACTTTGTACCAGTTTGCACCAGGAGTAGACCCAGGTTATAGTATAAATATAGAGCCTAGAAATCTTATTTATTTACCTGTTACAAATCAAAAACAAATAAAAAAGATAACACTAACTATACTCGATCAAAACTCCAATTTGATAAATTTCCGTGGAGAAGAAATTGTGGTATTATTGGAACTGAAAAAGCAAAAATAATGGGGCTTGTTTCTAATAATAACGAACTGAAGACCCTAGTACGAAAATGGCTTTACAACCTTCTTTGAGAGATAAAGATAGAAAATAAGATCAATAAGGGAAAACGAAGAATATTTTTTTTGTCACAACAAATTATTAATGAAGTAATCTATAACAATAAATACGTTTTTAATTTATTTTGTAATTTTTTTTTATCTATAAATTTATTCCTCAAATTTTATTCTTTAATTTTAAAACATAAATTTGTTGCAGAGGAAACTTTTTCTTGATCAGTTTAATTAAATCAAGCTTATTATGATAATTCTACGCTTTGCAATTGAATTTTTTTAGTTCTTTTTCTGATTCATCCAACATGGGTCTAGATGTGTTTTAAAGGTTTTAGAAGAGATATTGATGAGCTATTATAAGGTTTTATGAGCTTTTACAGCTGAGTTATTGATGAGCTAGTTGCACTAGTATGAGCTTTTTAAACAGCTTTTAAACGGCTAGTATGAGCTAGTATGAGCTTTGAAGAGCTTTCAAATAGCTCCTAAACAGCTTTTTATGAGCTAATATGAGTTAGTATTAGCTTTGAAGAGCTTTTTATGAGCTTTGTACTGACCTGATTGTTTTTAACTGATCTGAACTGATTAAAAACATTTTAACATTGATTAATTATTATTAACAGTTATGCTTTTGCTGCACCTTATATTTATAGTTTGACATAATGTTAAGGAAACATATTTTTGAAATTTTCAAAAGCAAAAACATTTTTTTTTTCATTTTTTTATAGAAAGTTTTAAATTTGATATAAAAAGTTGAGATCTAAGTGCTTTGTAAACTATAATGTAAGAAACAATAAAATGTCAAAGGAATGATAATGATTATTAATCTAGCCTGCGAGGTCTATTAATCAAAATACTGCAGCTAACATCAAACGGACAGACTTATTTTTTCATTAAAGATGCCTGTATCAAAGGATTTAAAAAGCCTTTTGGAGATTTTGGAAAATTATACAATATATAAAATAAGGATTAAGATCTAAGTGCGTAAAAACACACAAAAAGTTAAAAAAAAATGGTTAAAATTAATTGGTTAGTGTAACACAAAGCACTGTTTTTTGTTTAATATTAAGGCTTAAAATTTTAAGCCCATGTTTCTCATTTCAAACTTAAAGTAGAATTTTAGAAAAAAAGAAACGAAAAATGATATGTTTAAAAGGGGGGAAATAAATTATTTGATTTTAAAAATAGTTGTATAAATCAATTCATTTTTGTGCAAATCTTTTTAAAATAACTTAAAAAATAAAATAAAATTGTAAATAAGAAAAAATCTTAGGAAAGCCTATTAAAATCCCATTAAAAAAATTAAAGTTAAAAGGGGTAAACTATTTAAAAAAATCGTAAAAATAAAAGGAAACGTGCTATTGCAGTATTTAAAAATAATTTTATTATTAAATTGAAAACACTCCATTAAAAACACTGGTCTGCGATGAAAACCAGCCTTAGATAGAGATAGAGATTTTAATAGATTTTTATTAAATTAGAATACATAAATTTTTTCGACATGTTTTTATAATTTTTTTATCTATCTCAACTAATGAACTCCTTTAGTAATTCAAGGACAAGCTATAAACCATATATCGTATGCTTACAAGCAAAGAATCATAAAACATGACTACAAATTTAAATTTAAATTTTGTAATAATTATTTTTGGAAAAATGAACTAATGCAAATTGGAATTAATAATGCTCCATTTGTTAATTAAAAAAATAAGTAGTTTGATTAACTAAATTGACTTAGTGCTTTTAAGCCGGTGATATCATTTAAAAAAAAATTTTCAAATAAATATCAAATCGTGATATCAAATTCCCTGAAGTTAATTAATTTTAATGTTATTTTCTCTAAAAACACAACAAAGTAATAAAAAACGCACTCTTTATATAAAAATACCGTGTTAATAATTATAATATTATTACATAAACTACTTTCCCAATCTGATTAATTAAAAATAAACTATACAAGGTGATTCACCTAAAATAAATTACTCGTTTTGTGACAAAACAAAACAACAAGTGTACAGAAACATTTTTTACTAGCTTTTGAGAAACAAAGTCATTTTCATTATTATTAAAAAAATATATAATAGTAAAATATTTGTTATTAAAAAAATGCTTAATTTTAAATTATTTTACTATTAAAATGTATAATTTTAAAATATAACAAGAATTTATTTCACCTCCATATACATTTTTTGAAATGAAAACATTAAATATATTTTATGAATTGCCAAATTTAAATATTGTTTGACTTGGATAAGAAATAAAAATAAAAATGAGAACATTTTTAAGATACGACTATCAAAAAGGCCAAAAAATATAATCACAGTATTTCAATTTAGGAGCTAGTTTATTTACTTGATACTTGCATATTTTTTACTAATATACGAGGGTAGCTAAATAATTAAAAAATCTTATTATGTATTGTATATAATTTAGATAAAAATAATTGCAACTCGATAACAAAAGCTAGTAGAAAACGTTTCTTTTCAACCTAATACTTTTATGGTATAATAATGCCAACTTACCTGTTGAGTGGTGTATTACGTTCTAAATGTAAATTGAAACTTATAAAACTGTAAATTATATTACGACTACAAGACTTGTGTAAGCCTATCTCATAGTATGAGATATATTTATATATGTTTGTGATTGTATTTAAGGTGCATAATATAAATCTGTAAATGAAGCTTATTATTATATTTTAAAATTTAAAATTTGCATAATTTATATAAACAATTTCGATATGAAAAGATTTATTGTGCATTAATGCATAGTATTAAATCATTTAATCAATATCCCAAAAAAAAAATAACATACACTGAAAAAAATATAAAAACAATTGAAAATCGACTTTCTCAAAAACTGTTCTAAGGATTATTTTAATTTCAACCATGTGTTATTTAAAATATTATTACCGAAAATGTATGTTTTGACTGCAAGTCATACAAACCCCTTGATCAAAACCTAATTTTCTTTTATTTTCTGTTAAATTATTTTTGTTGTAAAAACGTGACACTTTGATACTTTTTTTACAAAACAAAAAAAATGCTTTGTTCTCTATTTGAATGTGTAATATAAATTTTACAACAATTTTTTCAGGAAAATTTTATTTAAATAATTTTAACTTGTGTTTAAGTATTTGAAAGAAATTAAATATTTTAACTTGCATTATTTTTGCTATTACAGTTTGATTATTATTCTAAAAAGATATAACATTATTTTATTTTAGACTAAGCTTGTGAAAATTTCTTTAATCTTTAGGTAACAAGTTCTTAAAGTTTTCTAATAAAAAAATTAAAAAAATGTACAAAAAACAATAACTAAAAGCTTAATTACTAGACACACAAATAAGTTTTGGGGGCAGAAATAAATGAAAAAAATAATACAGGTTTGGACTTGTTGTTTGAATAACCCTTGTAATACAAATTTATTGTACAGACTAAATTAAAAAAAAAGCAAAAATCACTGCCTCTTTAGTTCTTTTTAGACAAAAGACCATTATTTTTGGTTCAAATTAAGGCTTGGTTGTCAATACAGCATACAACATTAAAGAAAATAAGAAAAATACATGTCTTATATTGAAGGTATTTTTACAACAATAAATGTTTTTTTTTTATTTTATTATATATTGTTTTTATATTTCTCAGTGTATACTAATTATAATTATGGTCATGTAAAGATAAAGTATTTAAACCTGACCTTACTATAGCTAAAGTTTAAAATAACTTTTAAACACAAATAAAATAATTAAATTATAATATTATTATCAGAATCAAAATTGATTTTTTTCTCAATAAATTAATAACAAAATACTGCTGCACACAGAAAAAAGTTGGCTGAGAATATTATACCGTACAAGCTGTGAACACAAAAAAAACCGGGGCTGTTCAAATTAACGTGACTTCATGCAGGTGAAAATATAATATACTTCAAGCTTTGTATGACAAGAAATTTAAGTTAATTAAATCTTTTTTATTTTGCCAAACTTTATTCTAGTTAAAAAATTGTATGATAAAATATAAAATTTTAATTATTAAAATTTCTTTCTAGCTATACAAGAAAACACTGGTAAAATTTTCTTTCCATTTTTCGAAACACTGATGCTCTTAATGTTTGTTTTTTACTTGGTTTTAAAGTATTAATATTAAGTATTTTAACGCTTTTATTTTTTATATAACAAATTGTTAATTTTACCATACTCATACTTTTTAGCTAGATTAGTAAAAGTCAAGTTCCTAAATAATTTTCGATTTCTACCCTTTGCATAGTTTAACCTAGAGAGCCTTAATGTGTCAGAGTGGAGACAATAAAATCTGGTAAAAATTGTTAGTTGGTTTGGACTTGACACGTTAAAGAGAGTTTATGATGTTCACGTTACAGAGAAGTCAATAGAAAAAATTCTGTGCTCTCAAACCCTAATAGTTCATATATACGCATGTTCACATTATTGAGCTTATACTGTATAACAATATTCTTAATTTAGGAAATATTTTTCTGTGTGTAATTATACTTTTTGCTCACAGTAATTAAACAAAATAAAATTTGCAATTATGTATAATACAGAAAAACAAATGAGAAATAACAATATTCTTGATTTAAGAAATATTTTTCTGTGTGTAATTATACTTTTTGCTAACTTTTGAAACAAAATAAAATCTTCAATTAGGTATAATACAAAAAAAACAAAATGTGATTTGTATAAAATAATTAAGAAACATTTTTCTTTGTGTATACTTTTTGCCAACTTTTTGAAACATAATCTGCAATTATTAATAACTAATAATTTATAATTGCTTTGCTAAGATATTGATAAACTTAACCTTTATTGATAGTTATTTATACATAATAAGATTAAATTTAATTATATACACGATGTGCTGACTAGACAATTATAAATTATAATTTATAATATATGCATATTAAAACGATTAAATTTTGATAATAAAAATTGTTTCATAATTTAGGTACAAACCATTGAGATTAATTTATTTTAAAATAATAAGATACATTTAAATAACACCCAGAGAAATTATTAACTTATAAAAAAATATAATTAATGAGATAAAATTAAAAACACACACAGAGAATAAAAATAAATATAATTAATAAAAATTGTTTCATAATTGGGCTCAAAAGTCAAAGTAATGCTACGCATTTCATTATATGGTATTTTCCCCAGTAATTTAGGTAAGCTTAAATAATGTTTTTAAAGATATTTTTTGTGTTAAAATGTATTAAATTATAAGTATATAATTACTAAAATAAAAATCTCCGTTAATGCATATTCTTGATTTAAGATTTTATTTTTCTGTGTTTGTAAAATATTTTCGCTTTTTTGCTAGCAACAATAGTATTTTAAATTTGAAACAAATATGTAATTTAATTGTACGGTGTATTAAGAAATTAAGATAAATATAAACACAAAGAAATAAAATTATATTATTATTAATTTTTTTTTTCTTAGAACATTAATAATAAAATACTGCTGCACACAGAAAAAGTCTGTTTGAGAATACTGGTGTATATAACAATTTATTGATTTAATAAATATTTTTCCGTGTGTATACTTTTTGCTAACTTTTGAAACAAGATAAAATATACAATTAGTTATAACACAAAAAATCTAAACAAATATGCAATTTGATTGTACGGTGTATTAATAAATTAAGATAAATATAAACACAAAGAAATAAAATTATTGAATTATTAAAATATTTTTTTTCTCAGTACATTAATAATAAAATACTGCTGCACACAGAAAAACTCTGTTTGAGAATACTGTTGTATATAAATTTTTTGATTTAATAAATATTTTTCCGTGTGTATAGTTTTTGCTAACTTTTGAAACAAGATAAAATATACAATTAGTTATAATATAAAAAGTCTAAACAAATATGCAATTTAATTGTACAGTGTATTAATAAATTAAGATAAATACACAAAGAAATACAATTATATTATTATTAAAATATTTTTTTCTCAGTACATTAATAATAAAATACTGCTGCACACAGAAAAAGTCTGTTTGAGAATACTGGTGTATATAACAATTTATTGATTTAATAAATATTTTTCCGTGTGTATACTTTGTGCTAACTTTTGAAACAAGATAAAATGTGCAATTAGGTATAACACAGAAAAAGAAAATGTTATATAACAATATTTTCGATTTAAGAAACATTTCTCTGTGTGTAATTACACTTTTTGCTTAATTGTTTTTTTAAGGTAATATTAATCCAAAATACTTTTATATACTTTCTATGTATGCAAACAAATATACAAATTTAATTCGGTATAATACCACTCTCCTGAAACTCAAAGGAAACAGAAACTAAAAAAAAAATGTATTTTTTTTTTCTTTTTTTTAGGTATAGCAAAAAAGACAATTAAATCGAAAAATTATCATTAGTTTAGTCTCGGGAGGGTAAGGGTTAAGAAACATTTTTCTGTGTGTATACTGTTTGCTAACTTTTGAAACAAGACAAAATATGTAATTAGGTATAACACAGAAAATACAAATGTGATATAACAATATTTTTGATTTAAGAAACATTTTTCTGTGTGTATACTGTTTGCCAACTTTTGAAACAAGATAAAATCTGTAATTAGGTATAACACAAAAAATGTGATATATTTTGATTTAAGAAACATTTCTCTGTGTGTAATTACACTTTTTGTATAATTTAGGCGCGCTTGACAAACCACACTTAAAACAACTATTCTAAAAAATATATTTAAGCAATAGCGTCAAACATTTTTATGTTTGTGATTATACTTTTTTGCAATAGTTTTTAAAACAAATATGTAATTTGATTGTAACGTGGTATATATAAATATATATTGTTATATACGAATCACAATATTCTTGATTTAAGAAAACATTTTTTCTGTGTATACTAAACTTTTTTGAGAACTTTTTTGCAAAATGTGTGTTGAGAATAATTTTTAATATGTAATAATTATTAAATTATGAAACAAATTAAAATTATTTTTATTTAATTACTATTTCAACAGAATTTCGTGAAGACGCCATATATTAACTATATATTTATAAGAAAACATTTTTTCTGTGTATACTAAACTTTTTGAGAACTTTTTTGCAACATGTGTTTGAGAATAATTTTTAACATGTAATAATTATTAAATTATGAAACAAATTAAAATTATTTTTATTTAATTACTATTTCAACAGAATTTGGTGAAGACGTCATATATTAACTATATATTTATAATTTATAGATATTACGGAAACAATACGGAATCTTTCTTTGATATTTTGGTCTATTGGTAATTATTGTGCGAAAACGTGGTATTGGCTCTTTGTACTTCTAAAGAATATTTGTATCTGTATTTGTTTGGTTTACAAAAGTCAATGTTTAATATTTATTACTAATTTGGTCTCATAATTTAGGCTAACAAGCTAGGCTTAACAGTCTGATTAGGTTTGACACTCATTGCTTTCAATAATTTTAAACTTTTCAGGGCTCCTTCGTTTATATTAATAATTTTATAATACCAAGCTTTCAACTAAATTATTTTGTATCGCAGAGAGCTCTGTGGCGCAGTACGTAACGTATCCGTCTACCAAACTATAGGTCTGCGGTTCAAACCCGCAGCAGCCGAGACTTTTTTAAAAAGTAATAATGTAGAGGTTTCTTGAAAAACTACCCCAACGTTACTTACCAAATAGGGGTTTGTATACTGCACCCCTGGGGGGTCTGCTTAATGGATCTAATTACCCAAAGGGTCTTTAGGGCAGGGGCTGCGTATTGGATCTAAACGCCAAAAAGGGTACTAGAAAACTTAGGTACTAACAGTACTAATTATTAATTTGTTTTCAACAAATCAAAAGAGCTTACCGGAAACCGCCATTTTGAATTTTTAAATTTTCCGTAACAGGAAACAGCCATTTTGAATTTTTAAATTTCGCGCAACAGGAAACCGCCTTTTGTGACGTCACCGGAAACCGCCATTTTGTGACGTCACCGGAAACCGCCATTTTGTATTTTTAAATTTCCCGCCAGTAGTTCAAATGTACCGATAATACAGATTACACACTTACCGACAGTAGTTCAAATGTCCCGAACTGTCTGGCTCAACCGTCGCTATACCTACTAACGCGTTCTCAAAATATCGTAGTGTAAAGTTGTTTTGCAACTTTCTTGCGACTTTAATTTGACTATACTCGTTATTTTAATAACAAGTTTTTAGTTTAAATTATATAATTTTATTCATTTAGTATTAGATAATTAATATCTGAAGAAATTTAAACTTTTTAAATTTCGGAATCGAGATCCCGAACTTTTTTAAAATTTCGGGATCGGGATCCCGAAACCTGGAATCCCTAATTATGGACAAGAACAACTTTGTAGTTTTTTTTTTTTATTTAGAAGGAGCCTTAAATTTTGGTAAAAAAATAGCAGCGTTTTCAAAATATACATCGGAGTTGAATGAAAGTTGAGTGAAAACGTCGCTATGCGACAAATGGAGTTAGTGCTTTGGGAACGTTCGTATTACGTAACGCAAAATTTACCAAAATTCATACACTTCATACCTCGGTTCTCGCGTTATTCAAGGCTGTAGAGATTTTATATTTTGGCTACCCCCCTAACACACCCCCTATTAGGGGGGATAGCCAAAATATGAAATCCCTATAATCTATAATAACGCGAGAACCGGGGTATGAAGTGTATGAATTTTGGTACAATTTGCGCTACGTGATACTTGAATGTTCCCTTTCAAGCTTTGTTAAGTAGTATACATAGCCGTCTAAAAATAACTTTTTTCTCTATTGTTGCTTTTGTTTCAGATTGAAAATTATGGTACTTGTTTTAAGCTTTATACCGAATAAATAAAATTTGATTTTATTAATCGTCCAACTATATTTTCTTTGTATGTATTAGTATTTTAAATGTTAATTTTTATTTTATAGAATTTAATCGTATGTAATAAAAATGTTTATTTGTAACTTTGCTTTTGTTTTATATAATTATTTTTTAACCGACTTCCAAACAGGAGGATCCTCCTAGGAGGTTATCAGTTCGACGTGTGACTTTTTTTATGTTTGTTTCCGTCTAACTTTGGAACGAATGAACGGAATTTGATGAAACTTTTTGCAACTTAAAGAGGGCATTCATGAGGTGGTCCCGTTTTAATTTGACGCTCAGATAATGCCGGGTAAACCGGGTAATTAAGTTAAATCTAATAATTTTAACGCAATTTCATTTAAAAATGGCTTAATTTGGTTCTACTACAAGCCAAATTTTTAGAGAAATATTGGATAAGTCGGATAACTTGAAATAAAAATATTACTTTTAAATTTTAGAAATTTATCTTTAAGATAATGACGTCACAACGCACTAACTGCATTGTGGCGTCAGCAGCTTGCCGAGATTGAAGGACAACTATAATTTAGCTTAGATAATGTTCGAAATCTACAAGTTCTGTCCCTAAAAAGTAAAAAAAAAATGAACCGAATTCTATGTCTCTAAAAAGTAAAAAATACTTAAGTCAATGCCAATTTCTCAGCAAACAATAATAAAATAATAATTGTTAGTAATTAATTTAGGGAATGGTGAAATTGGCATCGACTTAAGTATTTTTTATTTTTAGAGACCTAGAAGTCGGTTCATTTTTTTTGCGAAAGTTTTTATTACCATTTAAAAAAATGGATATAATTTAGTGAAAATTCAAACTACGCAAATTATTTTAAAATTTTAAAAATTAATCTTCTCTCACCTGTATGCTGTGATTTTTAACCAACCCATTAAATAACTCGTTTTTCCTAACATTTTAACAATGGTCTGTTTTTTTCAAGCAAGATAGTAAATTAAAAATCGCACAGTGAATATTTTCAAAACAGATTCATATATTGGATGTGCGAATATACTGCGTAGTTTATAAAACTATATTCTATACACAAACATATACTATTCAAACCTGTTGTAAAAATATTTACTGAGCGATTTTTAATTTACTATCTTGCTTGAAAAAACAGACCATAGTGTCGATTCAAGTAAAAAAGAATTAAAAAAAAACCTTTAATGTTAATGTTTATATTTTTCATAATACTCTATGAAATTAGATTTGACAATCTTGTTCAAGCATGATGCTTTAAAATTTATTTTCAGGTAGGTACTTATTTATAAAATTTCATTAACAAAGTAACAAAAAAATATTTTTTTAAACTTATAAAATATAAAAAATAGTTCTATTTTACTCAACTTCCTCCGCGTCTCTCTGTTTGTCCTTTTTCTTCTTCTTTTTCTTTTCTTTTTTAGGTGTCTGAAACAAAAAATAAACACATTAAAAGAGTAACCAGTCGTCTATAATAAGCGAGAATACTTTCTCATAAAAAAAAGGTATGTCCAGAAACAATTTATTACATTTTGGGGAGTGGGTGGCCATGGAAAAAAATGATAATAACATTTTTTGTGTAATATTAATTTTCTCACTACCAACTAGGTAAGTTGACATTACTAATCAAAAACCCAACAGTAATGGAAAGTACCAAGATATCTGGAGGCTTTAGCCCTGGTACCTTCACTCAGTCAGTCTTTGGGGCTAGTAACCAGAGGCCGCCACGCTATAAGCGACCGTCAAATCGAACTGAAAATTGCTAAAACGAACGTATTTGGAGGTAATGTTTAAATGTTTAATTTTAAAAATTAACGGTATTATTAACTCAGTTAAAGTAACTTTACTTTCTGACCGACAATGCTTTGTACATAGAGACTTTTTCTGAACCTTATTTTTAGTGACTCGGCACGTTTTAAAACATGAGTGCTGCTTACGCATCATCGAGGCTGTCTTCCTCTGTTTGCACCCGAAAGGTCCGAAAATGACGCATACAGCGGCTGCAAAGTATATAGGAAAATCAAAGACATTCGTCAACAAGTGGGTGAAACGATACTCGAAAACGAAAAATGTTGACGACTTACCAGATCGTGGCTCAACAGGAAAGGTTTCGGCTAAGCACGAAAAAATTATTTTAAACATGTTTTCGCAAAATCCTCAATTAACCCTGTGCCAAGGGAAAAAACTGATGCAGAAAGGTTTGGATATATCACATGAAACAATTCGTACTCATCTCCAGGCTCACGATTTAAAGTGGCGAAGTACAATAAAGAAAGCTTTGTTGAGTAAAACACAGAGAGAAAAACGACTCGCGTGGGCCAAGGGAAACATCGATCGAGGCTGGAGCAAGGTTATTTTTACCGATGAAGCTTCCTTTTGGGGTTACGTTATCAACCCTCGGGCCTGGACATTCTCCACCAACCGATTGGCCGTCCCAATCGCCCGACGCAAACCCCATTAAGAATGTGTGGTCATTCATGAAGCACAAGCCTCGCGGGAAAAAGGTATACACATTAAAGCAGCTATCAAAGAAATTGGGACAATATGGGAGGTCTTTGTCGAAGGAATATGCAAAAAATCTCGTTCAAAGTATGCCCAAAGATGCCAGGCGATCATTGACGCAAATGGAGACTGGACAAGTTACTAAGTAACTTAGTTAAAGTTATTTGCATTGATCTATCATTCATTAACTGTAATTAAATGTAAAAAAAAATAGTATAAATATATTCTTAAATAAACAATGCGAGACACACTCTTACTTGACCGCTTAACACGTTGACTGCCGCAATTTAAAAAAAAATCAACCAAACAGATTCAGATACAGCCGAGCTTTTTCAGTCCCATATAATATAGGACTAAGACGCTTACCGAGCCACACACGGCTGTAGAGCAGATCCGCGTCCAAAACACCAGTGGGGTCTCACGTTGGCACGCCACGTTTATGTCTCACGGCAGCCAACGTGTTAAAATTACTAAATTTGCGTATTGGTTTGTTCTCATTAGGGGATGTTCAAACGTTATGTCGCCGACCTAGAGGGGGTTTAGCTGAAAGTGACGTCCCATATAAAAATATTACATTTAATGTTTCAATTACACATGAGAAAATGGTGATGGGGGGTTTAAAATCATGCGTTTTTTTGTCTGTTTTAGGCCGATGAAACAAAGCATAGCAAGATAAACATTTTACTAGGTTTTCTGAATAATGATAAAAGTGAAAAAAATAAAATTATAAAATTATTCACCTCTGAAGTTTCAGCCTCGGTAGTTTCTTGTGTTTCTCCGCTTTCATCTTCTTCTGTCTTCTTCCTCTTCTTTTTTTTCTTTTCTTTTGGGCTAGTTTCTTCACTAGTCTGCGTTCCTGAGATATCGGCAACACTGAGTTTTCTCTAGAAAATCGAATGTTTAAAAAAAAGGAACCATTTTAGAAAAATTAAAAGATTACTATCAAAATGTATTACCTTTTTAGTTTCTTCTTCTTCTTCAGCCTCATCTACACCATTATCATCTTTAGGTTCTTTTTTAATCCTGCAAACAAAGAAATTAAATTAACCCTAAAAATTTGGCACAATTAAATTTATTCAAATTAAAAGCAAAATTATGTTTATTATCGAGTTTGTGGACTAGAGTCACTTCATCTTAGTCTTACTTTGTTCTTTCGTTCTCTTTCGTTAGTTTTCCGTTTTTGGACTTGGCTTTTCTCCATTCGGGTAGCGCCACACAAAAAAAGAGCATCGCACTTCCCCTCGATTACCCTTAATGTGTATGTGGATTTTTTTTTTGGCTAAAGTACCGCAATTTCTTCAAAAAGAAATGCGCTAGGAAGAAAAAAACGAAAACCAGAGCAAAAACAGACCAAGTACAGATGAAGTGACCCTATTGTGGACTTCTTTGGAAAAATATATATTCATTTTTGTTTTGTTTTAAACTAACGTTTGCATAGAAAAAGCCGAGTAAAATTACACGGTACCATCTATTGATGTGGTCACTGTTAATAGATGGTACCGTGCTTTTTTATCTATCCAACTTTTTATTTGAATATTAGCAACATACATGATACACAGTGCTGATGATTCCCAAAAAAGGATAAAATGGTACTATTCACTGTTTCCTGTCCATTTGATTTTAACGACTGATAGATAACTTTCTTCTGATTAAAACAGAATTTATTGAGTTTATTTTGAATCCAGATCAAACATAATAAATTAATTTGATGTAGAAAAACGTAATATGCGCCTTGGATTGTTATACATAACTATTCTCGCATTGCATGAGCTGAGAAATTTAAGCGATCGAGAAATATCAAAGTGTCATTGTGTAATGCAGCATTTTAAACCAAATACTTACGATAAATCTACGTAACTATTCAGCCACTCTTTCGGAGTATTTTCATTGGGTTTTCCATGTTTATCCAGCTGTCCTTTGGCAATGAGCAACTTCTTTTGACTGGCTCTGTTACCCAGCCCCCACTTCCTTGGATACGTGTCTCTTTCCATTATAACCCTTTTAATTTTGGCCACTACCCCATGGTCACAGCTGGCTATTGTAGCTGTGGTCATTTGTGCAATTGCTAGAGCTATGGCTTCTCCTTTGGTGGTTACAATAACGATTTCTTCATTGATTTCTATGTTATCTTCGTAACGTAGAATACCTGAAAGAAATATATATTGGGTGAGTTTTATTTATGTCCACCCCTAAAATTAAGATTAATTTTAATTCGGTAAAAACGAAACTTTAATGGTTTATATAATTTTACATTATTTATTTATTATTATTTATTTATTTATTTTTTTTTTAGTTACACAGGATCATGGAGAGCCCCAAATAAGCTTAATGCTTGTGCTAGGGGCTCTCCATTAATTTTGACAAATATAATTCAATTCTTCAACAACAGTCTTCCAATTCATGTGGACTTGCAAAAAATATGGTACTCGATTTCTATAGAATTGGCAAAATAGCGGATTTAATTTTTTTGTTTCACTTCCGGTTTCGCCAGAAATGACCTCAACTTTTGATTTTTAAACGGAACACCTTGTATATTCTTGCATATTTTAATTCAAAATTAATTTCTAAGTACAACCATGTATCATTTGTCAATTTTTGACAGAACATGTAATTTTTTATTTTGATTTTAATTTTAAATCTAGTAATCTTTGAATATGCAAAATAATTCTTGGATTAGTAATTTTCTTAGAAAAAATATAAAACAATGTATTATTTAATTATTAACCAATTTGGAGCTCTTCAAAACTAGGAAATCATTTTTTTTTTCAATAAAACTCATTGTTTTTAATGGCCTTGTAGTACCACTAAATCACGTATTTTTTTCTTAACACTTTCACTGCTAACCTAATCTGGTTGCATAGCCTGGTGCTAATGTGTTTTTTGTATATAAAGATCGTGCACTCACATGTCGGCCGAAGCCGACATGCGCATCCGGTAACAGCCGCATATGTCTATGAACAGAGTCTAGTATAATATGCTACACCACACGCTGACACAAGCGCATTTACCTTCCTACAACGATCCTTTGAAACTGATGCCTGGCTCCTATGAGAGTCGTGCGCGCTGTGCCAAGGACGGGGTCGACTCTCAAGAGAGTCATGCGCAGCGAGTGTTAAAAGACTGATCAGTATTAATACCAATATCATTTTATTTTAATCAAAATTTATGGACAAAAAATTACCATTAAAGTTTAAAATTTAAAATGGCATGTTTCTTCAAAAATTGACAAATGATACATGGTTGTACTCAGAATTTAATTCTAAATCAAAGTATGTAAAAATATATAGGGTTTTTCATTTAGAAATCAAAAGTTGAGGTCATTTCCGGAGAAACCGAAAGAAAAACAAAAAAAAAGACCCGCCTTTTTCTAGCCAATGTAAAATTATAGAAATCACCAAAGTTTCATTTTTATGATTTATAATTTTTCAATCCAAATGAAAATTAATCTTAATTTTAGCGGTGGACATAAATAAAACTCACCCAGGTGGCCACATGTCAGGGAAATGTCAGGTAATTTAATTTGTCAGGGAAATGTCAGGGAATGGTAGTTAAAAAAATGAAAAATTAGGGAATTTTATTTTTTTGTTTTATGCCCTTTTTTTATATATTGTTTATGAAATTTTTTCGGGGAAAATTTTTCAAAATCAGGAAAAAGTCAGGGAAATACCAGGGAATTTTCCAAAAAAAAAATTCTGTGGCCACCCTGATTAAGTAATTATCGAAATTTTTAATATTGTGATTGAGTCCAATTCTTATTTTCGTTTTAAATCTTTTTTTTATGAAAGAAAAAGGGTCCAAAATTGAAAAAAAAAAAATGAGTTATTTGACTCTAAAGAAATTTAACAGTAAATAAATTATAAAACCTTTATACCCAAAACGGAAACGCGAAAACACTAATAATTCTTAAGCCAAATTATTTGAAAGTACCTGACTCTAGAGCCTTTTGTTTGCTGACAGCAGTTCTGGTTTTCGAAAAAAAAAATAAAATCACGAAAAAGTCACATTTTCTAGCGTTTGTAAGCTCATTTTTTAGAAAATTTACTTATTTTACCTATGAATCTGACGTGATGGAGAAATTTTCTCAGATTTGAATTCAGCGGTTCATAATCTCAAATAAACGAAATATCACATCCTTATTGGTTACCAAAACTATTTTTTTGTTGATCTGTGTAATTTTAACATACGAAAAGAAATAATTTCAGATAAAATGAACCAGACTACATTTTTCTTACGTATTTTTGAGCGCTAAAAACGAATATGCAGCGTCGGACTGGACAACCCGAGGCCCGTGAGATATGTGACGCGTGAGGGGCCCCAAGTAAATAAGAAAAATCCTCAAAAATTGATGACTAAAAAAAAAGGTCCTTACCTCTAAAAAAAACTTTACCTCTTTAATCCCTAGTGGAATATTTTGATCATGACTAAAAAAAGGCTATCTCTTCTGACGAGGGGGGCCCAAAACGGGAGGGGCCCCGTGAGATTTTTCTCACCTATCAATAGTTTAAGTGCTAGAGCACTTCAAATCTCGAAAACGGCGGCGCACCTGTCTTATGGAAAAATCGTTTCGGTCCCATTCGGCTGAATTTTGGATATGTTAGAGTTCTAGATTTTCCGTTCAAAAGTGTCTAGGGCACAACTCGTACTTCGCAGTTCGATAGTTTACGTGCTAGAGAACTTTGATGGTCTCGAGCTAACTCATACAGCACGGTGGGCTTAAAATATCTTTAGCCCTTAAATGGGCACTCACTTACAAAAAATAAAACCACAATTTTATTATGTTTTTTTTTACTTAGGACAACATTCAAAAAATAATATCAAAATTTTTTTTTCGCACACTTCAGCAAGGCTAGTACTAAGCAAGGTGCCGTGATCACTAAGAGCACAAAATAAAAAAGTAAATAAATTTTTAAAGATTGATTTTTTTATTTATCTATGCCAGTGATTTTTTCAACCAAATGGTTACCCAAATAGTTACTATATGGCCTTAAACAATATCATAATATGTTTATAGAAAAAAATCTCTAATTAATAAAATATATTTTAACATAAAATATGAGTTAATTTTTTTTTTCAATTTCCCAAATTTTTAGTGAAAATTTTTTTTTTCAAAAACTGCTCTAGGGATTATTTTAATTTCGGTCTTGTTTTACAAAGTAAGGTCTATACAATAACTTTTTTGAAAGGGTTATAAAGTCAGCGAGCTATTTTAGTGTCAAATTCGTTTTCAGCACACAAAAATACGTAAGAAACCAATAGTTTGATTAAAAGTAATTTACTTTATTTTTTTGTGGGCCTGTGTTATGCCATATCCTTTTCTTACTATTAAACACATTACCTGGTAGTAAAATTTTTGCTCCATAGCAAACAGCATTCACAGAACTGTCTTTCATGATGATACGTTTGTGTTTAACCAAAAGTGCTTCCAAAGGCTTGATCACTCTTCTAAGGTAAGTTTCGTCCTTGTGGTTCTCGTACAGCCACTGTGCGTCCAGGACGTCGTGCATGGTGCACATATTGTCCATTTCTCCCTGAATGCCGGATCGCACCCGGCGCAGTTCCAACATTTGACCGCCGACTCCCAAAACTAACCCTAAGTGCACGCACATGGTACGGATGTATGAACCGGCTTCGCAACTTACCCAGAATACACCTATAAAAATAAATATTTTAGCGCCATATTAAAAAATGTGTTTTGGCTGTTTTTTTTTTTTGACCGAAACTAAACGGTCCGTTTCATCTTATACCCCTTTAGCGGGGTCCGGTCAGTGGGCCGAATTGGAACTAAAATTTTATGAAACGCGGTATAGAATCTATACTATAGATAGCAACTATTTTGAATAAATTGAGGTTACATAGAATTTTTGACATTTTTGTCAAAAATAAATCAAATTACAATTCATTAGAAAAAATATCTCTAAAAACTGGTCATTATAATGGTTTGTATAGTAAATTGATTTAGTACACTGGTTACAGTTGTAAAAAAAAACGTTTTTTTTTAGTTGTTAATTGGAAAGCTGCAAAAAAATGTTTGGACGTTTTATATATTATAAAAATAATAATAATAATTATAATAATAATAATAATAAATCGTCTTTATTTATCCATTGAAAACAAATACATGATTCAAATTATAATAATTTTGTAAAATATAAAGTTGTTGGATAATATGTAAACCTAAAATAGGCGAAGTTTAGCCCGAGGCTATTCTTACACTTAACCTATTTAAGCTACAACCTACAATAAAACAAGAAACAATAATAATTATAATTAAAGATAATAAATTAGCCAATAGTAATTATAGATTTAATAAAGAGGTTTTAATGGAATGCTTAAACTTATTATAAGAAAAGGAAACTACATTTTTGTCTATCTTATTATAAATAAAAACGGAATTAAAGGAAAAGGATCTCTTAAACAAGTCTGTGGAATATCTAGGCATAGTGAGTAATTTTATAACGCGTGAATTGCGATCATGTATGTCATTTCTAAAAACTATTTTTTTTCACCACCAGCCTAGAAGCACATCTTTATTACTGTTCTTTTCATTAGTAGAAATATTATTTCTCTACCTATGACGTCACAGGTTCTAAAAATAATAAAATTGCACCATGGTTAATAATGAATTTTTATTCAGTTGTTTTGGCATCTGACGTTTCACCTAATTATTAAATCACATTGCTATTTACTAGTATCTTTAGGGACCAAATTTATTTATTGCATGATAAATTAAAAAATATTAACTAAATTAGTACCTATAAAACATGTTTTACAAAAAAAATGCTTCGAAAAGTGAAAATCATTGGTCCATCATATTCAACCATAGATTATACAACCCATATATTACCGTAAGGATCATAGATTACTAGAGGTACAACCCCCATATATTGATTTTTGAGGCAATAGATTCTCCCTCACAGTTTTCACCTGTCCCCTTATTTCTGGGGGAGTACCAGAATCATCACTTTGCATTTCACTTTCCATTTTTATATATTTTATTACACTTAACACGGAAACACTTTCTAACTTGATAATTTTAGCAGATCACCAGAAAATTTATGCCAGAAATGTCAAGTTATTCATTTTTTTAATGGCAGCGAACGGCCAGCGTGATATTTTAAATTAAAAAAATCTTAAGTCAATGCAAAAATAAGATATGACGTTTCAAAAGAAAAGTTACGCATTCTGTATTCATTAAAAATGTACCAAATATAGCGTCGCAGGCGATTTTTTTTGCAAAACTATTAAACATAGCATAAGATTTATAAAATAAAATTTGCAATAATTTAAAAAATTTAAAATTTCCCAATTTTCGAAAAAAAAGTTTCAGTTTTCATTTCCCTGACTTCCAGGTTTGAATTTTCATTTCCCTGATTTCCCTGACTGGTGGGAACCATGTTAGACTAAAACAGTTACCAACGTTTTCCACCAAAACCGAATCTTCGCAACCGTAGCTTCGGTCAGACGGTAAAAACTTATCAAAAAACACAAATGGAAAAATATTTTCTTACCCATATTTCTGTCTTCATCATAATCAAAAAGCTTACTGTCGTAAACTGTCCTGACACGAAGTTGCCTTTTCACAGCAGAGATTAAGGGGGGCCTTTGAAACAGAGCTCCTCTAAGTTTTTCCAAGCCTTTTAGCACGTTGGAGATGCCACCTTCTGGAGCCGAATGCAATTTAAAAACGGCGACGTACTCTTTTCCTGCGGATTGCTGCGATTTTACCAAACGGGTGGCCCTTTCCATGCAAACAATAAGACATCCTAAAGAAAACAAGACATGAAGATATACAATAGAATGCTTGGCTTGCTGCAGTATAATACTCCTCACAGTTCTGCCTTTATAAGCTGAAAGGTCCTATCTGTGTATGTTAAACCTATGTAGATAGGACCTTTCAGCTTAGCACGGCAGAGTTGCAAGTAGCTTTTTCCTGGTGAACTTTTAAGTAAAACCTAATTAAATTGTACTTCTCTACTATTTCTAAGTTAAGCCTATAACTTTTCTGTTTTCAAGTGTTTTTTAACCGACTTCCAAAAAGGAGGAGGTTATCAATTGACGTGTGACTTTTTTTATGTTTGTTCCCGCATAACTTTGGAACAAATGAACGGAATTTGATGAAACTTTTTGCAACTTAAAGAGGGCATTCCTGAGGTGGTCCCGTTTCAATTTTACGCTCGGATAATGCCGGGTAAGCCGGATAATTAAGATAAATCTAATCATTTTAACGCAATTTAACTTAAAACCGGCTTAATTTGGTTCTACTACCAACCAAATTTTTAGAGAAATATCGGATAACTCGAATCCAGATAACTTGATTAAGGGATCACTAAAATATTACGGAATCTTTTAAATGATTAAATGATTCTCTGGATTTGTAATATTAAAATACCAAGAGAAAATGATAAATTTTGTAATTTTACCATAATAGCGTTATTTGATTATAACGCTTAAAGTTTAACAAGATTTTATTTAGTATAAAAAATAAAATAAGGTTGATTGGACTCTTGGGCGCTGAAATAAAAATATTATTTTTATTTTTTAGAAATTTATCTTTAAGATGATGACGTCACAATGCACTAACAGTGCGTTGTGACGTCAGAAACTTTCCGAGATGGAAAGACAGCTATAATTTAGCTTAGATTACGTTACAAATCTACAAGTTCTGTCTCTAAAAAGTAAAAAATAAAAACTTTTTGCAAAAAAAAATTTAACCACCCTAATTCTGTGTCTCTAACAAATAAAAAATACTTAAGTCGGTGCCATCGAAGTCATCGATGGGTACCTCCTAGATCACCTAAGCAATGAAAACATTACTCTGGTTGAGTGCAGCAAAGTCATAATGGACGCTATTGAAAAATATATACCTCTGCGTGCCGTCAAGTACAACCCAGAAAAGCCTTGGATTAATCATGAACTATTCAAAGCAGTACAAAGAAAAAGAGACCTCTGGGATATCTACAAAACATTTAAGACTGATGTAAATTATTTAGCTTTTAGAGTTCATAACAACAGGTTAAAACAGCAACTTTATAATGCCAGAAAACGATACGAGGAAGAAATAGCCAACTCTTCTAAAAAATTCTACAGCTACCTAAAAAAATCGCTTAAATCAAAAACTAGTAATGTGTACCTGCAGAACGACAACGGCGAGAATTTGACATCCCAGGAATCTGCCGAGACCTTCGCTGCTCATTTCCAAAGCGTTTTTACTAGAGAGGACGACGGACCTATGCCCCAAATGACGGACATACCTCGTTCAGAAAACAGTATAGATACCATAAGCTTTACACCAGAAAATGTCAAAGAAGCAATTACTTCGCTTAAAAAGGATTCAAACCCCGGAACCGATGGTATTCCCGCCCTTTTTCTGCAGAATTGTGTAGATGTCTTGATTGGCCCGCTCGCTATTGCAATGCAACACAGCTTTTCAACTGGTATCATACCCCAAGAATGGAAAATGGCATACATCGTTCCCATACATAAGCAAGGCAACAAGCACTGTCCAGAAAACTACCGTCCTATTAGTCTGACTTCTAACCTCTGCAAATGTATGGAAAAGATTATTGTCAAACAGCTCACCGATTTCCTGATTGAAAACCAAATTATCCCTACCACGCAGCATGGTTTCTTCCAAAACGATCCGTTGAAACCAATTTGCTTGAATGTGTGAACAAATGGACAGCTAACCCTACGGATGTATTATACCTCGACTTTGAAAAAGCCTTTGATAAGGTCCCCCATAAAAGGTTGTTGTTCAAACTAAAATATTTTGGGATAAGGGGCCTGCTGTGGAGCTGGATAAAAGAATTTCTCACAAATAGAAGGTTTAAAGTTAGGCTAAATGGAATATTTTCCGTTATAAGAGACATAATAAGTGGTGTTATCCAAGGTTCTGATATTGGTCCCCTTTTGTTCCTTGTTTACATATCCGACATGACAAATAAGATCCTCGCCTACATTATATTTTTTGCTGATGACGCCAAGATGTTCTGCAATCCTCTTCTTAGTGCTGCACAATTTTCTCAAGATATAAAAAAGGTGGTGGATTGGGCTAAGTTATGTCTTATGACTCTCAATTATAATAAATGCTCACTTTTACATATAGGACCTAACAATCCCAACATCAATTACTACATTAACAAAGAACCCATCCACGAAGTGGAAATGCAGAAAGATCTTGGAGTCCTAATTACATGCGACTTGAAGTGGGAAACCCACATAAATAAAATGGTAAAACGAGCCAACTTGATGTCTTATTTAATAAAAATTGCGTTCCACGACCACTCAGCACCTACCATTCGCAAGCTCTATAAAGCTTATGTAAGGCCAATCCTAGAACATGTAGAATGTATTTGGAATCCTTATTTTGTTAAAGACATCGACTTGCTGGAAGGTGTATAAAGCAGAATTTCCAAAATCCCACCTGAACTGAAGGAACTCCCGTACCCCGAACGCTTAGCTCATATGTACCTCCCTACTCTGGAAGCTAGAAGATCCCGCGGTGACCTCATCCAAACATACAAAATCCTTAGTAATTACTACTTCATCAATCTAAACATCTTGCAACTTGATGACTACCAGGGACTACGAGGTCACCACAAGAAACTAAGCAAAGAGAGATGCGCTAAACTACCACGAAAATTTTTCTGTGTAACAGAGTGGTATACATGTGGAACAGTTTAAGTGTTGTAACTGTGACGTCTAGAACTGTAAACCAGTTTAAAAATAACTTGGACAGGGATATTGAAAGAATAAAGAACCAATGGGTGCACTTTCCTCAATAACTATTTAGTCTGTGATCTATAACCGTGATTATTTATTTATTTATTTATATTTGAACTTTCTTTAGTAAAATTTTACTATTCTTGTTCTATTAAATTATATGTAGGTATATTTTCTTGCTTTTTAGAACACGTAATAAAAAATACTTTTATTCCAACGTTTCGGCGTTTATTGTATAGCCATTTTCAAGGATGAATTAAAAAATAAATGTATAAATAAAATAAAGTAAAAATATTTGGACTTTTAAAAGTCAACTTGACAAATATATAAAATTAATTAAGGTGTACAGGTATAAGTGTTAATGAGTTAGTGAAAAGATTTATCTTAATATGTTTAGATATAAAGTGCTTAAGTTTTGAGTATCCTTTCTAAAGTTTATAGTATTATTTGAATTTAATTTAATATGAACCATTTCTAAAAATTTTCGTTTAAATTTATTTTTCTCCCTATCTAATATTTTAACATTATCGAAGTCGAAAAAATGACCTTCATTGAAATAGTGAGTGCTGAGGGCTGTTTTATCCTTATAACAGATATTTTTACAACTGGATTTATGCTGTGATACCCGAGATTTGAGAATATTTGTTGTTTCACCTAAATAAAACTTCGTACAATTTTTGCAGTCTATTTTATAAATAAGTCCTGATTTTAAATTATCTGGGGTTTTGTCTTTTAATTTATTATAAAGTTGATTTATTGTAAAATCTTTAGTAATTTTATTTTTATAATTAAGCTAATTTTTGTGATTTTTTTTTTTTTTGTGATGTAACTTAGATGTAATGAGCTTAGATTTTTTATACTCAGTTTCATCGGCTTTAGCCACTCACTGTTTTATAATAATAATAATAATAATAAAATTTCACAGCAAACAATAATAAAATAATAAAAAAATAACTGTTAGTAATAAATTTAGGAAATAGTGAAACTGGAACTGATTTAACTATTTTTTATTTTTTACTTTTTAGAGACACAGAAGTCGGTTTGGACTTTTTTTTGCGAAAAGTTTTTATTTTTTCTTTGGTATGATTGACTCTTTTACTCTTTTACTTTTTTACTGAAAAAAATACGTTGATAGCGACGTACTCTTTTCCTGCGGATTGCTGTGATTTTACCAAACAATAAGATATCCTAAAGAAAACAAGATGTGAAGATATATAATGCTTGAATGTTCATCATCAGCGTCGTCAAGTAGTGAAGGGTCGGTGTTTCCCCCTGGGCCCGGAGTTTCTGAGGGGCTAGGGTAGGGGTGATGAGTTTTTTTTCTTTTTAGTCAAAAAACAAAATTGTCGGGGGGCCCGTAGGTTACTACCCCCGGGCCCCGATTTTCTCTCTATGGCCCTGCTTGCCATTCTAGAGTATTATACTGTAGTATCAAAGCCTTTGAGAGTAGGTTCAATGTGTGTTTATTAAGGGGGCATTTAAAGTATAAGAATACTCATTTAAAAAAAAATATTGAAAGAGTATTTAAGTAATCAGTAAATGCAAGAATGTGTTTTCTGTTTTAAGAATGAACCTTGTGTGAGTTTATGTTAATTTTGACCTCAATTTGTTTCAAAATTTCAAAATAACTATACCTAAAAATAAAATGTTGATTTCATTTAAACTTACCTGTTACTTTAGGATCAAGAGTCCCTGAATGTCCAGTTTTCTCCACCTTCAATATTCGTTTGATCCATGCTACAACTTCGTGGCTGCTAGGGTTACTTGGTTTATCTAAATTTATCGTACCGCATTTTACATATTCGGAGATGTCTCTTCTTAAAGGAGAGGAACCGCATGGAATAGGAACGTAATGATTGGTTCTTACATTCAGTCTATCGAAGTGCTGTATCAATCAAAATAAACAAACATAAGCCAAAAAAAAAGTTGTTTTTTACAAAATAGTTACCTTTAATAACAAAGGCCATAGTGAAGTATCTAATTTAGGTGGTTTCTTTTCTGATGGTTCCAAGGAAAAGTTTCCTTCTTTCTGAATCTCGCCTAACTTTTCAGTTTTGATCTTTTTCTTTTTTTTTATTTCCCCTGTAATAATAAATACAACAATAATAAATAGTTTAATTTGCAACACTTTACCCTATTTTCATTAAAATTTATTATTATTAGTTCTAAATCAAATATAATTTACCATGTTCAGACATCGTAGAAAACACTTAAAAACACGTGGAGGAAGCGTTGTATTTTTTTAGGTTATGTTTGTCAACTCTTCTTCTTCTTCTGAAAAGTGAAAATAGACAAGTGTGGTTATGTTTTAAATTTTAGATTTTTTTTTAAAAAAAGTTTATCCAAACTTAAAATAAAATGAACGCATTGCAAAACTTAAGATTAGGCTTGTTAAACCCGTCTAATATACTATTAAGTAAGTGTAAACGAATAAGTTTTTTTTTACAAAATTGAATTTAATTTTTTCTAGATGCAACAAGATTTGCAAGTAAGAAAACCAGTGGAAGTACAAGAAACACAAGTCCTAAGACCAGACCTAAACACAGAGGATGGAGGGTCCAAGATGGAGAAGAGGTGCGCATTGGACATATTTTGGCCACTCAGCGTACTCTACGATTCCACCCAGGCTTAAATGTAAGTTTTTCTTTATTTAAATAAATAAGGGAACCGAAACTAAAGCATACTTGAATAGTTTTCTCAATTCCACAAAATGCATAAAATTGATTTCTTGAGTGATCTAGGTTTCCAATTAATTCAAAATCTAGCTTCTAGGATTCCATTTTTTTTTAATATGTAGTTAGTTTATTCAAGAATTTATTTTTAATTTACATATGATTAGTTTCGATGGTGCAACAATATAAATTAATTATTTCAATAATATCTGTAGAACCTAAAGGTCATAATATTTAGCGCAAAACACACTAAATGAAATGAAATAAATAAAAAAATGTAATAGGAATTCTTATCTCTTTAAACAGAAAATATACAAGGGGGTAATTCAAAAAGGGGATATCCATAAGGTATGTCATACTTTTTTTAGTTGTTTTTGACTCCCATGCTTTTCACACTTGCACTGACCCCCCCGTCCCCATGTGTACATCACATTAAATTTTTATGCATAAAAAAAACAATTTGGTATTTTACATATTTTTATTATAGTCCTCCACATGAAACAAAGTCTCCAACGAAAGGGGAAGGAATCATCCGCGCTCTCTTCTTTCCGTCAAAAGTGTTATAAGGTGTGTATGCCTACAATGGGCACACAGATTCCTAACTTATTTGCTGTAGCCACAGTTCCGTGCGTCAAAGTATACATTTCAGATAATACTTTGATCAAAGAATTACACAAAATTAATTTGAATATATATAAAGCCTCCTAATGATGAGAAAAAAAATTACAAGCACAATTTTTTTGTGACGTCACATTTCTCTAGACTCCACCTACCCCTGTCACAAACTCCTAGACCCCATCCCTCCCCCATAGGCATGACATACTTTATGGACATCCCCAAAGTTAATTTTTTTTTTCAATTTTCAGGTGGGATTGGGACGTAATGGAACACTTTTTGCTATAATTCCAGGTAGGGTAATGGTAACTTGTGAAAAAACAGATCCCAATTGGGATCATACTTGGGTACAAAGATGTCATGGTTTTCGTAAAGGTACAGAATTTTATAAAAAATATTTTAATGTTATACCAAAACAGCAACATAATAACTTCAAATTAGTTGATAAAATATAAGTGTGCTTATACATAGGATATTTAATTTGATTTTAGTTATTATTAGAAAAATATAGTTTATTGTGAATGTGTGTAAAATAAAAATAATATAATAAATTTTATATATTTTATTCTTTTTAAAATAAAAGTAAAAAACATAATATAAAACAATGAGATACAATTTTTACAATAATATAACAAATTTGGTATAATATAAATCATTTAGACTTCAAAGTAACAGTTTCATCAGCTTACCCCTCAATGTAGGTATTCTAATAAAACAATAATTTTTTAAAATATAAAATTTCAGAATTACCTTCATTTTAAATAACTTTTGGACTAGGTAAATGCTTTAAATATTATTTTATTTAATAAACATTTATTTTTATTTACGCACTATTTTAACAGAAAATATTTAATTTTCTAGGAGTATGTATTATGTAAATATTATTACATAATTTATGTAATACAATTAATTACAAATAAAGCTTAGGGACACTAGATCTAGGTTTAAGTTAGCCTTAAGGCTAGCCTATTGCTAGTGTCCCTAACATAGCTTCACAAATACTGGAGGCATCTTTGTAGGTTTTTCGCGCTTTCTCTCGCTAAAAGCGGCTTTAATACGTTTTTTTTTTCACACGTTTTAAAGTAAGCAAGACAATAATGAGTCAATTGCCTGTCATAAAGGCTCATTTTCGAGTCTTGCTTTGTTTTGGTGAAAACAACCGCCGAAAGCCGCTTTAATGCCTCTGCTAATACCTTTATAGTATTCGTGACTACTATAAACTATAGTTAATAGACAAATATTTTCACATTATACCTACATTTTAATTCGCTTAAAAGGGCTGTTGCTGAAATAAGCCAATTAAAATAAATCTTGTATTTTTACAACTGCGCTATTTTTTTATAGCTAAATTAAAATTTGGATTTTAAATATAGGTATACAAGCATATTTTGTTAAATTTAAAGTTAAAAATGCTCAAAAATATAAAAAACTGTCAGTAATCTCTAAAGAGGCTTTAGTAAATAAAGTAAAACCCCTTAAAAATAGTTACATTTTATTATATTCAAAACCTATTAAACAGTCGTCGCCCCCCCCCCTCTGTAACACGGCGTAACGTTTTCGAGACCCCACAACCCCCCCCCCTATAGCGTTACGTAATAATTGAACGTTCCCTAATGGCAAAAGATCATCGCATTAAGCTTTTGGCCCGAACACGAAAGTAATGACAAACATTACTCCGACGTTGACTGCTAATATTGGCAGATGTCACAATAAATTTTATACTACCCATGAAAAAATTAATTTCTAAGTCCAATAATTTTGTCTGTTCGCTGTTGATTTGAAGCACATCGCCAGATTAGTAAGATGCCATTGACACAGTTGTAACCAAGGCCGGCGAAAGGAGCGGGCGGCTCCTGGTGTAAGAATGGGGCGCAGCCCAAGTGATGTTAGTTAAGGGCGCTGAAACCAGTGGCACTAAAATGGATGGGGCGTAAAAAATTTATAGATTATCACCGAGGAGGATCTTTTTTTTAGTCGTCACACGACTAACGATCTATTGCCGATTAGAACTGCTGGCATAAAAGCGGTAACAGGTCTAATACTACAGTCATTAAACAGCAAAAATCAAGGATACTCCGAAAAAATTCCTCAGTCAAAAAGTATTTTTTCCTACAGATTTTGGGAAGAGGAATCCAATAAAAAAAGTCTACCGATTTTAGAGATTCGGACGACCCTTAAACGGCCCCTAAAAACCGTTTTTTGCCCTATAACTTTTGATTGAAACCTACTAAAAACAAAAACGGCACAGAAAATAAAAAAGCACAAAAAATGCAATAAAATTACTTTATAACGTTACACGAAACACGTACGTGTTTCCTTAGTTTCTATTGGTTGGCAGATATACTGCATTTAAAGTCGTAATTCACTCGGTGTTAGAACATTTTAGTACTGGCTGCCAGTTAAACACCCTTTTATATATCGCGTTAATATCTTACATATATCTATGGATGATTTAATCAAAATTTTAGCTCCATCGGATTAGGGGTTACCAAACTCCTATAAGGCCCCTATTATTTATATACGCCACAGTTTTTAGAGGTCTAAGCTCATTAGAATGTTAAAAATATGTAGTATTATGGTTTTTGGGTCAAAGAACAATATGACATGAAGTCTACATATTTTAAAAGATATTAATGCGATATATAAAAGGATGTTCAAATGGCAGCCAGTGCTAAAATGTTCTAACAACGAGTGAGTTACGACTTTAAATGCGTTATATGTCCCAGACAATAGAAATTAAGGAAAAAAATATTAAACAATTTTATTGATTGCTTGTGCTCTTTCATTTTCTGTGTCGTTTTTGTTTCTAGTAGGTTTCAATCAAACGCTATAGGGCAAAAACCAGTTTTTAGGGGCTTTTGAGGGCCCTTTAAGGGTCGTCCGAAACTTGAAAATCGGTAGACTCTTTTTTGTTGAACTCCTCATCCCAAAATCTATAGGAATACATACTTTTTTGACTGAGGAATTTTTTCGCAGTTGAAACTTATAATGACTGTAATATAACAACTGGTTAGCAAATGTCGTTGACCGACTGCCGGACGCATTCTCCTAAAGCCTGTGAGCCGCTAAAATATGCGACAATTGTGGCTTCATTGCATGCGACTTGCGGCGGGTCAGCTGACCACGAGACAATTGTTTGCTGGGAAATACAGGGTGTATTTGAAATAGCGTAGGAAGTTTTAACAGGTGATTCTACATGATAAAATATGACAAAAAGTTCCTATAAACATATGTCTAAAAATGCGTCATAAGGGAGCTACGCCCCTTTGAAATTGGCTAAAAAAATCGGTTTTTATTTAATAACTCAGGAACCCTTTGAGATATATTAACGAGGTTTTGCACGTGAATTAATCCTAATAAGGCCCATCTTTGTATGTCATTTTCACGTACTTATTTAAACCAGGGGGGGCCTTATCAGTTTTTTGTCCCAAACTTTTTTCTGTGTAACTTTTTTGCAATTTTATTTTTGAAATATGATTCCTCAGGTCAAAATACATAAAAAAGGTACTCTTGTTGTAATACTGTAGGATCAACCGTTTTCAAGAAAAGTTCATTTGAAGGTGAAATTTCACGGTTCGAGGACGAAAAATTAAATACTAAAATGTCGAAAACCAAAATTTTAATGATGCAATGTTATTCTACATCAAAAACTAAGAAAAAAAGTTTCCATACATGTAAGTCGAAAAAACGCTTTAAAAGCTACCATATCCCTTTAAAAATGGTGCATGTTTAGGAGACCATAGCTCCATTAGGATTGATTTTTGGAAGTACCTGTATATGAGGTTTTTTTCTTAGTTTTTAATGTACTGCATCATTAAAATTTTGGTTTTCAACATTTTAGTATTTAATTTTTCTTGCTCGAACCGTGGAATTTCACCTTCAAATGAATTTTTCTCGAAAACGGTTAATCCTACAGTATTACGACAAGAGTGCCTTTTTTATGTATTTTGACCTGAGGAATCATATTTCAAAAATAAAATTGCAAAAAAGTTACATAGAAAATAGTTTTGGACAAAAAACTGATAAGGCCCCCCCGTTTCGCACACCCCTGGTTGAAATAAGTACATGAAAATAACACATAAAAACGGGCCTTGGTAGGATTAGTTGACGTGCAAACCCTTGATATATCTCAAAGGGTTCCCGAGTTATTAAATAAAAACCGATTTTTTTAGCCACTTTCAAAGGGGCGTAGCTCCCTTATGACGCATTTTTAGACATATGTTTACAGGAACTTTTTGTCATATTTTATGATGTAGAATCATCTGTTAAAATTTCCGATGCTATTTCAAATACACCGTGTATGTATAAGCACATTTTTGAGAAATACTAAGCATAAAACTTACAAGATGAACCCTGCCATTACATGGAATGCATAACATCACAATTATAATAAAATTAACAATAATAATTTAACATCTATCATAACAAGATATCGGACCCTTAGTTCTAAACTGTGTCATCTCGTAACTAAGTCAATTTTACAAGTAACGCGTTATTTAATTGAGCTTATTTCCAGATAACACAAACAAAAGTTATTGTATAGTCTGCGCCAGAAACAATCGTGAACACTCATTTAAGCTAGAGTGCCCTAATGTGACGTTTTCTGTCAAGAATAAAAGTAGATACATAGTTTAAAATCTAGGGAAATGGCAAAGCCGCAAACGTGTTTTTAGCCCTTTCCAGATATGCAAAGTTTCTCTTACCCAGACAGCACATGATATCTTAAAGACGTCTTTTTAGATCTTAATTATGTCTGGACGCCTAAAGACATAAAAAGGATATCTCATCGCTAAAAATAAATTAACCACAATCAGCCATTAAAAAAAATTACCATTTTTTTTAAAAGATCCATTTTTGAAAAAAAAAATTAAAAAAAAAATTATTTTTTTAATTTTCTTTTAACGAAAAACGAAAAAATTAAAAGAAAAATTAAAAAAAGAAATTTTCAAAAAAAAACTGAAAAAAAAAATTAAAAAAATAATTTTTTTTTTAAAAAAATCGCATTTTTTTAAGATCTTTTTTTGACAAACAAATTACCTCTAATTCTTATTATATCAATACAACCGTACCTAGCAACGTAAATGGGAGGGGGTATTATTTTGTAAAGTCGCCTTTGCAAGGCGTCTTAAAAAAGATGTCTTAAATACGTTACCTTTTGTAACATCCGACGTCTTTAAGATTGCATATACGGCGAAAACCGCCGTTTTTAAGACGTCTTGAATGACGAACTACATCTTTAAGATCTCTTTAAGTCATCTTTGTGCTGTCTGGGTATAGTTATAAATTTGTCAAAATATATTTTTAAGGTTATTAATCATGACATATTTTTTACAGCGCCGTATGACTTGTTTGTCATACCTCGAATATTTTTGAACTTTTTTCGTTCTCCAGTTGGATTAATCATATTCTTTCTTCATTCTGTTATTACCAAATAGAGTTTTAAATAAACTGAACCCATTTTCTTCCGACTTGAAGTAACATTTAATAAACCTTTTCTTTAAAAATGTGCGCACATGTAATTTGTGACATCTAATGCCAAAACAAAGTTACCAACAAACAAATAATTTTTACCAGATTTTATTCTCTCCATTCTATTCCTTGACAGGACACGGTACTCTTGAATGATCAATGGGTTGAACTAACGTGGCAAAAAAATCTGACCATGGAACATGGTAGTAGAAAGTTCACTTGTTATAGAACCATCGACAGCAAAATCCCAAAAACTTGTTTTTGGAAAATAATGTTAAATAACCGTCTGCAGAGTTCATGGTCAATACAAACTTAAAGTGTACATTATGTTGCTTGATTTTGGTAGTATTTCTCGTGCTGATTCCGAATATGTTTTAAGTTACTCTCTATCTTTTTCCATTTTTGAGAAAAAAGCTTATAAAATCACAAAAAATATTTTTTCGCATGTTTTAATGTAGCCTAGACATTTTGTTATAAGACGATAAAATAACTTTCTTGGCTTAAATTGTAGTCCGATTCTCGTTCTGTATAGTTCCAAAGGAATATCTTGGATTTTTTTTTCTTTTGGTAAATCTAAATACATATTTAAACACCCTTGAAATCGCGTTTTTATTAAAATACTTTTTTTTTGTTAATCATCAATCAATTTTTGATGGATTTGTCCAACAGAGAGGCGCGTTCATAATTTTTACCAAATACTTGAGAATGTTAATAATACTATTAACCTACCTATTACTAGCTTGTTATAAATTGACTTATTTGTCAGAAATAATGTTATAACAATAAATGTTGAATTTTGATGAAGGCTTTTATTTTTTACCTTCAGTATTATTTATGCAAGTATTTTGAACTTAATAATTATATATTTGATTTAAGAGTGATATTTTGCCAAAAAGAATTTATATTACGGTTATATAAAATAAATAATTTTAGATTTTAAGCTTTCACGGCCATTAAGATATAAAGAACTTTCACTTTCGGGTTTAGACCGTGTTAATGGATTTTCACTTTCCGACGTTTCGTCTCTTACTACTAGAGACATCTTCAGGGATTAATCTGAAACTAAGTTTCGAATCAACTTGTGTCACTATTTATGACGAGTTGTGGTTATTCACCCGTGACGAGGTTTTTCCTATCAAAGACTTCCATATTGCAGGTAAGTGGTAACCAGTGTCCCGATTGATATTGTTAGGATGCTTGATGATTTCTATCGATTCCCGTATCTTCCTTGGCATTTTTCTGTTTTCTGTTAATATTTGTTTTGTTTCAGACAAATTGATTTTATGACCTGTTTCATGTACATGTTCGGCTACTGCCGATAAGGAAATTTGTTTCTTTCTTATATTGCGCTCATGCTCTTGAAGTCTTGTAGAAATTTTTTTCTCTTAGTTTCACCTATGTAAACCGTACCACAGGAGCAGGGTATTTTATATACGCCTTCTGAACTCAGGGGTATTTTGTCTTTTGTTGAAGTCAAACATTGACCTAATTTTTGGTTGGACCGAAATATAGGCTTAATATTTGACTTCTTCAAAAGTTTACCTATTTTATCCGTGATACCGCTTACATAGGGAAGTATAACTTGTGTCTGTCTGTCATTGTCACTATTGTCCTGTTGTTTGGGTCTGGGATTTCTGTATTTGTATATGGTCTTATTAATGTCTTTTTTGGTATAACCGTTCATGGTCAAGGCTTTGGTTAGTTTAAGGAGTTCTGTGTCTAGGGAATTCTTGTCTGAAATCATGAAAGCCCTATGAACAAGTGAATTAACTACCGAGCGTTTTTGAGAGGGATGGTGATGTGAAAAAAAACGCTCGGTAGTTAATTCACTTGTTCATAGGGCTTTCATGATTTCAGACAAGAATTCCCTAGACACAGAACTCCTTAAACTAACCAAAGCCTTGACCATGAACGGTTATACCAAAAAAGACATTAATAAGACCATATACAAATACAGAAATCCCAGACCCAAACAACAGGACAATAGTGACAATGACAGACAGACACAAGTTATACTTCCCTATGTAAGCGGTATCACGGATAAAATAGGTAAACTTTTGAAGAAGTCAAATATTAAGCCTATATTTCGGTCCAACCAAAAATTAGGTCAATGTTTGACTTCAACAAAAGACAAAATACCCCTGAGTTCAGAAGGCGTATATAAAATACCCTGCTCCTGTGGTACGGTTTACATAGGTGAAACTAAGAGAAAAATTTCTACAAGACTTCAAGAGCATGAGCGCAATATAAGAAAGAAACAAATTTCCTTATCGGCAGTAGCCGAACATGTACATGAAACAGGTCATAAAATCAATTTGTCTGAAACAAAACAAATATTAACAGAAAACAGAAAAATGCCAAGGAAGATACGGGAATCGATAGAAATCATCAAGCATCCTAACAATATCAATCGGGACACTGGTTACCACTTACCTGCAATATGGAAGTCTTTGATAGGAAAAACCTCGTCACGGGTGAATAACCACAACTCGTCATAAATAGTGACACAAGTTGATTCGAAACTTAGTTTCAGATTAATCCCTGAAGATGTCTCTAGTAGTAAGAGACGAAACGTCGGAAAGTGAAAATCCATTAACACGGTCTAAACCCGAAAGTGAAAGTTCTTTAAATAAATAATTGCTTCTATACTGATAACTTTTAAATTTATCTTAGATAATGAGCGACCACGAAAATAATAGAAAAAAAGTTTGTGATGCCTGCGGCGTGAAAATAACGAGGGAAAATTAACATTTTAAAAATATCGTGTACCACTATGGTCTGTTTCATCAAGCAAGAGAGCAAATTAAAAATCGCTGAGTAAATATTTTTACAACAGGTTTGATAGTATATTTTTGTGTATAGAATAGTTATATTTTATAAAATAAACTATATTCGCACATCCAATATCCGAATCTGTTTTGAAAATATTCACTGTGCGATTTTTAATTTAATAAAAAACTTTTGATCTGAGGTAAATTGTTGATGAGTTTTTAATTTAATTTAAAAACCATCGTTCAATACTTCACACTGTGAAGTCTATAATAATAAATGTTTTTGTCTGGGCAAAATATAGAAAATAATTTTAGGAACGTCTATGTACACATCTGACAATTACTTTTCAAAGTGAAAGATATATTATGAACACTATGTAACAAAATAATTAATTTTTTAATTTAAACACGTTTATAATAAAATTTTAAAAATTTTCACAAAAATGTTAGACGAGATGTTCCTTTATAATAATACAGAACGAGAATCGGAAAATAATTTAGGCTAAGAAAGTTATTTTATTGTCTTATAGCAAAATGTCTAGGCTACATTAAAACATGCGAAAAAATAATTTTTGTGATTTTTATATGCTTTTCTCTCAAAAACGGAAAAAGATACGAGAGTAACTTAAAACATATTCGGAATCAGCACGAGAATTACTACCAAAATCATGCAACATAATGTACACTTTAAGTTTGTATTGACCATGAACTCTGCAGATGGTTATTTAACATTATTTTCCAAAAACAAGTTTTTGGGATTTGGCTGTCCGTGATTCTATAACAAGTGAACCTTCTACTACCATGTTCCATGGTCAGATTTTTTTGCCACGTTAGATCAACCTATTGATCATTCAAGAGTACCGTGAGGAAGCATCACATTAAGACTCTCTAATTCAAGCTTACGATTTTTACTTTCTCATATCTTTAAAATAGAATTGAACTATTTTTTTCTTATTATTTCATAATTCGTGGAGAAATGTTAAAAAAGTAGGGCATAGCGACCAAAAGTACTAAACTATTTAATTTGAAAGTTACTCTTTTCAAATATTTACTTGTGTATGTTGATTAACCCATTGACGCCCAAATTATTTTTTTCTTACATTTTTGTTGTTTTTATTTATATTTGATGTATTTAGGTCTAAATAAGAACAAAATTATCAAAATTTTATAATTTTGGTCCATGTGAAGAACCGTCCTTGTTTGAGGATCCTGGGCGTTCTACTCTAATCTAAGCGATACGGACAAACAGACAGGCGTAAATAATAATTTAGGATATTATACCGGGTGGGACAAAATACTGGTACACCCCTGTGAATTTTTTGTTTATTATCAAAATAAAATTTAGTAAGTAATTGAAAGAACTGCGTTTTTCGATATTGTAAAAAAATCTGTCACTTCTAGTTTCGCCGGAAATTACCTCAACTTTTAATTTTTAAATGGAACACCCTGTATATTTTTACTTATTGCGATTCAGAATTTAATTCTGAGTACAACCATGTATAATTTGTCAATTTTTGACAGAACGTAATTAACGTAATTAATTTTAATTTTAAATCTAGTTAGCTTTAAAATACGCAAAGTTATTCTTGGCTTCTTAGGAAAAATATTAAAGCGTTTTATTTAATTATTAACCAATTTCAAGCTCTTTATTACTTGACAAATCATTTTTTCAATAAAACACACTTTTTTAATTGGAAGGTACTTGTAACATAGTACTATTATTACATGTTTTTTTCTTAAAAGATTGATACCAATATAATTATATTTTAATCAAAATTATTGGCATAAAATGACTAAATAGTCTAATATTAAATTTAATTAAAAAATTACATGTTCTGTCAAAATTTGACAAATAATACATGGTTGTACTCACACTTTAATTCTTAATCAAAATATGTAAAATATACAGTGTTCCATTTAAAAATCAAAAGTTGAGGTCATTTCCGGCAAAACCGGAAGTGACAAATTTTTTTTACAATGTCAAAAACGCAGTTCGTTCAATTATTTACACCCTCTAAATTTCATTTTGATAAGTCAATAAACAAAAAAGTTATAGGGGTGTACTAGTATTTTGTCCCACCCGGTATAGTATGCTAAAAGTTGGAAATATTTTGTCTGAACGCCCAAATTGGGACATTGAATGTCCTCTTTTGAGGACATTGATTTGATTCAATAAATGTTATACGTCGTCCATAAAATACGTCACGCATATTGACCAAAATTCATAAACTTAATACCCCGTTTCTCGCGTTATTAAAGGCTGTAGAGATTTTATATTTTGGCTACCCCCCTTAACACCCCCCTATTGGGGGGTAGCCAAAATATGAAATCTCTACACCCTTTAATAACGCGAGAAACGGGGTATGAAGTGTATGAATTTTGGTCAAATTGCGTGACGTATTTTATGGACGACCCCTTATAATATTTCTTTGTACATTTTAATGTATAAAGAATAAACTTATAAGTTTATTCTTTATACATTAAAAAGCAGCGTACCTTATATTTTAAACCATAAAAATACAAGCAACAAGTAATTGGTGTCTAAACACGGTAATTTTTATTTCACATCTATGGCTCACTTGCAAAGATTTAGAAACAAACTCATAATAAAGATGATAAAAATGGTTGTACCTACCGGTAGAAGAAGAAGAATTATTCCCCGCAATATAGCTGTAACTATAATAGCTGGAGGTAATTATGCTGTCCTAGCAATAGGAAGCTGAGCACTAATGGGTTAAGCACATTCTAATGTATATAAAATTTACATTTTTAAAATTTTATTTTATATGTACCATTTTTATTTCATCTATAAAAAATAGATGGAAAAAATCTGAAAGCGGATTTGAAATCAGGTAAAAAAATCGGTCCAAACCTACTGCTCAAAGCTTCTGTAACAAAAATCGTGTGGCGTAGTGTAATTCAGACATATCATATTAAAAAATGGGTGATTTTTGGCGTAAGTTGTTGTAAAACGTTAACAATTATTATTACTCTTGATTTACCATACAATAAATATTTTAATAAGACCTTGAAAACCATACTTAAAGCAGTTTTAACTCATATTTTTTACAAATTTAAGGGTTTTTATTAAAGTAATATATGGATGCTACTCCAAATAATTATAATCTTTTAAACTCTTAGTCATTCAAAAAATAACAATCTAGTGGGGTCGCCTCTTAGGGGAGTCAAAAATTATTTTTTTTATTTTTTTTGCTATATTTTACCCACCAATAGGAATTATTTATTTTTATTATTTTTCCCACGTTGCCCTAGATGCACTAAAGTTACTATAACTGGACTTTTGTTCAGCTAGATTTGAATTTGAGACCATAGTGCGACGGTCACTCTGTCTATCTTAGACCATTATAACTTTCGTATTTTTTTATCATAAAAATGGAATATATTTTTGTTTACAAAAATGGAACAAAATTAAAGAAATCTATTTTTTTACGAGAAAGTCCTCATCGCTCTAACAAATACACAGCTTAAAAGAGCTACTACCTTTGTATAGATTCCATGGTACTTCGATATTCAGGTATAAAAAAAAAACTTTTTGAGAATTTTTACCCCCCCCCCCCTCTTAAAAATACCATAACAAAATTCTGTGCCAAATTTCAAAAATTAGAAATAAAGCAGGGCGGATCATAATTTCATTTTTTTAAATTTGGCACAACATGAGGGGGGATTTAAAATTTTCGTTAAGACACGTCCAAAAATTTTTCCTTAAAATTACAGAAATATTTATCCAGAAATAAACTCTGTTTGCATTTCAATCCAAAATTATTCCATGGTCCCTTTCGAGTCTTCGCTCAGCCTTAAACTGCACCGCACCCATGATATCTGTTGGTGGAGGCAAACCTAAATTCGCCGATGCGTTTTCATGATAAAATACTTCACCTTGGTCACAATTTTTTGAGTAGGTTATACTATCTGGACCTCTGCAAAAACAAATAAATGTTGGCATTATTGTAGAGAAAATTTCCTCTGCACCGAAAGTTCCAGTTACATTCCAGGAACATTGCAAGCTTTCTGGAAGGTAACTGCCCTAGTAGAAATTTAATGTTAGATTAACGTTTTTTCTGACGTGTATTTTATGTATAAATGTCCCGATTTCTAACGTTAGAATTCCTAACGTTAGTTTTCTAAGGTTAGAATAACATAACGTTTATCTCCTAATGTTAGGTAAACGTTATTCTAACGTAAGACCCTAACGTTAGGTATTTAACATTAAACCACATTCATCGAACGTTAGCTCTAGTCGTTCTAACTTTATTTTCCATCAGGGTGCTGACGAAGTTTATATAAATAAAACCAAGCCGCGCGCCCAGCAAGCTTATTTTCATTTGTTTTTATGATATTTTAAATCAAAGAAGGCCACTCGTTATCTTTTATCTACCGTTATAACGAATTGATTAAAAGAAGACGATTTTATTTAAGTTATTTTGAAAACAAATAATAATAATAAAAAAATATGCTATTAGCCAAATTAGCTTAGAAGAATACATTTTTTTGATATCCCCAATAAAAATTTAGCATATACTGAAAAAATATAAAAACAAATGCAAATCTATTTTCTCAAAAAGTGCTCTGGATTATTTTAACTTCGGCCATGTTTTACTCATTAAGTTCTATACTACAAAGTCCATCAATAAAAAAATGGGGTGCTTGTTTTTAAGGCCTACCTTGGGTAACATAAGAATAAACAACTGTGAAACAATTACCGCGTGACGAAAAGCTACCGTGTTAGCGGAAAAGCTAAACTTGTACCAGATACACGCCCCTGTAGTGAGAAGATCCTCATATATGACTTCTAGATTTCTAAACGGATGTATACATGCAAAAATCTGTTCATCGGTATTTAAATGGATAAATTTATAAATACACCAAAATATAGATCTTTCTCCTTTCCTGGGGTCGCTCGAATGTAAAGATCGCCAATATAAGTAAAAATTGTTTTATTACCCATTCTATTTATACTGTAATCCCAATTTTTCGCTGCTATCTCCTTTTCTATCAATAAATCCGCATTGTAAAAGTTTATATAACCTTTACAGATCAACACTTCACATACGATTGACAACAGGATTTTAAATCCCAAAAAACTTAACACAATAACAAGATATTCCACTTCCGTTATTTTGGTGGAAATTAGTGTTAGATAAATACCATCCAGGACAATAGAAAATAAACAGGATATCATAAATGGAACCAACAAGCATTTAAGCTTGTAAATAAGTCCAAAAATTAAAGGTAAACCTGTTGATATAATAATAGATTGAAACCCAAAGCTTATTGGAAACTCTCTCTCGGAATCAGATTTTATGTAAAATAAAACCGACACTATCAAATTTAGAATCTGGGTTACAAAAAAGAGGACATATAAAATATTAAAAATAACTGACATTTTAAAATTACATAATTAAATATTTTGACTTTCACGTCAGTTTAGAACACCTATAAATTAGAGATCATTGATGAAGATTAAAAACCGAGCGTTTAGGCCTGTAAATAAGCCCAAACATTACCCAAACCTGTTAATGTGATAAAGGATTGAAATACAAATTTCACTGGAAACTCTCTTACAAAATCAGATGTTGAGTTTAGCGGTTTTAGTTTGAATTTCGCGCGCTGCTTCGCCGGTTGCATTATCGACTGTATTGCGCAGAATCATTGAGTTCAAATATGGCGTGCCAACAGTAGCCGGCAGAAAGTCCTGTAGAATTCGGAGTCAAGACGCGACGGCAATATTAGTTAGTTGCGATGTAATAGCATTTCAATTTCAAGTTAATAGGTTAAAAATTTTAACTTCAAATCCTGTACTTCAGTACTTCAATGTAAATAAACAAAGTACAATTTCTGTTGATACTTCAAAATCTGGAATGGGCGCGGTTCTTTTACATTTTTTGTTGTTTGGTATTTTTTTATGTAAAAAATAATACAGCCTGTTCCAGAACTCGCGTACCGAAATTTAAGAGGCGATTCTACATCCAAAAGTATGAAAAAAAGTTTCTATAAAGGTTGGTCCGGAAATGAGCCCTAAGGGAGCTACGGCCCTTCGAAGATGACGTATTGAATGGGGAACAAAAAAAAGCACCAATAAAATTTTAATGCTGCAGGGTGATTCTTCATTTAAAACTGAGCAAAAAAGTATTATACACCAAAATACCTAAATTTAATATTAAAGGAGTAATAGCCTTTTAAAAAGTAACGTTTTTGGTGGCACAAAATGTTACTTCCTCTTAATTGCATTTTTTTTTGATAACGGTTGCTCCTACAGTGTTACACTATATGATATTTTATATGTATTTTTACTCTAGAAATCTATATTTTTTACAACAAATCCAAAAAACATACACATAAAAAAGTTTGGGGCAAAAATGTTTTAAGCCTCATATATTTTGTCCGTCTGGGCACGCCTCTGGATAAATTAAAAAAATAAATTAACATAAACTTATTGCCCTTATTAATACTAGTATACATGCAAAAGCTCGCCGCTCTAGCTTAAACGGTACCCGAGTTATTAATTAAAAACCTTATTTTTATTACAATTTTAAAGGGCCCTAGATCCCTTAGGGCTCATTTCCGGAACAACCTTTATAGGAACTTTTTTTATATTTTTGGATCTAGAATCACCTCTTAAATTTTGGCATGCCAGTTATGGATCACCCTGTATATTGAAAAACGGTCAGGCCTCTACGACGCATGCGCACTTCAGCATAAACTTTGTGCAGATCTCACGGTTTAGGCGCTCCTGTCGCATGTACGTTGCAACTCTATGCGTACTGTGTGTAAGTCCCATATCTATTGTTCCGCGCGCACGGAGCGCGAGCCACATACCTATTGTTCCGTGCGCACGGATTGCGAGTCAGTAAACTATGGCTATTTTAAATTTGTTAGATTCGACCTGCTTTCTGAGACACCCTGTATAAATTTTGGGTTCTCTTTCGGCAGAATAATGCGGTTAAGTATTATTGAGTAAACTACAAAACAACTTTTTCCAATTGAAAAAATCAAGGAGAAATTAAGTTTTTTAGGATTGCTTGAGTTTGCTAATTTTTCGCTAAAAACTTGAATAATTCAAAAACTACCAGAGATAGACATAAAGTGTTACACATCAAAATAAAGCAAATTTAATTAGTATTTTAAAAATTAAAAAATATGTAGGGTGTTCCATTTAAAAAATAAAAGTTGAGTGCCACTTCCGGTACAACCAGAAGCGGCACAAGCATGAAAATATTTTTAATCGATTGGCCATATTCAAAAATCCCAAAGTGCAAAATATCAGATTTTTAATTGTTTTTGACTTTTTGACCTAAAACTCAAAAATTAGCCGTCAGATCAAGTTGGGTCAATGGAAGCTTTTGATCAGAAAGATGAAATATACATCATACTAAAAATTTAGACTTTTTGACCAAAAACCAGTTTCCATAAGAAACGTGCCTGTCTGTTTAGGATCTGTGTTACAAAAAGGAGCACATATAAAATTAAAAAAACCAGACATTTTAAAATTACATATTTAAAATATTTTAACTTTTACGTCAATTTGAGACGCCCATTAATGAGAGATCCTTGATGTGGATTATAAATGGAATGAGCAGGCGTAAATAAACCTGAAATGAATACCCAAAGTCCAAACGACATGACAACTTCCATTTTTTTTCTTTTTGGATTTTTTTATATGAGCTCTAATTAAAAAAATAAGACCAAAATTTTAAAAATCTTTAGAGCCGTTTTTGAAAAAAATGTGTTTTTTAGAAAATATCTTATATTTCACGCTAAAATACTCGGTTTGCCCTCGATATCTCGGATTTTGACCTCGATATCTCGGATTTTGACCAAACTTGGCATAGTGGTACCACTATGCACAGTTGTCCCCGAGCTCGCTTGGGTTAAAAAAAATTCGAACCAAAAGTTAAGGTTGGATCCTTGTAGTAATCGGTTTGGAGATAATATATCCACCAACAGCCAAATCCAGAAAATTCGCTTTTGGCAGATAATGGTAACTCTTCTTTGAAGAGGTACATCTTTTACACCAATGATAATAGAAACCTGTTCAAGTGTATTTAGTTAGTATTTTTGACGCAGATTCCAAATATCTTTTCAAAAGTAAGCTATCTATTTTTGTTACGGAGAAAAACATAAATAAAAAAATGGAAAATTGAAATTTAGGGTACTTTTAAGCATTTGCTTTTATTTAATTTTAGTAAATATATGACTCTAAAGTATAAATGAAGAAAATCTGTTTCTTTAACTTAATAAAAATGTTAATTAGAACTTAATTTATTAACCATTTTAAATTTGGGAACCTTTAGAAAAATCGATTGATTTTGATTATATTTTATTTTGTTGAGTAGTGTGAAAATTGCAATCCTTCAAAGTTTGACTTTTTAAATCATTTTATGGAATAAGTAAATCAGTGGTTATAAAACGGTTTAGAACATTGAATATAGTTCCTCCATCCGGCGGCGGTTCTAGGGAACCACGGCACTATGATACCAAATGTGTACTTGTTTGGGAATGATGCGAAACTCTCAACAAAATGAGGGTGCTAGGACACGAGGGTGTTGAAGGCAATGAGGCAGCAGACTCTCGTGCTAGAGAAGGGGCATGCACTCAATTTACTGGCCCTAAACCTTTAACAAAAGCCACCTGGTAAAGTCTACCAAAAAATGGGAAACCAAAATCATAGTTCGATATTGTAAAGACCAAAACTTAAGACAGGCCAAAATATTTATAAAATATCAACCTGAAAAACAAGAAAAGTGAACTCATTCCGGAAATAAAAACCAGTCATTGCCCTCTAAGATAACGCTTAAAAATTGACACCTGCTGTATATGCTCAGAAGCACCAGAAAAGGCCGAACACATTATCTGCTTTTGCAAAGTCATTGTTTGCAAAAAGCTACTATATCGAACAGGTATATCCAAAATCTGCAGATATATCCCAAGTAGCCCCAAAAATACTTTTGGCCTTCTTGGGAAGCCTAAAGTTATATGTAGATTAAATTATGAAGGGGATTCACAATAGATCTCATTGGTCGCAGTGACTTGAAAGGTACTATTTTGCCTTACAACCCCATTTGTATTGAATTGTATGATGTTTAAATATAACTTAATATTTTAAGGAGAGGCGTTCTTAGTAGTATCTGGCGAGCCTGCCTATTAAAATCTGTTCGAACCCACTATGTTAAGCAACAATACGAAAAATGTAATTTATTATTAATAATCGGTAAAATATAATACATACAGTTGTTTAACCATATTATAATTTTTTGTCTCCATTTTCCAATTTCATTGCTGACTTTTGACTTATTTATGTGTATTTGTATACATTCTAAAGATGAATAAACGAATTGAATTGAATTTAATCACTTATCATGATATAGTGCGGTTAGGTGGTAGCAGCAAGCTGCCATTGGATGGAGTGACCCTAATTCTATCAGTCATAGATAAATGACATTCATATCATGATATCATTCATATGAAAATAATAAAATACATAATATGGATTTTAAAACGTCTAAACTTTTTACCCCCCATGAAGAAAATAGGCGAAAAATTTGCATTTTGTGCGAAAAAAAAGTATGTATCCTGCTTATTCAGAGAGTTACCTGATGTAAAATATAACTTACAAGTCTGGGTATATTGCTTGGATTTGTAATAATTATATTAAAAAAATAAAAAAATACAGACAATAAAACGATTTTTTTTTAAATAAAATTATTATGCTTTAATTTGCAAAAACTACTGTGCCAAACAAAATATATTATTATTTTATAAGATGTTAAAATATAAAATATAATAACTAACGTTAAATTATATTTAATAAAAAATGGAAAAAAATAAATTTAAATTAAAATAAAATATTTAATCTTATTGCAATACATGTATTAATAAATTAAAAAAACTTTAGACATTAGTCTATGCTGGCTACACATATTTTAAATCATTACTTAAAACAAAGATGGGATTGTCAGAGTTTTATATAAATAAAACTTAACTTATTGAGAACCACTGCTTTAAAAAAGGACACTACCCAACAGACCGTAATTTCATCAATGATACTGTAAAAATAGCAGTTACTTTTTCAGGTTCTTAAGTTCAGAAAAAAATAATATTTTTAACTGTTAGTAGCGTATATATTTAGTTAAAAACATGAAATTTATTCAGATTTAGTCGAAAGTATTATATTTGCTAAAATGTAATAAATAAAAATGCTGAAAAGTGCCCTAAATTTCAATTTTACATTTTTTTAAGAACGTTTTTCTCTGTAAACAAAAATGATAGCTTAATTTTGAAAAGATATTTAAAATCTGCGTCAAAAATACTAACTAAATACACTTGAACAGTTTTCTATTATCATTGGTGTAAAAGATGTACCTCTTCAAAGAAGAGTTACTATTATCTGCCAAAAGCGAATTTTCTGGATTTGGCTGTTGGTGGATATATTATCTCCAAACCGATTACTACAAGGATCCAACCTTAACTTTTGGTTCGAATTTTTTTTAACCCAAGGGTTCTCGGGGACTACTGTGTATGGTACCTAAGCACTCCATCCAATTTTTTTTCAAAACGGTCCATCCGTTCACGATACCGGGTGTCGCACTAACCAGGTTCTTGACAAGTTATATCTCTATTATTTGAAAACGTATAGTATTTGTAAAAAATAGCGTTAAATGGGAGCCAAAGAAGATTTTATTGACTTATTCAACCCCCCTCCATGCTTACTCACTTCTTTGTAACCACCCCACCCTCTGATTTTCAAATAACACCTTCCACCCCCATTTTTATCTAAGCATATGAAATTAAATTTCATTTTGAATTAAACCATGTATTATAAATAGTATCTTATTCTTTTAAGGGGCTTCCAATAACAATTATTATTTAGTAATAATATTGTCCCACCAGGTTTTAGACGGGCTATATCTCCGTTATGTAAAAATATAAAAAAGTTAAAAAAAATAAAATTAAATTGGAGTCAAAGCAGAATTTACTGACATATGCAAAAAACCCCTTAATAACCCACCCTCTTGGAACCACCTCCAACTAGTTTTTTAAATAGCACTCCCCTATTTTACTAAAGAATATGAAAGCATATTTCATTTTAAATTTAACCAGAAAATTTTCCAAAAAGGGCACCCAAAAGAAAATTGATTAAAATATTCAAAACCAACTCATAACAACCCAGTCTCCTGCAACTACCCGCAATTTTGTTTTAAATGCCACCCTTCTATTAATAAATAATAATTGTTATTTAGAGACCCTTAAAATCTAAGATACCACTTATAATAAATGGTTGAATTCAGAATACAGTGCACTTTCATAGTCTTTAATAAGAATTAGGGGGTGCTATTTGAAAAACAGAAGTTGGGGGTAGTTTCAAGGAAGTGGGTAAGCAAGGGGCGGTTTTGAATGTCAGTAAAATCTTTGGCTTTGATTTAATGCTATTTTTTGCAAATTTTAATACCTTTTCAAATAACGGAGATAAGCTATTGTAAGAACTTGGTGTTGAATTTGGATGGAGTGCTTAGGTACCATAGTGGTACCACTATGCCATAGTGGTACCACTATGCCATAGTGGTACCACTATGCCAAGTTTAGTCAAAATCCTAGACATAGAGGGCAAACCGAGTAATCCATTCGGATTACTTTGATTGTCAACTTTTTTAATTATAAATTTTATTTTTATTAGAAAGTTCTTACCTTATTAAAATATCTGTTATATTGCTATCAGAAAAATTTTGATGTAGGTTACTTAAAGCTCCAAAATCTGAGTTTCCTTCCCATGGTCCTCCTTTGTGTACTGTACCCCAGTCCCCATCAAGGCATAAAAAACTGTATAGCTCATGTTCATGATTATCACCTAGTTGGGATTCCATAGACAGATGGAGCTGCTTTTCTATCTTTGCCAGGTGTTCTGTGCAAATTCTCCACTAAAATTAAATTTTAGAATTTGATTTTTAGGGGTGACCACCCGTGTTTGTAATCGACGGATTTTTTTTTTGTTACATTTTCAGACTTTGAATATTACACCGCCACACAAAAAAAAGTCTGGTACTTCTACACATGTATTTCTATGTATTTTGGGTCGCTGAATCCGAATTTGAGGTCAAAATAGCACCTTATCCGATTAGTTTTGGGGATATTTCCAAAACTAATCAGATGAGGTGCTATTTTGACCTAAGATTCGGATTTAGTGACTCAAAATACATAGGAATACATGTGTCTCGTCAAAAGTTTGACTTTTTTTGTGTGGTTGTGTTATGAAACATCTAGGAACTGTGGATATTATTAAATTTTAGTCTGTAGATCTGTCCTTTTGGTTGTAAATCTTTTTTTTAACAAACGATTCAGGGATTTTAAGGTTTGCGACCCGTGAATTATGGTTAAAATTGGGGTAGGATAAGGGAAATAAAGGAAGCAAAAACTAATATGTATTTCTGACGATTACTTCCTTAATATTTATCGTCGGATAATAGTATATTACATAACATGTACGGAAAGAGACTTATTTCACATGAGCGAATACGACACGAATGCAAGAAATATAACGCGTCTTTCAATAGGAGTGATAGTTTTTTCAATAGAGATTTCTCGGTTCCGGGTGTCAAAATAATCAGTATAGTTTGCAGTTTTATCATGAAGCGTTTGATGCTTCCCGACCGTTTGGAAATTATTAAAAAATATTACCAAAGTTCGAGCTCAGTTGTGGGTTCGGAATGCAACGGCATTTTATTTAGTATTTAGTATTTATTTATAGTGAAACAGGGACCTTCATACGAAGGTATTTTATACCTTACACTGTTAAATATTACAATTATTATAAATTTAAATTGAATCTTTGCTGATCTTCTTGTTTATCGTGAGCTCTCAGGATATCTCTTCTTGATTACATCTTCTACAAAATATAGGGTGCAGAGTCAGTCCTTTTACATGCTTAAATACATCTTTATGCATAATATTCAATATATTTACAAAAATGATATAAAACTTTACAAAAGTTTTGACATGACAATGACAAAATAGTAGAATCCATAAGACTTGTGGCTTGTTTTCGCACCAATAATGGCAATTTTGTTTGTTAATAAAGCCTTTTATTCAAAAACGCGCCTCGTCTGAGAAGATGATAGCCTAATTTGTCAATTTTACGACGATCGCAACAATTGAGGCTTTCTCAGACGTCAACTTGGAGATTTTTGCGTAAATATTTAGGCCTACACCCTTACAAAGTCGTATTGACTCAAGGGCTGTAGCCAAACGATCACAGATTGCGTCGGGAGTTTGCTGATTGGGCCCCGGAGCACTTGGAGGATGATCCTGATTTCGACCAAAAAATCATCTTCTCAGACGAGGCGCATTTTTGGATGAATGGCTTTGTTAACAAACAAAAATTGCCGTTATTGGTAAGAGAACAACCTACAGGTGTTACATAAAATGCGTTTGCATACCGAAAAATTCACTGTGTGGCGGCGTCATCGAACCCACAACTGAGCTCGAACTTTGGTAATATTTTTTAATTATTTTCAAACGGTCGTGAAGCATCAAACGCTTCATAATAAAACTGTAAACTATACTGAATATTTTGACACCTGGAAGTAAAAAATGTATATACCAGGAACCGAGAAATCTCTATTGAAAAAACTATCACTCCTATTGAAAGACTCGTTATATTTCTTGCATTCGTGTCGTGTTCGTGTTCGTGTCGTGTTCGTAAATAAGTCTCTTTCCGTACACGTTATGCGATATACTATTATCCTACGATAAATATTAAGGAAGTAATCGTCAGAAGTACATATTAGTTTTTGCTTCCTTTATTTCCCTTATCCTTTCCCAATGTTAACCATAATTTACGTGTTTCAAACCTTGCGGTTTATGGCGTAACGGCGTCATCGGACCCACAACTGAGCTCGAACTTTGGAAGCAAAAAAAAAAAATCAGTAACCGAGAAATCTGAATTGAAAAACCTATCACTCGTATTGAAATACACGTTACTTTCCTACATGTAGGACCACTATTTTTTCTACAACCCCGACAAAAATAAAATTATTTAAAATAAATATTGGGTCACGGAATTGGCTGATTATTTTTTTATGTGTAGCCCACCGATGTTAGAGAAAAACCTCAACGGAATTAAAATCATATTTTCGAATAGGGGGGTTTTTGAAAAAAAATCCCGTGTAGGTTTTTCTCGAACATCGGTGGGCTACACATAAAAAAATAATCAGCCAACTCCGTGACCCAAGCCCTCAGCCCTGCCTGAATCGGCGGGGATATCATCTATTACAAAACCGTCACTACTTCACAGAAACATAAATAATTTAGCTGCAGTTTTGGCAAAATTCCCGAATTTGTATGCACCAACCTTGATAAATCAATTCAAGTTTACCTTATTCTTTTTCGTTTGATTTTTTAAATTGTACTTTGACAGTTAAAATTAGTTAGGTTTTGTTTATTTAAATTGTTGTTATCTCATCAAAATTAAAACGGTTTATAATTCAGAATTATTATAACTAATAAAAAAGTGGAAAGGAGCAAAAATATATATTTATATACATAAAAATGTAGAGGAACATTTTTCATTAATTGATTAATTCGACTCTGCTTGTCCTATACGTTTTGCAGTCATTTAGTTACGTTGGGTGGCAGTGCAAATATGGCGAAGTCGCCTACCCAGCTACTATAAATAATTGAGTGCCTGCGTTCGTTAGGAACAAGGGGAAATAAGACGGATGCCCAAGGCGTGATGGTAACCACATCACCCCATATCATAAGATATGCAACATCCGGGTTCGTGGGGGCGAGGTTAAGGAAGACGTGACCTTCCTCTCGGCAGAAGCTCTGGGCCTAAATGGCCTGTTAATAACTGAAAACAAACTGAAAAATGTAATGAAACATAGTCTAATAAAATGGTAAATATTTTGAAAAAAAAATTATGATAGCTTTGCTTTTTCACATGTGTATGAAATATGACACTTTCTTACTCTCCAAATCGTGATAAATTTGTCATTTTCATATGTGGCGTAGGAAAAACTTCTTACACATTTAAAAACCATTTGAAATTTTTACATAGGCAGACAGAAAAATAGAGCGAAGATTATACGAAAAAAAAAACGAACAAAGTGGCATTTTTTCAAAAATGAGATTTTAGTAGCAATAAATAAAGCACATCTGTCCACAGCATTTGGCGAAAACGAAATGGCAAAAATTCACTTGTGTAATTTTTATGAGCCTTTTTAAAAAATATGTTTTATGGAAAACTAATCAAAGTCACAACGTAACACGAAAGAATGATCGTAGTTGCATTTCTCGCATTCATCGAAAAATTACCTTGGTAGAAAAGTTTAGGGATGACTCCTCGAAGTCGCATCAAGACGGTTGCTCGATTGATGCGTGATGTGCGACTTCGTGCGTTCTTTTATACAACGCTAGGACATTAAAATACAAATATTATTAATTTTAAGGTATTCTTATCAGTGAAATAAAGTTCTTTTGTTTCATAATGATGCTATATACTCCAAAGAATGTATTAAATAAAAAATGCAGAAGGCCAAAAACAAGCACATTTTCAAGAATTTTTTTCTCAGCTCGTTTATTTTCAAAACATTATTTCATTGTTTGAGAATATAAAAAAAAACAATTTTGAATTTTTTTCTAATTTATAGAGAGCGCCAAAGTTGAGTGCTCCAAAAACCCTTGTTCTATTTCGGACAATTAATCTCAGGATTGGTAAGTCAAAAACAAAAAGTTTCTTGAAGAGAAAGGTTTCGGACAGGGTTAATCAGAAAAAGTTTTTGTTGGAAAATTGTTTTTATACTGTTAGTGAATTTCTTAATTAATGTTAATTTTACCTTTATATTTTTTAATCTTTTGTTGTTTTGTTTTAAATTATGCTTTTATTTAATTTGCCTTGTTAGAGACATATTGGACATAACATTTTCTCTATTTTGTATATCGTCGTCTTACCTTAACTACCTCGTATCTCCAAAAATTCGATTTTCGGTTTTTTGCACTAATCAATTCTGTACATGATTAGTAATGACCTAAACAAAGTCCTAATTTAAAATTCCAATTGGTTTATAAGTTACGTGGAACTAATCTCCATTACTACTTAAAATAAATAACTGTAACTACCTCGTATCTCCAATATTAGGCCTAGCAAATAAGGAATTTCCCGTAGGTGAAAATATCTAAGAAGATAAAACTTTGCATACTTATGTATTTGGATGCGGAAAATATATTGGTGAAGTAAAAAAGACCTACCAGCCCTCCATCTCACCCCCAGTGGTGAAAAATATCCCTTTTATCGTTTTTTTTTAAATGTTTATAAAATTTATATCTAGGCGGTGGAGTTGGAATTTTCTTATCATCAGATTCACTTTCAGCAACCTCAAAAACTCCAATATACCAATTTTTACGAAAACTACCCTCCGCCCCTCAGGGGGTGGAGTTTTTTTATTTTTTATTATCAGTTTCGCTTTCGGCAACCTCAAAAACCCCAATATGCGAATCTTTTTTATTATGAGATTTAGCTTTAGCTACCCCTATATACCAACTTTTACAAAAATATTGTAAACATTTTAAAATAATCACCCCCAGGGGAGAAGTTAGAAAAAAAATTATCATCATATTCAGTTAAAGCAACCTGAAAAACCCCAATATACTATTTTTTACTAAAATATTGTAAATATTTAAAAATTACATGCCTTAAATATTTCACAGTTTTTAATTGAGCAACCTCGTATCTCCAGTACAGGGTTACGATTTGGAAATAATAGTTACTGTAACTATCTCTTATCTCCATAATTCTAATTTTTGACTCACGTAACTAATAATTTTGCAATCTTTTATGCTTGAAGGAAAAGTCCATAAGAAATAACTACACTTATATTTGTCTATATTACAATAAAAAAAAATAAGAATTTTAAAGTTAACCGGTTTTTTGTGTTCCCTGAAAACCTGTGAGTTTGGAGATACGAGGTAGTTAAGGTAACACGACGATATATATTTTTTACGGGCGACCGTATTTTTTTTTTCAATCTTTTTTATTTATTTTTATTTTTTTTTTTTTTCGTTCATGACCGTTTTTTTATTTTTTTAGTACTCACTTAGGTAGAAAATGTACTCCCTTATTCTCAAATAATGCATTTATATACTTATACATTTATCTATTTTATACATATACAGTGCGATTATAAAGTGCCGAACAGTTTGAAAAGAAAATACTCTTTGTTTGGACTTTGGACCACGCCTCTGTTAGAGTTGTGCGCGACAAGCCTATATGATTGCTACGTACAACAGCTCGGTGGCCAGTAAAACGCACACAGCTTTCTTGCATTTTACTCATCGCTAATGCCAGTTTTGCATTAAAAAGTGTTCGGCACTTTAAAATATAATCGCACGGTATATATTTTAACATGACTTGTCATATTCATTTTATATAGCAACGTGACCAATAAACATCTAATCTAATCTAATCTGATAATAAAAAAAATGGTGGATGTTTGAAAAACAGTGTGATAACACGACCTTTTTTTTTCATAGTTTTATCCTTGCTATTTTTTTTTCTTTTTTTTTTGCCAAATTGTGGCATGTTAATAAACAAAACGCATTAAGATTTATCAAAATCGGTTCAGCCAATACGGAGATTTAATGTCCACAGTTTGAAAAATCGTCATTTCGAGAAAATCGCGTTTAAAGTTTTTACACCTGGTTAGAGCCAATACGCGCGCGATTACTAAAGGTTTTTATATACCGTTATAACTCTCGAATTTCTCAAAAATATTTTAGGAAGCTATTTTTGAAGGTCTAAGGAGTTGAAAAATGTAAAAAAAAAACAATTTTTTGAAAATTCTAGACGGTAATAGTACCTAGGATAGGCAGGTTTGTTAGAGTAGGTAGGGTAGGTAGGTTTTTTACACACTACACAGTGGTTCCTGCGGAAAAAGTCCAAATTACCCATCTACCCTAACAAACCTACCTATCTAGTGCTTTAATAGTATCTTAAATTAGAAAAACGACAGGCATTGAAAATGTCTTGTGGAAAATTCATTGACAATTGCGATATCAATTCCATTTATTTAAAAAATATCAAATCAACAAGGATCTTTTATTCTTACATAAATGGTAACGCTTTTCGATAACACATATAAAACAGATTCTAAAGCCTATGGCATATACTGCCCTCCTTAGGATGAACGCGGAAAATTCAGATAGCGATACAGTCGATTATTAAATAAGCGATCACAGAAATATCCATTGTATTGCTCTCTGGATTTGCCGCGTTCATATATGCGATATGGCACATCGCCTATGGTAACGCTTTTCAATCACAAAATTGTGACAGGCCTATGGCTTTTCGATCAAAAAATCGTGACAAAATTCATGAGTTTCGAGCCATGCAGTGTCAAAAAAAAATTACCTTATTTTTGTTAGATCAACTAATCTAACTTTAAACGTTCAATTTCGTTTCCCAAACGCTTTTTGTTTGGCTGTAGTCTTTTGGCATCACAAAACATAAAAAACCAACATAGGAAAATCCAGAAATGAACACTAAGAGACCCTTTAAAATTGTACCAAAAATAGGGTTTTTAATTAATAACTCTGGTACCCTTTGAGATAGAGTGACGAGGTTTTGCATGTATACTAGTATTAATAAGGGCAATTGGCATACGTCGGGGATAAGCGAGTTGTTGTTCATGAGCGTAACATCAATTTAACACTAATTAGAAGCCACCTCGTTTCACCGCAAGACGGCCGTCCCACCTCTAGAACAAATCACCGCCAGCTAAAAAGCTAAAAAACATGAAAAAATATGACTAATAGCTCGCAATTGCCCGGGCTCTGACAATTGGTGTATGTTAATTTATTCAGAGGCGTGTCTAGACGGATAAAATGTGAGGCTTAACACATTTTTGCCCCAAACTTTTTTATGTGTATTTTTTTAATTTTTTTGTAAAAAATACAGATTCTTTGAGAAAAACAAATACATAAAAAATGTCATATAGTGTAATACTGTATACAGTAGGAGCAACCATTTAAAATAAATGCAATTAAAAAAATGTTACATTTTAAAAGACTATTATTCCTTTAATATTAAGTTTAGGTGTTTCAGTGAAAACTACTTTTTTTGCTTCGTTTTAAATCGCCCTGCAGCATTAAGATTTAATTGGTGCTTTTTTTTGTTCTCCATTCAATATCTCCATCTTCGAAGGGCCGTAGCTCCCTTAGGGCTTATTTTCAGACATATGTTCCTGTGTTGGTTTTTTATGTTTTGTGATGTAGAATCATCCCCTTTATTTAATGCCAAAAGACTGCAAACACCGTGTATACAATACCGCTCCGGCTATATTTTTATGTCAACATACTGCGTTTCTGCTAAGAATTATATTATGGTCATATTACACATCTAACCTTTAATATAATTAAAAAGTACATCTGAACGACATTTAAAATTTAAAAAAAAAAACAAAATATCTTACCAAAGAATATATAACTTCAGAATCCTTTACGCCAGCTTCCCCTATCAATACAGTCAAAACCATATGCTGATGTCCACAAACAAACAGGACACATTTCTGTAATCCATCATCTTTATTCTCTTTGGGACTCTTGGGACTATCTGCTTCTTTATTAGTTTTTAATTTAACAAATGGATAAGAAAAATTCGGTTGGGTTGGTTTTAACCCTTTATAATCACATGGACTAGACCTCTCCTCAAGAGCTAATATACTCAGTTTTGTCATCAGAGGTGTTAAGAGTACTCCACCAGAAGGTTTATTGTTGATATTATTTAGTTTTGTTTGATTTTGATCGGGAGAATCCATACTTAATGATTTTAATGGGAGAGTCAATGATTTTCTGTTTTCTTTGTTATTATTTTCCAGTTTTGGACGTAATTTTATCTCAGTATTCTGGTTATCAACCTTTTTTTGTACTGTATTGTTTAAATCCAATATTAAATCAAAGTTTTTAAAAGCATTGTTATCATCTTTTTTGACTGTTTCCGTATGTTTAACAATATTACAATGATACATGGAAGAAGATACAGGTGTTCCATCATTTTTAAATACTGGAAATGTAGGATCGTTTATTGTTTTACATCTATTGTCTTTAATACCTGTTAAATACTTTTTGTTGCAAATACTGTTCATACTAAAGTATTTCTTTAAATTATGTATGTCTTCTTTTATAGTCATATACGGTTGATGTTTTAGTAATAATTTATCAAAATTTTCTTTGTTTTTTATATCATTTAAAGATGTTTCCGTTGGAGAAAGTTTTGTATCAGTGGGTGTTACTATCGGTATCATTTCGACAGTACTAGAGTCTACACTAATACACTTAATATTTAAAAAATTTGGCCGAGCTCTTTTTGGAGCAGCTGCAATAGGTTTTTTAGATATGGGCATATGATTCGAGTTTTTTTCAGGTTCTCTGTTGAATATAAGAGATAAATCCTGTTTTATTTGAGATATAATTGCGTCTTGCATTTTATTATTCTAAAAAAGTAATATTATTTTAGAGCACTGCATAGACAGGTTTGTTATGGTAGGTAGGTAGTTAACACACTACGGAACCACTTAAACTACCCACCTACCCTAACAAACCTACCTATCTAGTGCTCGAATGTTAATAAAAAAAACATTTTTTACGTGATTATAGTGTGCTAAGTGCACACGACTGACGTCTTTTTCCGAAATCTTCTGTCGCACAGTGTTATTTATATTTCACTTTTCATGTGCGTATAAATATTTTACCAACCCTCGTGTGTTTATCAAGGTTTATTGATGTGTTTTTTGCAATTAATGTTTTATTAAAGTACTGAATTTGACTCAATAAATTATTTTGTGTTCTTTGCGACTCAAAAGATGTTGATTATTTGTTTGGATTTTTTGTTGAGTTTTTTAACTTCCAACAAAGTGAGTTGGTGTATTTATTATAATTAAACAGTGACTGAGTGTTACATCAATTAAATTTAAATTAAATTAAATTTGGCTTAAATTTTGAAACCTGGAAAGCAAGATATAATAGCTAGGTAGGCTGGTGCTAGCACCACAACCTCACAACTAGCTCGGACAAGGATTTTTTTTAAATAAAATTTTTAATTTTTTTAATTCTTGGAAACGATTTCTGGAACCATCAGGAGTGCCTGATTTTTTTTTACTGACCCTATTTCTGAATAGCGGTCTATAGTAAGTAAACTCGGCGCATAATCGATGTGAGTTGATTTATATCTTGTTGGCAGAATATAGCATATTATTTACCAAGTGAGAGAAGTTTAACATTTTGACCTGCGTCAAATTGCGGGATGAGCGCGCCAGCGCGAAGCCCGCAAGACGCGGTCTAAAATGTTAAATCTTCACTCACGTGGAAAATATAGTTTTTTTTCACTACCAGTACAATTAATTAGCTATTTATTTATTTATTTTACTAAAATTTAATGAAAAATCTACTTTCTTTAGTTAATTTTTGTTCAACTTCTTCCCTCTTCAATACAACTCTACCTACTGATTTTAATGAACCGGAAAACCCCACAATACAGAACACTCAGAAACTTAAACACAATAATTTAACAGTAAAAAAGAGAAATAAATATACCAATAACATCACTTGCTCATATAAATATGTCAAATTGCGCAAGGCTTGGAGCAAGGCATCTTATGTTATATTACTGGAAGATTATGGATTTTTTAACTTTATTGTAATAATTTTGTAAAGTTAAGTGTTTTTCTTTGTTATAATCCTACTTTTAATTTTAGGTCTTAATTTAGAACGGTTGAATGATTGAAAGTTTTTCATGTGCACATACACTTAAATGGGATACTATTTAAGGAAATATTTTTAAACTCCCTTTAATGTTATTTAGAAAAAAGTAAAGAATTGAAATGGGACTTACATAAAAAGAAAAAAGATTGTTTTAAATGTTAAAATTTACTGGACGAAAGATGAAGACTATTTAACTATTATAGTGTGGAATCCCTATTACTGATTAAAAATGTGTAACATCGAGCAACAAGGATAGTTTCTTGTTGGCCTGTTACAGATCGGCCTTTTAAGACTTGTATTCTGTAAATAAAGATAACTAATTGACAAGATTAAAACATGTATACCTCAGCGGACTACACAGAAATTAATTTATTTATTAGTATGATATTTATTTACTTAGTTTGAACTTTTTTTAATAATTGTAACGAAATAAACTATTAAACAACACGTTTCTTAAGTGATTTATTATTTATATTTATATTTTATTAATAATAATCCTATCTATTATATAAAAAAACCTAAAAAAACTCATTAAACTACAATTTGGTATATTGGTTTTCTACTTTTTTTAATCGTATGGATTGAGGGGCATTTTAAACATTTGTCTGTCGATATGTATTTTAAATAGTACATTTTCCATTGCAGTTTATGTGCACATTTAAAAATTTTAATTATTCAGCGGTTCTTAATTTGGACCTAAAAATTAAAATAGGACTACAACAAAGAAAAAACACTTAACTTTACAAAATTATTACAATAAAGTTAAAAAATCCATAATCTTCCAGTAATATAACAGTTTACACCTTAAAAAATATTTTTGACAAATTGTCATATGAAAAATTTCAATTTGACATTCTCATCAAACTTTCAAAATGCATACCTTTAACTACTGGTATGTTTCCATAGAAACCAATTGGGCGATTTACCCACTATTATAGGTAATTGTAACATCCTCTGGGATTGGTGGAAACAAAACGTTCTTATCTCAAAATTTCATACATACACCCCCCTCTGAAATTTTGCTCAATTTCTTTTTATTGCTGTATAAGTACATATGTAATTTTTTTAACGTGAGTTCTGATACACCCTGTATATAGTCAATATTGTTGTGTGTAACAAATTGGTCGTCAAATTTTCGATTTAGTGACCTTTATAAAAATGACCCTCATAATTCGGCAAAATTATTCCGTAAGCCTATATTTCTGTGTTTATTTTAAACTTTGATGAGTCATAACTGAGTTTACGCCGACTACTGCTGATTATAAGAGTTTTATGCATAAAATGTTGGGCCTATAATTCTCTCTGTCTCTCTTCCATCCTTCAAGGTTTACTCAGATTCTGCGCCGAGTTTATACCTACTTATCCTTTTATGATACCTACTTTTTTGTTAAAATTATTTCTGTTTTTGACCGATATTTCCAATAAATTGTTATATTCTTTGCTGGAAACATACACATATAAAAGTTTCGCTCCTAACGGCAACTCGTAATCTACTTCAACAACTTCCGCTGGACTTTTAATTCTGTGCAGGTCAGCTAGCACGAGTGTTTTTGACAGATCTGAACTTAACTGTGTTGCAACAACTCTAAAATTATTATTTATATTATTATTGAGATAAGGTAAATCTTAAATTGAGGTTACTGAGTTTATATTTATATACTGAGACAACATGATTAAAGTAAGTGAATAATGGTTTATTATCGTTTTAGGACCTATTTTACTTTCCCCAAGAAAAAAGTCTTGCGCTAGTAAAAAAGTTGCGAAATATTTTTATTGCTTTTTTACGTTTCTGGAGGTTTTACATATAAAAAATATGATTTCCGTGAAAAAAAATTCTGTCTGTCGGTCGGTCTGTCGGTCCGGGAAAGTGACCACGATAACTCAAGAATGCTTCTGGCTAAAGAGTTCAAAGTTGGACCATAGGTCGATTATCCAAAATCCTAGGCTGGGATTGTTTTTGGTAAAAATCGGATTGGGGCAAGGGGGTAAAATGGGGTAATTTATTTTTCGTTTTTCGAAAAAAGAAACTGTTTTTGATTTTTTTGATTTTTCTACATTTTTTATTATTTTTTTTTTTCGTTTTTGATTTTAATGAACCTAGGCCTATAGGGGAAAGTATTATTTTGTTGGCAGCAGTATTTACAGGTATTTTACACTATATTAATAATAATAATAATAATAATAATAATAATAATATCGGAGAATAGTGTCCTTAAAAAAGACTGCCTCTATTTCTACTGATAAATTTTCATATTTGCTATTCTTTCCAAATAATTTCATTAAAAAATTATCAAAATTTGCGTTACGTAATACTTAAACGTTCCCATACGTTAAATAAACGAGTAGAGAAGTAAAAGAGTAGAGATGTAAAAGAGTAGAGATGTAAAAGAGTAGATGTGAGTGTGCCAAGAGGTGTAGAACTTTTTCGATAGGTCTTTTAAACGTTTTGTCTAAAACACTTAAAATTAAGGATTTTCTTTCCTTGTTCATGTTTCATAACATGTACAAAAAGTATAATCTTTAGTTCAAGTCGTTTAAAAGACTGCAAGTAAAATGTTTAACAACCTACAGTCATTTCACAAGTTAATAGTACTTATATACCAAGGTAGAGAAGAATTTTTTTATAGCCGAGCGTATTAGACCCCGAAACGTAGCGTCGAGGGATTTAAGAATGCGAGGCTATGATTGTCTTCTCTACTGTGGTTTATATATTATTTTTTTCACTACCAGCACAATTACACTAGGCAACAAATCGCAACTTTTTTTTTGCCCCGATCGGAAAGTAAATTTTTCTTACTAATTCGAGGGCGTAGAATCTGAATCTGACATTAGAAAAATTCCAGCACCTAAAATTTTTGAGATATAAGTTCAGGTAATAATGACGTTTTTTTTCAAAATCTTTAAAAAAAAGAGTAGAATTTTGAAAATTTTAGTGTATATTAAAAAAAATACGAGGAATTCAAAAATCTATATGTCAAGAACCTACTGTCAGAGTAAGTATACGAAAAAAAATAAAAAGGTTAAAATGAAAGTGCAGAGTTTACTTAATTGCTCATTTGTGGCAAAACTATCAATTTTTTTTAAAAACTTTATAGAACTTAATTTGTAGATTATAAAATTCTCTACAAAAATATTTATACAAATATTTTTTTATTTTGCTTAGTTTGTTCATAAAAAGTAAATAAATGAAAAAGATATAAAATTAAAGTACACAGTCTTAATTTTTTGTCCCGAGCCCAAAAAATATATTTTTCTTATCAATTTAAAGGCGCAGAATCCAAATTTGACCTTAAAAAAAATTCAGCACTTCTTATTTTTTAAATTTTAGTACATGCAATTATGCCAATTTAAAAATAATTTATAAAACAAAATATTGTGTATTTTTGTTTTTTTTTTAATGGTTCTACATCATAAAAATGTTACTTTATTACATAAGAACCATAATACGTAACATTTTTTTAGTTAATTTTTGACCCCCTAGTAATGATTTTTGACAATTTTTAGCATGCGATAAGCTTGTCCCCTTATGCACTCTTCTTCTTACCCTCCACCCCTACTTAGTTTTGTCACATTATCCATTTTTTTTTTAATATTTTTTTTTTCATAATATCCCTATTTATTCTACCTATGAATTTAAAGTTTCTATGTTTTAAGTTGGGTATTTTTTAACTAATATTGAGTCGCCGAATCCAAATTTGTCCTTGGAATATTTTTGTCTCCCATGATTTTAGAACAAAAGAGGGATAAAATAATGATTTTTTAACATTTTTATCTTATTTTTCTCAGAAAACTTAGGTAATAGAAATATTCTGAGGCCAGATTCGGTTTCAGCGACCCAAAATTAGTTAAAAAACATATGACTCCAATCGGGGCAAGAAACCGTGTTGCCTAGTGTTATTCTTATTTTATTTATTTATTTATTTATTTATTAGAATATTTACACAGAATCATAGACATTTTTATTTCAGTAATAAAGTAAAACGTTTGCTGGATCCTAATTAACCGCAAAAAAACAAGTAGCCTATGAAATTCCCATTTTTGAAAACAAATGAATAAATTTATTCTTTAATTATTCACTTAAAGTTGACAGTTCTAGAAGGTAGCATTTTAAAGTTTTTAAATGTGCAAAAACATATCGGTAAGTTATTTATTTACTAAATAATGTGTTATGTTCCATTAAAATGTATTTATTTATAATATTTGCCATGCTCATTTTTTATCCAATGGCGAAATTTTGTTGAATTTTGTCGAGAATTTTGTCCAACAGAAATTATTCAGTTTGGACAGTTATCAATTGTTTTAAAAAATTAACTCCTACTATGAGAGAAAAAAATGATTAATGCTCTAGGTGCAGAGATTTAATTTCTCAGATTAAAAACATGATAAATAAAGGTACGTTCTAAAGCTAGTAGTGAAAAAAACTAGTTTAATAACTAAGTTAGCTACCCCTAAAAACCTTTTTTTCGCGGTTTGATGTGTTTGATCACGCATAACTTCGGAACGAATAAACGTAATCAGATGAAACTTTTTGCAACTTAAAGAGGGCATTCATAAGGTGGTCCCGTTTCAAATTGCCGCTCGGATAATACCGGGTAAGCTGGATAATTAACATAAATCTAATTATTTTAACGCAATTTCACTTAAAACGACTTAATTTGGTTCTAATATCAAGCAATTTTTTAGAGAAATATCAGATAACTCGAATAAGCCGGACAACTTGATTAAGGGGTCACTCAATATTACGGCAGGCTAAAAATCTTTTAAATGCCGCTAAACTTGATTATGTGGACATGTAATATTAAAATACCAAGAGAAAATGATAAAATTTGTGATTATACCATAAGGCGTTATTTGATTATTACTTAACGCTTAAAGTTTAACAAAGATTTTCTTAAGTAAAAAATAAAAAATAAGTCGGTGCCAATTTCACAGCAAAAAACTTAAAAACAGAAATAATTTTTAGTATTTAATTTAGGGAATGGTGAAATTGGCATCGACCTATTTTTTATTTTTTTACTTTTTAAGGCTGATTCAGGCATAATTATCACTAACTAAACTAAGCCATTCTGGCCTTTTGATTGGCCAGGTGAGAAGCCATCTCTCTTTTTGGCCAATCAAAAGGCCAGAATGGCCTAGTTTAGTTAGTGATAATTAATCGACCTTTAAAGACATAGAAGTCGGTTCATTTTTTTTGTTAAAAGTTTTTATCTTAGTTAAAATTATACCCCTACATGTTTTTCAAAGCTGTGTGTTAGCTCCCTAATAATTGGTACTTACTTGTTATGAAACATAATTGCGCCTCCTAAAACATCATTAAATGTTTGACAAAATTGCAATATATGATGCATTCTGTCTCTGAATACAACGCTGCCAGCCTAAAAATATTTTGTTTATAATAAACTTTAAGAAAATTTAAAATTAATTAATTAGGATATCCCAAGGTAATTTTTGTTAATTATGAAATTTGGATGCGACTTGATCTCGACGTTTTAAAAATAGTATCTCTAGGGCCACTTGCATCAACAATGGTTTAACTAAGATTAAATTGACGGTCCACCAATCAGAACGCTGCATTTTTAACTTGAACTCAGTTTAGTAGAGATAATTCCAGTTTTAGAGTTGGTGCAAGAGGCCCTTATAACTAAGCTGTAGCTCCTCTCAGAGATAAGCTACTTTCCATACAACTGAGTAATTATATTATTCTCAGTTAACTGTCAAATATAACCAATCAGGGAGTCTAAAACTGACAGTTAACTGAGAATAATGTAAGTTTTCAGTTGAATTTCATACCCATGCCATCGTTGGCAACATGAACTTATTTTTTTATTTTTTGATGTAATATCCGATTTAATTTTAATTGTTATAATTTAGATGAAACAAACTTTAGTCAATTGTTTTGAAAAACATGGATTAAAATCGACAAAACCTCTAAAAATAAAAAAACAACTCATAGGGATATGAGTCCAATATCGACTACCTAGGGCGCTGAAGCTCATTGATGTATGACGTTATATATGACATATTATGTCATTATTAAAAATATAATATAATATTATAATTAATAAAAAATATAATATGATATCGCAAATCTCGCGAACAGCTACACCGATTTTTAAAAACAAAAACTGTTGAAACCGGAATCAAAAGATATTTTAAATGATGTGTCACTTGATATACAGTACCCGGCATATTTCCAGTTAAAGTCCAGTCTTCAGGTCAATAAAAGTGGCTTTACCTGAAAATAATTCAGGGAGTTTTGATATTCGGTTTATTGTGTAGGGTTTAGTGCCGCAAATAAAAAAAAAAGAATTTTGCGACATTGAACTCGATTTGGAAATGTAATTTCTTAACGTATTATTCACAAAAAAAAACGTATTTTGCAAAATATCTCAAGACAGACATTGAAGAAGCAGAGAGATCTGTAATGCGGATTGTCGACGTGAAAAAAAAACATGACTTGTCCATGGACAAATGAATAATATTTTGTTTTTTGCAAGTTTTCTAGTGTTAAATTTAATAAGTGACTTGATAAAAATGTATCCTCTGAGTACATAATAAATATGTAGGTATTGATTTTTACACTTTATAGCATATTGCACTATGCAGTTATAACTCCAAATTCTGTATCATAAAGTATATTAGGAAAAAATTACAAATTTGGATATTATTACGTTTGGCCCTGGGGGAGGGGGGGTGTTAGTAAATGTGACAGCTTGTGACAAGGGGGGAGGGGGTCAAAATTTTCGAAAAATTGCGTTACGTAATATATGGATAGCCCCATTTCACTGAAAAGAGCATACAAAATGACATCTCTTCCAGCTCAATTGGGACAGCTCCTAGAGCAATTTCAAAAAAGTCCGTTCGCGGTTTTTTGGCAAGTTCTTGTAAACTCTACATAACTGTAATTCGAAAACGGGTAGAGACATTTTGATGAAAAATCTGAGGTGAGGTAAATTGGGTGTGTTGACATGGAATAAACCTATGGTCCAATTTCAATTTTAGGCCTTGTTTTAATTTTTAGTAAAATTTTGACACTTCAAGGTCAAGTCATTAAACATTAAAATTTTATGGCGGGTTTATTGGGACCCTATGGACAAAATCGCGGGAGTTCAAAAATGGTTGGCGCCCTAAAGACCATTCAACGACATTATTTAACATTTTGGCCAATTTAAATTAAGGCTCTTTTAATTTGATTAATTAATTTGCTATTTTTTATTTTTGGTTTTTAATTTTCTTGATATTTTACTTTCCTATGAAAAGTCTTGCGTTAGTTAAAAAATTCTGAGGCATTTTTATTGCTTTTTTTCACGTTTGTCGACGTTTTATATCTAAAAAAAATCATTTTCGTGAAGCTTAATTATGTCTGTCGGTCGGTCTGTGTGTGTCTGTCTGCCCAGAAATTTGTGAAGACAATAACTCGAGAACGCTTTGAGCTAAATACTCTTGGTCCAAATAGGTTGGTGTAAAGGAGTAAAATTTACCCCATCAGTCAGTATTTACAAAAACAAGTTTTTTCAAAAACATTTTTATTTTTCATTTTTTTTTTGTGCTTCAAAAAACAAATTTTCAAAAAAAAAATTGATTTTTTTTTTCGTTTTCAAAAAAAAAAAATAATAAACCAAGACCTACAAGGAAAAGTATTGTTTTGTTGGCTGCAGTTTTTAGCCTTTTTAGGTTTTTCTAAAAACAATATTTTTTTTTGCGTAAACTTATTACGCAGTACCATCGCGACCAATAAAACCACCTACACCCAAAAATGATTCATATTAAAACCAACTTTTAAATTTTACAGACATCTGTAATAGTTCCCTGCTGAAAATGACGGGTCTGGGCGGGTATAAATGGTGCATAAACCGGACTTGAGCGGATGAAATTCACCCGCTCAAGTCCGGTCTATGCAACATTTATACCCGCGCAGACCCGTCATTTTCAATAGGGTTAACTTAAATTTGAAATTTTGACAAGAAATATCAAATTGACACAAATAACTCAGATAACACGATCTACGCAACTGTAATATTAAATATTGGTTATTCCGCAAGGATCTTTGCAGTAGCTGGATTTAATGGCCGTGATGGTACCTTACCGGTAACCTTTTTACATTCTAGCTAGGGCAGTCCCTGGACTGATCCCGGGACCAGAGCTGATTTTGTAGTCCCTGGGCCAGAAAATATGGCCCCGTGCCCAGTTTTGGTCTCGAAATTAAAAAAAAAATGTCATATTTTCCCAAAAAAATTTTTGGGAAAATTTTCATGTTTTAAGAAACGTCTAAACTTTTATGTTGTATTTCTTTAATATTTCATATTATAATACTAGTATACACAAAAAAAAGAAGAAAAACATGTCCAAAATCAAAAATGTTTGTACTAAATAACTTTTAAAAAAGTCAATCTATCCGTATTTAAGTTTTCTTGTCCGCACGACAGCTTAAGAAAGAATAATCCGAGCGACCATTGAAATTGAAAAGAAACACCCCAAAAATAAGGGGCATAAACATTTTTAAAAATCTCCCATCAACTTCATGTTTTGAGGAAAAAATTACTTTTATTTGAAAGATCAATCGTACCCAGTTGAAAAAAAATCCCCCCAAAAAATAAAAAGTTATAGAGGGCTAAACTTTTTTTTTTAAATAAATAAAATACGATAAAATAGAAGAAAGACCTCGGCCGTTAGCCCTTTGAAAATTTTCCAATAAATATATTATTAAATAGAAGAAAAAGTGCTATCAACGTAATTTATAATTAATAGTCTAATCTTGCTATTTTTTTAAAAACTATTTCCATTTGTGTGTATACCAAATATAAAAAAAAAACTAAAAGTTTAGGGCAGGCCACGTGAAAATTAAAAATATCCCAATACAATTTAACTAAGTTTTAAACTTCACCAAAAAAAAAGTGCTTTCAACTGCGACGAGTATATTATAGGATGCGAAGCATTATATATCTTCACGGTTTGTTTTCTATTAATTTATTTAGTTCTAACAGTTTACTATCCTCTATGAAAGTACTTTTTTAGTAAAACAAATATTGTTTTTTTACGTTTCTCAATAATTTCCGAGCAGACAGCCCGGGAATTTTATGACCACGATAACTCAAAAACTGGACTTTAATTTTAAAAAGGTTTTTTAACACACTTAGGCTAGGATTATTTTTTTATAAATCGGGATGTGATCAACACTTTTCTTTTTCAAACATTTTTCGTTTTTTGATAAAAGAAATTTTTCTTGAAAAAAACTCTTGAAAATAATATGTTCAAGAACGTTTCATTAAAAAAAAATATGTTTTTGTTGTTTTTGTGCAATAATTGTTATTGTTAAATACGTTTTTTATTACTTACCTTTAAAACAAAACATATGAAAATAAAATTTGGTATAAAAAAAATTTATAATTAAATTTTACCTTTGGTAATTGTATGGTTGACGTGTGTGAAAAAATTGTTCCTTTAAACATCAACATTTTTAGATATGTATCAAACATATGATATAATTTTGCTGAAAAACTTTCAACATTTGTATATAATTTTGATAATACTGCAAAATCACGGTGAAAAAAGTTTACCAATGAATATAATATTTTGGCTCTATATTCCAAGGTTCCATCCAATATATTTCTGTCTGTACCAATGACCTTAAACATAAACATGAAATGTTATGATAAATGCGATAGTTATCGCATAAATTATAGTTGAATAATAATATTTATATAAATAATACTTTTAAATATGGTCACATTGTCAGCTTAAAATCTCCATTTATTTTTCTTATAAAATATTGAGTTTTCAAGATTTTAAAAACATTTTTCTACGATCTAATAGAAAAGGTAACGTTCAAGTATTACGCTCCTCGGGGGGTGGGGGTCATTTTGGAGTGTTACGCCTATGTAATGGAATAGGAAAATAGCGTAACAGGGGTGGGTGGGGGTCCAAAATGATCAAAATTTGCGTTACGTAATACCTGAACGTTCCCAAAGTTAACATTTCTACATAAACAAATGAATTTTTAAGACCGCAAAATAACCTATTTCTTAGCATGTTAGTTTTCTGCTCGTTACCATGACAGAAAGCGCAAAATTGAATTTTGCGCGCTATAGTGTAGGCAACCGGCAAGTCAATCGTAAAACAGCTGTCAAGTGTATGCTACGAGATGTTGCGTTCCGGCAATTTTTTAATATAGAATTATTATTAATATTGAATCAAATCCCAATTTCGTGTGCTTAATAGTTGTGTGTTAAATATATGTTGTTATGAAGGAATTATGAAGAGTTTACTGCCTGAAATTAATGTATTAATTATTTTAGATCGTAGAAAAAACGTTGTTCGTATTACGAACGCAAAATGTAATTTCTGCTTGAGCGTGGAATTTGCTGATCGAGGCGTCTAGCCGAGATCAGCAATCACGCCCGCTCGCGTAAGCGTCTAGATGATGCGCATATGCGTTGTTGCCAGATTTATTAGTTTATATTTATTATGTAATTATTAATTTCCTCAAACTTATTACAGTCGTAGAGAGACCCAAATAAGCTTTAGGCTTGTACTAAGGGCTATCCCCTAATATGCTTTACAATGTATAATTGCTGTATTTCCATTAAGCATAATAAGGAAATATGTACATAAGTCCTATCCTACCTTGCCGATCTGCCGCCTGCTTGCCTAAGCGTCTAGATGATGTACATGCGCATATGCGTTGTTGCCAGATTTATTAGTTTATATTTATTATTTATTTATTAACTTCCTCAAACTTATTACAGTCATAGAGAGACCCAAATAAGCTTTAGGCTTGTACTAAGGGCTATCCCGTAATATGCTTTACAATGTCTAATTGCTGTATTTCCATTAAGCAAAATAAGGAAATATGTACATAAGTCTTATCCTACCTTGCCGATCTGCCGTCTGCTTGCGTAAGCGTCTAGATGATGCACATGCGCATATGCGTTGTTGCCAGATTTATTAGTTTATATTTATTATTTATTTATTAACTTCCTCAAACTTATTACAGTCATAGAGAGACCCAAATAAGCTTTAGGCTTGTACTAAGGGCTATCCCCTAATATGCTTTACAATGTATAATTGCTGTATTTCCATTAAGCATAATAAGGAAATATATACATAAGTCCTATCCTACCTTGCCGATCTGCCGCCTGCTTGCGTAAGCGTCTAGATGATGTACACGCGCATATGCGTTGTTGCCAGATTTATTAGTTTATATTTATTATTTATTTATTAACTTCCTCAAACTTATTACAGTCATAGAGAGACCCAAATAATCTTTAGGCTTGTACTAAGGGCTATCCCCTAATATGCTTTACAATGTCTAATTTCTGTATTTCCATTAAGCAAAATAAGGAAATATGTACATAAGTCCTATCCTACCTTGCCGATCTGCCGTCTGCTAGCGTAAGCGTCTAGATGATGCACATGCGCATATGCGTTGTTGCCAGATTTATTAGTTTATATTTATTATTTATTTATTAACTTCCTCAAACTTATTACAGTCATAGAGAGACCCAAATAAGCTTTAGGCTTGTACTAAGGGCTATCCCCTAATATGCTTTACAATGTCTAATTGCTGTATTTCCATTAAGCAAACTAAGGAAATATGTACATAAGTCCTATCCTACCTTGCCGATCTGCCGTCTGCTAGCGTAAGCGTCTAGATGATGCACATGCGCATATGCGTTGTTGCCAGATTTATTAGTTTATATTTATTATTTGTTTATTAACTTCCTCAAACTTATTACAGTCATAGAGAGACCCAAATAAGCTTTAGGCTTGTACTAAGGGCTATCTCCTAATATGCTTTACAATGTATAATTCCTGTATTTCCATTAAGCATAGTAAGGAAATATGTACATAACAATAATTTCGCAGAAAAAACTTGGCATGTTGTGAGTTAGGGAGGGCTTGGCCCCACCCCCAAATTTCGTTAAGTCCCCCCAAATCAAACTATAATATAAAAATTACATATATTTTTTAAATACATATATACATTGCCGCACATTAAACTCCGGACACCTAAAAAATTGACATTTTTTAAATTTAAATATTTTGAAAACTAATTAATGGATTTGACTGATTCCTTTTTTGTTTTGAAGCTTAATTATTCTCTACTTTTATTTGTTTTAAGAATGATTATATTTTTTTTTTTCGTATTAACAGCAACAAATAATGTACAACTATGTTTCTTACCCCATCTTCTAGGACTTGCATGGTACGCCAATGCAACTGTTTATCAAATTATTAAAATCTTTCTTATTGCCGAAGTTTTAATGAATATTTTCTTTTTTATTTTTTTACTTTTTTCCTTCTGGTTTAGGAGATTTCAGGATTTTCCTGAAAGTTGTCGTTTTTTTAGTCCACTCAAAAAGTACTAAATCAGCAGAGTTTTTTATTTGACTTCTTCTTCTACGCTTATGTCTTTTACTTCCTCTTCTACGCTCATGTCTTTTACTTCTTCTTCTACAGTTTCTTCATCCCGGGGCAACTTTTTATTGCCGTCTGACGGAGGGTTAACAGTGATTTCGCAGAACTGCCGCCGGACGGTTGACCCTATTTTTTCTTCTACTCAAGTTTTCCAAACCCAATTTATGTTTTTGATAAACTTGATCAGAAGAAAAACGTAACTCAGTTAAGCTTTAAATTTAAAGAACAGCATCAATGATATTTATGTAGTACTTTTTAAGTTAACTGAAAAAATGACACCTTTCAGGAAAATCCTGATATCTCCTAAACCAGAAGTAAAAATGTAAAAAAAAAGAAAATATTCATCATGCAAGTCCTGGAAGGTGGGGTAAAAAACATTATTTGTTGCTGTTAATACGAAAAAAAAAAAAATTAATCATTCTTAAAACAAACAAAAGTAGAGAATGTTGAAGCTTCAAAACAAAAAAAGAATCAGTCACATCCATTAATTAGTTTTTAAAATATTTGAATTTAAAAAATGTCAAATGTCAAGGTGTCCGGAATTTAATGTGCGGCAGTGTATATATAGGGTGCTCAAGCCCCCCCAAAATTTGAACCTAGTTATGCCTATGTTTGCCTTTTTATTTGCATTACTTTATCTTTACATTATTTTTGTATATAAAGTATATACCTACAACTGTGTCAATGTTGCTTACCTTCCTAAAACATTTATTTATTCTTTATTAAAAGAAATATATTAAAAGCACTTATGAACACAGCCTTGTCATAATAATTATTAAATATAAATTTTAAAATAATTATATAAATTTAAATAAAAAAATAACTCACCAATAAATATTTATCATTTTCTATGACATAAAATTTTCCAGTTTGTAATGAAACTATTTTTGGTGATGTAAAGATAGTTTTAAGACATCTGATTGTTCCAATGATCTGACCACAAAGGGCTGTTTTCTGCTGGTCTGAAACCCATGTGGGATGAAAGTATAAAATAGCAGAGGCAGGATCATCCTCCTCTCTTTGCAAGAGTGTTGTATCATATACAAAAATAATATTTGTTTCTCTAAAAAAATATTAAATTTATTCAATTTTTGAATGATATATCTTAGTTTAAAAATACTAATATAAGGCTACTTACTTGGCCATTTAAATCTGTTTGCAGTTCTTTATTATCTATGGTATTTATTTTTCAATTAATCTTTAAATATAAATCATGTTTAATTTTTTTTTTGAATTGTCAAGCTCTAACCTCAAAAAATTGACGTATGTTGTTGTTGTTCTTCTTCTTCAAAGATTCGTAGCCTTTTCCTTTGGAATTCAGCCAGGTTAATACAAATATCTATTTGTACCCTATGTTTTATTCCTGTAATCTAGGAATTCGAGTCACAACGAAGTGGTCTGGTAATTCCCATTTCCGAAATCCAAATTTCTGGGTTATTTTGTTTGTTTTTCTATCTTGACTCGCAAAAAACTAGTCACTGATCTTTGCGCAAACGCTAACTCTCTCTCTCTCTCTCTCTCTATTTATTTGGTCTTTTTCTTCCGAATAATTAACCAGGGTTTCTCTATATAATCATGAGGTTTCCAGTGCGCAAATACTAATCGGATATGTATCCTGACTTGCGCACTATCACTGATAAAATACTACTGTAGTAATTTCCACGCTAATATAAAAAGTTATCATTAAAAACACACAAAAAAATTATCTTTAAACGTCCATTATTATTCACTTAAAATTCAACAGTTCGCACGATTAATAACCATATATATGGTTCACTTTTACTTGTACATAAAACATTAACATAAAAATACTCGAGGCACATCATAAAAGATGACAAAACAATTATATTACAAAACACCCAGCTCTTCACATATTACTTACGTATAGTATACTTACTTTTCGTGAGGCAGGCACTAAAGTTTAAAGATTCAAAATTTCCGCCCTTTCTTAGGTTGGCATCCTTGCCAAGCCCGCTCGAAACGTCATTACTTTCTTTAGTGCGGCAGGTGAGTACACGAAATATTTACTAACGAAATATTTTCCAATTTTTCAGCATTTCTTTTAGCGCCCTAAAATAATATGTCACCTAGAAAAAGAAAGAGAAGCTCCAGTCCGGAGAGTAACATAAAAATATCTAAAAGGGACTTATTAAACAGGCTCCAAGCCTTAGAAAGCCATATGGCTAGGTCAAGGTCACGATCTTTTTCCACAGATCGCTCTCGCAGGCTTTCTCCTGTTCCGGGTCCCTCTAGAGAGAGTTCTCTCAGGGACCTTGGCAGATCAGAATCTCATTTACGACAAAGTGAAAATTCTGACATAAATATAAGACGAAGAATCGCTAGAGATCGGTCTCTCAGGCTCTCTACTGTTCCGGGTTCCCCTAGAGCGAGATATCTCAGGGACCTTGGCAGATCAGAATCTCATTCACGCCAAAGTTGCGAAAATTCTGAGATAAATATAAGACGAAGATCTCGATCGACCTCTGTAGACCAACACAGCATTTTATCTGTTCCGGGTCCCTCTAGAGATGTCTCTCGCAGGGGTCTTGGCAAAACGCACTCCCGTTCAAGTCAAATGAGTGAAATCCCTGTACCAGGCCCTCCAAGGGACCTTGGAGGGAATACTCCACATCGTGGTCCAACACCCGAGTCAAATCACTCTGAACTTAGCCTACATGATGACGGGCTTGAAATATCTCTTAAAAATGATGAAGCAAATAAGCTATCGGAGGATGTATTAAACTATCTTGGGGAAGACCCAGATTGTGCTAAGAAGAAATCATATATTCTTCACCCAGAGATTAAAAAGAGGTGGGAAAGTATTTTTGTGATGGTGATGAACCATTTGGACATGCGCAGGAATTGAGGACGTGGAACCCCCACCCGATAATGCGACCCCGGAGAAGTGGACGTGACCGACCGCCATTCTACGTCCTACAGTCATAGGCATAACAAGTTCATTGTACATAATTAGATTACCTTTATTAATTAATAAATCTCTGTGATATACTGCAAATCATCTCGTTATTTTTTTATACCTAGTATATTACAAAGTTGGCGACGAAAATATTCGAACGGAAATACGCGGAAACCCCTTAAAAATCAGTGATAAGTGTTCTGGGAAACGCCCAAGAAAATGGCCGGCATAAGCATGAAGATGGAGGAATTTAGCGCGGAAACTCAAGACTGGACTATCTACTGCGAGCGATTGCAACACTATTTCAAGGCAAATGCAATTAAAGATGAGTTACGAGTTCCAACATTGCTGAGTCTTATAGGAACAAGTACGTACAAACTTTGTAGAGATCTTGCTTTTCCCGTAAATCCTTCAGAAAAAACATTTGAGGAAGTTGTAAGCCTTATGAGCGAACACTTCAGCAAAAAAGTAATTATTTGGAAAGAAAGGCGTAATTTTATGGATATTATGCAGGAAGAAAACGAAAGCGTTGCAGAATTTTATGCACGCCTATGTAATGCCGCTTCAGAATGTAAATTTGAGGCAAATTTAAAAACGGTTTTAAAGCTAAAATTTATCACTGGTTTGAGAAAAGGGAAGATTTTTGAAAGAATTTGTGAAGAACCTGACGAGACGACACTGGAGAAGATCATCGAGCTAGCGAAGAGCAGGGAGAGAGATACGTATGACACGAAAGACGTCCATTTTGTTCACAACCAGCGCAACGGCAAATTTCAAAGTTCCCGCCATCATGTCGGCAGAGGGCAGTACCACTCGTCGCAAGTTCCGGCAGGGAGGAAGTTAACAAAGATGGATGCCGCTGTCAAACAGACGTCATCATCCCAGGTGTCAAAGGATAAAAACAAAGGTTGTTCTAGATGTAATAATAAATTTCACAATTCAAGTAAGTGTAAATATTCTAATTATCAATGTTCAAATTGTAAGATGAAAGGTCATTTAGCAAGGGCTTGCAAAAACAGAAATGTGAACTTCGTAGAAAAAAAAAATGTTGATGATAACATTGAAAAGTGTTGGACCATAGGCGTAGAATCTAATTTTAAAAATTTTAAATGTAATGTCCCAAAAATATCTGTAAACAAAAATTTTAATCGTGATGTCCCAAAGAATTTTAATTGTAATTCGGATTTAAATAATGAGGCTATTTTTATGTTAAAAAACGTAAATAAAAACTTAAATGAATTTTGCATTGAAGTAACAATTGATAATAAAGAGATTTTTTTTGATTTGGATACTGGATCGGCAGTATCTGCAATGAATTTAGACACGTATTTAAAATATTTTACGCATCATAAATTGCATAACGACAATGTTACTTTCAAAGCATATAATAGCTCATTATTTAAACCAAGAGGTTATTTTGTTATGTATGTAAATTATAATAAGGTATCTAATTTAATTAAATTTTATGTTGTACAGGGGGCAGGTGCCTGTATTCTCGGACGGAATTTTATGGACCAATTCAAAATGAAAATGGAAATGATAAATTTAGTGAAAACTTCATCGGAGTGGAGGGGTCGAAAGGAGTTAGTGGAAAAGTATCCAGAGGTATTTTCAAAGGATCTAGGAAGGTTTAAGTTGGCAAAAATAAAACTGCATTTAAAGGAAAATACAGTTCCGGTGTTTCTAAAGGCTAGAAACGTGCCGTTGGCGTATAGGAAGAAGCTGGATGAGGAGTTGGATAATCTTGAGAGGCAAGGCATCATCACCAGCATCCCTACGTCATCCTGGGCCACACCATTGGTAATTATCACCAAGGAAAATGGAGAATTAAGGGTCTGTTCAGACTATAAATCAACTGTAAACCGTCACCTCATGGATACACAGTACCCGCTACCACGGATAGAGGAAATTTTTGAAAAGCTGCGCGGAGGGAAAAAGTTCACGAAGTTAGATCTATCAAAAGCATACCTGCAATTTGAAGTAGACGAAGAGTCTAGCAGGATATTGACGTGGGCGACACCTAGAGGTAGATCAGATTCTGAGCATTTGCAGATTTTGAACCAGGTTTTGGAAAGACTCCGTGCAGCAGGCCTAACAGTAAATGAAGAAAAGTGTGTATACTTCAAAGACAGCGTAGAGTATCTGGGACATAAGATCAGCGCTGAGGGCCTAAGAAAAACAGAAAAACGCGTAGAAGCAATATTAAAAGCTCCAAAACCAACAAATATTACGGAAGTTAGATCATTTTTGGGTATGATAAACCATTATGGAAGGTTTATTCCAAACTCCGTCAAAATATTAAAACCAATTTACGAGTTGTTAAAAAAAGATAACAATGAAGGATGGAACGAAGACTGTGATAAGGCATATACGGAAGTAAAGAAGATTCTAGCATCTGATACCGTTTTGGTCCATTTTAATCCTGAGGAGTTCCCGGTGATTCTTATCACAGACGCATCTCAAAAAGGCATATCAGGAATCTTGGCACATAAAATGAAAGATGGATCAGAAAGAATGGTAGCCTGTGTATCCAGGACGTTGACGGTTTCAGAAAGTAATTATCCTATTTCGCATTTAGAAGGTCTGGCAGTGTACTGGTCGGTGCAAAAATTCTATCAGTACTTGACAGGTATAACTTTCACCATTAAAAGTGACGCAAAAACCATTGTCGGCTTGTTCAAAGAGAACAAGAAGTTGCCAGTCATGTATGCGAGTAGATTACAAAGATGGGCCGCATATTTATCAAGTTTCGATTACACCATCCAGTTCATAAAAGGACAAAGTAACAGTATAGCTGATTTTTATAGTCGAGCACCCGTGAAAATAAATTATATCCAGGAGGATAGAGGGTTATATATAAACTATACTGAAGAAATGGAAGATTGGCCAATAAATAATAAGAAAATTCAAGAGGAAACAGAAAAAGATGAAGATTTGAAGAAAATCAGGAACTTCATAAGAAGAGATAAATGGCCAGATAAGGTAGAAAAACATTTAATTCCATTTAGAAACCGAAGAAATGAATTTTCCATTGAAAAAAACATTATATTATTGGGACAGCGTTTGGTAATACCAACATCTTTAAGAAAATCGTTGCTAGAGGAGCTCCACCACCATCATTTTGGAATGGTAAGGACTAAAAGCATTGCAAGGTCCTATATTTACTGGCCAGACATTGACAAGGACATCGAGCGAGTCTGTAGACAATGCCAATATTGTCTGGAACAGCAATCTTTACCACCAAAAAACGAATTGACACCTTGGAACGTAGAAACAGCACCATGGAAACGCGTAAACATGGATTTTTGTGGCCCAATAAATAAACATATGTTTCTAGTTATGGTGGATGCGTACTCCAAATGGATGGAAGTATTTATAGTAAAAAACATGACATCGCTGGAAACAGAAGAAAAAATTAAAGAAGCATGTTCAAGATGGGGCCTAATGGAAACTGTAGTGTCTGACAATGCCAGTCAGTTCCGGGCAAGTAATGTTCAAAGCTTTTTCAGGAGAAATGCTATAAAACATATAACTTCTCCCGTAGCAAATCCCGCTAGCAATGGAGCAGCCGAGAACGCCGTAAAAACGTTTAAGAGGAACATCCGTAGCAGACTGGCAGACCCCAGAAATAAAGGTAAATCCATGAACATATTAATCTCTGAATTTCTGTTTTCCTATAGAACCACACAGCACTGCAGCACCAAAGAAACTCCAGCTCAACTAATGCAGAAGAGACAGCTGAGAACCAGAATGGAAATATTAAAGGAAAATCCGGATTTAGAGGAAAAGGATGCTGCAGTACCAGAAAAGCATAGAAAGGCTCAAGAAACGCAAAAATTTTACCATGGTGGAGGAAAAAGAACTTTGCAAATAGGAGAAAAGGTTATGCTGACCGACTACAGAACTACAAACAAGAGGAAATGGATAAAAGCAACGGTAACCAAAAAAAATAGGTAATTCTGTATATATTTGTAGGTTAGAAAATGGACAGATGTGGAAAAGACACATAAATCAAATAATAAGAAGAGAGGAGGATATGGTGAAGGTGCCAATCACGACGTCATCGAGACCTGAGAACCGATATTCCACGCCATTCCAGCCTCATCAGCTCCAAAACACACCTAGCCAGGAAAACACACGGGAAACCAGCCCAGAACCACTGGATCTACAAATTTTGCCAAACCAAACCGAAACACCGCAAAATGATCCAGAACTGTCGGAAGAAGAAATGCCTAATCTGTCAAGACAAGTGACACCTCTTCCAGAACCAGGAAACCGGGATACGGATCAACTGACTCCCCCAGGTCCTTCCACGCAATATCAGGAAGTACCACCAACGACAGCCGCTACTGCTAAAAACAGTAACGACCGAAAAAGCATTTTGGAAGAGAATACAGGCAGCAGAACCCAAAAAGAGAGTAAGACTGAAAATGTATATAAAAATAGGACTAGAACTAGGACGGTCAAGACTCCAGGTAAATACAAGGACTATGTTTTGGGTCAATATGATTAAAAAGACGTAAAACATAATTTTTGTATATAAAAGGTTATTTTGTATAAACTAAATAATATATGATGTTATTTGGGGTAGACAAAATGATATTTCTTTATTTTATTCTTAAATTTCGAGGCGAATATTTATTAAAAATTTGTTTGATCTTTTAAACAAATATCATTTGGATTTAGCTTGTTTTATGCAAATAAGTATTTTGTGGCAGTTAGCTTGATTTGCCAAAAATCGCATTTGTGGCACTTAGCTTAATTTACACAAAAAGAACTATTTGAATGTTTAAATATTTTTTACAAAAAAAATTGTATTGGAGGAAAGGATTTCAAACAAACAATATTTAAATAATAATAAACTTTATTTTAAACAGAGTTATTATTACAAAAGAATACTTGGGAAAATTAATGGATGTTCACACAAGAAATAAAATGTTAAAGGAAAATAAATGTTTTGTAATTTTATTACATAATAATATATTACACTTGTTTTAAAAATTAAAATTAAAAAAAAAAAGTACATAAACATTTAGGTTCCTAAATAAACTTTTGTAAATAAAAAAAAATTTTATTTAACTACAAAAATAAACTGTTTACAGAAAAGTTTACAAAAGTATTAAAATTGTTAAATAACCTTTAGTTATTATTTTGATGGTCCACAGATTATTCACCAAGGAGGTGTGATGGTGATGAACCATTTGGACATGCGCAGGAATTGAGGACGTGGAACCCCCACCCGATAATGCGACCCCGGAGAAGTGGACGTGACCGACCGCCATTCTACGTCCTACAGTCATAGGCATAACAAGTTCATTGTACATAATTAGATTACCTTTATTAATTAATAAATCTCTGTGATATACTGCAAATCATCTCTTTATTTTTTATACCTAGTATATTACAATTTTGTCAGTAGGTCTAAATAAAGAAAATAATAAAGATTTATTAAATAAGTATATTTTGCCAGAAAACTGCCCATCACTAGCAGCACCAACCTTAAACGTAGAGGTTCAAAAAGCCTGTCATCAGTCTCATTTAATAAGGGACAACTATCAAGTTGTTCTTCAATCCCAGCTAGGGTCAGCATTAGCTGCTATTGGTCAAGGTATGAATAAGATTCTAGAAGAAAATTCTTCCCTTATTTCCCCTATAAGTGATGCTGCTAGATTACTTGCAGACTTACATCACAAGATTTCTATACAAAGAAGAAATTTTTTGTCAAGTAACTTAAATAAATCATTAGTAAACGTTACTAAGGACGAACCGGTAAATTCTTTACTTTTTGGCAACAATTTGGGGGAAAAAATAAAAACCTCTAAGGAGGTTCTCCGGTCCACTATGGACATAAAGGCCACATCTTCTTCTTCATATCCAAAGACCAATAAATCTCAAAGACCTAAGAACTATCAGAATTCAAAAAATTACCAGAGCCAGGCTCAGTACAGGAGGACAGTGAGCCACACAGGGCCTCAAAGATCCTCCAACAAATACCCCGACAAATACCGACAATCACAATCGAATCAGCACCATCCGAAGGACAGGAAAAGGCCGAATTATCGATAAATGTAAGTTCTCCTAAAAAGTATTGTGGAACTTTATGTCACCATATAAATCAATGGAGAAAAATTACCAACAATTGCATCATTTTAAAAACAGTATTAGGTTATACTATTCTATTCAAAAAGGAAATACATAAATCTTCAAATTTTTTACCTAATTTCTCAAAAAAGGAAGAAAACGAAATGAGCCTACAAATAAAGGAATTACTAGATATAGGAGCTATTGAAATATCCAGTTCAGAAAAAAACCAGTTTGTGTCAAGCTACTTCTTTCTTTCTTGTTATTCGTAACAATAAAAAACGTTTCATATTAAATTTAAAAAAGCTGAATGAATCTGTAGAAGCTCCTCATTTCAAACTGGATGACATTAGAACTGTATGCAAACTTATGATTCAGGGCTATTTTATGGTCACAATAGATCTAAAAAATGCATATTTTCTTATACCTATTGCAGAAAAGTATAAAAAATATTTGAAATTTAAGTTTAATACTAACTTATATCAATTCAAATGTTTGCCCAATGGTTTGAGCTCAGCCCCTTATATATTTACAAAGTTAATGAAACCAGTCATACAACATCTTCACATGAAAAATATCATTTGTATGAATTATTTGGATGATTTTATAATTATAGCAAAGAACAAAGAAGTTTGTTGTAGCCAGTCAAAAATATTAATAGATTTATTAACCTCATTAGGTTTCATAATAAATTTTGACAAAAGCTCATTAATTCCAAATCAAATTTGCACTTATTTAGGCTTTAAATTTAATAGCATTTTAATGACATTAGAACCAACTGAAGAAAAACGACTCAAAGTTAAAAAATCAGTTCTTTATTTTTTAGAATTTCCAGTTTGCACAATTAGACTATTTGCCCAATTTATTGGTATTTTAATATCCCTATGCCCTACTATAAAATACTCAAAATTATATACCAAAGAATTTTAGAGAGAAAAATATCTGGCCTTAGAAGCTTCTAAGGATAATTATGACGCAAAAATAAAAATTAACTTAAATCTCTCCAGTGATTTATTATGGTGGCATAAAAATATTTTAACAGGCTTTAACAATATCAAGGTGGATAAATATGATCTTGAAATTTACTCAGATGCGTCTAACACTGGCTGGGGGGGGGGGGAACACGATGGTAAGATTGCTTACGGATGGTGGAATAAGGAGCAAAGAAATTTGCACATAAATCTCCTAGAAATTATTGCTGTGGACTTGCATTAAAATGTTTTGCAAATAATGTAAAATCCTGCAATATTTTATTAAGAGTATACAATACTACCGCTGTTGCGGCTATAAATAATATGGGTAGTGTCAAATACCCACTTACTCATAAGCTAACAAAAAATATTTGGCAATGTGCCGAAAGCAGAAATATATCATTATATGCTTCTTATGTCAATACTAAGAGCAACAAAGCAGATGAAGGCTCTCGAATGATTTCTCTAGAATCAGAATGGGAACTTAACAATATTGCTTTTAGAAAAATTATTGAAACTTTTGGTCCGCCAAAAATTGACTTATTTGCATCGTACAATAACAAAAAATGCCCTGTGTACTATTCTTGGGGTCTGGATCCTCACTCCAGTGGTGTAGACGCATTCACTAAATCCTGGTCTTGTATTTTCTTTTATGCTTTCCCCGTAATTTCCGGTAATTTTAAGAACTCTGAATAAGATTCGATTAGAGAAGGCGGAGGGCATCTTGGTTGTACCAAAATTCCCAAATCAACCTTGGTACCCCATATTTACCTCTATGTTAGTGGAAGAACCTATTGTGTTTGAACCAGGTTATAACTTAATCTCCTCCCCTTTCAGGTCAGAACATCCAATGGCCAAGAGTCTTACCCTGATCTGTGGCCATTTATCAGGGAAGCGTTCATAGCTAAAGGAATACCTGATTGTAGCGTAAATACTTGTATAAAATCCTTATCTGATTCAACATTGAAGCAATATAATGTGACATACAAAAAATGGTGGGCATTTTGTAAGGATAATAACATACATTTCTACTCAGCAGAAATTAAGGAGGTAATGATTTTTTTACAAAACGAGTATCAGCTAAGTCATAATAAATACGGAACTTTCAATTCCTGTCGTTCCGCTTTGGCCTTAATTTTAGTCAAAGATATTGGAAATAATCCCCAAATTAAAAGATTTTTGAAGGGGGTGTCCAAACTAAGACCACAGAAAGCAAAGTATAACTTTACTTGGGACCCACAAATAGTACTTCAACACCTGAGTAAACTCTATCCCAATAACATTATAACTTCGGAAGAGCTCTCCCAAAAACTAGCAACTCTAATAGCACTAACCACGGGACACCGTATCCAAACACTATTTTTGATAAAAATACAAAATATTATTATTCTTCCAGAGGGTATAAAAATCTTTATTACCGATCAAATTAAGACTTCAGGTCCACAAAAGATGCAGCCCTGCTTAAGCATTCCTTTTTTCCCGGAATGGCCAGAAGTTTGTGTAGCTTCTGTTTTGTATGAATATATTGAAAGGACTGCTACCTTAAGAGGAGAATGTGAAAACATATTTATTATATCTAAAAAACCTTATACTCCTGCGTCTACTCAAACCATCAGTAGATGGATAAAAACTACAATGAGACAATCTGGCATAGATACTAATATATTTACGGCCTATTCCACGAGGCACGCCTCAACCTCTTCTGTACTAAGGAAAGGATTATCCTTAGATACAATAAGAAGAACGGCCGGATGGACGGAAACGTCCAGTACCTTTGCCAAATTTTACAACAGGCCATTAGATGAATCTAACTTGTTTGCGCAAACTATTCTTAATCCAGAATAATTTATTCAGTTAAATTAAGTTTTTGTTTTCTAAGAGATAGACTTTTTCTTTTTTTAGTAATATAGTCTTTTTTATTTTATATCTATATAAAATAAAACTACAATTATATAAAATATATGAAATAAAAACTACAATTATATTTCTTAATATATAAGTATATATTTTATTACCTATTACCTACATTATAAATAAATTAAAAAAAAATAAAATAAATAAATAAATAAAATTACTAATAATTAATACCCGTATCATAATCATATTTAATTAAAATTATGATTATAATACAAAATGATCATCACAGCATGTCTTATTCTCATTGTTCTAAAAACAATGATCTTTAAACATCTATACGTAAGTAATATGTGAAGAGCTGGGTGTTTTGTAATATAATTATACGATCAAACGATCTCGTGATGTTCGATCGTAATTATATGTAAACACCCAGCTCGAACATATTACCACCCAACCCAAGAGTGTTTGTCCCTCCCAAAAACATGCCGTGATTGTTCACGACATTACAATTAATTTTGTAATGTCTCGAACTTATAGATATACTATGGTATGATAGATCACAAATATTTGTAATATCATACAATATATCTAATGAATTAGAGCCCAATAAATTAGTCTCTAATTCTTTGCATCTGTGATCAGAGCAGTTAACCTTTGGGTCAAAGAAAATATATATAAGAACTTTAGCTTCCGTGTTAAACGTAGGCAACACAGATTACAAAAAGGTTGCTGGCGTCATCTAGCACGTAAATTGCGGACTATTGTCGGTATAGTCGGTTTCTGTAAAAACCCCTAGTGACATCTAGCGGAAATTTTAAGTAATAGAGATGGCGCCAATTTCAAATCCTTAATAAAATTGTTAATTAAAACACGTTGAAGGACAATGACGCCGTCGAGCGGTTTGCCTGCATTTTTGCAGACATACCGCTGGGCAGCGTCATTGTCCTTCAACGTGTTTTAATTATTACTTTGAATTCTCCATTCTAAGTAATAAAAGAATAAAATAAAAATGCAAAATAAAAATAAAACAATTTATTTCATTTAAAAAAAGTACATACAAGAATAATTCTTAATTACCTATACATAAAGAATAATTTTTTATCAAATCAATGAAAATATTTTACTGGACGAAATCCGAAAATTGTTTTTTTTATCACCCTCAGCTTTTACAACATAAAAATAATTATATTATTATTATTATACACCGTTTTATAAGAGAATATATTCTCGTATACGAATCGCACGTCACAGTGCGTAAACTAAATATCACTCTGTATGGATATTGGCAGGGGCGGATTTATTTCATTTTAAGGGGAGAAGGGGCATCCATAAGAAAAAAAATTGCGCATTCACCAAAAATATAACTTTGAAGGTATTTCTAATAGAAATTTTCTATGCTAATATATCTCGCTGGGGGGGGGGGCATGGGACTATAAAATTAAAAAAATAGAGTTTTTACCCACATGAGTTAAAACTAAAACTGGGGTACATACTCGTAATCCTAATTGAATAATCGCCACTCACTGTTTCCAACAACAATAAAAACGCATGAAAGCATAATTAATATTTTATTTAATTGTTTTGTATATCAATTACTCACTTTTAAAAGCTTTGCTGACATAAACTTTCGACCCTCCTTAAGAGTGTCGCTCGTTGGTTAATAGCCACTGATTGGTTTCAAAAACACTAAAAACATGAATGGATCATTAATATTTAGTTTTATTTGTTACGTATGTATATTACTTACTTTTAAAAGCTTCACGGAAAGAAACATTCGACCCTCTTCAAAAGTGTAACCAATTGGTTAATCGCCACTGATTGGTTTCAAAAACACTAAAAACACATGAAAGCATAATTATTATTTAGTTTTAATTGTTGTGTACGTATATTTATTCAAATAATTACCTTTTCCAAAGTTATTAAAATTTTTCGTCGCACACCAATCCAAGATTTAGATTTTTTGAGGTTAGAAACACGGAAACCCCCGCTTTATATATATTTTTTTTACAACAAAGTAAGTCTAATACTTTCAATGGGATTTTGTTTTAAATATGGTCAATATGCAATATAGAATCATTCTTAATAATATTATCTTAAAATATTTACTATTTTTTAATTTATTATTATTTTTAATACGATGCCATCTATCAGGATAAATGTAAAGCTTTACATGAAAAGATAAAAGAAACCTATCTGTTAAAAATTACAAAAAATAACGCTAGCGACATCTAGCACGTAAATTGCGATGCTATGGCGGCCATTTTTAGCTGTGTTGCAAGGTCACCTACTTAAGGCTGGCCCCCCTGCTTTGGGTTAAATTGCTCTGTGATCTTTAAACATAATGACGTTTCGAGCGGGCTTGGCAAGGATGCCAACCTAAGAAAGGGCGGAAATTTTGAATCTTTAAACTTTAGTGCCTGTCTCACGAAAAGTAAGTATACTATACGTAAGTAATATGTTCGAGCTGGGTGTTTACATATAATTACGATCGAACATCACGAGATCGTTTGATCGTATAAAAATACACGAGGCACATCATAAAAGATGGCTTAGCACGATGCTGACGGTTCATCGCCCAGTACTTGAATGCAAACGCAAACTCGTTATCTTTAAACTTAACAAAAACTTATCTTCCACGTTGTACGCAATGAACTAGAGGGGTGGGTGAAAGGGAATAGTGTTCATTGTTTGTACGTTTCAAATTAAATTCATCATTGATGAATCATCAACATTTAGGTCTATCCAGAAGCTTGCATAAAAAGAATGCGGTGTCTTGATTGGCTTACATTTTACCACCTCTTTGGAGCTTCTAGCACCCAAAGGAAGTTCCTTTAAGGAACCCGATCTAGGACCTGGCGATTGACAAATAGCTTAATTTGAATGTACTTTAAAACATATATAAAATACAGCTGGAAGAAAATATTGAAATAAAAATGGTCACCAGCTCTTGGACTATCCGCCTGAAATAGAACGCAGTGACTAATACATAAATTTATATAAGTTAAACGTATTATGCTGCTCTCGTATAAGGGATTCCCCTCAGACGGAGTTACGCGAAGCGCATCCAAATTTGTGTGATCCTCGCTTTTCAGCACACTTTCGCAAATGATTCACTGCAGTCTATTTCAGACACGGATAATAATAATAATAATAATAATAATAATAATAATAATAATAAAAAATAGAAAGATCCTTTTTATAATATAAATTCCTCTTTTTTGATATATATTTGGTAATCAAATATACTACAAGAAAAATGTACAAACACCCAAATAGGGTTGGCCCTTTTCGGGGAAAATGGCCATGTGGCGCCAATTTTAAGGCAAATATCGACTTGTGATATATCAATGAAAAGAGAATTTAAAGGCGAATCCAAAAATGTAAACAAATACATAGGGTTCTATTAAAAAATCAAAAGTTGGTATCACTTCCGCTTAAACCGGAAGTGATACTTTTTATAATGAACATGCCAAAATGGGGGTATTTACGGTTCATACGAGCTCTGAATATTTTAAAAAGTTTTCTTTTATAGTTACGGAGATAATTCGTAGGCAATGCTTCTTTTGACACCCGGTATATATATACCCAGGTAGCAAAATAACATGAAATTCACGTGAAAGTCACGTTAATATGTGACATGTGATGTTAAGATTGTAGTCTCATTTAACAAGAATGTAGCATGGTGGGGATGTCCTAAGTCCGCCCCTAATAACATCACACAATGACATCCCGAAAATAACGTGTTTGTGACATCATAAATCCACATTCCTGTTATATCTAATATCTTATGGATGCCGTTACTGGTATTTAAATATTTAAATAATATTTTAGGATATTAGCTTTTTCTAAATTAAAACCATTAAAAACGCTATAACCCTATAAAAAAATCGGATTTAAAATCAATCAGTAATTGAAACAATCACAGATTGAAACAGATAGATTCTAAATACGAAATTGCAGATTAAGCGGAGAATATATCCTTTAATCCGTGTCCGTGGTCTTGAGAAGCCGGCAGAGCCCCCTATCCATTGGAAATCGTATAATGTGTATACAATTTCCTTATAATAATTTACTCTATCAACATCATCTTATATCGATTTTTTTTGCTTCGAACGTCGGTGAGAAGCAAAATAACATGACATTCACGTGAAAGCCACGTTAATATGTGACATGCATATATTCACAGCGTTGCTAAATATTTGTCATTAAATAACATGTTTGTCACGTCACACGTGTTACGTTGCAAATGTGATGTTAAATACATGTTATTTTTCAATATTATGTGATGTTATGATTTAGTTTAAAAATACACCCAAAAGAGATGTTAATTTCTTGTAATATAACATCCCTTGCTACCTGGGTATATTCGATCA